>CP125977.1:110519305-111167638 GCA_030063025.1 Avena longiglumis | reverse complement strand
AGATGGACCCCAGGAAGGTTACTACAACTAGGATCATCTCCCATCGTCAGCATTGACTGTGATCCCGAAGATGGAGCTTCGCCTACGCTACCGTTATCATTAGGTATTCCGCTGCTTGATGTTGTATTCAGAACTGGATCATGAGATCCCTATTTGTGTAAGAACTTATGTATCGTTTGTAATGGATGAAGTACTATGGTATCCAATTTTGTTATGTCTTGCAAAAATGGTAATCCTGGGATTGCGATGTATGGCATAACAGGCATCTAGGATTGAAAAATCCGGGTGTTGACAAATCTCATCTTGATGCCACCAGTGGCCGCTGGATAAGTACTCACCAAGATGGAGTACTGGCAGATTGAGAATGTGACAAAGTCTTTCCATAGGAGTCCTCCCAATACACAATGATAGCTTGTCATCCAGGCACCAATGTAGGGTTTTAAGTTCCCTTACACAATTCTAGTTAACCTGAAGATGCCAATGCATGGGTCTTCCACTATGTAGTTGACTAAGCCAGAGCCCATTTAGCATGTGGCTGTACTCGGAAGCCACTGTACGAAACATGTTCAATCTCTAAGTCCCTGGGTGGTTTTCTTCTAGTGCACATACAAAAAGAGATATGGTTCCTTTTGTTGCCACCTTGTCCAAACTTGAGTATCCTTGTCCACCCAGGTGGTTCATTGAGTACTTGTTTTATTATATAAAACATATATCTTTTCAATACTTCACATAGTCGTATCATGTATCCCATCCCAAATATATAGCAGGGCTAAGCATACTACAACTAAATTGTTTCCACTAAGGAATATATAAGGGTATCCTATTAGGATTTAGCATAGAATAAAATTTAGTAAACCTTTCCATGCATGTTACAAAAATCCACTAAGTGCAATGAAAATAGTAGGACATGGATGATAGTGTCACTTGCATTTTTAGTAGAGAATGTTGGTTCACTTCTTGATCTTGCAAATATCACACTCTTCTAACTTCACTACAAATCAACCAAGCAAACACATATTCAACTAACATTCAAACAATTTGTCACACATAAAATAACAAAAACAAGGTCATGCATGCAAGCATGCAAAAGATAGTTTTATTTGCAAAAGTGGTTTCTACTAGGCTCTAAAAATTATAAGGTTCAAAGTGGTCATTTACTAAAGTGGTAAAACCGTTTGCAAAAGGTTTTATCTATAAACCATTTTTAAACCAAATCATTATTTTATGTGGTTGAAAATGCTTTTAGCAAAGCAATATTATTTAAAGGGTTCACCAAATATATTTTTAATTCTCAAAACTTGGTGTTTAGGGTCAGAAAGTTTGAATCAAATCATTTCCCAAAGGTTTCACTCAAAAATCATTTCTAAATCATTATCAATATTTTTATTTGACTAGAAATGTGTTAATTCAAATATTTATTCCTTAACTTCACAAAACATATTTTTAAATCCATAGGTTGGTTCCTTGGGTCAGTAGGTTCACAACAAACCATTTTGTAAAGATTTCACATTAAAATTATATCTAGAACAATTTTTATATTCAAAATAAGCCTACACATGTTTCTGCAATTTCAACCAATTTTCCAGACGCAAGTCATTAAACAAATTGCATGGTTGCAAAGTACTTGTTCTACTGATTCCATTGATATAAAATTTGCAAAATTTGTACGTGTAGATTTAAAGTTATGAATTTTACAAGTTTGCATATCAATCAGATTCAAAATTCTATTTTAAACTAAACCAGTGCCACGCGTCTGTTTCTTATTCGCTGATACCGGTTCGTGTGGATTGCGCAGTTATAGCCGTTGGATCTAAGTGAGATGGTGCGGTTCATATTAGCCCGTACATCTTCGTTTAATGATTCTATATAAGCCGCCAGATGGAGATCTAACGGTGCAGATGAGTTCGACCCTTGCCTGGCGGCGCTGCGCGGCGGTTGGCGGCAGCGCGCGGTCAGACGGTGTGATTGCGGACGTTGCAGGAAGCGAGGGAGAGGGGGAAATGGCTTACAGTGCTCGCAGGGTCGAGGTGAAGCTCGAGGTGGTCGCAGTTGTCCAAGGGGCGCACAGGAACGGCGGCAATTCCTCGCCGGAGTGTGCAACAGCGTCGGTTGTGCTCATGCGTCGTCGGGGATGGGGCTACAGATCGTGCCGAGGCAAAACAAAGGTGTGTTTAGACGCGCACTGATCTGGGGAAGATAGGTGTATCATCAGGAGGTGCTGGGGCGAACGGAGGTTACCTGGGGACTTCGTCGGAGACGAGTCGGGCCTTGGCGCCAGTGTGGACGGTTAACGCTACACAGGCACTTTCATGGGCGAACGAGTGGCATGGGGAGATGCGCCAGGAGGTGAGGAGTGAGCTCGCGTCCAGTGGGAGGCGAGAGGCGGCGGGGTGTGGCCAGAATTGTTCGGAGACGCTCGCTGGAGCAGTGGCGGTGCAAGAGGAAATCGGGGCAACCCTGTGGCAGAGAAGGAGGGGCGAGTGAGGGGAAATGTCGAGGAGAGGCGTGCGCTTAAGTGTGCATGGTCGAGGGCGACAATAACGCAGGCAATAACGCAAATTGAATGCCGGAGTAAATCGGCAGCAACGGCAGCGAACGGCTGGCGCGGTGAAGACGATGATGATGTGGCATGGGACCTGCCTATCAGCAAGGGAGAGAGAGGGAGATGGGGCCACTCGTCAGCGTCTCTGCGGGTTTCTTTCTAAGTAGAAAATGTTTCACGCGTGGGGAGTTCAGTTGGGCTAGCTGGGCCTGTTTGCTGGGCTGGGTTTGTTTCTTTTTTTTATACTGAAAGCTTTTTCTTTTTCCATTTGGAATTTCTGGTTTGATTTTATTCAAACAATTCAAACACCCAAATGAATACAAACCTTTTCCAAAGTTTGTTTAGATTTTAATTCTGTTTAACAACACAAAACAAAGTCCAAAACAAAATATTTTTTTTACTCTTTTTAGGATCCATTAATAGTTAAATAAAATAGACCTTAGTTATTAATTCAAATAGGATTTGATTTATTTAAAACTTTATTTGAAATCTAAAATAATATCAAAATCATTTCAGTAGGTTTTATTTGTAATAAAACACTTGGAAAACTTATTTAAAATAAATTAACAAGTTTTAGTGTTTATTTAAAATGGAAAAGCCTTTACCTTAATAAAATTGGATATTAATAAATCCTCATTATTTTATTTAAATAAACCTTTACCCTTTTATAAAATAGAAATATTTTATTTCAAAAGCTTGGCCAAGATTTAATTTGGCTTTATAAAATAATCCTTGTTTTAAAATTCTACCTTTGCTTTTGAAAATCAAATCTTTTTATTAAAAAGATCTAAAAATATAGTAATTCCAACTATAATAATTTTATTTATTAATTGTTTACCTTTTTTTAAATCCTTTTAGGATTTTATTTGATCAAATTAGGTTTTGATATTCCCAATTGGAATCAAAAAGTTTCTTCTCACCCCAAATTTCAACAAAAAATTATTTTGTTAATTTATTTTTCACATTTCAAAATTTGGAAAATTTTGGGATGTGACAGGCTACCACCCTTAAAATAAATCTCGTCCCAAGATTTAGGAAGGCTAAAGGTTATAAGTTAGATTCAAGGCAACTAGGGTACTACCACCCTTAAAATAAAGTCTCATAGGGTTACATTGATGGTTCACTTGACTATGGGTTCAACACTTAATATCCAGACAAGGAATCTTTATTTGACTCTTCTGAGTTAACTAGTTTCTGACATCCACTTCTTCTATATATTCAAAGTTTCCATCCATGTCAAGGTGGTTCACATGTCCTTTCTGGGTCACATTGGAGTCATTTCCATTGGCTCTTCTAATATCCTTTTTCTTTTTCTTCTCAGGACAGTCTGATGCATAGTGTCCAAGCTCCTTACAATTATAGCATTGCAACTGGATAATGTCTTTCTTCTTGTAAGTGTCATGTTGGTTCTGACCAAGGTCATCTCCATTGTCAGTATCATTTCCATTATTTTCACTTCCATTGTTGTTGTGGTGATACTGATGTGGTTCAGAATCTTCCTTGATCTTTTTGAATGAATGCTTCTTCTTTGATGAAACTGAGTGATTCTTGAGTTTATGCTTCCTCTTTCTGTTCTCAACTTGATTCATCTTGTTTTCCAATATAGTGGCTTTGTCACAGAGTGATTGATAAGTTTGGACATTGGCAACAGCTAGCTGCAGGTTCAACTCATCTTTAAGTCCTTCAAGAAACTTTTCTTTTCTCTTAGCATCTGTATCAACTTCATCCGGTGCATAGCGTGCCAGATTGTTGAATTCTTCAATATACTCAGCCACACTGAGGTGACGCTGCTTCAGATTGTGAAACTCCTTTTTCTTCAAGTACATCACTCCAGGTGAGATGTGAGTTGTTCTGAATCCATCCTCAAAAATAGCCCAAGTTACATCTTCAAGGGGAGTGGTGATCTGAAAGTTGTCCCACCATGTTGCTGCTGGTCCTTCAAGTAGAAATGCTGCAAACCTAACTTTTTCTTCATCGGTGCAACCAACAGTCACTAAGTCTTTGTTTACTGAACGTAACCAATCATCAGCTTCCATTGGATCAGTTGTTCCAGAGAACCTTGCAGGCCTAAGTTTCAGAAACGTGGTGAGAATATCAAGTGCTGGAGGATTATTCTGATTGTTGTTGTTGTTGTTGTTGTTGTTGTTGTTGTTGTTGTTGTTGTTGTTGTTGTTGTTGTTGTTGTTGTTGTTGTTGTTGTTGTTGTTGTTGTTGTTGTTGTTGTTGTTGTTGTTGTTGTTGTTGTTGTTCTGATTCTGTATGAATGTGGTCATCTCCTACATCAACTTTGTCTGAACTGCCAACATCTGCTGCATCTCCGGAGTGATGTTGTTGTTTTGGTTGGGGTTGGCACGTCGGGGAGGCATCTGTTGGTTTAATAGGGATAAGTATTGATGGATGGTTTTTAAGAAGTTCTAACACACAACTCAAAACCAACCAAGTTCAATCAAACAATCAAGCAATCAACAAGCAACTATTCACTTATCAACTTATGGGTTTAACTCATGAGTTGAAAGAAACAACAAGTTTTCTTGAAAATAATAACTTAGTATAGTCATACCTCATAGGTCAATATGATCCATACTCTAACTTGATATCAATGTCTTTGATAGGCAATCTAATGTCTCTTGGTTTTCACTTGTAGTCCTTAGTGATGTCTAAATTAAAATCTTTGGTGACAATAAAGTTGAAATCATTTGAAGATGTTGAAGTCAATAGAGTTGATGAAATCTTTTGCACATGGTGAAGTCTTTGGCCATGGGGTAGGCTTTTTCCATCAAGTTGAAAAGGAAGAGGTGTAGAATCAAAACCAAAAGGTTGAGGAAAGAGTTTACAAGATTGTTTGTAAATAAGTTTTGGAACAAATACAACTCCTATTTTTCTAAGGGGTTTTGTCCAACCCTAGGGTTACAATCCTACAGGCAACACAGTGCTTTGATACCATCTGTAAGGTTCCCAACCTTTAATAAGGTAGAGATCCCTGTGTTTACAATGCTAGTCCCTGGATCAATAGCTAGCATCCACAGTTAAGATGTAATATCAAGAAACAAAGGTGATAATACAACTTTATGACCAGGAATAAAATAATTTATTACATCTTACATAGCTCATTTGGCTATCACATTACATTGCAGCAGAAATCTATCAAGCATGGGGTCCTTCATCTTCAAAGTGCCACAGGAAGTCATGTTGGTTGTAGACTTGTAATCCTAATCAATAAACTTCACTAACATCAAACAAAACTGCAACATAATAAGTTGCAGCCACAAGGGTCAATACATTTGAATTGTATTGGCAAGTTTCACTACTATGTAGAAATAAGTGGATCCTATCATTACATGCATATTTGGCTAAGTAGGGTTTAGGCTCATTTGCAGAAAGCAATATAGTTTTGTCCTATCTTTTCAAAATAGTTTTGATCTTTTGTCAAAATCTTTCTAAACTTCTTGGAAAACTCCAAGTGCTTCAAATCCCTTGTTGTCACCATCAAGTTTTACTTTAAGAAATTGGAATGTCGAGATCTTCCATAGCTTCAGGCCTTAGTTGCTCAGTATTGTCCATAACCGGGGACACGACTAAGTACTTAGAATTTTGATCTTCTGCAGAATTTGTACACTTTACCCACATGACACAATCTCATCTTGATGCCACCAGTGGCCGCTGGATAAGTACTCACCAAGATGGAGTACTGACAGATTGAGAATGTGACAAAGTATTTCCATAGGAGTCCTCCCAATACACAATGCTAGCTTGTCATCCAGGCACCAATGTAGGGTTTCAAGTTCCCTTACACAATTCTAGTTAACCTGAAGATGCCAATGCATGGGTCTTCCACTATGTAGTTGACTAAGCTAGAGCCCATTTAGCATGTGGCTGTACTCGGAAGCCACTGTACGAGAAACATGTTCAATCTCTAAGTCCCTGGGTGGTTTTCTTCTAGTGCACATACAAAAAGAGATATGGTTCCTTTTGTTGCCACCTTGTCCAAACTTGAGTATCCTTGTCCACCCAGGTGGTTCATTGAGTACTTGTTTTATTATATAAAACATATATCTTTTCAATACTTCATATAGTCATATCATGTATCCCATCCCAAATATATAGCAGGGCTAAGCATACTACAACTACATTGTTTCCACTAAGGAATATATAAGGGTATCCTATTAGGATTTAGCATAGCATAAAATTTAGTAAACCTTTCCATGCATGTTACAAAAATCCACTAAGTGCAATGAAAATAGTAGGACATGGATGATAGTGTCACTTGCTTTTTTAGTAGAGAATGTTGGTTCACTTCTTGATCTTGCAAATATCACACTCTTCTAACTTCACTACAAATCAACCAAGCAAACACATATTCAACTAACATTCAAACAATTTGTCACACATAAAATAACAAAAACAAGGTCATGCATGCAAGCATGCAAAAGATAGTTTTATTTGCAAAAGTGGTTTCTACTAGGCTCTAAAAATTATAAGGTTCAAAGTGGTCATTTACTAAAGTGGTAAAACCGTTTGCAAAAGGTTTTATCTATAAACCATTTTTAAACCAAATCATTATTTTATGTGGTTGAAAATGCTTTTAGCAAAGCAATATTATTTAAAGGGTTCACCAAATATATTTTTAATTCTCAAAACTTGGTGTTTAGGGTCAGAAAGTTTGAATCAAATCATTTCCCAAAGGTTTCACTCAAAAATCATTTCTAAATCATTATCAATATTTTTATTTGACTAGAAATGTGTTAATTCAAATATTTATTCCTTAACTTCACAAAACATATTTTTAAATCCATAGGTTGGTTCCTTGGGTCAGTAGATTCACAACAAACCATTTTGTAAAGATTTCACATTAAAATTATATCTAGAACAATTTTTATATTCAAAATAAGCCTACACATGTTTCTGCAATTTCAACCAATTTTCTAGAAGCAAGTCATTAAACAAATTGCATGGTTGCAAAGTACTTGTTCTACTGATTCCATTGATATAAAATTTGCAAAATTTGGACGTGTAGATTTAAAGTTATGAATTTTACAAGTTTGCATATCAATCAGATTCAAAATTCTATTTTAAACTAAACCAGTGCCACGCGTCTGTTTCTTATTCGCTGATACCGGTTCGCATGGATTGCGCAGTTACAGCCGTTGGATCTAAGTGAGATGTTGCGGTTCAGATTAGCCCGTACCTCTTCGTTTAATGATTCTATATAAGCCGCCAGATGGAGATCTAGCGGTGCAAATGAGTTTAACCATTGCCTGGCGGCGCTGCGCAGCGGCTGGCGGCGGCGCGCGGTCAGACGGTGTGCTTGCCGACGTTGCAGGAAGCGAGGGAGAGGGGGAAATGGCTTACAGTGCTCGCAGGGTCGAGGTGAAGCTCGAGGTGGTCGCAGCTGTCCAAGGGTCGCACAGGAACGGCGGCAATTCCTCGCCGGAGTATGCAGCGGCGTCGGTTGTGCCCAGGCGTCGTCGGGGATGGGGCTACAGATCGTGCCGAGGCAAAAAAAGGTGTGGTTAGACGCGCACTGATCTGGGGAAGATAGGTGCATCATCAGGAGGTGCTGGGGAGAACGGAGGTTACCTGGGGACTTCGTCGGAGACGAGTCAGACGCGGCGGCGCTCAGGTGTGGACGAAGCCAACGCTACAGGGCACTCGCGGGCGAACGAGTGGCACGGGGAGATGCGCCAGGAGGTGAGGAGCGAGCTCGCGTGCAGTGGGAGGCGAGAGGCGGCGGGGTGTGGCCGGAATTGTTCGGAGACGCTCGCCGGAGCAGTGGCGATGCAAGAGGAAATCGGGGCAGCCCTAGGGCAGAGAAGGAGGGGCGAGTGAGGGGAAATATCGAGGAGAGGCGTGCGCTTAAGTGTGCGTGGTCGGGGGCGACAATAACGCAGGCAATAACGCGAATTGAACGCCGGAGTAAATCGGCAGCAACGACAGCGAACGGCTGGCGCGGTGAAGACGATGATGATGTGGCATGGGACCTTCCTGTTAGCGAGGGAGAGAGAGAGGGAGATGGGGCCACTCGTCAGCGTCTCTGCGGGTTTCTTTCTAAGTAGAAAATGTTTCACGCGTGGGGAGTTCGATTGGGCTATTTGGGCACATTTGGGTTTGTTTCTTTTTTTATACTGAAAGCTTTTTATTTTTTCCATTTGGAATTTCTGGTTTGATTTTATTCAAACAATTCAAACACCCAAATGAATACAAACCTTTGCCAAAGTTTGTGTAGATTTTAATTCTGTTTAACAACACAAAACAAAGTCCAAAACAAAATAATTTTTTTATTCTTTTTAGGATCCATTAATAATTAAATAAAATAGACCTTAGTTATTAATTCAAATAGGATTTGATTTATTTAAAACTTTATTTGGAATCTAAAATAATATCAAAATAATTTCAGTAGGTTTTATTTGAATAAATAAAACACTTGGAAAACTTATTTAAAATAAATTAACAAGTTTTAGTGTTTATTTAAAATGGAAAAGCCTTTACCTTAATAAAATTGGATATTAAAAAATCCTCATTATTTTATTTAAATAAAGCTTTACCCTTTTTATCAAATAGAAATATTTTATTTCAAAAGCTTGGCCAAGATTTAATTTGGCTTTATAAAATAATCCTTGTTTTAAAATTCTATCTTTTCTTTTGAAAATCAAATATTTTTATTAAAAGATCTAAAAAATAGTAATTCCAACTATCATAATTTTATTTATTAATTGTTTATCTTTTTTTAAAATCCTTTTAGGATTTTATTTGATCAAATTAGGTTTTGATATTCCCAATTGGAATCAAAAAGTTTCTTCTCACCCCAAATTTCAACAAAAAATTATTTTGTTTATTTATTTTTCACATTTCAAAATTTGGAAAATTTTGGGATGTGACAACTAACAAGTTAAGGGGGTTTTTGTAGTAGGACACTAAGCTCTAGGGTTGTTTTGCAAAAAGCCAGATTTACCTCTACTAAGTTCAGAAGCAAAGAAAGCTAGTCGAAATTTTATAACACCTAAGTGGGAACTTGAATTTCATATCACAACTCTGGTGTGGTCAAGTCAAAGTCTTAATTCATTTCACAAGTCATTTTGAAAACATCGACGGAACAAGATGGCCATCTAATCTGTCCATAATCATGACGCGGCTATTCGAATAGTTTGAAACTCTGCAGAGATTGTACACTTTCACCACAACATTCGATACATCTGTTAGGAACAAATCCTGAATTCACCATACTCAGTATGCGGATAATCAATCCTAACCTTTCAATTACACGCCCTAGTGTAGGCACCTCTCCTTTGAGTTTGGCCTCCCAACCATGACCAACTGTCATCTTGGATACTGCACATGTGGACAATCTTCACAAGGTAGCCTCAGCTCATACCTTGGTCGTGAGGGAACCCATACTAAGGTATTTAAAATTCTAGTCAAGCCCTACCCAATTTTTGGGTATTGTGGTTGTACAGTAAAATTGGAATGGTATCGCATCCAGACAACCATCAGTTTTATAAAGGGCTAAGACTCATGCCTCAACATTTTCATCATCAAAATCATCTGGTGTTCGGAAACACATGTCAAAACATTTCAGTAGAATGAATCATCATTCCAAGGTTTTCATAACCATTTTCACCAAGTATTCCCATCTAAAGTTGATCAAGTTTTATGCTTAGCACTAGCATCTACAAGTGGGGTTAAGTACTAAGTAGGGGTGGTAAACAAGTGAAGATTAATGAAGTTCAATATCATGCCTTAGGATGACATCAAGATTATCTACTTAGGCAAAATTTAATGCTCTTTATGCAACCTTCAATTATCTTCCTAGAATCTACAAGTCACTTAAGTAAACTCTAAGAGAAAGCTTTGATAAAGAAATAAAGTAGAAAGCTTGCAAGTAAAACTAGGATTGGGTATCATCAAATGTGTCCAACCAAGCATGCTTAGTGCATTGCATAGGTTATCTAACTTTCATAATTGCAAGTGTTAGCTTGCCTTGTGCAGAGCAGTGGTTGAAGTTCTCCTCGGCTTCTTCCTCGTAGTATCCTCCTTCCTCCTCGTATCCTTGGTCGGTACTAGCGTCTATACATAAATACAAGGTACACAATCACCAAATAATACTTAAATATTTTCAATCATCACACCAAGGTGTAATATAGAAGATCTAGTATCATCACTAACATTACAAGATTAAAGTTTTTGTCTTATTTATTCTAATTTGAGAAAAGTAATTTCTACTCATTGAAAAACTACTTAAGATTTAATATTCTCCAACTCAAACATGGGATCATGTTGACACATGTCATCACCACATATTTTAGTACATGGGAATGTGATTTTAAGTGGTGTCACAATTTAATAAAGTTTAACCTTTTTATTTGGATTAAATAAAGTGACTAGAAATGCCTATGTGGCATTATTTTATTACTTTAACATTATTTCTGTAAGTAAACCCAAAGGTTTTTATATATTTTGAAAGGTATGATCAAATGTGATTTTTGAGAGTTGGAATCAACTCAAAAGCTCTTATGGTTGAATTTTGAAAAATGTTTGAATGTAGAAAAGCTTCTGACTTGTTATTTTTTACCAAGGTTGCTCTACAGATCCAAATTATTTGAATCCAACGGGCTTGTATTAAGCATTTTAGTACCTTTCTAATTAAATTAATTTCATGCATTTTGGTTCATTGAATCGATCTAGGTTGAATTTTGAATCTAGGTACAGGACTGTGTTTGAATTAAAATAGAAAAATCTAAATTCAAACGGCTGGGCTGCACAGGAAAGGTTAATGGGCCGACCCAGTGTCACTCCACAACGTGGGGCTCAGCTGACAGGTGCTTCCACCAGTCAGTGGCTCATAACACGCGAAGCTGTACGGGGCTGTGTGGTTCGTCGGATTAGAAGGGAGATCGATGGCTGGGGATCGTCGTCGACGATGAACATGTCACTGGCGAGCTCGAACCCTAGCGGCTCAGTGGGGTGCGTAGGGGCATACCAGGGCTCCAGCAACGATGGCGAGGCGGTGAGCTCAGGGACGGTCGAGGCAGCTCCGGGGGTGGTCGAAATCAACGGCTCCCTTCTTCTCCAGAGGCGGCCTGCTCCAGCGTAATTCCGACGAACTGCTGCTCCTTGTGCTCCGGCGAGAGGGTGGAACGATCAGTGAGGTGAGGGGAGTGTAATGGTGTGCTTCAAACGGCTGGGGGTGGCCTCCTTTTATAGGCTCGACGGTGAGACCTAGAGGGATTGGCAGGCAACAGTGGCGACATGGCTACGGGTGGCTTGCGGCATGGCTGAGGTTGGCGGTCGACGGGCGGTCTCCTGGCGATGCTCTGGAGCTTAAATGTGCTCTTAGGGGCGGTGGCAGTCGGTCCGGAACGTGCGGTGCTCTGCACGGCAGAGGCGGCGTCTTCGACGGCGAGCGGTGGCTGTGAGGCACGGGGTGGCGAACGGGGGTGTCTGGCGTGTTCCTGGGATCATGGCGAAGCGGTGGGCACGGGCTGCGGTCGAGGGGCGGCGCAGCACGCTGCCGGTGCGGCGCTGGGCGATCACAGACGCCGACGGCGGGCGCATGCGGTGTTCCTGGTGGTCCACGGCTTGCACTGCCTTGGGGAGGGGACAGTGGGCGGCGGTGAGGTGCTGGCTAGCTCCCAGACAAGGTGGGCAAGGCTAGGGTGGCTGCTATCTGGCCGGCGACAATGGGGTGGCATGGTGAGGCTCGGCCTACTCACCATTGATGGCAAGGCAAGCTCACAGTGGTGCTAGATGTTTATAATTGAGCTAGATGATCTACTAAAGACTAGTTGCAACCATAGAGGGAACAAGTTAGCCAAATTTACTGCACACTATAGTGTTTGTGATTTGTTTGATTTGAATCTGCAAGGTGTTTGATGAAATGGCCGCAAGAAACTTACTTTTGAATTTTGAAAAGATTTTTGGTGGGTGTGCTAGGCATGTGTTGATAATTCTGTGGGTGCTTGGGTTTTGAAAATTGAGCTTGTTTGAGTGGTTTTTGAAATAGTGGGATCTTCCCATATGAGATAGATTCCATTTTAACCTGTCATTTAAACTTAGCATTTGAATGTTTTTGGATGATCACAAAGTGGGCCTTGGTACCTTATTATGAGTACTAACAAGGGGTGCAAAGATCCACAAATGTTTCTGTTAAGTTTTGAAAACTAGAGATATCCAAAGTAGGCATGAGAGTTAATTTGGCAAAAATGACCATTCACTTCATTTGTTTATTTTGAGTTGTTTGTCTTTGGGAAAAGTTTGGGGATTGTTTAGATGATGTTTATTTAACCTAAGAATCATTTTACAAGCAATGAACTACAGAACCATGGCAATTCAAAAGAATCCAAATTTTGAATACACACACATATGAATGCTTTCATATTTTTAGTTGGAAAAGTTTTTGTTAACCCTAATTTTGATGATTAGCATTTGATGATCTAATTTTAATGTTTTCGAACACTCTATGTTTTTGATGATTAGCATTTGATGATCCAAAATGCGGATGGGTACTTAGGGATAGGTCAGGTCATCGTTGCTCTCTATGGTCCGGTGATCAATGTTTTTGTACACTTCCGTCTTCTCCGGAACTTCGAGGCACTTGCGAAGTAATGAGATATGGAACACATTGTGCACCGCTGACATCTCTTCTGGTAGTTCCAATTGATACGACACTTCTCCTCGACGGTTCAGAATCTTGAAGGGGCCTATATATCTGGGGGCTAACTTTCCCTTCAGTTGGAAACGCTGCATTCCTTTCAATGGCGACACTTTCAGATACACGAACTCTCCGATGTTGAAGGCAAGGTCTCAACGTCTCTTGTCGGCGTAACTCTTCTGTCTTGACTGGGCTGTCTTGAGGTGCTCACGAATCTTGTGAACTTTCTCTTCTGCTTCTCGTAGGATGTCGGGTCCGAAAATCTGACTCTCTCCTACTTCCAACCAGTTCAAAGGGGTGCGACACTTCCTTCCATACATGAATTCAAATGGGGCCATTTGAAAACTAGCTTGATAACTGTTTTTGTATGAAAATTCTGCAAACGGCAGACAGTCTTCCCATTTAGATCCATACTCTAACACACATGCTCTCAACATATCTTCGAGCATTTGATTTACTCACTCTGTTTGTCCATCGGTCTGAGAGTGATAAGCTGTGCTAAAATCTAGTCGGGTTCCTAAACCTTCTTGGACTTTCTTCCAGAATCTCGAGGTAAACTGGGTTCCTCGATCAGATACGATGTTCTTGGGGACTCCATGCAAACTGACGATTCTAGCGATGTATAACTCCGCTAGCTTCGAACTCTGATATGTGGTCTTGACTGGTAAGAAATGGGCGACTTTGGACAATCTGTCAACTATGACCCAGATAGAGTCATTTCCCCTACTAGAAGTAGGCAATCCGATGATAAAGTCCATTCCAACGGAATCCCATTTCCATTCCGGAATCTGCAATGGTTGCAACAATCCTGCGGGTCTTTGATGTCCCGCCTTGACTCTCTGACATATATCACACTTGGCGATATAGCTTCCGATTTCTCTCTTCATCTTATGCCACCAGAATTGCTCTTTCAAATATTGATACATCTTCGTTCCTCCGGGGTGGATAGAATGAAGAGTATCATGAGCTTCCTTCAGAATAACTTCTTTCAACTCAGAATATACTGGTACACAAAGGCGTTTTTTGTACCACGGAACTCCTTCTTCGTCTTCGGTAAATCCGGGTACTTTGCTTGTACCGATACGACGCTTGATTCCTTCGATACTAGCATTTCCTTTCTGCGCCTCCTTGATCTGGCTGATCAAAGTGGGTTGAAGTTCTATGCTAGCCAAAAATCCTTCACTCACAAATTCCATTAGGAAATCTTCAATCTCTTTGTGCAGACTTGGTTGCTCCTTCAAAATCATGGAGTTCAAGCGGCACGGCAATCTGCTAAGGGCATCTGCTACCACATTGGCTTTACCGGGGTGATAGTGAATGTCTAGATCGTAATCCTTGATTAGCTCAATCCATCTTGTCTGTCTCATATTCAGCTCCTTCTGAGTGAATATATACTTTAGGCTCTTGTGATCCGAATAAATCTCACAACGGTTTCCCATCAGGTAGTGCCTCCATGTCTTCAGGGCTAAAACTATGGCTGCGAGCTCGAGGTCATGGGTTGGATAGTTCTGCTCATGTTGTTTCAGCTGTCGGGATAGATAAGATATTACTTTGCCTTCTTGCATTAGCACACATCCGAGACCGATCTTGGATGCGTCACAATACACGTCAAAGGGCTTCGTGATATCCGACATGATTAAGATTGGGGCTGAAATCAATCTCCTATTGAGTTCTTGAAAACTCGCTTCACATTTGTCCGTCCATTCAAACTTCTTATCCTTCTTCAGCAATTGGGTCATGGGTCTGGTGATACTCGAGAATCCTTCTACGAACTTGCGGTAGTATCCCGCCAATCCGAGAAATGTATGAACTTGGGTTTGGGTGGTTGGGGCTTGCCAATCTTCGACATCTTTCACCTTTGCAGGGTCAACGGCAATTCCTTCGGCTGATACAATGTGGCCGAGAAATCCTACCTCCTATAACCAGAATTCACATTTGCTAAACTTGGCATACAACTGATGCTCTCTAAGGGTTCCAAGAATGGTCCTTAGGTGTACTCATGTTCTTCTTCTGATTTGGAATAAATCAGAATGTCATCGATGAAAACAACGACAAACTTATCCAGAAAGTCCATAAAAATCTTATTCATGAGATTCATAAAATAAGCGGGGGCATTGGTTAATCCAAAAGACATGACGGTATACTCATATAATCCATATCTGGTGGTAAAGGCAGTCTTGGGGATATCCTTTGCACGAATCTTGAGTTGATGATAGCCAGTTCTAAGATCAATCTTAGAAAACACTTTGGCACCGGTCAACTGATCAAACAAATCTTCTATCTTGGGCAATGGGTATTTGTTCTTGATAGTGACATCATTCAACTTCCGATAATCCGTACACAAACGGTTACCTCCATCCTTCTTGTCCACAAACAAGACAGGTGATCTCCATGGTGACGCACTTGGTTGAATCAATCCAATTTCCAACATGGCATCCAGTTGCTTCTTCAGTTCTGTTAGTTCAGACGGGTTCATACTATATGGTCTCGGGGCTATGGGTCCTATTCCGGGGATTAGTTCAATAATAAACTCGATATCCTGATCTGGAGGCATACCGGGCAAAACATCTAGAAATACATCAGGGTATTCACAGACTATCCGGACTTGGTCAATGGTAGGTTGGGCTATACTCTTGTTGCACTTGAATTGACGAGGTAAGGTTTCAGATACATGCTCGACTGATACTCCGGCTGTACTGGTCATGGTTATGGTTTTCTTGGCACAGTCAATTAATCCTTTATGTTTGGACATCCAATCCATTCCTAGTACTACTTCCAGACCTTTAGTTCCGAGTACTATCAGATTAGCATAAAAGTCTATGCCGTGGATTCGGATAGGGATGGCTTTGCAAATTTGCCTAGCTTTGGTGGTTGAACCGGGGATTTGAACAATCATAACATGATTCAGTTTGGTTGGTTGAATCTTACTGGTGCATGCAAATTCTTCGGTGACAAATGAGTGTGATGCTCCAGAATCAAACAACACTCTTGCAAGTACTGAGTTAACGGAAAACATACCCAGCACGACGTCTGGCGCTTCCTGGGCTTCTTCAGCATGCATGAGAAAAAGACGTCCATTGCGGTTGAGCGAATTCCCTGGGGCAAACCTTCTTCCGGGCTGAACACGACGTTGTAGCTAAGCTGGGGCATTTGCATTGGGGGTTGCGGCATTCTTCTTGGGGCACTCATTGGAGTAGTGACCCTTGGTTCCACAGTCATAACAAATCACTTGTGACTTGTCCTTCGCTGCAACAGGCACAACATTGCTTCCAGTCCTCGGGGTAGTGTTGGTGTTGGCGATAGCATTGTTGTTGTTGAAATTGGGTGGTGCACGGTTGAAATTGCCAGAGTTTCTTGGGTTGTTGTGATTTCCTCCGGGCCATCGGCTTCCATGGTTGGAATAGGTCAGACGGTTCATCGGGAGTCTGTTGGTTCTCGGGGCAAATCCTGGAGATGGGTTGGGGCGATACTTTGGGGTATGATGGGTTCATGGCTGATGCATCATGCGGTGCTTGCGGTTCTCATTGGCTTGGTTGATCTTTCCTTCCATATGAATGGCAGAGTCGACTATGGCTTCAATATCAGCAAAGGGGATATTGACCAACACCGTCTGCATCTCATCATGCAGACCATTCAAGAATCTTTTTTTCTTCTTGGCTTCAGTGTCGATCTCATCCGGGGCATACCTAGCTAATGACAAGAATTTGTCGCGGTATTCCACTACGGTCATCCTTCCTTGCTTCAGTTCTCTGAATTCATCTCTCATTCTCTTGATCAAACCCGGTGGCACATGGGTTCTGCTGAACTTGACCTTGAATTCCTCTCAGGTCATCATCTGTGCTCCGATCATTGCACGAACGCTGTTCCACCATGCTCTTGCATCTCCGGCTAGATAGTGGGTGGCGAACAGAACTTTCTCGTTAGCTTCCACTCTAGCGATTTCCAGGTTGTTTTCCATTGTTTGCAGCCAATCATCTACATCTAGGGGTTCCTCTGACTTAGTGAAAACATGTGTGTTGGTGTTCTGGAAATTCTTGAGCTTAAATCCATGGTTGTCCTGATTTCCGTGGTCTTGATTGTTGTTGGCCATCTCAGCTATGTGTTGAAGGGTGGCTAGGTTGGCTTGACATTCGGCTCTTTCAGCTTCGCGGTCAGAAACCAACATTTGCAGGATCTACAACATCGGGTCCGGGGATGAACCACTTCCTCTGCGAGGCATCTCAAGATTGAGATAGATCCTGAGAAAAGAGGGAAATTTATAAGGTTCAGGGACTTTGAAAAGTTTTTAAAGTTTGACTCGGATTTTCTAGCAACTTGCTTTTCATTCATTCATTCATTCATTCATAGGACACGATCACACACCACAACAAAGGAAAATATATGGTTTTAAGAACCATTCTAGAAACTATGATACAGTGGGACCGAATACAACTCACTACGCTAGTGCTCAAGTGCTACTACTCCTTGGAGTTGGTGTAATCGTCATCCTCATCATCCTCATCGTCATCGATGAAGGCGAAATCCTCCTCATCAGTGAAGAAGTCCATGGCTTGATCCTCCAGAAAGTCATCATCATCGCTGAGATAAGAGTAGGGATCTCCACGAAGATCTTCTCTGGCATTCTCCCTTTCCTCCAACTGCATGTCTCTCTCGTGGATGGTCTCCTCCAAATACGAGATACGGTGGCGAAGATGGGCAATGATGCGCTCCTTCTTGTCAAGATGACGGCGGCGAGACTTGCGGTCCTTCACTAGCATGGCGATGGTCTGATCCTTCGTCTTGATGATGGTGGACTTGTGGTTGGAGTAGTCACGGGCATTGTCCAGTTCCTGCTGACGATCATACATCATGAAGCTAAGGTGGTCCAACTGAGTCTTCAACTCGTGGTGGTATGGGGCTTGTAGTGGCTGTCCCATAGCATCACGCCTTGGGCAAAACTCAAAGCGGGTACCCTTGATCTGGTTGATACTCTGCCCACACAGACGGGCAAGAGCTTCCTGCATGGCCCTGGCAAGTCCATCGAGCCAGTTGTTCTCTCTTAAGGTGAACTGAATTCCCTCGGCAGTGGGAGGTTCAATCTTCTCTCTGAGACTTGCAACAACTAGCCACTGCCGATCTTCTCCTTCCTGATCATTGAGATGAGCTCTGAAGAACTCGGGGTACGGACGCTCCATAAGTTCCGAAAGCTGGTCCAGGTCACGCTCAAAGATGAGGTCTCCTCCATTCCCCAACTGATAAAACTTGTTGTACTTCACGTCCATCTATAAGAATATAGGATGAGTAAGTTAGTAGAGTGATCAAGTGTGTCAAATTTTATGTATTTTGCAAGAATTTTTGAGGAACATGACATTTTGATGAAAGAGTCCAAGTGATAATAATGGGAATAAGTTTTTGTAAATACTCACTTCCTTCGGTTTTTGAAACTAAGTTTTTGGTTCAAACGTCCATTCTAACTAGGGTCTCCTATGGTTAGGATGGCTCTGATACCAACTTGTCAACACCTGGATTTTTAATCCCAGATGCATGTTATGCCATACATCGCAATCCCAGGATTACCATTTTTGCGAGACATAACATATTTGGATATCACAGTACATCATACATTACAAACCATACATAAGGTCTTACACAAATAAGGATCTCATGATCCAGTTCTTAATACAACTCAAGCAGCGGAATAACGTAATAGTAACGATAGCGGGGGCGAAGCTCCATCTTCAGGGTCACAGGCAATGCTGACAATGGGAGATGATCCTAGTTGTCGTAACCTTCCTGCGGTCTGTCATCCTGGTACTCCTCTTCATAGTCTGGCCATGGGAATAGCCAGGGACAAACCCATGAGTACTCTTTAAGTACTCGCAAACTAAAACTAACAAGTTAAGAGGGTTTTTGGTAGTAGGATACTAATCTCTAGGGTTGTTTTGCAAAAAGCCAGATTTACCTCTACTAAGTTCAGAAGCAAAGAAATCTAACAAGTTAACACCTAAGTGGGAACTTGAATTTCATATCACAACTCTGTTGTGGTCAAGTCAAAGTCACAATTCATTTCACATTTGGAAAACATCTGACGGGGGAACAGTATGGCAACTCCAACTGTCCATAACCGCGGACGCGGCTATTCGAATAGTTTGACACTCTGCAGAGATTGTACACTTTCACCACAACATTCGATACATTCGTCAGGAAAAAATCCTGAATTCACCATACTCAGTATGCGGATAATCCTACACGCCCTAGTGTAGGCACCTCTCCTGTGAGTTTGGCCTCCCAACCATGACCAACTGGCATCTTGCGTACTGCACATGTGGACAATCTTCACAAGGTGGCCTCAGCTCATACCTTGGCCGTGATTGAACCCATACTAAGTTATATAAAATTCCAGTCAAGCCCTACCCAATTTTCGGGTATTGTGGTTGTACGGTAAAATTGGAATGGTATTGCATCCAGACAACCATCAGTTTTATAAAGGGCTAAGGCTCATGCCTCAACATTTTCATCATCAAAATCATCTGGTGTTCGGAAACACATGTCAAAACATTTCAGTAGAATGAATCATCATTCCAAGGTTTTCATAACCATTTTCACCAAGTATTCCCATCTAAAGTTGATCAAGTTTTAAGCTTAGCACTAGCATATACAAGTGGGGTTAAGTACTAAGGAGGGGTGGTAAACAAGTGGAGATTAATGAAGTTCAATCTCATGCCTTAGGATGACATCAAGATTATCTACTTAGGCCAAATTTAATGCTCTTTATGCAAACTTCAATTATCTTCCTAGAATCTACAAGTCACTTAAGTAAACTCTAAGAGAAAGCTTTGATAAATAAATAAAGTAGAAAGCTTGCAAGTAAAACTAGGATTGGGTATCATCAAATGTGTCCAACCAAGCATGCTTAGTGCATTGCATAGGTTATCTAACTTTCATAATTGCAAGTGTTAGCTTGCCTTGTGCAGAGCAGTGGTTGAAGTTCTCCTCGGCTTCTTCCTCGTAGTATCCTCCTTCCTCCTCGTATCCTTGGTCGGTACTAGCGTCTATAAATAAATACGAGGTACACAATCACCAAACAATACTTAACTATTTACAATCATCACATCAAGGTGTACTATAGATGATCTAGTATCATCACTAACATTACAAGATTAAAGCTTTTGTCTTATTTATTCTAATTTGAGAAAAGTAATTTCTACTCATTGAAAAACTACTTAAGATTTAATATTCTCAAACTCAAACATGGGATCATGTTGACACATGTCATCACCACATATTTCAGTACATGGGAATGTGATTTTAACTGGTGTCACAATTTAATAAAGTTTAACCTTTTTATTTGGATAAAATAAAGTGACTAGAAATGCCTATGTGGCATTCTTTTATTACTTGAACATTATTTCTGTAAGTAAACACAAAGGTTTTTATATATTTGAAAGGTATGATCAAATGTGATTTTTGAGAGTTGGAATCAAATGATTTGAATCAAACGGGCTTGAATTAAGCATTTCAGTACCTTTCTAACCATATTAATTTCATGCATTTTGGTTCACTAAATCGAGCTGGGTTGAATTTTGAATCTAGGTACAGAACTGTGTATGAATTAAAATAGAAAAATCTAAATTCAAATGGCTAGGCTGCGTGGGAAAGGTTAATGAGCCGGCCTAGTGTCACTCCGAAGCGCGGGGCTCAGCTGACAGGGGTTCCACTAGCTAGTGGCTCATAACACGCGAAGCGGTACTGGGTTGTGTGGTTCGTTGGATTAGAAGGGAGATCGACGGCTGGGGATCATCATCGACGATGAACATGTCACTGGCGAGATCGAACCCTAGCGGCTCAGTGGGGGTGTGTAGGGGGAATACCAGGGCTCTAGCGACGACGGCGAGGCGGGCAAACGAACGAGTGGTCGACAACGAGCTCAGGGACGGTCGAGGCAGCTCCGGGGGTGGTCGAAATCAACGGCTCCCTTCTTCTCCAGAGGTGGCCTGCTCCGGCGTAATTCCGGCGAACTGCTGCTCCTTGTGCTCCAGCGAGAGGGTGGAACGATCAGTGAAGTGAGGGGAGTGGAATGGTGTGCTTCAAACGGCTGGGGGTGGCCTCCTTTTATAGGCTCGACGGCGAGACCGAGAGGGATGGGCAGGTGACGGTGGCGAGATGGCTACGGGCGGCTAGCGGCATGGTTGAGGTTGGCGATCGATGGGCGGTCTCCTGGCGATGCTCTAGAGCTTAAATGCGCGCTTAGGGGCGATGGCAATCGGCGAACGTCTTGGTGCTCTGCAGGCGGCGGCGTCGACGGCGGCGGTGGTATGAGGCACGGGTGGCGAACGGGGTGTCTGGCGTGTTCACAGGATCATGGCGGTGGCCACGGGTTGCGGTCGAGGGGCGGCGTGTGCGTGCGGGTGCGGCGCTACAGGCAACGCGTCGCAGGTGGCACTAGGCGAGTGGCGTTCCTGGTGGTCCACGGCTTGCACTGGCTTGGGAAGGGGACAGCGGGCGGCGGTGAGGTGCTGGCTACCTCCCAGACAAGGTGGGTAAGGCTAGGGTGGCTGCTATCTAGCCGGCGACAATGGGGTGGCATGGTGAGGCTCGGCCTGCTCACCATTGATGGCAAGGCAAGCTCACAGTGGTGCTAGATGTTTACTATTGAGCTAGATGATCTACTAAAGACTAGTTGCAACCAGAGAGGGAACAAGTTAGCCAAATTTACTGCACACTATAGTGTTTGTGATTTGTTTGATTTGAATCTGCAAGGTGTTTGATGAAATGGCCGCAAGAAACTTACTTCTGAATTTTGAAAATATTTTTGGTGGGTGTGCTAGGCATGTGTTGAGGATTCTGTGGGTGCTTGGGTTTTGAAAATTGAGCTTGTTTGAGTGGTTTTTGAAATAGTGGGATCTTCCCATATGAGATAGATTCAATTTTAACCTATCATTTGAACTTAGTATTTGAATGTTTTTGGATGATCACAAAGTGGGTCTTGGTACCTTATTATGAGTACTAACAAGGGGTGCAAATATCCACAAATGTTTCTGTTAAGTTTTGAAAACTAGAGATAGCCAAAGTAGGCATGAGAGTTAATTTGGCAAAAATGACCATTCACTTCATTTGTTTATTATGAGTTGTTTGTCTTTGGGAAAGTTTGGGGATTGTTTAGATGATTTTTATTTCACCTAAGAATAATTTTACAAGCAATTAAACACAGAACCATGGCAATTCAAAAGAATCCAAATTTTGAATACACACATATGAATGCTTTCATATTTTTAGTTGGAAAAGTTTTTGTTAACACTAATTTTGATGATTAGCATTTGATGATCTAAGTTTAATATTTTTGGGATGTTACAACCTACGCCATATTTTTCCCACGATTTACATAGGCGGCGACGGAGGCGAAAGTCCTCTCCTACTCCGGTAGAGGGCAGATCCTTCTATACCAAAGCCTCTGGTGAGGGGGAAATCTATGCCATCCATCATCACCTCTCCTCCTAGGCGTAGGGGGAGGCCTCTCCATCAACATCTCCACCAGCACCATCATCATCACCATCACCATCTCCAGTATCCATCTTGTTCCCCTCATAGTTTGTGATTGATTGAACCCAAAATATTGTTTTAAGGGATATTTACATGTTTGTGATTGGCATATTATCTTTATTTGGTGGATAGATTATATTTTCAGATTGTGTTGTATTCCATATGCTACTGATCCATATCATATTTTCCACTTGTGAGTAGTTCCCCATGTTCCTGAGGGCATAAGATGAATTGGCTATGATTTCTATGAGTATGTGGTCCAGTTTTTATCGTTTATATTGTTCTATGATGGTTTTATGCGAACGTCGACTGCATATTACTTCACCTATATGGGATCATAGGAGAATACTTTGATGCAATGATAGTTGTTGGAAGTGACTAAATTGACAGAAACCATTTTCCAATAATTTGAGTTGTATTGGAGGGATTATATGTTGGGGACTAATGAACTTATTGCTATGGTGGGACATTTATGTCTTAATGATTCTTAGATATTCATTTGAATGGATCTAGGACCCATCATAAGTGGTGTGTTTTGCTCATATTTATGTCTACACCTAATCTAGGCTCCGCCCTAAGGGAATGAAACTTGACAACATATTCACCATATTGTGTAGAAATCTTTATGCTAAGTAAATCCATGCCTCCCTCGGAAACGCTTATCACATATAAGTTCACACACACTTGATATTATCCTCTTGCTGCATAGAGTATTGGGCTTTCTCTCATTGGGAACACTTACTTATTGCTATTTACTTTCAGCACTTTATATTCTTGCAAACTACAAACCCCAAAACACCAAATCTAGTTCATTTAATATTTTCTTCGTCAAATTTGCTAACCAATACCCTCAACTCCTTGTGGGTTCGACAACCTTTCTTTAAAAGTACTATAATTGATCCCCCGCACTTGGGAGCCATCGCCCATTGCATGCACCGATTTTATACCCTGCATGTGTTTGTATATGTTGTGCCTCCTACTTGCTTAACTTGAAAAAACAGTTTTGTGTATTTTGGCTTGCACATCATGTATGTATGTTTTGTGTTTGAGGCTTTGAGCCTATTGCATCTTGTTTATATATTAGTTGGCTCTTGTGGGAGATTAATGGACTATCCCATTTTGGGGGAGTGTGATGTCCTTTTGGCACCTCACAATACTAAATGTGCGTACATGAGGAATACTAGTGAGGATTGATATTTCAATATTATCAAATCTCTATGTAGTATGTCATGCTCATGAAAAATTGATACAACCCGTCCTACAGACGCTTCTACATATCCTCCTACTAGACCCCCAAGTGGACCAATGAAACATACTCGAGCCAAGCTCCTACAAGCTAATGTCAACTCGCTCCTCTCCTTGTGTGATTTCGATATTGATATGCCCATAACGTATGTATAGTTTTTTATGGTCTTATGCTATTATTATGCTTTTGACGCTTCTTTTTATATAAAGTTCATGAGTTATTTGTACTAACCTACTAATAGTTGCAAAAGTGAACAATATTCTTGTTTTACACTTTGATGTGTAGGAATTATCAAGAATACAAGTGGAACCCTTTTTGGAGTCAAATTGCGATCCAGAAATCTGTCTTGGAACTATTTTTAAAGATGGTCACGTTTCAGGTCAAAGACGGCATCAAACAGAAAACTCTTAAACTACAAAGTTGTAGGAAATTTCGCGTCAATCGTTCTGGACATAAAATTTACCTAATTCCGAGTCTGGACGGGCCCGCTAGGCCCGATTTACTGCACCCCAAGATGGGGTGACGGGAATCCGATAAGCTATATAAAGGGAGGAAACCTAATTCGTGGAAGACACCTCCACCCACGAATTTGCAGTCACCAAAGCCACATTTTTTCCTCCCCCGTGGATCCCATCTCCATGGGGGAGGGCTCCCAAGAAGCCATGAAGGAAGGGGGCTAAGGGGCGGTGCTCCCCCACGATACCAGCGGCGGGGAACGAGTTTCCCGTGCCGCCGCCGACGCCGTAGCCGCCCTCTTCATCATCTTCACCGCCATCTCCATCACCTAATTCTCGTAGTATGTAGTGGTTCATCCTACCACACACATCTGTACCGTCCTATATAAACATGGTGTTTGATGCTATAAGTTATGATCCTATTATCTATGTCATGTTTGTGTAGTTTCTTTGTTCTTAGATTGAATGGTTGAACGTCTTTGGTTCATTAGAGTTGTATGTTGATATGGTACAGTCCTTTGGTGTTCATTATATTTGTGCGCGCATGGATTAAACATCATAGGGTTTGTAGTATGTGTAAGAGGAAGGGGGAAGTTCTGCCGGAGTGACAAAAACCTAAGGACACGAACCGGAATGTTACACGTATGGTAGTAAGAGGACCATTAACTTAAGGCTATGGTTGGGGAAACCTTAATGCATTGTTAGTAGTTACGGATGTTTTCTAACAATCCAATTATATAGTACATGTAATTTCAAGTAGTGAAGCACATGTATATTTAGCCTCTCCCACATAGAAAACTGCATCGAAGACAATGAACCCGATTTATTCGCCAATTAAACTTGGACAAAGCTACCATAATTACCACCACTATTCCACACTCATGGTTCTGTTAGTGTAGTGTATTTTATTGCTGCAGCAACTAGCTTTACTTTCTTGTTGTTTATTTTCTTGCAAAGCTTTCTCTAGTACTCGTTTTGTTGCTCTAGTTTTATTTCCTAGATAATGCAAACGTTTAGTGTGCATAGAGTTGTATATGTGGTTGATAGAACTTGAGAGAATATTTATCCTACCTTTAGCTCCTCGTTTGGTTCGACACTCTTACTTATCAAAAATTCTACACATGACCCCCTATACTTGTGGGATATCATATACATCCTTGGATGGCTTGCTACTTCATGCCAATACTTTATGTATCCTCAGCCACGAACCCCATGAAGCATCACCGAGAGAAGGACCCAAGGCAGCACGAGAAGATGCTCCATAACAAACCGGCATCAGGCTCGGCAGACCAGTTCTCCCGTTGGAATTTCTGGCAAAGGCCCTGGCAGACTGAACCCATCGCCGGAATTCCCAGAGCCGACCTAAATCTCCCGGCGTCGACCAAAATGCGTATCTGTAAGAGATTCCGGTTCGCGATCGGAAATATCGGCGGTCGCCAGAATTTCTGGCGTCCAATCCGACGCCGCCAGACTTTCCGCCGGAACCGCCCAGGAACATGTCAACAGTTGGGCTTGGCCCGTGTAATCCCCTATTTTTCCTAGACTTTACCCTTTTGTTCTCAAACTACCCCTATTTAAGTGGCTGGCCTGTAAATAGCCCCTACCCTCTATTCTAATCCCTAGACTTGTATAAGTATAATAGAAGAAACTCTAGAGGATCTATTTATTGCTAGTATCATGCTCCTTGACGAGGAGCACCAATTAACCCCAACCTCTTGGATTTTTCTAGTGCGTTCAAGTTGTACAAGTACTTGTAGTCGGTGTCTCGTCTCCAAAAAGTCAAGATCTCATCAAGCCTCTCACCCCCGATGTTGGTAGTGGGAGAGTGTCTTGCCCAACGCCGATCCTAGGGATTGTGTTGGACCGGTTGCCACCGGCGTGAGCCATCGGCTTGTATCGTGTTTTCGTGTGTTGGTGTGTTTTCATCGAGTTATTCGTGTGTGAGTCCGTGGATTTCATCCTCTCCCCCTTCCCACTCGCCTTCACCTTGTTTTCCACGGGAATTCGTGAAAGATCGGGCAACCCTAAGGGGTCACCCGTAACATATTGGTATCAAGAGCAAGGTTGATCACGAATTTCCCCACATTTTTTCTTCTATCCACCAAAAATTCGAAAATCCCCCAAAAAAGAGCCCCAAATTGCCTTCGGATCAATCTTTGGATTTGGTGAATTTTTTGTGGTTTTGGTCCATAGATCTGTTGCTTTGGGTGTTGATCTACATTCCTTGACCTTCCTCCAGCCCAATTTCGATGGATTTTTTACGGATTTCTTAGTTTGACTTTTTGGAGTTTGTCACAAACAGGTTTCGTCGAGATCCGGCGAACCGGTTCTGCCACCTGAATTTCTGGCAAGATCCCCGGCATGACCGGACCCACTTTCGGAAATTCCAGCGACCGAATCGGCGCTACTGGTTTCTACGGCAAACAATTTTCAGGGCCCAATTTTGATAGTTTTCTTCTTTGTGTGTTCGTGTTTCGCGTGCGTGTTGCAAAAACTAACACCAGCTTCCACAAATATGTTCATCCCGCACTCTTCGACACCGCGACACCCGAGCATCTTCCCCAACACTGGTTGCAAGTCGTCAACAATACCGAAGGTATAACTTGCGCCACTTTGATAGCCCCATATCTTCCTTTGTGTGTACCTATCCCATGAGAGCAACTCATTTTGTGTTTGTCTAAGCATTGTGCACTTATCTTTGTAAAGTGAGAGTGTGAGGACAAAAACAAAAGTTAACATAGTAGTATAGAAAGGCATAAAAAGAATAAAAAAAGAGAAAAAGAGAAAAATAAAAAGGAAAATAGAAAGATACATGGTCTCCTAATACAAAGTGAGTATCAAACTTGTAAGCAAAAAGAGAGAAAAAACGTGACCAAGGCAAGTGCACAAATCTATTGCTTACCCTCTTCTAGCAAACGAGTTGTGGTCTCTCCTTGCATTGGCAACACACCAAGCTTAGTCTATTTAGGACATTTTGTGCTCATTTTCATAGTCATGCTTACCCCATTTATCTCCACGTGTGTGTTCCGTTGTGTTTTGTAGATCGTATCCTTTTTGCTTTTGATCTTTGGTTCTTCACCACCTAGCTAGAACAATAGCCTTTTTCTTTGATTGTTTCGTTTGGTTTCCACAATCCTAACCTTCCACCAAAAGCTTTTGAGAATTTTAGTTTTCCATTTAGCGTGACTTTTTTTGCGATTTCACTTTGCAAAGTTTCATTCTCTTGTGTGGAAACTAGTTTGATACAATACCCACGGTGAGGTAAAAGGCTAACTCCCCACTTATCCTCCATATACATTCCTTGTTGGCTTTGCATCATGGATAGGCACGGTGAGACAATCCAACCACCTACACCTCAAGAGTAATACGCATAATACATGACAAGGTTAGATCGTAGGAAGATTCAAGGAGAATTCAACTATCGTTGCGACACTCTTGAGAAGTGCCAAGATGAACAATTTAGCGAAACTCGAGTGGAGTTCAAGAACATCGACAACCGCTTCGAGGAGGTCCAAGGACAAATGCATGCGATGCAACACAACCTCGGTCATCAAAATAAAGCTCTTGAACACGTCGTCGCCACAACGGATGACAAGCTTCAACGTCTCATTGATGGATTGGCACGACCGCCCCCTCGCGCATCAAGCTCGTCAAGACACTCCTCGAGTGCGTCAAGCTCTTCGCACCATCTCACGTCAAGCTCATCAGATAGTTATTGACAAGATGAAACCAGCAAAAGTGGTTTCACTATTTTATGAATTTCCATTGATTTACTATGTATTTTAAGTGATTAAAACTCTAGTTTTAAGTGATAATTCACCAGAAATGTTCCGAAGGTCCAAAAATAATTTCCTTGGATGGTTAAGTAGGGTTTGATGGATTGATTGAGAGTTGAAATCACCTCAAAATATTTACCAGGATGCCCTCGGGGAATTCCCAAATTTGTTCTGGAAGGTTTTTGTACTTTTAACCAGATTTAATATACATGAGCTTTTGGTATGATTCGAAAGGCACATGGTAGGTATTTAGAGTACATTTCTATATAAATTTGACTCACTCTTTTGGAGTTACATAGTTAATGTAGTCAATTTATTTGTGACTAAACTATGAACAAAACAGTTTAATTCACAATAAATCAAAGATATCTCAAAAAATCCTGGGCTCCTAGGGTTTGGTAGATGTTATGTTTTATGAAGTATGAGAGTTGGAATTAGGTCAGTACCTATTTTTGTTTAACCTAGAGAAATTCCTAATTGCGGAAATGGGTTGTTCTTGTTATTTTACTAGGGGAAACTAGGAGGCCATTTATGGTGGTCCAGGGGGACATGCAAGGTATGGCTAATACCTTTTAGTACCAACAGGGTTTACATCATTCGGATTTATAAAACTCATAAAAAGAATTTATTAGTGAAAACAGATACTTCTTTGCATTTATTTTACCAGAAAAATATGAATATTATTTTGAGCATACTTAGTTTCCATTTTTGTTCTGAATTAAACTGACAGCTTTTCTTCAAATCTCTAATTAATAAAATAAAAATAAAAATGGGCCAGGGGTGGTCGGGCCAGATTTGGAAGGGAATGGGCCGCCGAGGGGGAAATTGGCCCACTCGAACCGTGCCTCACGCGGGAGGCCGTGGTTTGAATCCGCAGGGCGGAGCCCAGGTGTTCGTGACAGCGGGGACGCGAAGGGGTACGGGCGGTTTTCTGCCGTTGGATTAGAAGGATATAGATGGGGGTGGCTCGTCGTCCTCGCTCGCGACTGCCAAGCGTTAATGGAACCCTAGCTGGTGGCTGAAGGGCGCGGGGAGGCTCACCTGAGGGCTGGGAGACGACGACGAGCAGCGGAGATGAAGTGGTGCTTGACGGCGGCTCCACAGATGGTCGGCATGAGGGGTTTTGGCGATGAACTGCAGCTCCAGCGATGTCGACCGAGGGAAGCTCGTCGGAGCTCGATGGCGCCACCGAGGATGTCGTTCCTGGGCAAGATAAAAGGGGTGGGTTAGGATCAGTAGATCAAGACGAGCTCGGGGAGATAACATGCAGGGGGAGATGCATGGAGATGGGGGCACCCCGAGCAGATCTTGGGAGGACCGAGAGGTGCTCTCTCTTCTCACGATCAGGTTAGATCACAGGAGAAGGGAGGGTGTTCTAGGGAGTTGAGTGGAGAGGAGGGGGAAAATGAGGTCAATGGGAGGCGCTGGGTTGGCCTCGGGCTATTTATTTCAAGTGAGGGTGGTTCATGATGAACCATGTCCATGTTTAGACATGAGAGGGGGAGGGGCAAGGGATTGTCCAGGAGGGGTGGTGCTGGGGTGTGTGGGGTACTAGGGTCGAGCATAAGTGTGGAAGGGGTGGTGGCTGCTACCTCTTTTATTTACAAGTTTTTCCCCAAGTGGCTTCCACCTCTCTCTCTCTCTCTTTGCAAGGGTTAAAGGACAAGGGTAGTGTTGCTACAGTGGTAGGTTTACTAGGAGGAAGTAGGTTGTGTTGGGGGAGATTTCTTGACCATTTTGGTGATAGCTTGCTTGGTTTGGGAGTTTGAATTTGCAATAATTTGAATATTGGTCATTTAGGTGATTGTGAGAAAAATTTAAGAATTTAGTCTTGGCAAGGTGGACAGATGACACTGATGTGTAGATAGGGTGAATACATAGCCCTAGGAATTTTTTGAGATTTTTTAGAGCATTTAAGGTCCTCTTAAAATCATTCATTCAAAAAGTGTTGAATTGGTTTCTGGAATCTCATTTGATAATTTTACATTGGACAAGGTTGGTTTTTGATGTGAGATTGTCCTAAACACCATATCACACATTGGAGATTTTTATTAGAATTTATTTGAGAAGAGAAGTATTTTTAAGCTAATATTTATTATTTCTGCCATTAAAGAAAAAAGGGCAAAAGGAAATAATCTAGAATCTCAAAAATATTTATTTTTGAGGTGGGAAGGTAGGGTATGATGTATAGGACTCAAATGTTCCTTTAGTTGGCAAAGTGATTTGGAGAAAAACAAACTTGCCTTTATAGGCAAGGCTTTTATTAGGATTTGCCACAAATGGAATTTAAAATAGTTTGAGGTGTCAAATAATTATGGGAGTTATTTTATAAATTTTTATATACAAGGTGGATACTGTATACTTGAGGTATCCATCAAATTCATGTTGGTTTTTGCAAATCTACCTTGCCATTGAAAGGAAGCTAGATTTGGAGAATCTAGGACATTTATATTTTTATACCACCTAAACTTGGTTGGATTAGGGAGCTCAGAGCTCACCTTGATACAAGGGGTATATGGATAGTTAGACAAATGTATATAGATTATCATTGCAGCAATATTTTGGCTTGGTTGCATTTAAGGTGGTCTAGAAGTGATGGCAAACTTGGTTGAAAATAAGGCTGCCATAGCAGATGTGTCATGATGCCTCATAAACCAGGTGGGTTTAAGAAACACATAGTTCCATTGCAAACAAGTGAAGGGTGGATTGATAGACCATGGTTAGTAGATCATAACCATGCAAAGAGTTGTTCCAAGTAAGCTGCCATACATATATGAGCTTCTAACCAAATAGGCAAGATGATAAGTTTGCAGAAAAGATTATTATCTTGTCTACAAAACCATCACGGATGAGTGGGTACCAGAATGGTTTAGCCAAGGGGAAAAGTGGGTTTTGGTTGTAATAATGATGTACTACAAGATGGTTCAAGTACATTCTCAAGGGTGCACATTGATTGGAGTAGATGGATTTCAAAAGATTGAATCTAGTTAATGATTCTGGACTTAGCCAAATTAGCAGATTTTGGGATTTGGACTAGTATGAAAGAGGGAAACCTTTGAGAGAGGGGCAAAGGTATATTCCTATCATAAAGTGGATGATATTGAAGGATATATTGTGTAGATAAGATTTCATGCTTGTATTTGGTCTTTGATGGGTTGGAAGCTAATGCAAGGATTAGCTTGGGATTGATCTGGGTAAGTAGATTAGAGATTCACTTGAGTGACTCAAGATAGATTAAGTTTGGGATGCTTAGTTCGAGATTGATGATCTCAACTGTTGGTTTGATCCTTAAGGATGATCTCCTAGATTGGATCATGCTACTTCCTAAGCAAACAAGACAATCAGCAGATCAAGACAATTCATCTTATCAAACTTATCCAACTACTACCAAGGTTACCATCAAGCCTAGGTTGAGGTAAGCATGGGTGTTTTTAAGAGATTGTGATTTTTAATTAATATAAGGATATCTTGGTATTTCTACCAAGATTAGATGAAAATATTTTAGGAAAGGTTTTGGAAAACCTAGAGATAAGAGTAGTTGAACGTTCTGTCTTGAAAGCATAAGGAAATTATATATAGGTCTCCATAGTTTTGTTAATAGAAACTAGTATAACATTTTGTTGTGGCGAGGTCATCTTGGCTCAAGTTTGAATTGTCAGAACATTTGAGAATATGAAAGATGAGCCAAGACATCTCTTTTGGAGGAAATAGTTTTTGTCAATTAGGGTTGAGGTAAGGAGTATATCATCTAATACAAAATTAGTTGCCTGAACACAAGCAAACAAGTAAACAAGCATTGCAACATGGAACAAGAAAAAGTTTTTGTTCCCCCTAATTTTTGCCTTTTTGACAACCAATCATGGTTGCTGAAATTGGGATGTTACAGATATTTGCGATATCTGAAACAATGTTTTTTGTTGGAACATGATAGAGTACAATTTAGCAAAATATATGTTCTCATATTTGATGAGAATTTGTGAAGGTTGGAGATGCTAGATATCCTAATCCTCCAAAAGGTTTTAGAAAGCAACATTATACTCGCGATTCGCCGGTATAAGATATAGTAGCTTAATCATGAAAATTATCCTGATAAGGATGAATAAAAGATGTAGGTAAAATGTTTACTACACTCAAAGATTACTAAAGAATGGATTTCGAAAGAACGCCAAACATTTGATGATGGTGATCTACTTCAAAGTGCAAGTCCACAAATATTACTATTTGACTATACACGCTTTGGACTATGTGTCATGTGTATGGCGCCACTTTTTATGTTGATAGATTCTTTTAAAAGGAAAATGAAATGCTAAAAGAGAATCTCAGAAATATTTGGCAGAAAAAAAAGACTGGAAATTGTCCAACTTAGGTATATAAATGATATACATGTTATGGTTGTATTCTTTGCTTGTTAAACAATGTGGTTCTTGGATATTGGATACCGAATTTGTGTAGGATCGCAGCATAGAAAACAAAAATTCCTACGATGGAACAACTATGTACCTAGATCTATCTACTAGATACAAGCAACGGGTGGATATACATCCATAGAATACATACCCTCGAAGACCAAAAGCGTTAACGGGGTTGTACTCGTGGATGATGTAGACGAACGCTTGCCGATCTCAAGATCGTGATGAAGTCCATCTAGTCCAGCCAGTCCAGCACCACAAAGCAGTGGTGCATCCGTGATCGCACACACGTCCGGGTACCCCGACAACCTCCGCTCCCTCGCTCCAGAGAACCAGCGGAGGCAAAAAATCCTTCCATAAAAAGCCACCGGGAACATGTATCTCGCTGATCTGAGACCATGGGAAAATTCTAAAGGGGGAGAGAGATCCTTCGCGAGGAGGTGTTATGTGAGAGGAGGAGAGGGGGGCCTTTTATAGGGAGAGGGGGGCACCCCAAGGGGCATGGCGCCCAACCATGGTGGCTGCCCCCACCTCTTCCACATTCATGTGGGGGGAGCTCCCACTCAAAATGAAAAGCCTCCATGATGACCCACAAGTATAGGGGATCACAACAGTCTTCGCGGGTAGTATTACCCAATTTATTGATTCGACACAAGGGGAGCCGAAGAATACTTTCAAGCCTTAACAACTGAGTTGTCAGTTCAGCTGCACCTGGAAATAGTTCATGCTCACAGAAGTTTATCAGTAGCAACAGCAACAACAACAGTGAAACAGGAGCAATAGTAACAGTAGGATTCGAGTGCGGTAGGCATAGGGATGGATGGACGGGCGTTGCATGGACGAGTCTAAACATGTAACTTCAAGATCTAGGGCATTGCAGATAAATAATAACAAGCATCCAAGAACTAAACAATCTTAGGCATGTGCTCCATATATAGTCATACGTGCTCTCAATGAGAACTTGCACAACATCTTCTTGTCCAGCCATCCCGTGGCAGTGGGGCCTATAGAGAACTACTACAATTAAGGTGCTCCTTTTAATATAGAACCGGAGCAAAGCATTAACACTCTGTGAACACACGTGATCCTCACACCACAGCCATCCCCTCCGGTTGTCCCAATTATATGTGTACACAACTTGGAGATAAGATCACAAACAATACTATCATAATGATTTAATAATAAGTTCAGATCTGAGATCATGGCACTCGGGCCCTAGTGACAAGCATTAGGCATAACAAGTTGCAACAAAGTCAAATAGCACAAGAGATACTAGGCACTATGCCCTAACAATCTTATTCGATTACATGATAGAACTCATCCAATCCCTACCATCCCCAAGCGTACAGCGGGGGATTACTAACTCATGGATGAGGGAAACATCGGTGGTTGATGGAGATGCGTTAGTGATGACGATGGCGATGATCCTTTCCAAATTCCTCGTCCCGGCAGGGTGCTAGAATGGAGTGTCTGGATCCGAATCTTGGTTTCTGGTGGCGGCGACGGAACCGAACTCTTTCTGGAAAACTATCGAACCCCCCTCGGTTTTTAGGTTGAAAGGCAACTTATAGGCACAGAGGAAGGCCGAGGAGCTGCCTAGGGTGGCCACACCCCCACCAGGCGCGGGGTCAGGTGGTCCCGTGCCTGGGGTGGGTCTGGGCCCCCAGGCATCCCCTCCATCTCTTTTTCTGGCTCCGTGGATCTTCTGGTGAAATATAATTTTTGGCATATTTTTCGGGATTTTTCCCGATAGTTCATTTTCTACACAAAAAATAAGACACCAAGGTAATTCTGCTGAAAATAGCGTCAGTCCGTGTTAGTTGTATCCAAATCACACAAGTTTAGATAAGAAACAATAGCAAAGTGTTCGAGAAAGTAGATACATTTTGGACGTATCACTCCACTCCAATAAAAATGCCTCCACTCAAAAATACACTCACATGCATTAAATTTCCACCAAATTTAATGCAAGCTCTCATTTAAATAAAACTCTTTTATTTATGTATTTATTCAGAATTTTTTTAATTACTATAATTAACAAAAAATCACATAAACCCCTTATAACATTTCAATTTCACATGCAGAACCAGTTTCAACAATTTCAACCGAAATAGTTCCGATGTCTAGTGAAATAAATTCCCACGCTTTCCATTTTCTTTCTCTAGCATATTATTTTCTACAAATGGTGTGGATGTCCCTTAAGTGTGTCACGCTACAGTTCGCGAATAATGTAGACATGATCGAGACCCCTCTTCGATCAAAAATCCGTAGCGGGACCTGGAGATCTGTACTGACTCCCACATATTCAACGATGACTTCTATGATCTTGTGAACCTTATACGCATGTAACTCAATCCCTTTGTCTCGGGATATATTACATGTCCGAGATTCGATCATCAGTATCTCCATACCTAGTTTGATCTCGTTACTGACATGTACTCTTTTCTTGTTCCCGTGATATAACACTCTAGTGATCAAATCACTTTCTTGCAAGCTAACTAATGTGATATCAATGAGAGGGCCCAGAGTATACCTCTTCGTCATCGGGATGGACAAATTCCACTCTTGATCCATGAGCCTCAACTTAACACCTTTGTAGTACTGAACCCATCTTTATAGTCACCATGTTACGGTGTGACGTTTGATGTTATCAAGATACGCTTCCGGTGTTAGTGATTGACATGATATCATGGTCTAAGGACTAAGATTACTTCATATGATGTTATAGTAATATAAACACAATGACCTTGATCGTAATGCTATACTTCGGATGAATGTTCATCACACTATTCCAATAATTTTGTGACCTCGTTATTAACAACATCCAATGTCCATGATCAGGAAACCTTTGATCATCTTGTTAATCGACGAGCTAGTTTATAAGAGAAGCATAACTAGGAACTTTCTATTTGTTTATTAAACACACATGTATTAAAGTTTCCGTATTAATTCAATTATAGCATGCAAAATAAACATTTATCATAAATAAGGAATACGAAAATAACAACTTTATTATTGCCTCTTGGGCATATTCCCTTCAGTCTCCCACTTGCACTAGAGACAATAATCTAGTTTGAAAACTTTGCGTCTTGAACACATATGGCTTTCCGGTGTTCTAGACTAAATATCGTAATGAAAGATCAAATCTTGTCATAGTCAACTCCTTGAATATTGTCGTAAAATACTTTATGACATGTCTACTATTTCATAGATGTGAAACATTTATGTATGTTTCTTTATAGATCCAAATACGGCCGATAGGTTTTTATACCTTTCCGAAGGGTCTTCCAAGTTCAAAAAACTTGATTTATCATGTATGGAACTATCAAGAATTTTATGTCTTCAAGCCATTTGACGGAGTCAGGGCCCATCATCGCTTCTTTTCATGTAGATGGTTCATCAATGTCAAACAATAATGATTTACTCTCAAATCTCAGCATTTGATTGTTTATCCGACCTACTTGGTTCAACGGGAACTTAGATCTCCGTGAACACAACCTTTGAGGCACATAAGCTATGAGCATTATGGCTGCCTCCGGAACAATTTCCGGCGCTGCACAACTTAGCACATTTAGCTAAGGTTCGTTAACCTTATCAAAGTTCTATTGTCCCCTCACTTAACTTTTACGAAAAATCCTTTTTGAAGAAACTTGACGTTTCAAGCGACAAACCCTTTTGTCCTCGCTGTTATGGAGGAATACCCAATGGTTATTCAAAATAACCTACAAAGACATGCTCATCCGACTTTGGTTGTAAACATCTTACTTATGCTTAGCATACCAAAATTTAAGAAAGGACAACTTGGGTTTTTATCTCATACCATAACTTACATGGTGTCATTTCAACGGATCAAGATGGAGCTCTTTTCTAAAAGCAGTAGTCCTTAAAGCTTTTAATCCTTTAAAACATAATGGCAGTTTTATAAATAACACCTTTGATTCAACCATGTCAAAACAAGGTTTCATTACAAATCTCAAACACTCCATATTCCTATGGTGTTTCAGGAGATGTAAATCTAGGTGTTTTGCTAAACTTGCAACTCAAATAAATCTCTTTGTGATGAAATCATAAATCATTTATTTTCTTGTTATAGTTGCAACTCAAATATATCCCTTTATGATAAAATCATAAATCATTTATTTTCTTGTTACAATGATTTTCCACTTCATCTTGAAAGTCTTTGAACACTTTCAAATATTTCATACTTCTTTCTCATTAAGTGAATATTCACTAAAATTTCCGGAGAAAGCATATGAAGTTGAAATCCATCGCTTACGACTACACATAATGGACTACATACATTGATATGTACAAATTCCAATAATTTAGTCGATCGTTCTTCTTTGGACTTTTAAACGAAGTTTTAATTATCCCGAGGAAAGTCTCACAAGCATCACTTGATCAAATCAAAGACTCCAAAAATCCATGAATATGGAGATTCTTCATGTTTTCTTTCCAATATAATTTAAACGGCGATGTCACTTCGTAAGTGATCTTTCAATCATTTGTCTTGCGACATTTTAGCATTAGTTTTTATGTATGTGATTTCTCCAACTACATTTGTAAATCATCCATCTTATATGGAATACAGTAATTATTTGAACAATCTTTGTTCTCATAATAATTGATTTAAGTAACGATTATTAAAACAAATCTTGAAGGCAAGCTTTGATGTCAACGAGAAATACAAACAACGGTTTGTTTGTTTTCGATGAACATCATCACATATTCTCTTGATAGTTACTTAGGACATTGTGGTTCATGAATTGCGTCGTTCTATATGAAATTTCATACCAACCAATTTGGTATTCAATACCCAAGAACCATATTGTTTAACAAGCAAAGAATACAACCATAACATGTATATCATCTATATACCTAAACTGGATATTTCTAGTCTTTTCTTTTCTGCCAAATATATTTTATAGATTCTCTTTCAGCATTTCCTTTTCCTTTTAAAAGAATCTATCAACATCAATAGTGGCGACATATTCATGACACATAGTCCAAAGCGTGTATATTCAAATACTAATACCTTTGGACTTGCACTTTGAAGTAGATCACCATCATAAATTGAATGCCGTTCTTTCAAAATCCATTCTTTAGTAATCTTTTAGTGTAATAAACACTTTACACACATCTTCTACTTATCATTATCATGACGACTTTCATGATCAAGCTAATGTAGCTTATAAAGGAGAATCGTGAGTATAACATTACTTTCCAAAACCCTTTTGGATGATTAGGATGTCTAGCATCTCCAACCTTTGAAAATTCTCATCCAATATGAGAACATATATTATTGCAACCAAAACATTGTTTCAGATATCGTTATATCTGCCACACATGATGGTTTCTGAAACAATTCTTTCATCTCCTAGATAAACTTGATATTAAAACAATCAATAATCATGGAGGCAAACATGATACTTAAGATACTAACACTGGAATTTTTACTCTCGATTTAATACTAACTATTAAATTTCACGGAGTAAACAGAGTTTGCTGAAATTTTGCAATAGGACTTTAAACTTCAGATTGACACCCAACACAATACTATACCAGTTCGTAAAGTAAATATCCAGAATTCTATAGTTCTATTATCTCAATTACAACTAAGCATAGGGTGGTGAACGAATGCCAATGACTACAACAAATTATGCAAATTCAATTTGATTTAATTTATGATAAATTGAGTTCTACTAATCCAAATTAGAAATGAACTCCCACTCAAAAAACGACATCCCTCGTGTGTTTTTGGTGATTACATGAACCAAATCCACTACACCAAGTCCGATCATCACGTGAGTCGGTGTAGCTTCAAAGGCGAGCATCTAAATGGTCGTCATATCAAAACATATGACTCATGGTTAACCTTTCGGTCCATGTTCTGAGGCCATGTCTACACATGATAGGCTCGTTGCGGTGACCCAGCATACCATTGCATGATGTAGTACACTATAGTCGTTGACATAACACCAATGAAACACCGTTCACTAGTATTACATCCCCCAGAGTAGTACAACAGAAACACAGCAGGTCCAAGACATGACTATAGGTTACAACTCAACTCTTTACACAAGTTCCAGAGAATACTCTAGGTTAAAGAGAGAGAAAGAAACTTCTTACAATGAAGAATCAGAAATAAACAACTCAAATCTATTATACTAACAGACTAGTATCTAAACTATTGAGTCTTGCATTGCTACTATTGCAATACTCTACAGAAGTAGGTTCTATGGCTAGAGATTCTATTCTTATCTAATCCGCAACTTCGTCTTCACTTGGGTTGATATATATGTTGACTTCCTTGACTTCATTGAAGAGCTTTAGCTTTTGATGATGGTTCCTGGAGCATAAGTTGATGTGGATGTCGTCTATATTGGCTTTAGAACCTAGCAAGGGTTAAGAAGATACTTTGAGTACGAGCGTACTCAGCAAGTTCACTAGAAAAGGAGTGTTTGATGCACTATAGCTACAGCCACAGACCATAGGTCGTAGGCAATGCAAGTTTTCATAAACATTTCTTCAAAGGTTGCTTTTATTTTGAAAAGCTATGTCCGTCAGCCTTCACGGGTTTACCAGAACTTTCATGGAGTTCCTTTCCCGCCGCGTTCACAGCTCCTTCCCCGAACAGGGAGTAACATTCTTACACTCTGCAGAGGTGCGTTACTTTACCCATGAGAGATCTTAGCTTTGTTGCACATCCAAATTGCAGGTTCGTTCACACTTCCTTGTTGTGAGGCCCAGACTAAGATCCAAGCCAATCACTACCTTCTCCACGACCCCGCATGTCTCCTTGGTGTATGCCAGCCCACCTATTGAATTGCGGCAATTGGCAGTACAGATCGTTCAGATGCCGGAACTATCGTGGCACGTTGAGGGCTCCCACCCATATGTTGCATATCCTCTACGAATTACCATATAATATGCACGCTACGACTGATAACATCCACAACCCGCACATCCGGCTCCATGCGAGAGGGAAAAGATACAGCTGACTTCTCCGTCCCATTCCAAATCTCATGGTCAACGCGTAATATACGGCGCAAGAATCACTGGCGACATTGGTTGTTAAGTCCTAGATAATATGTTCCTTTACCACTAGAACTCTTATAGTAGGTTATTACCTCATGGTAAATAACCTATAATCACATTATTATGAAAATAGTGTTTTCTGACCTTTTTCAAATGCAGGTGATGACAATACTGGATTTCTAAAATACTTTACAGAAAATAATAAAAGGACATGAGCAAGTGTGAACTTGCCTTTTGTGATTGCAAGATTATGCACTCACGGTCTTCAAGACAATATAAGATCCAATAGCTGAAATCTGCATCATTGGTCCGGTAAGTACTAATGTTTAAAGAAGCAAGATGCTTTTATGCATAAGTAATGTAATGTAATTTCGTAAACTCGAATTCCCGGAGATAACGTTGTTCTAGGCTTTGAATACTGGAAATGGTTTCTTTGCAATGTGTTGTCCTTTTGGTTAAGTTTCACACATGTGCTTCTTATTAGGGCTTGTGAGTGTGTGTGAAACAACATGTAAATATAATGGCATACAACAATAATATATACTAATGAGATGTGCTATTCAAGGACTGTTTATATGAGAATTATCTTATCTTCAAGTTTTACTTCGCAAATAATGGTATTTATAAAGAACTTAAGTATTAACAATCTTATTATACAAGTAAAGCATAAAGTAATGTGATTGTGATTAGTTGTCATCTGTTTTTCTGAAGTGGAAAAAAGAATAACATTTGAAGAAAAGATTTCCTAACTAAGGTTTAAACAATCTTTGTGGTTAATTAATTGTGTGTGGTGACCCAGCATACCACTGCATGTGTAGTATACTATAGTCGTTGACATGGCATCCACAAAACTCCGTTCTGTAAATATCACATCTCTCAGAGTGGTACAATAGAAACATTGCGGGTCCATATTACAAATGTACACACCTTATTATTATTACAATATCGGAAGTTCAAGACTTCAAAAGATTCAACTTACAAACCAAAATATAAAGTGTTTCAGCGGAATTTAAAAGTAGAAACTCCGACTAGGAGTTGAGCTTGTTGGAATTATGCCCTAGAGGCAATAATAAAGATGTTATTATTATAATTCTTGTTCATGATAATGTTTATATTCCATGCTAGAATTGTATTAAGCGGAAACTTTAATACTTGTGTGGTTTATGAACAACACCGTGTCCCTAGTATGCCTCTATGGACTAGCTCATTGATTAATGATGGTTAAGGTTTCCTAACCATGGACATGAGTTGTCAATTAATAATGAGATCATATCATTGGGAGAATGATATGGTGGACAGACCCAAACTAAGCGAAGCAATTAGATCGTGTCATCGTGTTCGTCTTTGCGAAGCTTTTCTTATGTCAAATATTGTATTCCTTAGACCATGAGATAATACAACTCCCTGGTATCGGAAGAAAGCTTTGAGGTCATCAAACGTCATTCTATGAGAGGGTGATCATAAAGGTGTCTCTCAGGTGATCGGAAAGTATCTGTTGGGTTGTATGTATCGAGATGGGATTTGTCCCTCCCAAGTCGGAGAGATATACTTCGGGCCCACTTGGTAATCGATATCAACACCGCTTTCAAGCATGTGGTTAAGGAGTTAATCACAAAGTGATATCGTGACATGAACGAGTAAAGTACTTGCCGTGAACGAGATTGAACTAGGTATGAGTGCAAACAATCGAATCTCGGACAAGTAAAATATCGCGAGACGAAGGGAATATATATATGGGATTGATTGAATCTGGCATCGTGGTTCATCCGATATGATCATCGATGAATGTGTGGATTCAATATGGGTTTCGCACCCATTGTTGATTATTGATAGAAGATCATGTCTGCATATTCTCGAACCCAGGTCAACTTAACGTGTCTCGACGCTAGGATAGATTGGATAATTGGTTTATGAGTTTTTGTTGAGTCTCGGATGGGATCCGGGACATCACGAGGTTCCGGAGTGGTCCGGAGAATAAGATTCATATAAAGAAGTGCAGTTTTGGAGTTGAATTGTTCCAAGTTAATCGGTATTGTAAGGCTTCTAGAACCTTCGGAAGGGGACCAACGTGGCCCCACCTTCCGGGAGGGGCATGGGCCTATGAGGGAGTGCCCTGGCGCATTGGGCACAGGCCCCATAGGGCCCAGCCGCCAAGAGGTTTAAATAGATAGAGCTTCTAGAAGGGGTTTCCTTGCCCCACTCTTCCTCCTTGGGGCCGCCTTGGCTTGGGGAGGGGCTGCGCCCACCCTCTATATATAGAGGGCTGGGGCGCACCAACCCCCACACCTTCCCTCCAACCCTAGCCGCCCTGCCGCCTCTCTCTCCCGATCGCTTGTAGGCGGGCACCGCAGAAATTCTCCACCATATACACCACACCGTCGTGTTGTAGATCCAATCCGTCTCTCCATCATACTTGCTGGTCCGAGGAAGGAGGAGACGTCGAGGTGCTGCACGTGTGCATCTCACGGAGTCACCGCCACTTGTGGTGCTAGATCGGATCGGATCGCAAGGAGGAGAAGCGAGTACGACTACATCACCCACGTTCCGACGAACGTTCCGCTGTGCGAATCTTCAAGGGTATGAAGATCTAATCCAATCTCTCTCGTTGTTTGCATCTCCTATATTAGATCTTGGCTTTCCCTCTGTTCGCATCCGTAGAAAATTTTTATTTACTATGTCGCGAAACCCTTCAGTGGTATCAGAGCTAGATCTATGCGTAGATGTGTTTCACGAGTAGAACGCAACATGGTTGTTGCGGGCGTTGATGTTTTCTGTTGCAAGCCTCTTGTTTGTGTTCTTCTTATGACGCGGGATAGTGAGATTGAAGCGGTCCAGGCCAACCTTACGCGACGTCGTCATGAGACCGCTCCGCACTTGACGTGTGGCTTGTTCCACATGCGGTGGATGTCAGTTTCTCTCACTATAGTTGTCATGGGATTAACACCGGAGTTTGGCAACCATAATATCACCGTTGTGGCTTTCCGTAGGTAAGTATCGTTCTTAGCATCTACTCCCATAAGCCACGTAAAACATGCAACAACAAAGTAGAGGCGTCTAACTTGTTTTTGCAGGGAGTGTTTTCTGTGATATGGGATGGCCCAAGATGTGATGTGTATAATGTATGCGATGATCATGTTTTGTAATGTTTCACGACTTTCATGTCGATGAGTACACAACCGGCAGGAGCCATATGGTTGTCTTTATAATTGTGTATGACCAGTGTGTCAACTTCTTATGCGCCATGTAATAGTTTCACTTTATCGCTAAGTAGTTAGCAATAGTTGTAGTTGCTATTCGTGGTGGAGGTAATCATGGTGGAGTGATGGAGATCATGCCGGAGCGCACAATATGGAGATCATTGCGCAGAGATTGGCTATACCATGTCACATTAAAGTTATATGCATGTGATGTTTATCCTTTTATGTATCTTATTATGCTTAGATCGCGACGGTAGCATTATAAGATGATTCCTCACTTAAAGATCAAGATAAAAACTGTGTTCTCCCCGAGTATGCACCGCTATGAAAGTTCGTGTCCAAGCATCACGTGATGATCGGGTGCTATAGACTCTACGCTCACATACAACGGGTGCAAGCCAGTTTTTGCACACGCGGAAATACTTGGGTCTAACTTGACAAGCCTAGCATGTACATACATGGCCTCGGAACACAAGAACCGAAAGGTTAAGCATGAGTCATATGAATGATATGATCGACACTTCGTTGTCCACCATTGAAACCACATCTCTTCTCGTGATGATCGGATTAGGTGTGGTGAATTTGGATTGTGTTCACTAAACAACTTGAGGGATGTTGAATTTAGTGGGAGTTCATCTAGTAATTTTATTAAGTTGAACTATTTATCATGAACATAGTCTAAATTGTACTTGCAAATACTGTATATCACATGGCCAAGTCCAACTTCAACTTCAACGTTTCCGCTGAGAAGGAAAAGCTTAGAAACAATGGGTCTAACTTCACCAATTGGTTCTGCAATCTAAGAATCATTCTCTCTGGCGGTCAAAAGGACTATGTCCTTGGGAAAGCGTTAGGTGACCCCCTGCAAGAATCGGCTGATGAGAAAACTGTCTGTCAGTCGCGCAAAGATGATTATGGTGTGATTAAGAGCACCATGTTGTTTGCTATGGAACCGGAACTTCAAAATTGTTTTGAATACTATCCCGGGCCCTTTGAGATTCTCGAAGAGCTGAAAACCATGTTTTAGACTCAGGCCCGTTCTGAGAGATATGAGATCTCTGAGAAGTTCTTTAACTGCAAGATGGAGGAAGGGAGTTCCGTTAGTGAGCACGCCATTAAGATGACGGGCTACACTCAACGCCTTGAGCAACTGGACTGCAAGATTCCAGAGGAGCTCAAGATTGACAGAGTTATGCAATCACTCCCTCCTAGCTACAAAAGTTTTGTAGTTGCTCACAATCAAATTGGTTCCACTGATATGATCACTGAGCTCTTCGCTAAGATGAAAGTAGCGGAGGTGGACATCAAAAAGAATAATCATATGTTGATGGTCAACAAGCCCCCCACCTTCAAGAAAGGTATGGGTGCAAAGAAGCCCTTCAAGAAAGGCGGCGGCAAGCGCGTTGCCCCTGCTGAGAAGAAGCTCATGTCTGGTCCTAAGTGTAGGGGTCCCAACCTAATAATAAGGTAGAGTCCTCCTGTGTTTTACAATGCTAGTCTCTGGATCAATAGCTAGCATCCACAGTAAGATGTAATATCAAGATACAAAGGTCATAATATAAATGTATAACCAGAAATAACATAAGTTCATTACATCAAACATAGCTCATTTGGCTTTTACATTACATTGCAGCGGAATAACTTTAGTCATGGGTCCTACATCTTCAAAGTGCCACAGGCAGATGTTGGTTGTAGACTTTGTAGTCCTAGTCAATCAAACAATCTTCACTTAAAACATTCAACCTGCAACATTATAGGTTACAGCCACAAGGGTCAATACATTTGAATTGTATTGGCAAGCTTCACTTCTATGTATAATAAGAGTGGATCCTATCATTATATGCATATTTGGCTAAGTAGAGTTTTAAGGCTTATTTGCATAAAGCAATATTTAACCTATCTTATCAAAATGGTTTTGGTCTTTTGTCAAATCTCCTTTCCAAGATCCTTGAACTCCTTGGTAGACACTCAAGTGTTCAAGTACTTGTCAAAAATCCTTGAGCACCTTGGTAACCCCAAGAGCTACAAGTTTTCTCAAAACTCATGAGTTCCTTGGTAACCCCAAGTACATCATGCTCTTGTGCACCTTGGTAACCCCAAGTGCAACAAGCTTAACAAAGTCTCTTTGAATTCCTTGGTACCCCCAAGTGCATCAAGTTTTTATATTAGAAATTAGAATGTCGAGATCTCCCATAGTTCAAACTTTAGTTGCTCAAGATTGTCCATAACCGGGACACGGCTAAGTACTTAGATTTTTATTAACTTCTGCAAGGAGTACATTTTACCCACATGACACAATCCCATCTTGTTGCCACCAAAGGCCTCTTGGATTAGTGCTCACCAAGATGGAGTATCTTGTGACTGAGAATGTGACGAAGTCTTTCCAAGAGGTCCTCCCATACATCATTGCTAGCTTGTCTTGACCCCCATGAAGCATTCCAGATCCCCATGTCCGTAACTAAAGACAATGTATGGGTCTTCCTAATGTAATTGACTAAGCCAGAGCCATAATAGCATGTGGTTGTACACGAAAGCCACAATTGGAGAAACATGTTCAATCTCTAAGTTTCCTAGGTGGTTTTCAGTTGGAGCACAACACAAAGTGATTGCCATAGACATGGTTCCCTTTTGTTGCCACCTTCTCCAAAACATAAAGTGTCCACCACCTAGGTGGTTCATTGAGTCCTTGTTTTATTATATAAAAACACAAGTCCTTTTCTCAACCTTTGTAAAATCTCAACATGTATCTCTTTTTCAAAACATAGCATGGCTAAGCATGTACAACTTCAATATTTTCACTAAGGAGTGTTTAGGGAATCCTATTAGGATTAGTATATCATAAGTATAAAACATTTTCATGCATGTTTACAAAATCCACTAAGTATAATGAAAATAGTAGGTCTTTTGTATGATAGTGTAACTTGCCTTTTTGTTAGGGAATGATAGTCACTCCTTGATCTTGCTAGTCTCTCACTTTGCTAATTTCACTACAATCAAACAAGCAAAGTATCAAGTAGCATCCTAAACCAACATTCAATCAATATTTCCCATACACAAAGCAATGGTTCCTAAGTCTTGTAAAAAGAGGGTTCTATTGCAAGGTTGGTCTCTACTAGGTTTATAAACTTTGTAAGGTCCACATTGGTCATTTACCAAAATGGCAAAGTCATTAGTTAGAGGGTTTTGCTCAAAGTCTATTTTAAAATCCATTCAACATTTTTATGTGGTGAAAAATTATTCTTTTTAAAGTAAAACTTTATGTTTTTCACCAAGTAGGTTGCTCTTGGCAAAGTTTGGTGTTTTGGGTCAGTAAGTTTTGTCCATAACATTTTCCCAAAGTTTTCCTTGCACAAACTTTTCCATAATAAAATCAATGAGTTTTATTTGGCTAGAAAATGACTGAGTTAACTAATTCAACTTAAATTTCACAAAAATCATTTTTAACACTATGGGTTGGTTCCTAGGGTCAGTAGATTCACACAAATCCTATTTTGCAAAAGATTTAATCCTAAAATCAATTTTAAACAATTTTTATACTCTAAACAAGTACACAAATGTTTTTGTAATTTCAAACAAGCTAACAGATACTATTTTCAAAACTAAGGCCATGGTTGGCTAGGGCTTGTTCTCCTGATTTCATTGATATAAAATTTGTCAAATTTGGACGTGTGGTTTGAAAGTTACAAGGGTTTGAAGTTTGCAATTTAAATCAGATTCAATTCTGTTTTTAGTTTAAAACCTGGCCACGCGTCGTTTTTCTATTGGTCCATACCGTTTCGGTTGGATCACTATTGTGGGGCTTTGGATCTAGTCAGATCGAGTGGCTCAGAGGCCATACCCCTTCGATGATAAGTGATTTAATCGTGGCCGCTAAATCTGGATCGAATGGTACTAGCGTGTTCGACCATAGTCGGGCGGCGCTGCGACGGCTGCTGGCGGCGGCGAGGTCAGTCGGCGGCGGCGCTGTCGAAATAGGACGCGAGGAAGGAGGAGAGGGGGCTCACTGAATTCGCCAAGGCACGGGGATGCTCAACCTACCACTGTTTGATGAAGGCGCACTATCGGCTTGAATCTCTCACGAGTTCAGATCCGCGTCGGGCTTCTCTGTTGTTCATTGGAGGCGACGACACAAGCCACGGAAATGTAAGATAGAAGTTGCGTCAGATGCGTACGGGGTCGGTGATCATGTGTGCATCAACGAGACGGAAGGGGGCGGTCAGATGTTACCTGGAGGGCTCGCCGGAGTAGACGCGCCGTCGGTGGTGCTTAGTCGCGCTTGCTATCAGCGTTCTAGAGCATGCGCGGATATGGGGATGGTTCTGGAAGATGCGTAGGGAGATGGGGATTACGCACGGGTGGTCGAGGGGCAGTGGGGTGATTCGAGCTCGCCGGAATCGGTCGAGAAACGTCGTCGGAGTAGCAGCGATGCAGAGAGAAATTGGGGCGGCCTGGAGGCAAAGGGGAGGAGTGGTATGGGGAAAATGACAGAGGGGAGGGAGGCGATTAAAAGGGCGTGGCCACGACGAGGAATTAACGCGGCTTTAAGGCGAATTGAACGCGTGGAATCAAGGCCTGCAACGGCAGCGAGGGGGAGGAGGCGTGGTTCGCGCGAGGAAGAAGAAGGAGCTGGCTGCGTGGGGTCTGCTGGCAGTGAAAGAAAAGAAGAGGAGAGGGGTCCACCTGTCAGCCTCAGGGCGGGTTTCTATTGCGGTGCAGAAAACGGTTCGGGAGAGGAGGTGGGCTAGATGGCTGAGCTGGGCTGTCATTCGGCTGCTTTGTTTCATCCTTTTTTATATCGAATGCCTTTTCTTTTCTATTTGAATTTCTGTTTTGAATTTCAATCAATCAAACACATTCAAAATGATTCAAACAATCAGCAAGCTTTTCAAATATGAATTTGGTTCTGTTTATCAATAGAAACCAAATTCCAGAAATAAAAATAATTTTTATTCTTTTTAAGACCATTTATTAATTAAATAAAAGTGGTTCATTAGGTATTTAACAAAATAGAGTTTGATTTAATTAATAGAGTCTCCATTTGAAATCCAAATATTTTCAAAAACAAATCAGTGGATTTTATTTGGAAATAAAGAATATTTGGAAAACTTGTTTAAAACAGAAATAGCATTTTATTTTAGAGTCCATTATTAATTAAATATAATAGACTTTCATTAATAAATCAAATAGGATTTATTTTATTGAGATATTTATTTTGAAATCTAATATAAAGCCAAAACACTTTAGTAGGTTTTATTTGTGAATATCAAGTATTTGGAAAACTTATTTTAAATAATTTAACAAGTTTTGATGTTTCGATAAAATTATTTTAAATAAACTTATTTTGAAATTGGTAAAACCTTTTATTTGTATAAAATTTGGTTATTAGGTCCTTATTAATTTATTTAAATAATCCTTTGTTTATTTTTATTCAAAACAAAATGTGCTAATTCCAAAGCTTGGCCAAGGTTTTAATTTGGCTTTATAAAACATTATTCATTTATAAACTTCCACTTCATTTGAAAACAAATCTTTTCATTTAATTGTTTCAAAATAGTATTTCTAAATGTTTTTATTTTTCCTTTTGTTAAATGCTTATCTTTTTAAATCCCTTTAGGTTTATTTTAATTCAAATGGGTCTGAAGTTCCAATTGAATTCAAAAAGTTTCTTCTGGCTCTGAAATTTAAACAAAGTTTTATTTTATTCATTTATTTTCACATTACAAGATTTGGAAAATCTTGGGATGTGACACTAAGCCAGACACTGAGTGCTTCTATTGCAAGGACAAGGGTCACTGGAAGCGCAACTATCCGAAGTACTTAGCGGACAAGAAGGCTGGCACCATCAAAGGTATATTTGATATACATGTTATTGATGTTTTCCTTACTAGCCCTCGTTGTAGTGCCTGGGTATTTGATACCGGTTCAGTTGCTAATATTTGTAACTCGAAACAGGAGCTACGGAATAGAGCGGCTTCACGAGGATGAGGTGACGATGCTGGCGTTAACGGATCAAGAGTTGATGTGATGGTCGCTGCACGCCTCCTTAGTTTTACCTTCGGATTAGTTTTAAACCTTAATAAATGTTATTATGTACTGCGTTGAGCATGAACATTATTTCTGGATCTTGTTTATTGCAAGACGGTTATTCATTTAAATCGGAGAATAATGGTTGTTCTATTTATATGAGTAACATATTTTATGGTCATGCACCTTTTGTGAATGGTTTATTTCTTCTAAATCTCAAAAGGGATGAAACACACATCCATAACATTGAGGCTAAGAGATGCAAAGTAGATAGTGATAATACTACTTATTTGTGGCAATCGTGCCTAGGTCATATTGGTGTAAAGCGCATGAAGAAACTCCATTCGATGGACTTTTGGAGTCTCTTGATTTTGAATCATTTGACACATGCGAACCATGCCTCATGGGCAAGATGATCAAAACCCCGTTCTCGGTATGATGGAGCGAGCAACGGACTTGTTGGAAATCGTATACCGATGTATGCGACCGATGAGTGTTTCACGCCGGTGGATATCGCTATTTTCTCACTTTTACCGATGACTTAAGTAGATATGGGTATATCTATTTAATGAAACATAAATCAAACGCTTTGAAAAGTTCAAAGAATTTCAGAATGAAGTGGAGAACCATCGTAACAGAAAGATTAAGTTTCTACAATCCGATCGTGGAGGTGAATATTTGAGTTATGATTTTCTCACGCATCTTAAAGCAAGTGGAATCGTTTCACAACTCACGCCACCCGGAACACCACAGCGCAATGGTGTGTCTGAACGCCGGAATCGAACCTTATTAGATATGGTCCGATCAATGATGTCTCTTACTGATTTGCCGTTATCATTTTGGGGTTATGCATTAGAAACCGCTGCATTCACTTTAAATAGGGATCCATCTAAATCCGTTGATACGACACCGTATGAACTGTGGTTTGGTGCTAAACCTAAGTTGTCGTTTCTTAAAGTTTGGGGATGTGAATCTTACATCAAGAAATTGATGCCGGACAAGCTCGAACCCAAAGCGGAGAAATGCGTCTTCATAGGATACCTAAGGAAACTATTGGGTATACCTTCTATCACAGAACCGAAGGCAAAGTGTTTGTCGCAAAGAACGGTTCCTTTCTTGAGAAGGAGTTTCTCTCGAAAGAAGTGAGTGCGAGGAAAGTAGAGATAGACGAGGTTATTGAACCTTCTCTTGAATTGGAGAGTAGCGCAAAGACCTGAAATTTTTCCAAAGGTCTTTGCACCAACAATAGAGGAAGCTAATGACAAGGATCATGAAGCTTGGATGATGTCACATCGAACGTCGCAGGTCGACAAGGTCGCGTGCCTCCCGAGTGGTAATGACAACCTGTCTTGACTGTCTTGTTAGTAGAAGACGGTGAACCCACGAACTATGAGGAAGCGATGATGAGCCGGACTCGAGAAATGGCTAGAAGCCATGAACCGAATTGGGATCCATGAGCGAAAACCAAGTATGAACTTTGGTGGACCCTCCTAGCGACCAAAGGCCGTTGAGTGCAAATGGATCTTCAAGAAGAAAACGGACGCGATGGTAATGTTACCGTCTATAAAGCACGGCTTGTCGCGAAAGGTTTTCGACAAGTTCAAGGTGTTGACTACGATGAGACTTTCTCTCCCATTGCGATGTTTAAGTCCATTCGGATTTTATTAGCAATTGCTGCTTTCATGATTATGAAATATGGCGATGGATGTCAAGATCGCATTCCTCAATGGCAACATTGATGAAGAGTTGTATATGATGCAACCAAGGTTTTGTCGATCCTAAGGATGCCGATAAAGTATGAAAACTTCAGCGTTCCATTTATGGAAAGCAAGCATCTCGGAGTTGGAGCCTTCGCTTTTGATCAAGTGATCAAGAGCTTTGGATTTGTTCCAAATTGCTCTAAGCTTGTATCTACAAGAAAGTGAGTGGGAGCTCGGTGACATTTACGGTACTATATGTGGATGACATATTGATTATTGGAAATGACATCAACATGCTTAACGATGTGAAGAGTTATTTGAAAAGTGTTTTCAATGAAAGACCTAGGTGAAGCTTATATATTGGGCATCAAGATCTATAGAGATAGACAAAGACATGATAGCTTTAAGCCGAGTACATACCTAGACAAAGTTCGAAAAGGTTCGAATGGATAAGGCAAAGAAGGTTCATCCTATGTTGTCGGGTAAGATATTGAGCAAGGCTCAGGTCCAACTACTGAGAAATGATAGGGAAGCTATGAGCAAAGTGCCTTATGCCTCGGCCATAGGTTCTATCATGTATGCCATGTTGTGTACTAGACCGGATGTGTCCAATGCTCTTAGTTTGACGAGCGGTATCAAAGTGATCCAGAGTGGAACATGGACACCGTGAAGAACATCCTAAAGTACCTAAATAGGACTAAAGAAATGTTCTTAGTCTATGGGGGTGATGAACATTTCGTCGTAAAAGGTTACGTTGACGCTAGTTTCGATAATCGACAAGGATGATTCTAAATCTCAGACGTGATACGTGTATATTTTGAATGGAGGAGCTGGAGTCGGAGAAGCTGCAAGCAAAGCGTGATCGCGGGATCTACAGAGAAGCGGAATACATGGTCAGCAGGTTGCGTCAAGTGAAGGAGTTTGGATCATGAACTTCATCACTGAGCTTGGCGTGGTTCCAAGTGCATTGGACCCACTGGAGATATTGTGTGACAACACTGGCGCCATAGCACTCGCTAAGGAACCAAGATATCATCCAAAGACCAAGCATATCAACCACAAGTTTCATATAATCCGAGATTATATAGCAGATGGAGATCTGAAGATTAGCAAAGTACATACAGATCTGAATGTCGCAGATCCATTGACTAAACCTCTTCCACGTTTAAAACATGATCAGCACCTCAGTGCCATGGGTGTGAGATTGTTGCCAAAATGTAAACTAGATTATTGACTCTAGTGCAAGTGGGATACTGTTGGAATTATGCCCTAGAGGCAATAATAAAGATGTTATTATTATAATTCTTGTTCATGATAATGTTTATATTCCATGCTAGAATTGTATTAAGAGGAAACTTTAATACTTGTGTGGTTTGTGAACAACACCGTGTCCCTATTATGCCTCTATGGACTAGCTCATTGATTAATGATGGTTAAGGTTTCCTAACCATGGACATGAGTTGTCAATTAATAATGAGATCATATCATTGGGAGAATGATATGGTGGACAGACCCAAACTAAGCGAAGCAATTAGATCGTGTCATCGTGTTCGCTCTTTGAAGCTTTTCTTATGTCAAATATTTTATTCCTTAGACCATGAGATAATACAACTCCCTGGTATCGGAAGAAAGCTTTGAGGTCATCAAACGTCATCCTATGAGAGGGTGATCATAAAGGTGTCTCTCAGGTGATCGGAAAGTATCTGTTGGGTTGTATGTATCGAGATGGGATTTGTCCTCCCAAGTCGGAGAGATATACTGGGCCCACTCGGTAATCGATATCAACACCGCTTGCAAGCATGTGGTTAAGGAGTTGATCACAAAGTGATATCGGATTACGGAACAGTAAAGTACTTGCCGTGAACGAGATTGAACTAGGTATGACGATGCACGATCGAATCTCGCAAGTAAAATATCGCGAGACGGGAATATATATATGGGATTGATTGAATCGGCATCGTGGTTCATCCGATATGATCATCGATGAATGTGTAGGAGTCAATATGGGTTTCTGCACTCACCGTTGATTATTGATAGAAGATCATGTCCATATTCTCGAACCCAGGGTCACACACTTAACGTGTCTCGACGCTAGGATAGATTGGATAATTGGTTTATGAGTTTTTGTTCGAGTCTCGGATGGGATCCGGGACATCACGAGAGGTTCCGAGAATAAGATTCATATAAGGCATTGTAGTTTTTGGAGTTCGAATTGTTCCGTTAATCGGTATTGGAAGCTTCTAGAACCTTCCGGAAGGGTACCAACGTGGCCCCACCTTCCGGGAGGGGGCATGGGCCTATGAGGGAGTGCCCTGGCCGCATTGGGCCAGGGGCACAAGTCCCCATAGGGCCCAGCTGGCCAAGAGAGGTTTAAATAGATAGAGCTTCTAGAAGGGGGGTTTCCTTGCCCCCCACTCTTCCTCCTTGGGGCTGCCGGCCTTGGCTTGGGGGAGGGGCTAGGGCTGCGCCCACCCCTCTATATATAGAGGGCTGGGGGCACACCAACCACCCACACCTTCCCCTCCAACCCTAGCCGCCTGCCGCCTCCTCTCCTCCCATTGCTTTGTAGGAAGCCTGCTGCAGAAATTCTCCACCATATACACCACGCCGTCGTGTTGTAGATCCAATCCGTCTCTCCACCATACTTGATGGTCCGAGGAAGGAGGAGACGTCGAGGTGCTGCACGTGTGCATCTCACGGAGGCACCGCCACTTGTGGTGCTAGATCGGATCGGATCGCGAGGAGGAGAAGCGAGTACGACTACATCACCCACGTTCCGATTTAACGCTCACTGCATGAATCTTCAAGGGTATGAAGATCTAATCCAATCTCTTTTGTTGTTTGATTAGATCTTGGCTTTCCCTCTGTTCGCATCCGTAGAAAATTTTGATTTACTATACCGCGAAACCCTTCAGAGCTTAGCAGCTTATTCTATAGAGTTCCTGCTACTCGGCTCCGTTGGTTACTACTAACTCGGGGTACTTAGTTGGATTCGTTAGCATCGACACCGTAGCGAATTTCATAATCCACTCCTTCAACTCCTCCGGACAGATCGGTTTCCTCGTAAAACACATCTTCTTGACATTCGGCTGCATACATTGGCAGGACTTCGGGATCCTCAGATTCTAAGCAAGGGATCAAAGGAAAGAATGAGTAACAGCGTTACCCAACAAGTTCATTATATGCAAGGTGGGAAGTTTGATGCTCTAACTACCACCTCGGATTATAAATCCTTGGCCCTATGCCATTTTTGTAAATCTTTTTTCAAAGACTGATTTTATTCTGAAAAACTATGACAATCAGCCTTCACAGGTTGACCAGAACTTTCATGGAGTTCCTTTCCCGCCGCGTTCGTAGCTCCTTCCCGGAACAGGGAGTAACAAGTTACAATTCTTACACTCTACAGAGGTGCGTTACTTTACCCATGAGAGAATAACTCCTTGTTGCACAACCGGGCGTACTTTCCCGTCCACAATTCCATGATGTGGGGCCCAGTAGTTGGTCCAAGCCAATCATTGCCCCCTTCGCGACCACGCATGACTCCTTGGTGTACACCATGCCCACATAATGAATTATGGCAATGGTTTGTACAAATCGTTAGATGCCAGAACTATCGTGGGACGATGAGGGTTCCCACCCATATGCTGCATATCCTCTATGAATTACCAATTAATATCCACACTACAAGGATAACATCCACGACCTGCACATCCGGCTTCATGTTAGAGGAAAAGATACAGCTGACTTCTCTGTCCCATTCCAAATCTCATGGCTAACGCGTAATATACGGCGCTAGAATCACTGATGTTAGGGGTTATTAAGTCCCTACTTGATCATCATTGTTGCAAATAGAACCCTAAATTATATTGCTCCATTATGTCATCACTTAGGATGTTAACTATGATTTCTTTATTTGTGAAAATAATACTTTCTTTCTTTTATAGTAAATATGATAACACACAATTTGCAAATACTTTGATAAAGACTCTTCAAAGGACATGAGCAAGTGATGAACTTGCCTTGTGATGGCAAGGTAGTGAAGTCTGATCCTTGCACTGGACCTTGAGCTTCTATGTCTACAAAAACATCATTATTGCCCGGTAAGGACAATATTTCAAGAAGCAAAATGATTATGCAAGTAATGTAATGCATTATTTAATTTTTATATGCATTTACCCTATTATTATATAAGGTGCCTTTTAATAATAATAAAACATTTATAAATATTACTTTTTAATATTTATAACATATATTGAATTATTTTATTTTATTTTCCTTTTATTTGACTTTTATTGATTTAATAATTCTTTTAGGAATTATTAATATATATTAAAAATTGTTATTAAATATTTATTTAGTATTTTTCAAAAATACTATAATATTAATATATAATTAAAGTGATTTTTATTTATTTTTATCATCTTTCAATAATTTTGTAAAATTCCATAAGGAATATATAAATTACAAAATTCTTATGAAAATTTAATTGTCTAAAATTTTATATCTTATTTTATTTGTATAGTGTGGATTATTGTGAATCCAAAAATATTTTAATTATAATTTTTGGACTTTTATATTATTTTCTAGGATTTAATTAAGTATAGGGGTATTTTGGTCTTTTCCTTTTTATTCAAACAGGCCTGAAAGGATTTCTGGGATGGTTTAAACTTATTGGGCCCTAGTGGCCCATTAGGCATAGACAAAAGAGCCACCCGAAGGGTATGGCCCCACTCGGCCCACTCCTCACTGCCCCTCTCTCCCTCGAGCTCATCCTCTTCTCCTCTGACCCCGACCCCGTGGCTGGCGATGGCGCCGCCGATGATTCCCGTCGCCGTGGGCCGTTCTGGTCGCCGCCGTGGTGCAACGGGGGTTTATCAACGACGCTTGTCCTTTCTATCCAACTGGATTCGAGCCTGGGGCTCTCCTGCGATGGATCGATGCCGTCCCGAACCCTAGGGTTTGGGGGTTGGCGTGGATCCAGGTGCTGCCACCACCTTCTCGCGTCGTGGTGATGCTCCTCGCCTCTATACGGTTCATGGTAGCCGCCATGGCGTCGTATGGGTTGCAGCGCCCCATCTGGGGTGCTCCCCGTGCCGCCATGGTCGTCGGCCCCTTGGCTTCCTCTTCTAGTCTTCTGCGAGGACCTACGGTGAGTTCGATTCCTCTCCCCTAGTGCTCTCTGTGCTTGCTGATTCGATGCTAGATGCTGGCAGTGACCTCTCTAGTTATTTTCTGGTTCTGATTAGGATAATATCCATTTAGGGTTCTTATCCTGGGATTGATCATATACTGGATGAATTAGTTCATGTCTGGATGGTCTGTACACATGCTAAATGATTATTGGCCTAAGGCTTGTTGCTTGAGAAGTGTGGTTTGAGATCATCATGATCTCAAATAGTGAAGTTTAACATAGGAATGTCCTATTTATCATTCTTTTGTTAACAGGAAAATGATTAGTAAGTTGATTGTCTAAATTTGTGATGATTAAATGTCTATTCTGATTCATATAGAATTGTTCTTGTGACACCATCATGGTATGGCACACAAGTTTGATTCTAATCCATTGTTTGGGTTGGTTTAAGCTAAAGACAAACTTGGATTTATAAGATAAATAGAGATGCTCTTTTCTGAATTCCCTAAGACCAATGATGTTGGTCTGAGGCTTAGGGATTCAGATCTTATCTAGTTGATTCATATAGATAGTCCTGGTAGTGGTACCCGTTATTGTTTCTTGAATTAAAGCTTGGAAAATGATAGTAAGCTTGATCATGATCTGGATCCAAAGGATTAGTTTCTAAGGTGCTACCCTTTCTTTAGGGATGTGCCTAGAAATAGATCATAGATATATTTATGCTTGAATTGTAAGATATAGCCAAACAACCAGAGCAATGATGTTGCTCTGAGCTCTGGCTGGATCCAGGTATTTTGTTTTTTGCTTTTAGAGTTTAAAAATCCCTATGATGGAGTCACCCCACTTGGGTGCTTTCTGAGGGTTTGTTTCATTAAACAACACATGCTTCTGTCTAGATGATATGATTAGCTCATGTGAAGGTTTTATGAAACTCACCATAGAATCTGATGTTTGTGAAGTAAGGTGGTGATGATGATCTTGTTTTGCTGAGCTTCTGTGCTTGACCTTGAGCTAGTCTGCTCCTCCTAGCTCCTGTACTTGGCCTTGTTGTCCACCTGATTCTTCCCCCTCCTTATGTCACCATCCTGGTGATGTTTGGTTGATCTTGGGTAGTTTGGTTTGGCTGTTGTGCTTGGTAAGCTACTGTCTAAGCTGGTTGTTCTTGTGTGCAAGCAGTGGAGAGATGCACTGGTGCCTCTCCACGCCCGTGCTGATGGTTTTGTGAGTTTGGGGTTGTGCTGTGAGGCTGACAACACACCACATGCATGTTGATGTGTGTCCTGCCTGTGTGCTTGCTGTGCACTTGTGGATATGTTCAGAATTTTGAAACTTACTGTTATCTGGTTACTTTCACCTGGCTGGTGAAATTTGCCCCGCTTGGCTATCATTTGACTTCTGGCTTGAAATTTATGAAAGATAAATTCTTTCATATTTGGTGAAACTTGCCCCTTCAATAAATTTCTCAATGATGAATTTGTCTAGTGCACTTCACTGACATGTCTGAGATAAAAAATAATACTAACTCTAACCTTATTATTGTTTTATTGTTGTTTTTATTGCAGGTACATGTTTGAAGATGAAGATTGTAGTTTAGTTTTTCTTTTATAGAATAGTTATAGAATAATTCAATGTAATCTTCTTATTCTTTTGTAATTTTCATGTGATTAACTTGTAATCTTCCTTTTATTCTTTTGTAATAAAGATTACATTATTCAACAAAGAATATTCTTATTCTTATTTATTTACTTTGGTGGAGTGTGTGGATAATTTCAATAAGTTACAATTTTTTGTAACTTATTTATATATATGTAATAAGTTTTTATATTCTAATTATTTTCTTTAGATAAAGTTTTGAGTTAAAATAATTAACTCATAACTGAATCAAGATTCAAACCTTATTCCTAATTCATTTGAATTATAATTCCAACACTCAAGTTTAAAATTCAAATTCATTTTGAAACACATAATTCCTTAAAGATCGTATCAAAGTCTATAGCAATCACCCTTTAAGACTAAACCTAATCTCAAAGTATGAAAGAAACATTGATCACTTAAGGTTTTTATTTGGCGAAAATTTTACCCACATTTTCACAGATGAATGCATGCAACATTCCATATTCCTATATCTACCCTTTGTTAGTTCCTAAATGCTGGGATGTTACAGACTTCCCCCCTTAAATTAAACTTCGTCCCGAAGTTTGCGAAGATGTGCCTGAATAGTTCTGGATAAGCTTTCCTTAAATCCTCTTCTTTCTCCCACGTGGCTTCCCTTTCAGGGTGATGTTCCCACTGTACCTTGCAATATTTGATTGCTCTGATCCTCAATCTTTTCCAGTTTTCTTCTAGAATCTTACAGGGCTTTTCAATATAGGTTAGGTCTTCTTGTAGTTCTATCTCCTGGTGTGTAATTGCATCATCTGGAACTTTTAAACATTTACGAAGTTGTGACACATGGAAAACATTATGCACTTGAGCCAATCTTGATGGTAACTCTAAAGCATAAGCTATAGTTCTTGGACTCAATTTCCCTTTAACTCTGAATTTTTTCACCCCTTTCATTGGACTTAATTTTAAATATACCATATCTCCTACTTCTGGATGCCATGATCTTCAACTTTGATCCGCATAACTTTTCTGTCTGCATTGGGCTATTTTCAGTCTATCCCTGATCTTATCAATGATATCTTGTCTTTCCTTCATATAATCTGGTGAAAATTCTTTGCTGCTTCCAGGCTCATACCAACATATTGGTGATCTACACTTCCTTCCATACAGAACTTGGTATGGAGCTGCCTTTAGACTACTCTGATAGCTATTGTTATAAGAAAATTTTGCCAATGGTAGATGATCTTCCCAAGTTCCCCCAAAATCTAGTGCACAAGCTCTTAGCATGTCTTCTAGTATTTGATTTGTTCTTTCAGTTTGACCTCCTGTCTCCGGATGATATGCTGTACTGAAATCTAACTTTGAACCAAGTGCTTCATGCAATTGCTTACAAAATGCTGAAGTAAACACTGATCCCCTATCAGTTACGATCTTTTTGAGTACTCCATGCTTACTTACTATCTCTTTGACATATACTTCAACTAACTTCTCGACATTATCCTTTTGATTCACCAGAATAAAGTGTGCACTCTTAGTGAGTCTGTCCACAATTACCCATATCATATCCTTCCTTTTCGGTGTCATGGGCAATCCTGTGATGAAGTCCATACCTATTTCCTCCCACTTCCATTCAGGAATTTCCAAGGGTTGTAATGGTCCTGCTAGACTTTGATGTTCAGCCTTCACCCTTTGACAAGTATGGCATTCAGATACATATTTAGCAATATCTCTTTTCATGTTATTCCACCAGAATAGTTCTTTCAAATCCATATACATCTTAGTACTCCCTGGATGTATAGAATATGGTGTTTCATGTGCTTCTCTGAGTATAACATTTCTAATCTCAGTCACATCTGGAACACAAAGACGGTCTTGAAACCATAAAGACCCATAATCTCCAAGGCGAAAAACTGATTTTTGCCCTTGAGATATCCTCCGAATTTCCTCAGCAATAAAAGGATCTTCTTCTTGATGTCTAAAAATATCTTGTTTAAGATCATTGTCCTGCTCTGCAACTACCTGCATAGTAGCTAGTCCTCCAAGAACCTCTGATCTAATGAATTGGAGTTCTAATCTTTCCAAGTCCATTTGTAACTCCTTTGGTAGCTCCCTATTGCTAGGCTGAATATCTGCACTCTTTCTTCTTAAAGTATCTGCTACAACATTTGCTTTCCCTAGGGTGTAGTTGATTGTTAAATCATAATCCTTGATTAGTTCCAACCAACTCTTTTGTCTCATATTCAATTCCTTTTGAGTGAAGAAATATTTGAGACTTTTATGGTCTGTGTATAACTCACATCTGGCTCCATAAAGAAAATGCCTCCATCCTTTCAGCACAAAGACTACTGCTGCTAACTCTAAATCATGAGTTGGATAGTTGACTTCATGTGGTTTCAGTTGTATTGAACCATAAGCAATCACTTTCCGATCTTGCATTAATACACAACCCAAACCTTCTTTAGATGCATCACAGTATATAGTGAAGTCTTTCCCTGTTTCAGGAACTGCTAAGATTGGAGGTATGGTTAATCTAGTCTTCAACTCTTCAAAACTTGCTTCACATTTCTCATCCCACTTGAATGTTGTATTCTTCCTTAATAATTTGGTCATTGGTCTGTCTATTTTGGAGAAACCTTCAATGAATCTCCGATAATAACCAGCCATTCCTAAGAAACCTCGAATTTGCTTCACATTGGTCGGTGCAGTCCACTCTACTACTGACTGAACTTTAGATGGATTCACAACAATTCCATCCTTACTGATCACATGTCCGAGGAATTCTACCTCATCAAGCCAAAATTCACACTTACTGAACTTAGCATAGAGTTTGTGTTCTCTTAAGGTTTGTAATGCTATTCTCAAATGATCAGCATGCTCTTCCTTATCCTTGGAATATATCAGAATATCATCAATATAGACTATGACGAACTTGTCCAAATATGGCATGAAGATCTTATTCATCGGATTCATGAATATTGCCGGTGCATTAGTCAAACCAAATGGTACTACCAGATACTCATGGTGTCCATATCTTGAGACAAATGTTGTTTTTGGAACATCTTCCGGTTTGATTTTTATTTGATGGTATCCAGATCTTAAATCGATCGTTGAAAATACTCCAGCTCCTTTCACTTGACCAAACAAATCTTGAATTCTTGGTAAAGGATACTTATTCTTGATAGTAACGTTGTTTAGATTTCTATAATCACCACACATTCTTCTTCCACCATCTCTCTTATCCACAAAGATTACTGGTGTTCCCCATGGGGATACACTTTCCTGTATAAATCCTTTTCTAGCTAACTCATCAATTTGCTCTTTGAGTTCTTTCAACTCTTTGGGTCCCATTTTATATGGTGCTTGAGCTATTGGTGTTGTGCCAGGAATTAGGTCAATAGTGAACTCTATCTCCGATGCAGTGGCATTCTGGTAGCTCTTTGGAAAAACATCTTGAAATTCATTTACTATAGGAATCTCTTCCAATTTGACCTCTTTCATTGAGTTCAACTACAGATCCACCATGATATGACTGTGCTTATCTGCTTGGTAAACTATCCTTGCTCCACTTGGAGTTTTGATTGAGACAGTTTTCTCCTCACAATTTATCTGAGCTCCGTGTTCCATCATCCAATCCATTCCTAGCACTACTGCCATTCCCTTCAAAGGAATCACATAAAGGTCTGCGAAATATGTACAACCACTAATCAAGATAACCTGATCTTGTTTTATGTGGCGTACAATCACATTCCCTCATGCCGTAACTACTGTCATAGGACTTTCTAATGTTGCCCTTCTAATCCCGAACTTATCACAAAATTCTTCAGAAATGAATGAAGTAGTTGCACCAGTATCAAATAGAAATTTGTCGGGATTGGTAAGGATATTGAGCGTACCTATCATTGCATGCTCCGAATTATCCACCTCCTCGAGGGTTGCAGGGTTCAGTTTCCTAGTAGGTCGGTTCCTCTTGTCATTGTTGTTCTTGCCATTATTTCCTCCTTTATTGGGATGTCCATTTCCTCCAGTGGCTTGTCCTCCTCCCTTGGTTGTCCATCCTCCAGGTGGTTTGCTCGGACAAACTGGCTTGATATGCCCCTTCTGACCACAACCGTAACAGATCACTACAGGATTTTTGCATTCCCTCTCGAAATGCCCTAGAATTCCACAATTGTTACAAATAACATTCCTTCTCGGATTGGATTGATTTCCACCACTTCCCTTGTTATTGTTATTGTTATTGTTACCATAATTCCTATTCCGAGGTTTGAACTCCAGGTTAGGTTTAGGTTTGCTTGCCTGAATTCTCTTGGTTTCCTTCTTGGCTCTCTTCCTCCGGTCCTCTTGGACATTCTTGTAGTCATCTTCAAAAGTAATGGCTGCATCCAACAACTGCTGATAAGTTTTCTTATTGGCTAACCTTAGCTGCATCTTCACAAATGGATTTAATCCACGCAGGAAATGCTTCTTCCGCTTCTCTTCAGTGTTGACACCCTCCTCAGCATAGCGAGATAGTTGACTAAACTCCCGGATGTACTTCATGACACTAGTATAACCTAGCTAAAGCTCCTCAAATTCTCTCCGCTTAAACTCCATAACACTTTCCGGAACATGATATTCACGGAATCTCTGCTTGAACTCTTTCCAGGTAAACTCCCTTCCTGGTTGCTGCATGGCTAACTGATTCTCCCACCAGGATGCTGCAGGTCCAGTCATAAGATGAGTTGCATACCTCAATTTCTCCTCATCATTGCAACCTACAGTTTTCAGCTTCCTTTCAGTATCTGCTAGCCAATACTCTGCATCCATTGGTTCAGGAGTTGATGCAAAAGGTAACGGTCTTGCATTCTGGAAATCAGATAGACTCACTCCTCCACCTTCAGGTGCCCTCTGATTTGCTCGCCCCAGCAAATCTTCCATGAACTTGTTCTGGGTCTCTTGCATCATTTGCATACATTGCATAAAATCCTGCTCCATTAACGGCCTCATTGGTGGTGGTGGTAAGGCTCCTTGATTTGCTGATTCTGCATCGGCCTTCTCCTTGGACTCTCGCTCCATCCGCTGCTGCTCAGTTTCGCTTTCTACACCCGTATCCATGACCCTCTAGTCCTGCAACATAAAGTGAATACTCATATTTACATCATGCACATGTGTTCTGAGCTCGACTTTACGCACAAAACTAGTCACACAATGAAGATCCAAAGAAAATCCAAATATGCATTTCACATATGATACATACTATCATAATAATACAAAGTCATTACAACATATACCATATAGGTATAATCACATAACTACCTTACTCATCTCACTATTTTATTTCTTGGAGTACAATACACGGTACTTGATATCACTAACTAATTGCCTCCTTCTAGTAGTAACAACGCTCATCATACATGCTTGATGTCCAATCATGATGACGTTTTGTTCGTCGCACAGTTTGTGGAACATATGTCCTTCCAGAAGGAACATATTCTGTATCTGAAGTGTCAGGGCTTGAGTCATTACTCAACCTGAGCGCATTGACTCCCTCCAGCTCAGCTGAAAAGTCTTCAGAAACATATTCAACATTATCTCTGGCCTGCATCTCCTGAGCTGCATTTCTTGAGTTGTCAATAGGATACGCAGATCCTGCTGCTTCCCAGGTGCTCTCGTGGGCAAGATAATTAAACACTGGATAATGTATATTCCCTGGGTTTTGAGAAGATGTTGATGATTCAAACACTCTCTCCTCAGGATCTTCTTCTTCATCCTGATTATCTATTGACATGGTATTTCTACTTCTATTATTAGGGTTCATTCTTGCACCCATCCAGCTAGATTGTCCAACATTCCTGTCGGAACCATCTGTGTGTAGGGTTTCGTAGCATCGAAAACAAAAAATTTCTATCGCATACAAACAAACAAGCCAAGATCTATCTACTAGATTGTAGCAACGAGTCAATGGAATAACTTACCCTCGAAGATTCCAAAGTGTTTAACGAGAGTGGATTCTTGTGGGTGATGTAGTCGTACTCTTCCCGATCTCAAGATCGTGTAGACGATCCTTCCGGCGCTGCGTTCCGGCAGCGCTCCTTGATCGGTCACACGTTCAGATTTCGACGAAGACCTTCCTCTCCCTTGTTCCAAAGAAAATGAGGTTGTAGCACTCTCCTCGCGATTTCGGCAGCACAACGGCGTGGTACCGGAAGTAGAGGGGAGATCTCGCAGGGCTTCGCCTTAAGACGGAGCGAGTATGGTGGAGTATGAGAGAGCTCCTCGGTGATCTAGGGTTTAGACACGCCAAGGAGGAGGGGCTAGAGCCGGCGGATAGGGTTCCGGGGACCCCCAAGTCGGCGGCTAGGGCAAAACCCTAGGTGGTGGCGGCGGCTATGGAGGGATGCAGCTTTCTAGGGTTTGAGGTGAGGGACTTGTGTGTCTAGAGGAGGGAGACCTGCCCCTCCTTATATAGGTGGAGGGCCGGCCAGGGGAAGGAGGAGTCCCTCCCAACTCGGCTTGAGGGGACGCTGTCGGTTGGAGGAGGATTCCTCCCAACTCGGTTTCCTCTCCTTCCTCTTTCCTCTTTCCAATTTTAGACGTTTGACTTTTCAAACTAGCTATTTGACTTTTCAATTTAGGATTCAATTTAATCCTTTATTTGTAACAGCGAGGACACTTAGTACATGATGCAATCATTCCAATATGCAATGACACATTCATGTACACCTTCCCCTCCGGTGCTGGGACATTCCGGAACCTTCTAGAACATTCTGATGAAAACACGGAATCATTCCCGAACTCAAACGGGACTTTCCTTATATGAATCTTATTCTCCGGACCATTCCGGATCACCTCGTGATATCCGGATCCCATCCGAGACTCCGAACAACATTCGGTCTCTTTCTCATAATACCATAACTACTCAAACAACGTCAATCCTTAAGTGTGTCTCCTTCGGTTCATGAATTATGCGGACATGATCGAGACACTTCTCCGAACAATAACCAATAGAGGAATCGGAAATTCATATGGCTCCACATATTTCTACGATTACTTTGCGATCGAATGAACCACTTACATACGATACCAATTTCCCTTTGTCTCACGATAGTTTACTTATCCGAGGTTATGATCGTGGTATCTATGCATACCTAGTTCAACCTCGTTCGATAAGTACTCTTTTCGTTCGTGATATGTGATCCCTTGAGCCACATGCTTGCAAGCTAATTGGATGACATTCCACCGAGAGGGCCCAGAGTATATCTATCTGTCATATGGATGGACAAATCCCACTCTTGATCCATGTGTCTCAACCTATACTTTCCGAACACTCAATGCCACCTTTATAGCCACCCAGTTATGGTGTGGTGTTTGATGTCATCAAAGCATCCATCCGGTAAAGGTGATATGCATGATCTCATGGTCGAAGGAATTTGGTTACTATGTATCAGAAAGCATATAGCAATTGAACTATTGAAATGACTTTATCTTTATGCTACGCTTATCTATAGGAGTATGTCCACCATATCATTCTCCTAACGATATGATCTTGTTGTTGATAACATCTCAATGTTAATGATAGGGAAACCACAATCATTTATCAACCAACAAGCTAGTGATGTATAGAGGCTATACTAGGGACTTCAAATTAAGTTTACAAATCACACAAGTATCAATGTTTCCTTGTTAATACTATTATAGCATGAATGTAAACATTTATCATAAACACAAAGATATAATAATAACTACATTTATTATTGCCTCTAGGGCATATCTCCAACAGTCTCCCACTTGCACTAGAGTCATCTAATCTAGATTACATGGTAATATACCGAACACCCATGGCGTTTGGTGTTGGTCATGTTTTGCCCTGGAGAGGTTTAGTCAACGGATCCGCCACATTCGGATCTGTGTGTACTTTGCAAATCTTTATATCCCCATCCGGATATGTTCTCGAATAGCGTGAAAGCAGCTTGATGTGCTTGACTTCTTGTGTGACCTTGGTTCTTGCGCATTGGCTATGGCGCCCATGTTATCACAAAGATAGACATTGGGTCCAGCACTAGGAACCACACCTAGCTCAGTAATGAACTCTTTCATCCATATTGCTTCTGAAGCCTCGAAGCGACCATGTATTCCGATTCAGTTGAAGATCTCGCCACAACGCTTTGCTTTGCACTCCTCCAGCTAACTGTTGCACCATTAAAAATAAATACGTATCTAGATTGTGATTTAGAATCATCCGGATCGGTGTTCCAACTAGCATCGGTGTAACCGTTAACAACGAGCTGTTCATCACCTCCATAAGAAAGAACCATATCCTTAGTTCTTCTCAAGTACTTAAGGATGTTTTTGACCGCTGTCCAATGATCCACTCCTGGATCACTTTGATATCTGCTAGTTAAACTAACAGCATATGCAATGTCGGGTCTTGTACATAGCATGGCATACATTAGAGATCCTATGGCTGAGGCATAGGGAGTCTTACTCATCCTTTCTCTATCTTCTGCCGTTGCTGGACTTTGAGTTTTACTCAAGGTCGTATTGGGCAACATGGGCAAGAACCCTTTCTTGCTTTCTTCCATTCCAAACCTCTTTAGAACTTTGTCCAAATATGTACTCTGTGACAATGATATTTGGCGTTTCGATCTATCTCTATAAATCTTTATGCCTAATATGTAAGCTGCTTCGCCAAGATCCTTCATTGAAGAACTATTATTCAAATATTACTTGACACTATTAAGAAGGTCTACATCATTCCCAATCAACAATATGTCATCTACATATAGTATTAAGAATGCTACAGAGCTCCCACTCACTTTCTTGTAAATACAAGCTTCTCCATAAGTTTGTATAAAACCAAAACTTTTGATCACCTTATCAAAACGTTGATTCCAACTTCGGGATGCTTGCTTCAATCCATAGATGGATCGTTGAAGTTTGCATACCTTGTTAGCATCTTTAGGATCGACAAAACCTTTGGGTTGCATCATATACAACTCTTCATCAATATCTCCATTGAGGAATGTTGTTTTGACATCCATCTGCCATATCTCATAATCATAATATGCGATTGCTAACATAATCCTCACAGACTTTAGCTTCATCCGGTGAGAAAGTCTCATCGTAGTCAACTCCTTGAATTTTTCAAACCCTTTGCGACAAGTCGAGCTTTATAGACAGTAACATTACCATCAAGATCTGCTTTCTTCTTGAAAATCCATTTGTTCTCGACACCTTCCGGCTATCCGGTAAGTCCACCAAAGTCCATACTTGGTTTTCGTACATGGATCCAATCTCGGATTTCATGGCTTCTTGCCATTTATTGGAATGGGCTCATCATCGCTTCCTCATATGTCTCGGGTCATCGGTGTTGTCCACCAACATGACACTCATAACGGATCATACCAACTGAGTGGTACGAGTTCTCATTGACCTCCGAGGCTCTGTAGCAACTTCAACCGAAGTTTCATGATCACCATCATTAGCTTCCTCTCTTATTGGTGCAGACACCACAGGAACTTCTTCCGGTGCTGCGCTACTCGCAATTTCGAGAGAAGGTTCGACAACCTCGTCGAGTTCTACTTTCCTTCCAGTCACTTCTTTCGAGAGAAATTCCTTCTCTATAAAGGATCCATTCTTGGCAACAAATATTTTGCCTTCGGATCTATGATAGAAGGTATACCCAATAGTTTCCTTTGGGTATCCTATGAAGACAGCATTTTTCCGCTTTGGGTTCAAGCTTGTCCGGCTATAACTTCTTTACATAGGCTTCGCATCCCCAAACTTTAAGGAACGACAATCTAGGTTTCTTTCCAAACCATAATTCATAGGGTGTCGTTTCAACGGATTTAGACGGTGCCCTATTTAAAGTGAATGCGGCTGTTTCTAATGCATAACCCCAAAATGATAGCGGTAAATCTGTAAGTGACATCATAGAACGAACCATATCTAAGAGAGTTCGATTACGACGTTCGGACACACCATTACGCTGTGGTGTTCCCGGCGGTGTCAACTGTGAAAGTATTCCGCATTTCTTCAAATGCTCGCCAAACTCGTAACTTAGATATTCACCTCCACGATCAGAACGTAGAAATTTAATCTTCTTGTTACATTGATTCTCTACCTCACTTTGAAACTCCTTAAACTTCTCGAAAGTTTCGGACTTATGTTTCATGAAATAGATATACCCATATCTACTCAAGTCATCCATGAAGGTAAGAACATAACGATAACCACCGCGTGATGCTACACTCATTGGGCCACACACATCGGTATGTATGATTTCCAACAAGTCCGTAGCTCGCTCCATCATACCAGCAAATGGAGTCTTAGTCAATTTTCCCATCAGACATGCTTCGCATCTTTCAAGTGATTCAAAATCAAGTGATTCAAGAAGTCCATCGGAATGGAGTTTCTTCATACGTTTCACTCCAATGTGACCAAGACGACAGTGCCACATATAGGTCGAATTATCGCTTGATTTCAAACGTTTAGCCTCAATGTTGTTGATATGTGTATTTCCACTATCGATATTCAATAAGAATAGACCATCTATCAAAGGTGCATGTGCATAAAACATATTACTCATATAAATCGAACAACCATTATTCTCGGACTTAAACAAGTAACCGTCTCGCAATAAACAAGATCCCGATATAATGTTCATGCTCAACGCATGAACCAAATAACAATTATTTAAGTATAAAACTAATCCCGATGGTAGATGAAGGGGTAGCGTGCCGACCGCGATCACATCAACCTTTGATCCGCTTCCCACGATCGTCACCTCGTTCTTCGCTAGCTTCCGTTTATTCTGCTTTTGTTTGAGTTACAAATATGAGCAACCGAACCAGTATCAAATACCCAGGCACTACTACGAGTACTAGTGAGATACACATCAATAACATGTATATCAGATGTAACTTTCTTCGTGATGTTGTCGTTCTTCAGATCCGCCAAGTACTTTGGGCAATTACGCTTCCAGTGACCTTCTCCCTGGCAGTAAAAGCACTCAGTATCAGGCTTGGGTCCAGCCTTGGTCTTCTTCGTCGGCGTGGTAACTTTCTTACCACCCTTCTTGAAGTGCCCCTTCTACTTAGACTTGCCTTTCTTGAATTTGGTGGTCTTATTGACCAACAACACTTGGTGCTCTTTCTTGATCTCCACTTCTGCAGACTTTAACATAGCAAACAATTCTGGCAACTCCTTGTTCATGTTCTGCATGTTGTAGTTCATCACAAAGTTCTTGTAACTTGGTGGTAGTGATTGGAGGACACGGTAAATCCCCAAAGCATTAGGAATCACTATACCCAAGCTTTGAAGTTTGTTTGTGTGCCCAGACATCTTAAGAACATGCTCACTGACGGAGCTGCCCTCTTCCATCTTGCAGTTAAAGAACTTTTCAGAAGCCTCATAGCTTTCAATTGCCGCATGAGTCTCAAAGATCAATTTGAGATCCTCGACAATATCATATGGGTCTGAATTCTCAAACCTTTTCTAAAGCTCCGATTCCAAACCATACAAGATAGCACACTGAACTATGGAGTACTGATTCTTCCGAGTGAGGTAAACATTCTTTACTTCATCGGCAGATCACCGCAGTGGGTCACCCAAATGCATCCAAAGACATAGGTCAAATTACCATTGTGAGGACAATCCTCAAATTGCGGAACCAATCCGAAGTTGCTTCCATTGTTTTTCAACTTTTCTTTCTCTAGGAACGCATTAAAATTGATGGTAGGCTGCCATTGATCTACAACATATTTGCAATAGTTTAGACTAAGTTTATGACAAATAGAGTTCAAATTAATAATGAAATTAAACTAGGTGAACTCCCACTCAAAACAACATCCCTCACATTGTTTTAGTGATCACACGAACCAAATCCACTACATCAACACCGATCATCACGAGAGTTGATATAGTTTCAATGGCGAACAATCGTCATGTTCATCATATCTACTATATGATTCATGCTTTACCTTTCGGTGATCCGTGTTCCGAGACCATGTCTGTACATGCTAGGCTCGTCAAGATCAAACCTTAGTTTCCGCATGAGAAAATCTGGCTTGCTCACGTTGTATACACTTGCGGAATCTAACACACCCGATCATCACGTGGTGCTTCGAAACAACAAGCTTTAGCAACGGTGCTAACTTATGACTTGAAATTCATGTGCTTGAGGGATCATCTTATAATGCTACCGTCGTCTACTAAGAAATACAAGATGCATAAAGGATTAACATCACATGCAATTCAATAATATGTGATATGATATGGCCTTTCTTCTTTGTGCTTCCGATCTCCATCTTCAAGCACGAACATGATCTCCATCATCACCGGCATTGCATCAAGGTCAATGACGCTTCTCCATGGTTGTCGTCCACCGGCTTCAACTATTACAACTACTTTGAACAGGCACGCGGGTCTTAACATAAATTAAAGACAACCATATGGCTCCTGCCGGTTGCCAACTTACAATAAGGAACATTACATACATCAAATATAATCACAATCATGGCCATATCACATCACTGCACACCCCTGCAAAACAAAGTTAGACGCATCTACTTTCTTTGCATATTTTACGTGGTTTGGGGCTTTCAATAAGTGTCGTTCTAACTTACGAACAAGAACCACAACATTGATACTAGTATTGTTGATCACCCGTTGTAAATTGGATCTTAACTATGCTAGGAGAAACAGGCACCCGCAAAGCCACTTATGCAATACAAGTTGCATGTCAAGCGTGGAGCAAGTCTCATGAACGATGTCATGTAAGGTTAGCCCGGGCCGCTTCATCCCAACATACCGCAAGATGCAAAGTACACAAGAAGTAATCGACAATAAAAGCATCAACGCCCACAATGACCATTGTGTTCTACTCGTGCAACAGATCTACATATAGACACGGCTCTGATACCACTGTAGGGTTTCGTAGCATGGAAAACAAAAATTTTCTATCGCATACAAACAAACAAGCCAAGATCTATCTACTAGATTGTAGCAACGAGTCGATGGAATAACTTACCCTCGAAGATTCCAAAGTGTTTAACGAGAGCGGATTCTCGTGGGTGATGTAGTCGTACTCTTCCCGATCTCAAGATCGTGTAGACGATCCTTCCCAAGGCTGCGTTGCAGCCGCACCGTCGGTCACCTGCGTTCGACTGACGAAGACCTTCCTCTCCTTGTTCCAAAGAAAGCAGAGGTTGTAGCACTCTCCTCGCGATTCCGGAAGACAACGGCGTGGTACCTAAGTAGAGGGAGATCTCGTGAGGCCTTAAGCGGAGCGAGTATGGTGGAGTATGAGAGCTCCTCGGCGATCTAGGGTTTAGACACACCAAGGAGGAGGGGCTAGAGGGCGGCTAGGGTTCCGGGACCCCAAGTCGTGACTAGGCAAAACCCTAGGTGGTGGCGGCGGCTATGGAGGCTGCAGCTTTCTAGGGTTTGAGGTGAGGACTTGTGTGTCTAGAGGAGGAGCCCCTCCTTATATAGGTGGAGGGGCCAGCCGCGCCAAGGGGAGGGAGGGGAGTCCCTCCCCAACTCGGCTTGGAGGGGGCGCCGCCAGTTGGAGGAGGGATTCCCTCCCCAACTCGGTTTCCCTCTCCTTCCTCTTTTCCTCTTTCCAATTTTAGACGTTTGACTTTTCAAACTAGCTATTTGACTTTTCAATTTAGGATTCAATTTAATCCTTTATTTGGAACAGCGAGGACACTTAGTACATGATGCAATCATTCCAATATGCAATGACACATTCATGTACCCCTTCCCCTCCGGAGTGCCGGACATTCCGGAACCTTCTAGAACATTCCTGATGAAAACACCGGAATCATTCCCGAACTCAAAGCGGACTTTCCTTATATGAATCTTATTCTCCGGACCATTCCGGATCACCTCGTGATATCCGGATCCCATCCGAGACTCCGAACAACATACGGTCTCTTTCTCATAATACCATAACTACTCAAACAACGTCAATCCTTAAGTGTGTCTCCCTACGGTTCGTGAATTATGCGGACATGATCGAGACACTTCTCCAACAATAACCAATAGAGGAATCTGGAAATTCATATGGCTCCACATATTTCTACGATTACTTTGCGATCGAATGAACCACTTACATACGATACCAATTTCCCTTTGTCTCACGATAGTTTACTTATCCGAGGTTATGATCGCTCGGTATCTATGCATACCTAGTTCAACCTCGTTCGATAAGTACTCTTTTCTCGTTCGTGATATGTGATCCCTTGTGAGCGGTCACATGCTTGCAAGCTAATTGGATGACATTCCACCGAGAGGGCCAAGAGTCTATATCTATATCATATGGATGGACAAATCCCACTCTTGATCCATGTGTCTCAACCAATACTTTCCGAACACTCAATGCCACCTTTATAGCCACCCAGTTACGGTGTGGTGTTTGATGTCATCAAAGCATCCATTCGGTAAAGGTGATATGCATGATCTCATGGTTGAAGTAATTAGGTTACTATGTATCAGAAAGCATATAGCAATTGAACTATTGAAATGACTTGATCTTTATGCTATGCTTATATATAGGAGTATGTCCACCATATCATTCTCCTAACGATATGATCTTGTTGTTAATAACATCTCAATGTTCATGATAGGGAAACCACAATCATTTATCAACCAACAAGCTAGTGATGTATAGAGGCTATACTAGGGACTTCAAATTAAGTTTACAAATCACACAAGTATCAATGTTTCCTTGTTAATACTATTATAGCATGAATGTAAACATTTATCATAAACACAAAGATATAATAATAACTACATTTATTATTGCCTCTAGGGCATATCTCCAACACTATGGACATCTGGTGTTCATGAGATCCATTATATGATCCCATTCTCCAAACATTCGAATTCTCAATAGGAAGTTCTGAGTTAGAACCATCCTCTGAGCCTTGTGGTACTGCATACCTCATATCCATAGTAGGATCATGTATAGGTTCAGGTCTTGGTGAATAAGGATATGGTATAAAATATTCAGGATCTATAGGTATATCCTTAAAGATAGGTGTTGCACTACTACTTGCTTCTTTCTCTAACTGGAATGCTAACTGCTTCCTTCTTTCCGGGTCAGTTAGATCTTCTAACATATCATTTTTGTCTTCAACAATCACTTGATGTGTCTTATAAAAAGATGCAACGAGTGTTCGATATCTATCCATAAACTTGGAAGCTAACTTAGGATGCTTCTTAACCAAAGTAAGATGATCCGGTATAGGCTCCGAGTCTATAGAATCATGGGGTATCACGGAGAATGTGCTACCTTCTAACTCCTTGGTTTTCTACTCCCGGATATTAGCTATTGCCTCCACAACAACAACATGATATGCTGCTAAGTGACTCCTACCTTCTCCTATAGGTAGATCATGATATAATCCAAGCTTCTCTGGAAGTTGGATACTCACACGATACTTGGATAACATCCGGCCATCAAGGTAAGTGATAGTGTTCACTGGAATTCTAGTTGGACAACTAAAGAGCTTTAAAAGTTGACGAAGTTGGTCTGTGAATGATCCTTGATTATCATCGAGAGTCTCCTCTTTCCTTACCAAAGTCTGTTTTGGAAACTTTGGTGCCATATCTCTGTATATCAGAAAAATAAATTTTGATTAGTATCCAATGATATATTGCATCATAACAAAGAATTATCGCACTAAAATATATAATGTAATATTCTCATTTGAATACCCATTATATTACTTTTAGAGAATTCTTTATCGTTGCTAAATTTCCTACAGGTAATACCCTTTACTAGGTTTCCAACCTAAGGTCAAAGCAATTTGCTTTGATACCAATCATGTGACCCAAAGATACCACTGCATGTGTAGTATACTATAGTCGTTGACATGACATCCACAGAACACCGTTCTGTAAATATCACATCTCTCAGAGTGGTACAACAGAAACATTGCGGGTCCATATTACAAATGTACACACCTTATTATTACAATACCGGAAGTTCAAGACTTCAAAAGATTCAACTTACAAACCAAAATATAAAGTGTTTCGGCAGAATTTAAAAGTAGCAACTCCGACTAGGAGTTGAGCTCAGCAGCTTATTCTATAGAGTTCCTGTTGCTCGGCTCCGTTGGTTACTACTAACTCGGGATACTTAGTTGGATTCGTTAGCATCGACACCGTAGCGGATTTCATAATCCACTCCTTCAACTCCTCCGGACAGATCGGGTTCCTCGTAAAACACATCTTCTTGATATTCGGCTCCATACATTGGCACGTCTTCGGGATCCTCAGAGTCTAAGCAAGGGATCAAAGGAAAGAATGGGTAACAGCGTTACCCAACAAGTTCATTATATGCAAGGTGGGAAGTTTGATGCTCTAACTACCACCTCGGATTATAAATCCTAGGCACTATGCAATTTTTGTAAATCTTTCTTCAAAGATTGATTTTATTCTGAAAAACTATGACAATCAGCCTTCACAGGTTGACCAGAACTTACATGGAGTTCCTTTCCTGCCGCGTATGTATCTCCTTCCCGGAATAGGGAGTAACAAGTTACAATTCTTACACTCTGCAGAGGTGCGTTACTTTACCCATGAGAGAACAACTCCTTTTTGCACAACCGGGTGTACTTTCTCGTACACAATTCCATGATGTGGGACCCAGTAGTTGATCCAAGCCAATCAGTGCCCCCTTCGCGACCCCGCATGCCTCCTTGGTGTACACCATGCCCACATAATGAATTACGGCAATGGTTTGTACAAACCGTTAGATGCCAGAACTATCGTGGGACGATGAGGGTTCCCACCCATATGCTGCATATCCTCTACGAATTACCAATTAATATGCACGCTACGAGGATAACAGCCACGACCTGCACATACGGCTTCATGCGAGAGGAAGAAGCTACAGCTGACTTCTCTGTCCCATTCCAAATCTCATGGATAACGCGTAATATACGGTGCTAGAATCACTGATGTCAGGGGTTATTAAGTCCCTACTTGATCATCATTGTTGCAAATAGAACCCTAAGTTCTATTGCTCCATTATATCATCACTTAGGATGATATCTATGATTTCTTTATTTGTGAAAATAATATTTTCTTTCTTTTATAGTAAATATGATAACACACAATTTGCAAATACTTTGATAAAGACTCTTCAAAGGACATGAGCAAGTGATGAACTTGCCTTGTGATGGCAAGGTAGTGAAGTCTGATGCTTGCACTAGACCTTGAGCTTCTATGTCTACAAAAACATCATTATTGCATGGTAAGTACAATATTTAAAGAAGAAAAATGATTATGCAAGTAATGTAATGCATTATTTAATTTTTATATGCATTTACCCTATTACTATATAAGGTGCCTTTTAATAATAATAAAACATTTATAAATATTACTTTTTAATTTATAACATATATTGAATTATTTTATTTTATTTTCTTTTTATTTGACTTTTATTGATTTAATAATTCTTTTAGGAATTTTAATTATACATTAAAAATTGTTATTAAATATTTATTTAGTATTTTTCAAAAATACTATAATATTAATATATAATTAAAGTGATTTTTATTTGTTTTTATCATCTTTCAATAATTTTGTAAAATTCCATAAGGAATATATAAATTACAAAATTCTTATGAAAATTTAAATGTCTTAAATTTTATATCTTATTTTATTTGGATAGTGTGGATTATTGTGAATCCAAAAATATTTTACTTATAATTTTTGGACTTTTATATTATTTTCTAGGATTTAATTAAGTCCAGGGGTATTTTGGTCTTTTCCTTTTTATTCAAACAGGCCTGAAAGGATTTCTGGGCTGGTTTAAACTTATTGGGCCCTAGTGGCCCATTAGGCATAGAAAAAAGAACCACCCCAAAGGGTATGGCCCAACTCGACCCACTCCTTACTGCCTCTCTCTCTCCCTCGAGCCCATCCTCTCCTCCTCTGACCCCGACCCCGTGGCTGGCGATGGCGCCACCGACGATTCCCGCCGCCATGGGTCGTTCTGGTCGTCGTCGTGGTGCAATAGGGGGTTATCAACGACGCTTGTCCTTTCTATCCAACTGGATTCGAGCCTAGGGCTCTCCTGCGATGGATCGATGCCGTCCCGAACCCTAGGGTTTCGGGGTTGGCGTGGATCCAGGTGATGTCGCCGCTGTCTCGCATCGTGGTGATGCTCCTCGCCTCTATGCGGTTCATGGTTGCCGTCGTGGCGTTGTATGGGTTGCATCCCCCCTCTGGGGTGCTCCCCGTGCCGCCATGGTCGTCGGCCCCTTGGCTTCCTCTTCTAGTCTTCTGCGAGGACCTACGGTGAGTTCGATTCCTCTCCCCTAGTGCTCTCTGTGCTTGCTGATTCGATGCTAGATGCTGGCAGTGACCTCTCTAGTTATTTTCTGGTTCTGATTAGGATAATATCCATTTAGGGTTATTATCCTGGGATTGATCATATACTGGATGAATTAGTTCATGTCTGGATGGTCTGTACACATGCTAAATGATTATTGGCCTAAGGCTTGTTTCTTGAGAACTAGTGTGTGGTTTGAGATCATGATCTCAAACAGTGAAGTTTAACATAGGAATATCCTAGTTATGATTCTTGTGTTAACAGGAAAATGATTAGTAAGTTGATTGTCTGAATTTGTGATGATTAAATATCTATTCTGATTCATATAGAATTGTTCTTGTGACACCATCATGGTATGGCCCACAAGTTTGATTCTAATCCATTGTTTGGGTTGGTTTAAGCTAAATACAAACTTGGCTTTATAAGATAAGTAGAGATGCTCTTTTCTGAATTCCCTAAGACCAATGATGTTGGTCTGAGGCTTAGGGATTCAGATCTTATCTAGTTGATTCATATAGATAGTCCCGGTAGTGGTACCAGCTATTGTTTCTTGAATCAAATCTTGGAAAATGATAGTAAGCTTGATCATGATCTGGATCCAAAGGATTAGTTTCTAAGGTGCTACCCTTTCTTTAGGGATGTGCCTAGAAATAGATCATAGATATATTTATGCTTGAATTGTAAGATATAGCCAAACAACCAGAGCAATGATGTTGCTCTCAGCTCTGGCTGGATCCATGTATTTTGTTGTTTGCTTTTATAGTTTAAAAATCCCTATGATGGAGTCACCCCACTTGGGTGCTTTCTGAGGGTTTGTTTCATTAAACAACACATGCTTCTGTCTAGATGATATGATTAGCTCATGTGAAGGTTTTATGAAACTCACCACAGAATCTAATGTTTGTGAAGTAAGGTGGTGATGATGATCTTGTTTTGCTGAGCTTCTGTGCTTGACCTTGAGCTAGTCTGCTCCACCTAGGTCCTGGACTTGGCCTTGATGTCCACCTGATTCTTCCCCCTCCTTATGTCACCATCCTGGTGATGTTTGGTTGATCTTGGGTGGTTTGGTTTGGCTGTTGTGCTTGGTAAGCTATTGTCTAAGCTGGCTGTTCTTGTGTGCAAGCAGTGGAGACATGCACTGGTGCCTATCCACGGCCGTGCTGATGGTTTTGTTAGTTTGGGGCTATGCTGTGAGGCTGACAGCACACCACATGCATGTATGTGTGTGTCCTGCCTGTGTGCTTGCTGTGCACTTGTGGATATGTTCAGAATTTTGAAACTTACTGTTATTTGGTTACTTTCTGTAACACCCTCGCCTGATAAGGCTGAGTTCATGTGTATAGTGCCAATCCCTGGATCGGTTCACTGGCACACACAGTACAAAATGATACCAAATATAACTGTGCATCATAAATACAACGAATATGATCCAGAATTTACATTATTTATTCAAGTACACAATGAAAAGCGAATACAAGGTAGATCTCCATCCTTCAAATGTGCCACAAAGTAACAATTGTTGAGTGGAGTCTCGCGACCTATGAACGATCACTCAGATACGATATAACCCGCAACATGAAACGTTGCGTACGAATGGTCAATACATTGAATGTATGGCAAGTAGGCTAAAGTGGTTAACAACAGATCTATCAACTACATGCTTATTTGGCCAAGTGGAGTTCAGGCTTATTTGCATAAAGCAATACAACTTTTCCCTACTTTCAAAATACTTTTCTTTCTTCAAAACAATCTTCTAAGGACATACCAAAGCATAAACCCATGTAGATACAAGAGTTCAGCTTTCAGATGCTCCTAAACCCATGTTCATCCATCAAGTTTTAGTAATTAAGAAATAAGGATGAGTGAGAAATATCATAGCATCGATGTCGTCGCTCAAATTGTCCATAACCGGGACACGACTAATCGATTAGTTTATACACCCTGCGGGGTTAGTACACTTACCCATGTGACTTGGCCAAATTTCACCACCACTCTCATATTGGGTGATGATAGGGAGAAGTCCAAGAAGGAACCGTTCGGAAGTAGCTCCCCAATCCCGACGCCAGACCGGTCCAACCTACACTATCTACATCTCTGGATACGCGGGTTCGAGTTACCACACCTCTCGAGTTCAACCAACCGCCCATTTCATTATTGGCACATGGTTGCACACTAAAGCTTCCAAACAAAGAAACCAATCTTTTCTCGGTGTCTGGCGGCATTCCCCACCATAAATACACTCGATGACCCAATCAATGCCATTCCGCCCAGGTGGTTCATTAAAACATGTTGGTTTGTCATTTAGCAAAACATAAGCCTTTCAAAACATATAACTTTTCATGATATGATTCCCTTCCTCGTCTAAATAGCATAGCTAAGCAATCTACCAATACGATGGCTCATAAACAAGGATCGCTAGGGAATAATATGGGACATAGCATAGCATATACACATCAATTCCTATATATGCAATTCTACAAAAGCATCTACAATGCATAGGAAACAGTAGGACATTTATGACCAAGATAGCACCACTTGCCTTTGTTGTAGATGTAGTCGATTAGATAATCCTCACAATCCTCATATATATAATGGTTGCACTCGTCATAACCACAATACTTGCAATCATAGTAGTTGCAATCGCACACGTTGCACTCCTCGCAATCTAGCGTTTGAAGCAAACACAACAAACACCATTCAAAACATTGCAAACATACAACAAAGGCAACATTACAAGAAAACAATGATGAACAAATGCATGCATGATGATTTAATGAGTCACAATGGTTGCATTTAGTGTTATGAACATAGTTAGATTACATGATGCATGTGGAAAGTCATTTAATGCACTAAAGCTTTTATTACTAAAGTTATATCGATTTAATATGGTGTATACCACTTTAATTGAACTAAATATGTTTATGTCATATTAAATTGTGAACTAGATGCTACTGGATAGGTAATGCAATTTAGAGACAGTGGCAATTTGAATCACCTTAAAAAGGAGTTATAGAAATTTTCTTATGATTAAAACACTATTTCAATGGGTTTAAATATTCCTGTATGAATTTCTGTTTTAACAGTACCAAATAATTCATCAAGCAATTTCTCTGTATAGATATTGTCAATACAAAACCTTAGCACTTGGATTCACCCTAATCGGAGTTATAGATCTTTTTGTATGATTTAAATAGTGTTTAATGGTTTTAAATGATTCATATAGTTTCTGTTGTCTAAAAATCAAACTAAAATTATATCTGTAATCTCCACGGAATTGTGATTTCAGGGACATATTATTTGTAATTTTCTGAATAGTATTTATTTTCTTATGAATTTATTACTCTAAATAGGCCATTAAACTATTTAAATCTTCATGGAAAAACCTTACAGTAAAATGCTGAACTAATTACATATTGATGATCTACATGGAACCAGCTTTCCATCGGTATATCATTTGTATTTTTGTGACAAGCAATTAATTTACTATGAATTTAATGATTTATAAAGCCATTAAAACTAATTAAATTGCGACGGGTTAAATATTCGTCAAAGGCTGGATCCAACCAGATATTGTTAATGTACATTACAGTAGCTTCAATTTGGTATATTGTTCATATTTTTCAGAGTTACAGATAATTTCTTATGAATTTATTAACCTAAAAGACCATTAAAACTAATTAAATTACTGCAGTAACCACGTACAGTAAAAGTTGGATCTAATCTGATAAGATGATTCTACGTGAAATTATCTTCAATTTGATATATTATACGCAATTTTGGACATGGTATGAATTTCTAATGAATTTTACAAGTTAGATCTATAATATGCAAATTTAAATTGACGGAATATTCCAGAATATTCCGCTGACCTGACAGGTTGACTTTGCATGCTGTTGGGACTAGATGTTGACCTTACGTTGACGTGGCGTTGATGATGAAGATGACCGGATGACGACATGGCGCACCGGTTTGATTGGATCTCGGCCTCGGATAGGATCCTGGCTAGAAGAAGAGATTGACCCGATTTTGGCTCAGAATAGATAAGAAATAGATCTGTATTAGAGAGACAAATCCGTAGGTCAAATCGAAAAACTCAGAACATGAAAGTTGTGGGGAATCATAATTCCTACCTTCTCACCAAAGGAATTTGGATTTGAAGAAACGAAGCGAGTACATCTTGGATTTACACCGTAAGATCTGAAATATTGCGATACGAAATTCTCCGGCTGTGGTGGATGAAAAGAGGTGAGGTTTGTCGGGATTGAAAGATTTCGACGATCCCTACAACTTTCGTGTTTTGACCGAAAGCAAACGACGAAGTCTAGATGGGTTAAAAAGCGAAACAAGATTCGGCCAGATGTAGATTCGGGATTTCGAGGAGAGAAACTCGTACAGCTATACCTCCACGAGATTATATGGAGGTTTGAGATGGTTTAGAGATAGGCCTTGGAGTAGAGAACAAGTAGAAACAAACGGAAGTCGATTTGGAGTTGTAGATAAAAAGTTACAAGAGTTTGAGTAGAGATATATCTAACAAAACAGATTTTGACGTTTTTGAGCAGCTCGACCGTCACAGTAGCGTGGCCTGCTGGCTCGGTCCGGTCGGACCGAGTGGGCCGGCCCGTTCAGTTTTTTTTTCTTTTTTTTCTTTTTATTTTTCTATTTACTTGTTTTCCTTATATCTTTTGCATACGAACTCCAAATGACATGATTCTTGTTTCTAAATTTTTCTAAAATCGAATAGATTATTATAGGATTAAATTTGTAATCTTCTTACTAGTTTTGAAGTAGTGGGTTTATAAATCCTTGTATATTTCATTTTATTTATATCTTTATGTGTTTGTATTTGTTTCATAACTTTTTCATACTAGCTCCAAATGAGCTCAATTTTGTTTCTAAAATTTTGTAATATTAATTGGATATTTTTAGGCTATAATTTAGCAATAATCGTTGTCTTAGCAACAATGGGTTTTATAAAGTCAATTTAATTTCCTTTTGGAACATTTGGCGAATCAACTATAGGATTTATATACCGTGATTTGGATTCGGTTTATGAGAGCTTTGCATGGATGAAATGCTTATGAATGCTTCATGATTTTCATTTTGAAATCTTGCACACCAATTCTACAATCCATAATCAATCCATGCCCTTTTGCCTATATGGCTACTTAGGTCTTAACAAAAGAATATAAGATTTTGAATTCATGGTTGAGAGGAATTTCTATTCAAAAGTTTCTTCTCTTTGAGAATTTTCAACAAAGTCAAACAATCAATCAATCTTATTTATTTATTTCACATTCCAAAATTAGGAGAATTTTGGGATGTGACACTACCTTAAAAGAAATCGTCCGAGATTTGGGAAGGCTAGAAAGAAAGAAAGGTTTGGGATCCATTAGGATGCTACCACCCTTAAAAGAAATCGACTAGGTCACTTCTCAAGGATTCACTTGGCTCAATTGGTTTTCATTGCACATTCTAATTCCATGATTGATAGTTTCCAATAAAGCACTTTTAAGCTAGCAAAACTCTCATGGTGGGCAAATAGGGAACGTTTACTTCACGGTGCCCATAATTCACTTGGGATTCATCCTTACTGTACATTCCTACGCTTAGCAATGGATGCCTTTAGAAGGGTGTAACAATATACCATTCTAGGGTTTAGGCTCAACGTCGACTCTCCGCTAAGGTTGAAAAGGGCACTCAAGATTCGCAAAGCCAACAAAGACAAGAGCGAATAATAAGAGTAGTAGGAATGGTGATCAATCCATCCGCACCCAAATTATTACCCCTATGAGGATAGGTGAATCACGTTTTCTATCACTCGGACATTCTCACTTGCCTTGAAGAATGTTTCCATGGGCACGAGCTAATGCTCTATGTATACTCCCATGTATTCAATCAACAAAGCTACTACTAAAACTAAACTATCAATACTTCAACTTTCAGGTTGGGTAATCTACTACATAACATCATGTGCAACACTTCATACTTCCACATCCTTTTTCCATTAGGTGAAGCATTTTCTTTCCTAAATGCATTGTGTTGTTAAACCTTCCACTTAACACATCATTATATCTCCAAGGGTTCAAGATAGGAAAGAATAGATTCTATAGGAAAGAAATGACTAAGAAAATAATCCTACCCATAACTATATGAAGCATTCAATGTCACAAACAAGCAAACAATCATAGGTGATTAACTCACAATCAAACACTAGTATAATAACATTACAGGGGTCTAAATATAGCAGTATATAACCACAAAATAGTTTGAAAGCATTGGAAACAATACTAGAGTAAAACATAGCAACATATAAGCATTAAACTAAATCTGTCAAAACAGTACAGCAGGTTTCACGAATTTTTCTGACTAACTTAAACTCATCAGGAATTTTAGCCAATTTTTGTGCACGTACTACAGGTAATTAAGCTCCAGATCCTATTTTTTTAGATTTTTATGAGTTACCAATAAAATATGAAAAATCGCGCGGTACAACAGGTCATGCAGAAAACTGCAGCAGTAATTCCACGAATTTCAATCAATTCACACCATTAAAATAATTTTAAAACCACACGAAAACTCCAGCAACTTTAGAGTTTCAAAACAACGGATCCTAAACAAGGCATCACTCAATATGGCTCAATACAAACAAGCAAGCAACCTATATTGTCATACCACATAAGTTGGTAAGAACAATATGCTAACACGATAGCTGACGATCTCCTAAAGAGATAAAATGGTGGTCCGACCTAACCAAACTTGATGAGAAGTTTATTTATGTCATGTTATTTGTTCTTTACTTGTAAGCCAACTCTCATATAGGTATCATAATAATGGACAACTATAAATTTTGAACAAGAAGAGGTTATAGAAAAGATAGACAAGGAATATAAGAACATCTAATACGTAGAAAATATGATAGTTCTCCTAATAAAGGTCTTTTATTGCTAATCCATTTCTAAGGTCACGATCCTACAGCCAACACACAGCTCTGATACCATCTTGTAACACCCTCGCCTGATAAGGCTGAGTTCATGTGTATAGTGCCAATCCCTGGATCGGTTCACTGGCACACACAGTACAAAATGATACCAAATATAACTGCATCATAAATACAACGAATATGATCCAGAATTTACATTATCTATTCAAGTACACAGCGGAAAACGAATACAAGGTAGATCTCCATCCTTCAAATGTGCCACAAAGTAACAATTGTTGAGTGGAGTCTCGCGACCTATGAACGATCACTCGAGATGATATAACTCGCAACATGAAACGTTGCGACCACGAATGGTCAATACATTGAATGTATGGCAAGTAGGCTAAAGTGGTTAACAACAGATCTATCAACTACATGCTTATTTGGCCAAGTGGAGTTCAGGCTTATTTGCATAAAGCAATACAACTTTTCCCTACTTTCAAAATACTTTTCTTTCTTCAAAACAATCTTCTAAGGACATACCAAAGATAAACCCATGTAGATACAAGAGTTCAGCTTTGTATGCTCCTAAACCCATGTTCATCCATCAAGTTTTAGTAATTAAGAAATAAGGATGAGTGAGAAATATCATAGCATCGATCGTGTCGCTCAAATTGTCCATAACCGGGACACGACTAATCGATTAGTTTATACACCTGCAGGGTTAGTACACTTACCCATGTGACTTGGCCAAATTTCGTACCACCACTCTCATATTGGGTGATGATAGGGAGAAGTCCAAGAAGGAACCGTCGGAAGTAGCTCCCCAATCCCGACGCACCGGTCCAACCTACACTATCTACATCTCTGGATACGCGGGTTCGAGTTACCCTGACCTCTCGAGTTCAACCAACCGCCCATTTCATTATTGGCACATGGTTGCACCTAAAGCTTCCAAACAAAGAAACCAATCTTTTCTCGGTGTCTGGCGGCATTCCCCACCATAAATACACTCGATGACCCAATCAATGCCATTCCGCCCAGGTGGTTCATTAAAACATGTTGGTTTGTCATTTAGCAAAACATAAGCCTTTCAAAACATATGACTTTTCATGATGTGATTCCTTCCTCGCCTAAATAGCATAGCTAAGCAATCTACCAATACGATGGCTCATAAACAAGGATCGCTAGGGAATAATATGGGACATAGCATAGCATATACACATCAATTCCTATATATGCAATTCTACAAAACATCTACAATGCATAGGAAACAATGGGACATTTATGACCAAGATAGCACCACTTGCCTTTGTTGTAGATGTAGTCGATTAGATAATCCTCACAATCCTCATATATATAATGGTTGCACTCGTCATAACCACAATACTTGCAATCATAGTAGTTGCAATCGCACACGTTGCACTCCTCGCAATCTAGCGTTTGAAGCAAACACAACAAACACCATTCAAAACATTGCAAACATACAACAAAGGCAACATTACAAGAAAACAATGATGAACAAATGCATGCATGATGATTTAATGAGTCACAATGGTTGCATTTAGTGTTCTGAACATAGTTAGATTACATGATGCATGTGGAAAGTCATTTAATGCACTAAAGCTTTTATTACTAAAGTTATATCGATTTAATATGGTGTATACCACTTTAATTGAACTAAATATGTTTATGTCATATTAAATTGTGAACTAGATGCTACTGGATAGGTAATGCAATTTAGAGACAGTGGCAATTTGAATCACCTTAAAAAGGAGTTATAGAAATTTTCTTATGATTAAAACACTATTTCAATGGGTTTAAATATTCCTGTATGAATTTCTGTTTTAACAGTACCAAATAATTCATCAAGCAATTTCTCTGTATAGATATTGTCAATACAAAACCTTAGCACTTGGATTCACCCTAATCGGAGTTATAGATCTTTTTGTATGATTTAAATAGTGTTTAATGGTTTTAAATGATTCATATAGTTTCTGTTGTCTAAAAATCAAACTAAAATTATATCTGTAATCTCCACGGAATTGTGATTTCAGGGACATATTATTTGTAATTTTCTGAATAGTATTTATTTTCTTATGAATTTATTACTCTAAATAGGCCATTAAACTATTTAAATCTTCATGGAAAAACCTTACAGTAAAATGCTGAACTAATTACATATTGATGATCTACATGGAACCAGCTTTCCATCGGTATATCATTTGTATTTTTGTGACAAGCAATTAATTTACTATGAATTTAATGATTTATAAAGCCATTAAAACTAATTAAATTGCGACGGGTTAAATATTCGTCAAAGGCTGGATCCAACCAGATATTGTTAATGTACATTACAGTAGCTTCAATTTGGTATATTGTTCATATTTTTCAGAGTTACAGATAATTTCTTATGAATTTATTAACCTAAAAGACCATTAAAACTAATTAAATTACTGCAGTAACCACGTACAGTAAAAGTTGGATCTAATCTGATAAGATGATTCTACGTGAAATTATCTTCAATTTGATATATTATACGCAATTTTTGGACATGGTATGAATTTCTAATGAATTTTACAAGTTAGATCTATAATATGCAAATTTAAATTCGAACGGAATATTCCAGGGAATATTCGCTGACTGACAGTTGACTTTGCTTGTTGGGGACTAGATGTTGACCTTACGTTGGCGTTGATGATGAAGATGACGGGATGACGACATGGCACGCCGGTTTGATTGGATCTCGACCGTCTGGATAGGATCCGGTGGTAGAAGAAGAGATTGGCCGATTTTGGCTCCGAATAGATAAGAAATAGATCTGTATTAGAGACAAATCCGTAGGTCAAATCGAAAACTCAGAACATGAAAGTTGTGGGAAATCATAATTCCTACCTTCTCACCAAAGGAATTTGGATTTGAAGAAACGAGCGAGTACATCTTGGATTTACACCGTAAGATCTGAAATATTGCGATACGAAATTCTCCGGCTGTGGTGGATGAAAAGAGGTGAGGTTTGTCGGGATTGAAAGATTTCGACGATCCCTACAACTTTCGTGTTTTGACCGAAAGCAAACGACGAAGTCTAGATGGGTTAAAAAGCGAAACAAGATTCGGCCAGATGTAGATTCGGGATTTCGAGGAGAGAAACTCGTACAGCTATACCTCCACGAGATTATATGGAGGTTTGAGATGGTTTAGAGATAGGCCTTGGAGTAGAGAACAAGTAGAAACAAACGGAAGTCGATTTGGAGTTGTAGATAAAAAGTTACAAGAGTTTGAGTAGAGATATATCTAACAAAACAGATTTTGCACGTTTTTCGGAGCAGCTCGACCGTCCCACAGCGCGTGGCCTGCTGGCTGGCTCGGTCCGGTCGGACCGAGTGGGCCGGCCCGTTCAGTTTTTTTTTTTCTTTTTTTCTTTTTCTTTTTCTATTTACTTGTTTTCCTTATATCTTTTGCATACGAACTCCAAATGACATGATTCTTGTTTCTAAATTTTTCTAAAATCGAATAGATTATTATAGGATTAAATTTGTAATCTTTTTACTAGTTTTGAAGTAGTGGGTTTATAAATCCTTGTATATTTCATTTTATTTATATCTTTATGTGTTTGTATTTGTTTCATAACTTTTTCATACTAGCTCCAAATGAGCTCAATTTTGTTTCTAAAATTTTGTAATATTAATTGGATATTTTTAGGCTATAATTTAGCAATAATCGTTGTCTTAGCAACAATGGGTTTTATAAAGTCAATTTAATTTCCTTTTGGAACATTTGGGCGAATCAACTATAGGATTTATATACCAGGATTTGGATTCAGTTTATGAGAGCTTTGCATGGATGAAATGCTTATGAATGCTTCATGATTTTCATTTTGAAATCTTGCACACCAATTCTACAATCCATAATCAATCCATGCCCTTTTGCCTATATGGCTACTTAGGTCTTAACAAAAGAATATAAGATTTTGAATTCATGGTTGAGAGGAATTTCTATTCAAAAAGTTTCTTCTCTTTGAGAATTTTCAACAAAGTCAAACAATCAATCAATCTTATTTATTTATTTCACATTCCAAAAATTAGGAGAATTTTGGGATGTGACACTTTCACCTGGCTGGTGAAATTTGCCCCTCTTGGCTGTCATTTGACTTCTGGCTTGAAATTTATGAAAGATAAATTCTTTCATATTTGGTCAAACTTGCCCCTTCAATAAATTTCTCAATGATGAATTTGTCTAGTGCACTTCACTGACATGTCTAAGAGAAAAATAATACTAACTCTAACTTTATTATTGTTTTATTGATGTTTTTCTTGCAGGTACAGATTTGAAGATGAAGATTGTAGTTTAGTTTTTCTTTTATAGAATAGTTATAGAATAATTCAATGTAATCTTCTTATTCTTTTGTAATTTTCATTTGATTAACTCATAATCTTCCTTTTATTCTTTTGTAATAAAGATTACATTATTATCAACAAAGAATATTCTTATTTTTATTTATTTACTTTGGTGGAGTGTGTGGATGATTTCAATAAGTTACATTTTTTGTAACTTATTTATATATATGAAATAAGTTTTTATATTCTAATTATTTTCTTTAGATAAAGTTTTGAGTTAAAATAATTAACTCATAATTAAATCAAGATTCAAACCTTATTCCTAATTCATTTGAATTATAATTCCAACACTCAAGTTTAAAATTCAAATTCATTTTAAAACACATAATTCCTTAAAGATCATATCAAAGTCTATAGAAATCACCCTTTAAGACTAAACCTAATCTCAAAGTATGAAAGAAATATTGATCACTTAAGGTTTTGGTTTGGCGAAAATTTTACCCCCATTTTCACAGATGAATGCATGCAACATTCCATGTTCCTAAATCTACCCTTGTTAGTTCCTAAATGTTGGGATGTTACATTGTGATTGATGTTGTTTGTGCTTGCTTGAATAGTTTGGACTTGAGATGCTTTATAACTTAATTATCATAGACCAAAATTAACTATAAAACATATATTAAAGTATTTTAGCATCATACTTAAAGCTTTGAAAACTACAAGTAACTTTAAGAATGTAGATAGACTTAAGGTGTATTACTTATGATACTTGTATCTTGTTCACTTTATAATGTTTATTTAAAGTTACTTAAGAGTGGTATTATTTTTAGTTGGTAATGGTTTCTTTAAATTATAAATGTATGAAGGGATTTATCTCCCTATAAGGGTGTGGTTAAGTTTTATGAATAAGTAAACAATATTATTTATTACTTATGAACTCACTTATAGTGTTTTGATTTGTTTATAAACTTGTGGTTAATATAAAGAATGGGTTTTATATCTTTACAAATTATTCTTGGAGATTTTATATTAAATAAGTATTCTTTTATAAATTTATTTATACTTATGGTTGAAGGATCATTCAATAAAATTGTATTTAAATGGTGTTAAATCATTTTGACTTCATAATGTTAGTATTTAAGATTAATACTATTTATTACATTTAATTGGTTAATTTAAGAAATATTAACAAATTTTATTTGCCTTTTTATGAATTATTAACTAAAGAAATGGGTTTTAAATTCAAGTTATTAAAGTGTTTAACTTTTTATTTAACTTAAAAGGGGAATATTATATTTTGAACATATAGGTATTATTTTTGTGCTCATTTTGGTATATTACACTTATTTTTGTGATTTAAAAATAATAAGATATGATTTTTATAATACTTATTACTTTATAAAGACTTAATTAATTTTTAATTAAGTGGAATAATAATGTATGATCATAGTTTTAAAGTATTGTTTTTATTTTTCTAAGATTTTTGGTATTTTATTTAAATTTTTAATATTTATCAAGATTAAAATATGGATTATCTAAGTTTTATTACTTATAAAACCTTTATTAAATAATATTTATTTAAATAATCACCATAATAATATTTGAGAATAGTTTTAAGTTATAGATTTTGTTTTTCTAATTTTTTTCATATATTACACATAATTTTCTGAATTATAAATCAAAAGATATTAAACTTACAAGATTTAATCATTTTGTTTTATTTCTAGAATATTGATATTTGAATTTATATTTTTTTAATTATTTCTTAAACAGACATTAAACTTTTCACACCTGAGCTAAATCTACTCACGGTCTCTGACTAATGGGCCCAAGGCAACGTCATATGCCACATCAACAACGACCAGTCAACGAACTGACCTGGTCAAGGGTGACATCGATATGACGTCATGATGATGGTATACGGACTCCACCGCCGGGAATTGGTCACCGGCGGTGATCTATGATGCCCAGACTTTGTTGAGTGTCTTTGGAAAGAGGGCGATGAGGCGAATCGATCAAGCCTACAAACTCTAGCGATTGGTCATCGGAATATTGGCGATGACGAGCATCTGCGGCGGCGCACTCCGGCGACATGACGAACTCCGGCTACAGAACATATACACGTGATTTACAAGCATGGGAAGATGCGTAGACTCACCATGATGCTTCCACGGTGGTCCGTGAGAACCGACGAGATCGATGGTGAGCACGCGATGAGGATTTCCGACGAGCTCCAGCGAAAGGAATTGGCTCGATTGCATCGATTTGGAACTCCCCTGACTCGATTGGGTATCCTGGGATGATGAGGGTGATGCGACGATTCTACTCAACCATGCCACAGACTCCTGGGCAACCTCCACCGGAGACGATGCATGGTTCAGTGAGCTAGGGTTTCGACCCCGAGAGAAAACAGGGAGGAAGAGGATGGGCGAGCGGGTAAGGATGTGACGGAGCATTGTGGTGGCGTTCTTATCCCCCAGGGTGACGTCGGCGGCTGCACGAATTGTAGAGCATCGACGGCGAGCCGCGGAGCTTGAGCCAGCGAGCTGCTTCCCCGGCGTTGTCCTTTTGGCGAGAGGAGGAAGAAAGGAGGAAAAGAACTGAAGGGGTATTGGGCCGGTCTTGGGATGTGTGGGCTGATGTTGGGTGCTCGCGAGCGATGAGTAAGCGAGAGAGGAGATGGGCCATGGGCCATATTGGACTGATACCTCTTCTTCCTTTATTTTTTTCTTTCGGTTTGTTTTCCTTTTCTGTTTTATTTTTTCATCTTTTGTATTTTTCATTTGTTTTAGGAATCTTTCTTTATAAAATTTCTTTGCTAAATACAAGTTTCAATAATAAGTTATTTTGAACTATTTGTGAATTTTTATTATATAAAATTATCACTTCTTTATTTTCTTATACATATGTATATATTTTATTATTACTAACATAAGAGTTAAAGTTTGAATTGAAAATGCTTTACCATAAGTTCTTAGAAGGTTTAATATTCTCATATTTATTTTATTAATGTGAATAAAGGTTAATGGCTAAACCTATTGTCTTTATGTTTGTGATTTTAATAATATCACCCTTTAAAATAAATAGTTATTATTTGAAATGAATTATGAGAGAGAATTGATAACTATAGTTTCTAAGCATATATGATTGAAATAAAGGTTAGGGTTTTAAATTGTAATTGTTTACCATGGGTTTTAGGAGTTTTAATATTTTTGTTCATCCTTTTATTTATATGAATAAAGATTATTGGTTAAGACAGATTGTCCTTATTTTGGTGTTCAAGAATGACTTCATCTTTTATACAAGAAAGTTGTTTCCTGGACTATTCCTATAAAGTTGTATGGAGATAAGATGATAGATCAATAATATACAATTAATTTTATGTTTGGTTTAAGATTTAAAGTTGAGTGTTTACCAAGAATTCCTATATTCTATAATTCACAATCCTGGACTTCTAATTAAGGAATTCCTTTCCTAGATATACTACTCCTCCATATCCATCATCATGTGTTAACATGATGAGCTTTACTTCACATGAATATTCTTATCCACCTTTATTATTTTAAATCCATTTATAAATCCAATGATCTTGACACTAAAGCTTTTCATAATCTTGTCATATCCATACTTGGTTATATCAACTACTCTGCTGTTGATAATCCCCAATCCAACAAGTAGTTACTTCTAACTCCAATCATACTCTTCCTTAATCATCCATCACTAATACTACTTCACTAGATGTATATATCAAATTCTACTCTACTTAAGTGTTTAGTATTTCCCAAGAGGAGAATACTATTTATTTAATCCAATGTTACTCTAGCACCATATTATTCATACTATCTTGTCTCTTCTTATCTCTAGTATCTTATACTCAAACCTCACATTATATTAATATGACTTGTCATGGCTAATCTAGGATAATATATCTATATTATGGTTCAATCATGTTTTATCCACCAATGTCACTTATACAAGGTATAAGCATTCAATATTGGTGAATAAGGCATGATCATTATAATCCTTTGATCCTTTATGGTTCAGGTTTCCAGTTGGCTAAACAAGGCTTCCATCCATACAACATTACAAATGTATTATAATTATCTTCTATTTAGCTCTATTGGATTAAGAGATATAATTTCATTGACTATACCTACTTGATCCAATAGGACTCCTCCTTGGTAACTATCTTCAATATTCATCCTTGTAATCTTCTTTGTTACCATAATGATTTGATTTCCTTCAATCACTCACATCCTATAGATGATATATAATACTAACATTACTATTTACCCCTTTCTTAGTTGTTTCTTTATAGGCACTTTAGTGAATGCTATGCTATGGTCAAGAGTTGATAGATTAAGAATTGGTGAATCAATAGTTGATTACTCAACATTGATGAACAACAGATATTGAGATAGATTCAATAGAGTTGATAAGGATTGATATGGAAAGAAAGATATATGGTGAATGATCTTGACTTGGTTTCTTTCCTACTCAATACAATTAAGAGTTAAAGTTATGTATTTCCATGATACTCATGGTATTAGTAGATAATATTAAGATATAGTTGTTACATTCTTATTATTTGTGTTATATCCTTAACTTGGTACTCATGAGTGATTATAATGAATACTATGATATGATCACTTAAGGATCAAATGTAAATCACTAAGTAATGTATTAGGGTTAATTTTATTACATTTGATCTACCCTTAGATCAAATCATGTTTACCCAAAATAAGGTTTTAGCAAAGGTCATATTGAAACTTATCACAGTCAACTTGGTGATCTACTTCAATTCCATCAAGTTAAGAGAAGCTTCAATCACTTTGACAAGTTTTTATTTAAAAGCAAAAAAATTATTCAGATTTTCTATGCATGAATGCAATGCACATATCTGTGTTTAGCTTATTTCTAAGCTCTAATGCTAGGATGTTACACTCACCAAGTAAGAACCTTAGTATTCGCATGTGTAAAACTGTATTACACCCGAGATATGCTCATGGATTCAAGTACACCCGATCATCACGTGATGTCTTGAAGCGACGAAACATTGTTGGTGCATACTTAAGGAAGAACACATTTTTATCTTGATATCTAAATGAGGGATCGTCTTATTATGCTAATAAAACACCAAACAAGCAATATAAGATGCAACAAACATCACATGTTAATAAGTGAAATGATATGGTTCTTGCACTTGATCTCCATCATGTGTATCGTGGTATGATCAACATCATTCCTTTATGTGTAAGGCCAAGGTCTATGGAACTTACAGTTATGTGTGTTGTAAGAGTATCGACTTATACTTTCACTTACAAAATCACCATATCATGACACTAGCCCAGCAACAATCTAAACTAGACGCCTCTAATTTATCCGTTGCAAATTTTACGTGGCTTAGGGTTTTCGAAGAAATAACCATCCTTACCTACGAACATGAACCACAACGAGGATAACCAAATTGTTGGCAACTCGTTGCAAATTAGATATTGACTATAGTAGGAGAGACAGACACCCGCTAGTCACTTATGCAAACCTAGTTGCATGTCAAGCGTGGAACAGGTCTCATATGCGAGGACATGTAAAGTTTGTTCGGGCCGCTTCATCCCACTACGCCACCAATATCCAAAGTACAACTAAGAAGCAATAAAATGATCATCATCGCCCACATACTCATATGTGTACTACCCGTAAAAAGTATCTACGCATAGATCCGGCTCTGATACCACTGTAGGGTTCGCAACATAGAAAACAATTTTTTTCCTACGATGGGAACAACTATGTACCAAGATCTATCTACTAGATACAAGAAACGGGTGGATATACATCCATAGAAAGCATACCCTCGAAGACCGAATAGTGTTAACGAGGTTGTACTCGTGGATGATGTAGACGAACGCTTGCCGATCTCAAGATCGTGATGAAGTCCATATGGTCCAGCCGGTCCAGCACCATCAAGTCCAGCACCGCAAAGCAGTGGTGCATTCGTGATCGCACACAAGTCCAGGTACCTCGACAACCTCCATGCCCTCGCTACAACGAAGTAGCATAAGAAACAAATCCTTCAATAAAAAGCCACCGGGAACATGTATCTCGCTGATCCGAGACCATGGGGAAATTCTAAAGGGGGAGAGAGATCCTTCGGGAGGAGGTGTTATGTGAGAGGAGGAGAGGGGGGAACCCCAAGGGGCATGGCCCCAAGCCATGGTGGCTGCCCCCACCTTTTCCACATTCATGTGGTTGGAGCTCCCACTCAAAATGAAAAGCCTCCAGTCCCATGAAAATGCCTCCACTCAAAAATCCACTCACATGCATTAAATTTCCACCAAATTTAATGCAAGCTCTCATTTAAATAAAACTCTTTTATTTATTCAGAATTTTTTAAATTACTATAATTAACAAAAATTCACATAAAACCCCTTACAACATTTCAATTTCACATGTAGAACCAGTTTCAGCAATTTCAATCGAAACAGTTCCGGTGTCTAGTGAAATAAATTCCTGCGCTTTCCTTTTTCTTTCTGTGGCATATTATTTGCTCCAAATGGTGTCGGTATCCCTTAAGTGTATCACCCTACGGTTAGCGAATAATGTAGACATGATCGAGACCCCTCTCCGATCAATAATCAGCAGCGGGACCTAGAGATCCGTACTGACTCCCACATATTCAACGATGACTTCTGTGATCGTGTGAACCTTATACGCATGTAACTCAATCCCTTTGTCTCGCTATATATTACATGTTCGAGATTCAATCATCGGTATCTCCATACCTAGTTTGATCTCGTTACCGACATGTACTCTTTTGTCGTTCCCGTGATATAACATTCTAGTGATCAAATCACTTTCTTGCAAGCTAACTTATGTGATATCACCGAGAGGGCCCAGAGTATATATCTCCGTCATTGGGATGGACAAATTCCACTCTTGATCGATGAGCCTCAACATAACACCTTCATAGTACTGAACCCATCTTTATAGTCACCCTGTTATGGTGTGACATTTGATGTTATCAAGATACTCTTCCGGTGTTAGTGATTTCATGATCTCATGGTCTAAGGACTAACATTACTTCGTATGATGTTATAGCAATATAAACACAATGACCTTGATCGTAATGCTATACTTCGGATGAACGTTCATCACACCATTCCAATAATGTTGTGACCTCATTATTAACAACATCCAGTATCCATGATCAGGAAACCTTTGATCATCTTGTTAATCGACGAGCTAGTTTATAAGAGAGGCATAACTAGGAACTTTATATTTGTTTATTAAACACACGTGTATTAACGTTTCCGTATTAATACAATTATAGCATGCAAAATAAACATTTATCATAAATAAGGAATACAATAATAACCACTTTATTATTGCCTCTCGAGCATATTCCCTTCAATTTGTTGGTGTGAAGTGTCATACAGAACAACACAATTCATGAACTACAATGGCCTAAGTAACTAGAAAGAGAATATGTGATGATGTTCATCGAAAACAAATAAAGTGTTGTTGTGTTTCTCATTGACATCAAATATAGCTTTCAAGATTTGTTTTAATAATTGATATTTTTATCAGGTATTATGAGAACAAAGGTAGTTCAAATAATTACCGTATTCCATAAATATTGGTGATTTACAAGTCTAGTTGGAAAAATCACGTCGATAAAAATAAATGCTAAAAATGTCGCAAGACAAATGATTGAAAGGTCACTTAAGAAGTGACATCGCTGTTTAAATTATATTGGAAAGAAAACATGAAGAAACTCCATGTTGATAGAATTTTGGAGTCTTTTGATTTTGATCAAATGACACTTGTGAGACTTTCCTAGAGATAATTGAAACTTCGTTCATAGGCCAAAAGAGAACGGATGACTAACTTATTGGAATTTGTAGATATTGATGTATGTAGTCCATTGTGTGTAGTCGTGAGCGATGCATTTAAACTTCATATGCTTTCTCCGAAAATTTAAATGAATATATGTGTATGTTTACTTAATGAGGAAGAAGTATGAAACATTTGAAAAAGTTCAAAGACTTTAAAGATGGAGTGGAAAAATCATTGTAACAAGAAAATAAGGAGTTTATGATTGGATAATAAAGGAAGATATTTGAGTTACAAGTTTAGCAAAACACCTAAGATTTGAGGAATCATTCCATGAATTTGCATTTCCTAAAACACCATAGGAGTATGGAGGGTTCGAGATATGTAATGAAACCTTGTTTGACATGATAAGATCAAAGGTGTCATTTATAAAACTGCCATTATATTTTAAAGATTAAAGCTTTAGAGACTACCTCTTTTACACTGAAAAGAGCTCCATCGTGATCCGTTGAAATGACACCATATAAGTTATTGTTTGGGTTAAACCCAAGTTGTCCTTTCTTAAATATTGGTATGCTAGGCATAAGTAAAATGTTTACAACCAGAGTCATATGAGCATGTCTTTGTAGGTTATTTAGAATAACCATTGGGTATTCCTCCATAACACAGAAGACAAAAGTGTTTGTTGTTTAGAACGCCAAGTTTCTTGAGAAGGATTTTTTGTGAAAAGTTAAGTTGGAGTAAAATAGAACTTTGATAAGGTTATTGAACTTTAGCTATGAGTGCTGAGTAGCGCAGTGCCGGAAAGTGTTCCGAAGGCAGCCAAAATGCTCATGGCTCACGTGCCTCAAAGGTTGTGGTCACGGAGATCTAGGTTACTATTAAACCAAGTAGGTCGGGTAAACAATTAAATACTTAGATTTGAGAATTAAACCATTATTGTTTGACAATGATGATATGACTACATGCAAAGAAGCAATGATGGGCCCTGACTCCATCAAATGGCTTGAAGCCATAAAATCCGTGAAATTTCCATACACGAAAAATCAAGTTTTTGAACTTAGAAGACCCTCCGGAAAGGTGTAAAACCTATCAGTCATATTTGGATCTATAAATAAACATGGATGTCTCACATCTATGAAATATTCTACATGTCATAAAAGATTTTACGAGAATGTTCAAGGAGTTGACTATGACAAGATTTGATCTTTCATAGCAATATTTAGTCTTGACGAATTAACGTAGCAACCACTACATAATTTTTTTGGTATATGGTAGTTGAATAAAAAAACAAAGTTCTTCTAATAGGATGATTACCTAGGATGTGTACATGAAACGGTCCAAAGGGTTTTGTTAATTCAAAGGATGCTAAAAGAGTATGCAAACTTCAATGGATTAAGTAAGCATCGCGGAGTTGGAATCTTCACCGTGATGAAACTGTTAAAAAGTTTCATTTCATCAGAAACGATAAAGATACTTGCATTTGCAAGAAATTAAGTGGGAGCGCTGAGACATATTTATAATACATTATGTGAAAGAAATATTGTTGATTGGAAATGATGTATCTTTTTTTGACATAGGTTAAGAATTTCATCTCGATGAAAGACTTAGACAAAACCCGAATATTTGGCATTAATGTCTATATGGATAGATTAAGACGCTAATATGGTTATGACAAATGTACATAGATGAGATATTTAATGAGTTCAATATGGAAATGACAAGAAAGGTTCTTTCCACACGGAAAGGATTGAATCAAGATTCAAGTGTATTGACACTTGGTGATTGAAATCACAAGAATATTTTGATTAATCATACCATGATATGTACACATCCAAATATTTCCTATGCTCTAAATATTATGAGCATATACCAAAATGATTCATAAGATGATCATTGGACGATAGTAAGGATAATCTTATGATCTTTGAAATAACTAAGAATATGTTATTTATGTAGAGGTGACAAATGTATAGAAAGTTCATTGTAAAGTGTTATATTGATACTAGTTTTGTCACAATATACAAATTAAGTTTATATCAATTTAAACTATGGGTGACACAATGTAATGGAAAAGAGATTCCATAACGGATTTGGATGAGTTCCAAGTTAAGACATTGTGACAGATACTATAACAAAAGGCTAAGTATATGACTTCTACTGTAGCAGCAATAGAGGGTATTTGTGTCAAGTAGTTTGTTAACAAACTAGGTGTTGTTCATAGAGGGATAGTATTATGAAGATATATTGTACGACAATTATATCGACATGTTTTAACCCCAAGGAACTAAAGGTCTCATCAAAGGAGTAAATTTATACAATGCCATCTCATTGGAGAATGAGTGATGCGTAGAGACGCAAAGACATGCAAATACAAACAGAGATGAAAGTGTCGGATCCTAAGATTATGTTTACCACTAGCAATCGTGTATATACAACACCAGAAAGCCATATGTGTTGAATGCACAAAGTTTTTCAAACTAGATTATTAACTCTAGTGCAAGTGGGAGACTATTGGAGATATGCCTAAGAGGCAATAATAAGGTGGTTATTATCATATATTTATGTTTATGATAAATGTTTACATCCCAATAATTGTATTAACCAGAAACATTAATACTTGTGTGTTTAGTAAACATAAAAGAGTCCCTAGTAAGCCTCTTGTTAAACTAGCTTGTTGATTAATAGATGATCATGGTTTCCTGATCATGGACATTACATGTTATTACTAATAAAATCATATCATCGGGAGAATGATGTGATGGACACACACCCATAGTAAGCGTAGCATACGATCAAGTCATTAAAGTTCGTTTGCTACAAGATTTCAAATACATAGTAACCTAATCCTTCGACCATGAGATCATGTTAATCACCAACACATGGTAAATGCTTTAATGACATCAAACACCACTTTGTAACTAGGTGGTTATAAAGGTGGCTGATGCTACACTCAACAGGGAGGAAGAGTGCTTCGTTGGAAACCCCAAGAGAAAGGTATGAAGAGTACAGCAGCAAGATTTCCCTCAGTAGAAACCGAGGTTATCGAACCAGAAGGAGGAAGAAAACGTCACACAGGTGTTGGAAGCAAAATGGAGACCTGCACAACACAAACTCAAGACTCTGTCCCAACGAATCAGTGAGGTTGTCAAGCTCACCGGTTTGTTGTAACAAAGGATTAAACGTATGGTGTGGAAGGTAATGGTTTGCAGCAAGTAAACAAGTAATAGTGGAAGATGTATCAATGGTAAAGATTAGACCGGGGTCCATAGTTCACTAGAGGTGCTCTCCTTAGATAAACAACATGGCATGAAGGGTAAACAAATTACAGCGAGGCAATTGGCAGGAACTGAGCAAGGCATAACAATGCAATTACTAGCCAGAAAGATTCTATGAGGTTGATTGGGAAATACAACAATATACATAGACCGTAATCCAACTGCATATATGACTAGAATTCCACCTTCAGGTTATCATCCGAACCCCCTCCAGTATTAAGTTGCAAGTAACAGACAACTGCTTTAAGCAAAGTGTGTAAGGTAAACAGTCCACATGTTCCATGAACAAGAGACCGTTGTTTTCTCCCTAGTAGCAACAACACATCTACAACCGAAGAGATTATTGTCACTTCCCTTGGAAACTAGAGGCATGAACCCACTATCGAGCATAAATACTCCATCTTGGAGTCACTAGCAACTACTTGGCCAAGATAACCACTAGCAACGGAGATCATGCAAGATCACAAACAACACAGACATGATAGAATCATAAAGATAGAAACATTAATCAAACCAACATAATAATCTCAATATCCATTGGATCCCCGCAAACACAACATGCATGATTACAAATAGATTAGATCTTGATCATGAACGAAGCTCACAAGATCTATACATGAAAGCACAAAGGAGGATATACAACCATCTAGCTACTACATGGACCCATAGTCCAAGGTGGAACTACTCACAAATCATACCGGGGAGAAGGCCTCCAGGATTATCTCCCCTCCGGCAGGGTGCCGGGAAGAGCTTCAGATTCCCCCGATCTAGGGACGATGGTGGCGGCGGATACAAACGGTTTCGTGGAATATTGATCGGGTATTGAGATTTTCTGCATCGGGGCTTCTTATAGGCGAAGGGGGAGACCGAGGCGGCTGCCAGGGCAGCCAAACCCTAGCCAGGTGCGGGCTAGGGCCCACCGCGCCTGGGGGTTCTAGCCCATATGGCCGGCCCCTCGGGCTCTCCTCTGTACTTCTTGTTCCCCACGAAAAGTTATTGACTTTGTCCTTCGTCCCGTCCAATTCCGAGAATATTTCTTTACTAAATTTTCTAAAACCAAAAACAGTAGAAAACAGGCATCTGGCACTGTTGCAACTTGTTAATAGGTTAGTACCAGAAAACATGTAAAAATCACCTCAAAGTGTAGACAAGTAAAGCAAAGTAGATACTAAACAAGCATGGAGCATCAAAAATTATAGATATGTTTCCAACGTATCAGCGTCCCCAAGCTTAACTCCTGCTCATCCTCGAGTAGGTAAGTGATAAAAAGAATAATTTTTTAGGTGACATGTACCCTCACAATAAAGATCCAACCATTTGCAAGAATTGAAAGCTGGGATCAAAGAACTCTAAACATGTGCATGAAATATGGAGTTCTAACAATAGGACATAGTAACTATGCATGTAACATGGCAAGCTACAAACAAAGATCATGAATAACATGCATCGAAAAACATTTTGTTTGTTTCACATACAAAAAACATAGCATAGTGGCAATCAGCTTGTCCCTCATAGAGTAGCACTACATATGCATAGGACACCTTCAAAGTTCACAAGGGTGACTAGAAACAAGTAGCACAAGAACAAGTAATAACACAATATGCATCAATTAATAAGCTTTGGAACACTGCACACAGAATGACAACTATGCTCTCTTAATGGTGCCTAAAGGTAGAAGGTGGAGACTCAATAATGATGGAAGAAAGGCCTTTTGTAAAGGAAGCAGGGATTACAAGTTTCAAAAAGAGCTTACAAAAATTATGGTACTTATTAGCTTTCAGCCCTCATTGTCCCTATCATAAGCATCTTGAAGTGGTTAAGGTTAAAGTGGCAAAGCTGGAGTATATGCTTGACAGAGTATAAGTTGGCAATCTCAAGTCCCTTGACTATGAGGGCTACACCTCATGGATACTCAACTTAGGGCCCAGGCAAGTTCTTGTCACTGTAAGTATCTGCATATCATTGAGAACCGCCAACGGGGTACCCCTTGCACATGGTATAGGAGCTTTCCCATAACCAAAATGACAAGGCAAGCAGACAATGAGCATCTCAGCAATTCTTCTTATGTACCATGGGAATATGGTGTTTTTTCTCTATTTCCTCTTTTCTCAATGTGTCTCTCTTTTTTTATAAGAAGAATACTTCATAGATGTCACTATGGTGATGCTGCAAGTTTCCACCATGATTAGGCATGGCTTAGGCTGGCGGCCCAGGCATTTCTCTAACACAGAATACAAACTCCATGGACTTACAAGTTCCCACTTCATTTCACATCTGTAACATCCATAGACAAAAGAGCATGATATCAACGGAGTACAAAAAGTACAAGTGCAATGTTGAAAACGTTCTCCGTGACAGCACGGTTCTGCTAATCCCAACTTATAAGTGCAAGCATATACAACAAAGTTGCCTCAATGGTTCAAGTTTATTAGGGGCAAAGAATAAAATGTGCCATCAAGTTCGTGAGGGCTTCAATCACTAAGTTTTCACATAACAAAATAGTTTTAAATTGGAAGATATTTGAAAACAAGAATATACTTGGAATGGTGTAACATACCATGCATAGGATTTTATAGTGGACACTTTGGAATAACTTGGTTTCTTGGGAGTTGTAAGCATGAGTTAAACTTACTCATACAAGTGGAGGCTAGCAAAAGACTAGGAGCAACCAACTAAGAGAGCAATAATGGCCATAATTATGCAATGCAACAAAGCAAACTAATCAAAGCAAAGAGTGGTACTACAAATCAAGGACTAAATGATCATAGAGGCTAATGTGAATTGTCATAGTCATAACATGGTGTAAGAATGTGCCAAGTCAACCCAAGCAAAACATCAAAGGAGAATACCACAATACTATGCTTTTGCATGCTAAAACAACGCATAATTTCTTCAAGGTACACTAAGCAATCCCAATTGTTTGGAACAAAACATGCTATAGCAATAATCACTAAGCATAATTCTAAAACAACACCTAGCATGTCATGCTAAAGTCTAAGTCACAGTCAATGCAATCTCCTCTTGCACTTCAAGCAAGAACTTACTACTCCTTTCCAAACACCAAGCAAACTTATTTGCAAAACAACACAGCGAGAAGGGGGTCCAAAATGCTAAAGCAACCTAAACAAACTAATCAAAGCAAACAAAAACTAAGACGCTCCAAGAACAACACAACTGTGCATGAAACAATAAAAGTGAAGTGTCTAGACAAACCTGAGCTTTTTATTGATGAAGAAGGGGATGCCTTGGGCATCCCCAAGCTTTGACGCTTGTACCTCTTGGATATTTCTTTGGGTGACACCATGGTGGCATCCCCAAGCTTGAGCTTTTGTCCATTCTTCATCTCATTTCATCATTCTCTCTCTACACGTGCAATTTTTCCTTCATACAATCTTCATTAGCAACATTAGCTTATTCAAAAGATATTAGACCGTTAGCAAAGCTTTGGAACAGCAAGGATTTTCACTAAAAACACAATCTACTGAATTAACTCCTTCAAAGAAACTCAATTTACCTGAACAGAGCTCAAAAAGGAACCAATAAGAAGCAAATGCAAATAATGGTAGAAATCTATCAAAACAGACCAGCAGGTAGAAACGATTTTTTTTGAACATCTTCTGTTGCTCAAATCCAAAAGTGTTGAACTAACGAAAGTTAGCCAACATACTGGGGGATTTATTAGTAAATTTTGAGCTCAATCCTAGTTAGAGAGCCTCCTCACAAATTTGTTTTGTGGAGGACAGAAATCTGTTTCGGAACATCAACTCCCCAAATCTTACTTCCCTCTCATTAGAGGTCATTCTTGGCACAAAAGGCAAACAAAAAGGATAAGGAGAGGTCATTTCAGAAGTAATAACTTCCAAGACTCAAGTAAACTCTTGGGTTATCTCCCAACAAGTACTTTTCTTTAACGCATTTAAGTTAGGCACAAAAGTTTGAGAAGATGCTCACATAAGAAATATGGATTTGAAGTAAAAGAGAGCATCAAGAAGCAAATATGAAACACATTTAAGTCTAGACCTCTTACTATGCATAGGAATCTTGTACATAAATAAATTCACAAAGAACAAAGTGACAAGCATAGGAAGATAGAACAAGAGTAACTTCAAAACTTTCAGCACATAGAGAGGTGTTTCAGTACCATGAATTTTTTTACAACCATACTTTCCTCTCTCATAATGATTTTCAGTAGCATCATGAATAAACTCAACAATATAGCTATCACATAAAGCATGCTTTTCATGATCTACAAACACATAATTTCTATCAAGCTCAAAAATAGTGGGATTAAAACCTTCACCGGTTTTACCCAAAGTAGATATTTCAAAAGGATCCACAGGAACATAACATTCATCATCCTTTGGTAAGCATGGGGGACAATCAAATAATATAAGAGGTAAAGAGTTACTCTCATTATAAGGTTGACATGGGTAGATCCATTCTTCCTCCTTTTGTTCATCACTCTCCTCCTCTTTTTCATCTAATGAGCTTCTAGTTTCAACAATTTCTTCTTCCATAGGTTCCTGCAAGGCATTAGTATCTTCCAGTTGTGGAAAGCACCTATTAAAATATTCAAGAATATAACCATTTGCTTCCTTGTAATTGTCAAAGCAAAATTTAAGTATCTCATAAACCTCATTTTCATAAGGTGTATCGTCAGTATTTTCAAACAAACTAGCAAGTTCAAATGCACCCTTGAAAGCAATAAATTATTCAATTTGTTCCACATCAGAAAAGTCATAAATTCATTTAACATAAGAAGATATGGTAATATTATCATTATACTCACATTGAAAAGGCAGGTGTTTATACCTCCTACAACAACAAGACTTATCAAAGCAATAAGTAACATTTTAAGTAGAGCACACGTCTCTAGCAATAGTATTCAACTTATCAATTTGTTCCCATAAGTGTTTCCCTTTTGTGACAAACGGTGTTCCTTATAATAATACCTTTGTTCTTCCATGAAACCACCTTTCCAATAAGAACTAGTTTCAAAGAAACCATCCATTGATAGAAAACATGACCAAGCAAGGCAATAACAGACCAGCAACCAGAGAAGCAACTATTTTTTTTTGTGTTTCTGGATAAAGCAAGCAAACCAAACAAGACTATTTTTTGGGTTTTTTGGAAAGAGGCAAACAAAACCAATCAAAATAAACAAAGCAAACTAAAAACAAAGTAAAGAGAAAGGAAGTGAACGACTCCCCTAGTGAAGACGTCCTGAGCCTCCCCGGCAACGGCGCCAGAAATTACTTGATGCTACACACAACAGGGAGGAAGAGTGCTTCATTGGAAACCCCAAGAGCAAGGTATGAAGAGTACAACAGCAAGATTTCCCTCAGTAGAAACAGAGGTTATCGTACCAGAAGGAGGAAGGAAACGTCACACAGGTGTTGGAAGCAACATGGAAACCTGCACAACACAAACTCAAGACTCCGTCCCAACGAATCAGTGAGGTTGTCAAGCTCACCGGTTTGTTGTAACAAAGAATTAAACGTATGGTGTGGAAGGTAATGGTTTGCAGCAAGTAAACAAGTAACAGTGGAAGATGTATCAATGGTAAAGATTGGACCGGGTTCCATAGTTCACTAGAGGTGCTCTCCTTAGATAAACAACATGGCATGAAAGGTAAACAAATTACAGCGAGGCAATTAACAGGAACTGAGCAAGGCATAACAATACAATTACTAGCCAGAAAGATCCTATGAGGTTGATTGGGCAATACAACAATATACATAGACTGTAATCCAACAGGATCTATGACTAGAAGTACACCTTCAGGTTATCATCTATGACTGCAAGCAACAGACAACTGCTTTAAGCAAAGTGTGTAAGGTAAACAGTCCACATGTTCCATGAACAAGAGACCGTTGGTTTCTCCCTAGTAGCAACAGCACATCTACAACCGAAGAGATTATTGTCACTTCCCTTGGAAACTAGAGGCATGAACCCACTATCGAGCATAAATACTCCCTCTTGGAGTCACTAGCAACTACTTGGCCAATATAACCACTAGCAACGGAGAGCATGCAAGATCACAAACAACACAGACATGATAGAATCATAAAGATACAACCGTTAATCAAACCAACATAATAATCTCAATATCCATCGGATCCCCGCAAACACAACATGCATGATTACAAATAGATTAGATCTTGATCATGAACAGAGCTCACAAGATCTATACATGAAAGCACAAAGGAGGAGATACAACCATCTAGCTACTACATGGACCCATAGTACAAGGTGGAACTACTCACAAATCATACCGGACAGAAGGCCTCTGGGATGATCTCCCCTCCGGCAGGGTGCCGAGAAGAGCTTCAGATCCCCCCGATCTAGGGACGATGGTGGCGGCGGCTACAGACAGTTTCGTGGAATATTGATCGGGTACTGAGAGTTTCTGCATCGGGGGCTTCTTATAGGTGAAGGGGGAGACCGAGGCGGCCGCCAGGGCGGCCAAACCCTAGCTAGGCGCGTGCTAGAGCCCACCCGCGCTTGGGGGTCTGGACCCTCTTGCCGGCCCCTCGGGCTCTCTTTTGGACTACTTGTTCCCCACGGAAAGTTATTGACTTTGTCCTTCGTCCCGTCCAATTCCGAGAATATTTCTTTACTAACTTTTCTAAAACCAAAAACAGCAGAAAACAGGCATCTGGCACTGTTGCAACTTGTTAATAGGTTAGTACCAGAAAACATGTAAAAATCACCTCAAAGTGTATACAAGTAAAGCAAAGTAGATACTAAACAAGCATGGGGCATCAAAAATTATAGATACGTTTCCAACGTATCAGTGGCATTGGGTATTCTGAAAGTATGCGTTGAATCGCATGGGTCAAGAGTGGGATTTGTCCAACCATATGACGGATAGATATACTCTAGGCCCTCTCGATGGAGTGTCATCCAATTGTCTTGCAATCATGTGAATAGGTCACAAGGGATGTCACATCATAGTACGAGTAAAGAGTACTTATCGGTAACGAGGTTTAACTAGGTATAGAGATATTGACGATCAAACCTCAGATAAGTAAAGTATCGCACGACAAAGGTAATCAGTATCGTATGTTAAATGGTTCATCTGATCACGAAGTCATCACTGAATATGTGGGATCCACTATAGATATCCAGGTCCTGCTATTGGTTATTGATCATAGAGGTGTCTCGATCATGTCTGCATAATTCGCAAACCGTAGGGTGACACACTTAAGGAATCGATGTTGTTTAAGTAGATATGGAATATGAGTTAGAGACCAAATGTTGTTCGGGGTCTTGGATTGGATCCAGGACATCACGAGGATATCCGGAATGGTCGGGAGAATAAGACTCATATAAGGAAAGTCATTTTCTGGGGTTTGTAAAAGTTTTCAGTGTTTTGACCGGAAGCTTCTATAATGCTCTAGAGGGTCCACCAGTGGGCCCACCACCCCGATAAGGGACAAATGGGCCAAGGGTATGCCGTGGGGGGCCATGGGCCAGCCGCACCATGACCCAAAGGTCCCAACCGTCCAGCACAAGGAAAGGGGCAAAAAACCCAAATAAGGTAAGAGGGGAAACTTGGGGGGCAAGTTCCCCCTCTCCCTCTTGGCCGAGTTGGGGAAGGAGTGGGTCAAGGGCTAGGAACCCTTGGCCGCACCTACACCTCCATATAATGAGGGGTAGGGGCGTACCCCCCTGTCCCTTTCCCCTTCACCTCTAAACCCTAGCTGCCACCCTCCTCCTCGTCCTTCCTCCTGCTCCGGCTTAGGCGAAGCCCTGCAGGAAGTTATCCTCCACCACCACCACTCCGTTGTGCTGTTGGGATTCCGAGGGGATATACTACCTCTGATGCCTGGCTGAACGGGGATACGAAGGTCTTCATCAACTTCGTACGTGTGACCGAGTGCGGAAGCGCTGCCAGAACGCGACGTCGGAAGGATCTCCTACGCGATCTTGATATCAGCAAGTGATCGACTATATCAACCATGAGATCCGATCTTGTTAAACGCTTTGGATATACGAGGCTTAGTTCTCTACAATCTCGTTACACCGATCTCGTAGATTAGATCTTGGCTTTTCCGGCGAAGGCCCTGGCGGAATTTCTGGCGAAGGCCCTGGCAGACCGATCCCATCACAGGAATTCCCGGCGCCGACCAAAATATCCCGGCGCCGACAGAACCTTATCTCTGTAAGCAATTCCGGTACACGATCGAAAATATCGGCGGTCGTCGGAATTTCCGGCGTCCAATCCGGCGCCGCTGGACTTTCCGCTGGAATCGCCCAAGAACAAGTCAACGGTTGGGCTTGAACCGTGTAATCCCCTATTTCGCCCATACTTTACCATTTTGTTCCCAAACTACCCATGTTTAAGTGGTCGGCCTATAAATAGCCCCCACCCACTATTGTAATCCCTAGACTTGGATAATTGTAATAGAAGAAACCCTAGAGGATCTATCTATTGCTAGTCTCATGCTCCTTGACAAGGAGCACCAATTATCCCCAACCTCTTGGGTTTTGCCTAGTGCGTTCAAGTTGTACAAGTCCTTGGAGTCGGTGTCTCATCTCCAAGAAGTCAAGATCTCATTAAGCCTCTCACCCCCGATGTTGGTAGTGGGAGAGTGTCTTGCCCAATGACGATCCTAGGGATTGTGTTGGACCGGTTGCCACCTGCGTGAGCCATCGGCTTGTACCGTGTTTTCTTGTGTTGGTGTGTTTTCATCAAGTTCTTCGCATGTGAGTCCGTGGATTTCATCCTCTCCCTCTTCCCTCTCGCCTTCACCTTGTTTTCCACGGAAATTCGTGAAAGATCGGGCAACCCTAAGGGGTCACCCCTTACAAAAATTAAAATTCTATAATGTCTGTTGTATCTTATTTTCTTCTTGCGAGAAGATATGCTTTATCACATTATGGGGGAGTAATATGATTTGTGCATAGTACAAGCCATGGAAAATGTGTATATTTGAGGTTGTGTCACATAGAAGTGATATTATAAATTATATTTTTCCTATGTGGCATGTTTGCTCAAGCAAGTATCAATTTTCTTTACTGCTTTCATCTCTTTTGGATCTTGTTTAGGAGATCTTTTCTTGGTGTTTTTATTGGGTATTTTTCCTGACCCAGTTTTGAGGTCCTAAACGACCTTAGATTTGGAAGCATAGAAAATCAAAGTTGTCCGCCTCGAAATTCGCATAACTTTCATGTTGACCACTTTTCATTCAAACATTTTTTGAGCATTCTTTGACCCTGTTTCTGTTGTTGGTTTTGTTTTAGCTTGGATAGATCCCAACTAGTACTTGTACTATCTAGGGTCTGCCAATTTGTTGTTTGGCTTTGAAATTACAGAACTCGCTAGTACTTGTACTATATAGGATTTTTCTATTTATTGTTTAACTATTTGATGCTACCAAGAATCTCTATCTAAGCATGGTGATTAACTCTTATCTTTTGCCATGTGCTTTTTCATTGTGAATATGATCTTGGATATAATATCCAACTATCACCGGGAATTATTTCCTTATACTTCTTGTCCTTGGATACTTTTTAATTTATTACGAGATAGATATTATTGATCATTTTCACATTGTCTCTTGTTTTTTAAATTTTCTTATTTCTTCAAGAAATTGTTTCGCTTTTGACTCACATGTGTCTTCCTTGCATCTTATGGATCCATTTCATTTACTTCATCATGTCTAGTTTTTATTAGATATAGGTTGAGTGTTGATCTTATATGTGTGCATTTTGTATACAAATGCAAAATCCGAAATAATGCACTAATATTGGGGGATCTCATCTATATTTTCTAGAACACTCCTTTTATGCTCTTATCATAACATATCTTGAATCATATCTAGTGTCTTATTTTGGAAGACAAACCTTTTCTTTTTGGTACTTTGTGCCATCATGAAAAGTGTGGATGATTTTGGCTTATTTGTTGGAACCTTGATCTATTTGGGAGTTGCTTATATCATTTGCTGATGTATGGTTTAGCTTCTTAAAATGAGATAAATCTTAGAGCGTGTGTGTTTTATTTATTCTCTATGCTTTGGTTTTTTCTTTATTAATTCGTTGAACTTTGGAATCAATCCTGGTGTTAATTTGATTCTTTGATGTAATTTGGACAATCCTTAGCGTCACGCCTTTTGTGTTTCGTCCAAATTGTATCTCCTTTTTTTTGAAAGTCTTGTGCATGCATATTCATTCAATATATATCATATGGCATGCTTCACTTTCTTTGATCCAATATATAGGGTAAACTCCATAAATCCTAAATCGCCTAAGATGGGTATGAAATTCAAATTCATATCTATATGCACATATTTATGTGGAGTTTGCCTTATGTATTGTAGTTTGTCTAACTACTTTGGGCCCAATAAGTTTGGGGACCATTTTGTACTTGAAATTTGTTTTAGGCATATTATATTGGAGATGAATTGGACGATTGTCTCTTTTATAAGGAAAAAGTGACGAATCAATGATAATTAGAGAAAAGTAGGATGATCAATGAACTCCAATCTACTTCATGACACCAATGTTATCTCGGTAACAAGTATCTTATCCATGCATACTTATCTAGCATCCAACCTTGTGAGTTGCATCTTGGCATGAAAGTCTTTATTTGAAAATATTGTGATAATTTCAAAGGTCTTAATGGAACCTCTTTATTGCAAATGTGAGTATGTTGAGATGAGTGGAGTATATAAAATCATGTTAATGATTCATCAATCCTAGATATGTCAATCTAGCAATCATATTGCATATATTTTACTCAATGAACTCACATGTGCAATATCAATGAAATTGTAAATTTATTACTTTATAAGGTGGAGGGAGGGACAACCTCTCCTCATCCCATCCTTGAGGCACCAAAAGCCCTTCCTCCCTCCGAAGTTCTCTAGTCTCCACATATGTGTCAAGTTTCGCTACTCCCACGTTGTCGAATCCCTGGATGCCGAAGGTCGGTGGGAACAAAGTCACCGGACATGTAGATACTATCAGAGGGATCAAGGCTTTGATCCTACGTTGAAGTGCTACACCAACTCTTTCTCAATCATACGAACTTTCGCTGCAACATTGGTTAGCATCTAGATCCAAACTCCCATGTTATTTCATAGATTATCTTGGTGTGTTTGTAGTTCTAGAAAATTTTAAATTCCCTATGTGAACCCTAACATCCTTATGGTGATCATGGATATGTGAAGATATGCTTGAAAGAGAGGCTTCACATAGTGGTGTACGAGCGAGCAATTTGTAAGTCTTCACCAAGCTAGGGCAACCAAGAAAGGTGTTCCATTTTTAGGTTGACAAGATCATCATAATCAAGATCAAGTGGAATATGCACAATGCAAAGGTATGATCTTGATGGGGTTTCCCTCTTATCGGTCTCATGGTGCTTATTGGGAGATCGGTTTATAAGATAGATAGTTATACTATCAATAGGGGCTCATGAGTAACATGATCATATCGTTCCAAGAGATCTCGAATCATTTAATCTTTGGCATCATATTTCTTGGTTATTATACATGTGAGGATTTAGAGATTGTGTTAATCTCCAGGACAAGCTCAAGTTCATCGAAAATGGATTTCATATGCATTCTCTATTGTGTTTTCAATATTGGAGGTTTTATTGGTTTTTCTTTTATAGATAGGTTAAACCTTTAATCATTTGGTGTTATCATCCCTTGATGGACTATGATATTTCTCTACATTATCTTGTAGAGTTCATTACTATGTTTGAAACTAGCCCAAGATCATCACAATCGGAGTCCGTATGCTCAAGTTATGATTGCTTTAGTTTTTCTGATTCTGCCAATTTTCAGGGGGGCAAATTATCCGCCCAAATATCAGCCCCTAATCCAGAGGCATGCACACCTCATCGTGAAAAAACCCTTAGCTGCATTTTGTCCTAGTTGACCTGAAATATTCGGGGAAGGGGCAGATTATCCGGCCCGAGAGGTCCCCAATGGTCATATTTCATAGGAGGCTATAAATGGAACCCTTCTCCCCTTGGGCTAGTGGCTTATTTCCAAATATTGCCTCCATTGTTGACCTTCAAGGCTTGCCCTTCCTCTCTATTCCTCCTATGCTTCTTGAAGTAAAAGAGAGAGGAGATCTAGATCTACATATACACCAATCAATATCCTCTCTTAGTGAGGGGAACATATTGGATCTAAATCTTGGGGATACATTTGGTGTTTTCCTCTTTGTTCTTCCTCTAACATTCCTCCATAGTATTTGTTGCTGTGGTGGGATTTGGGAGGGAAGGACTTGGGCACTTCTTGTGTTCTTACCATTGCATTTGGTGCATCACTTTTTGAGTTCTCGGTGATGATTTAGTTGGGTGAAAGGCGAGAAGCTTTTTAGTCTTGGATTCTTGGAACCCTAGACGGTTTAGTTGTTTTGCAGCTTTGTGGTGATTTTGGGATCCTCCGTTTCAGTTGTGGATGCATGCCCCAAGCTTTGTGTAAAGGCTCCGGTTTCCGCCTTGAAGGATACCGATTAGTGGAGAGTGAAGTAGGCCTTTTGTCGCAAAGGTTTACAAGAGAATAGGTTGAGGACTTTGTGTCACTGGGTAGACCTTGTGAGGCACCCACAACTTCCAACGAGACGTACTCCCTTGATGGGAGGAACTCAGTAATACATCATCGTCTCCGCGTGCCTCGGTTATTACTATACCCGAGCTATTTACTTATGCACTTTACTTTGTGATAGCCTTCGTGTTTGAAGTCATATATCTTGCTATCACATAGTTGCTTGTCTTTCTTAGGACAAGTTGTTGGTGTACATAGGTGAATCGTAGTATATATAGGTTTTGTGTTTGATAAAGTAAACACTAGTTTTATTTCACATTTTTAAGCCCATATTGTAAAAGTTTTAAACTACCTATTCACCCTCCCTCTAGAAGGCATTTGTGTCCTTTCACCTTGTCCTTGGATTCCATGGCAAATGGATTCACCCTAGGGTGGATCATACATTCTAACCATAACAAATGGTTTACCGTGTTTTTATGTTGCATGCCAAGATAATCAAGAAGTTCAAGAAGAGAAGAAAATGGATAAGAAGACTAGTTTGGTTTTAGTTCAGTCTTGTCCTTTTTCTTTTGTGTTTGTAATAGGATTTCACTTTCCTGTAACTTACTCTTCTTAAGTCATCTTGTAAAGAATGTTGCATACACTAGTATATATATCAATGGAAATTCAATTCTTGACATTGTTATTGTGTTGTTTTGAATTAATTGAGTATGTTTGAATTTAAACTCAATTTTGAACAATTCAGACCTGAATTTGAATTCAAATGTTGATCTTAGATGTGGTATCTCTTGTGTATGGTTGTATTGTGTAATATGAGTCTTCGACTCATAATTTGTGTCAAGTCAATTTGAAAACTAAATTTGAAATACACAAAAGGTCCTTTTTTTTGAATTTGAATTCAAATTCCAGTGTTGACCTAAGTCAAACTCAACACTAGAGTTTATTTTTGCTCCTTTTGTAATTTCAAATCAAAAACTTGAAATTTACCCTCAAGTTTAGACGCATACAATGCAAATGCACAATTCTAACATCTATCCTTCCGAGGGACCTATTCTTCGAGCTGTTATAGTTTCTGAGCACATAAAAATATCGGGTACTCTCTTTGGTAATGTTGTTTGCATTGAAATGTACACCTCTGTACAAAAAATGGACCCATTATATTAAAAATTATTTTTTATTACACCGCACACCCTTTTTTAAACAAAACTGTGTGTGATTGAAGTCGGCATAAAGTCATTAAAATGGGGGAATGTAGATAGAAATCTTACAAATTCATAATATGTGAGCGTTATCTATTAAATATAGTAGTGTTTTAAAAATTGGAGTGGTGCAATTTTTGCACCATATTTTTTATGTTTGCTTCAGGAAAAAAACCCACATTCTGCCCTTCGAAAAATGGAAAATGAGTTTTAGTAAAAAAAGAATTACTGAAAATTCATTTTGACGATATTGTTTGCCATGGCAATATACACCTTTATTTAAAAAAAAAGTGTGTGGTGCATCACACACGATTTTTAGTCAATAAATCCGTGCGCGCGCACACGGGTGGTGAACCTGCAAATAATTTTAATTTTGTCAAAAAAGTGTGTGGTGTTCCCTACTCTGGACACGGGTGGTGAACCTGCAAATAATTTTAACTTTGTCCGTCAAAAAATGTCCGCATCACACACGAAACGGGTCTTTAGTGTATGACGATGGCCTTAATAGACCCGGTATGTGCTAGTGTGCTAAACTATATAGCCAACGTACAGCCAAGAGATTAATTTACTGTAGAGAGCAGGCAAATTTCCGTCTACTACTAGTTGAGAAGTTGATGCTTGCGGGTAAAAGCTGCATGTTCGTCCAATCACCAGTCTAGCTAGTTAACAGCCAGTCAATTGAACATGAGATAGAACAAAACAGGAAGAGACATGACAAGGACACTGCAAACTTAACGAAACCAACCCTCTCTGTCGCCCCCTTAAACAAAACCCAGCACGAATGACTAGCAATCATGCATATGCATGTATGCATAAAGTAAAGGCCGAATCACTCGACTAATAACAAAGCCGTACTCGATTAGTTATTGAGTACTAGTATAATCTGTGACAAATATCCCGTCCTTCGCATCGTGACCCACTGCCGAGTGCCGAACCAATCAAGCAGCAGCCGGCGAGTATATAAGGTCGATGATAAAGAAGTGAAGAGAGAGGCAGAGATGGGTCGATCACCGCCTCCTACTGGCCACATGATCGGAGCAGCTCGGTAGAACTAGAACCCACATCAGCAGGTCAGTAAATTAAGGAGAGGATTGGCTAGAGAGATTCCATCCCGGCCGGCCGGGCTCGAGGAATCTCGGTCGCCTGCCCGCTGGGCCGGCCTCGTGCGCGCGCGTCAGTGCGTGCATGCTACTCGCTAGACCTACTAGTAGTAGCTATCGCTCCGACTTAAATTGAAGAGTTTGAACCTTACTTTGTCCACGAGCTCCGCACGCCACGCACACACTGACGCACGGGCTACTACTGCTCACGCATATGCGCGCTGGTGGCTGGCCGCATGCATGCACGCACGGGAGGACAATGCTTCGTGCCCGGCCGCGGCACGGCGCCAATCGCTCCCGGCCGATTGGTTATTTTAGTTTAGTTTCGAAAGGTTTTCCGTGTGCATGTGCAGGGGTACGTACTGTAGTACGAGCGTGCGTGCGTGACTGGGCACCGGCGTGTGCGCGCGTGCACCCCCGCACCGCGCGCACGGCACCAGGCAGATCCCTCGTGATCGCGCTCTTTTTGCTCCTCCTTTTGCCATATCGCGATGCGATGGATTGTAGTCCTGTGGTGGTGTCGAGCATTGTGGCGTGCGGGCGTCGTGGGCACTGGCGTGTGCAACGGCAAAGGTCTCGGCGGAGCTTTCGCCGTTATTTTCCCTCTCTCGGAGAGCACGTGACAGAGTCTAGCTAGGCGGGTGAACAACCCAATTGATCGGGGAGAGTGATAGGGATGCAGAGGTTTGGGACAAGTGGGATATTATTTTTAGACTACTAGACTAACTCTAATTTAGGTGGGATAAGTGGGATAAGCGGGATATGTCAAATCTAGCTTATTCCACTTGTCCCGCTTAGTTTTGAATTAGTTTAGTAGTGTAAAAATGGTATCCCACTTGTCCCAATTGTTCCACCTCTGCATCCCTAGAGAATGATTTGGGCTGCTTCGAGTGCATGCTTCCTCCACTCCAAACCGTTTCAAGTTTTGTTTTCATTCTAACTTCAACTTTCTTTACTATTAAATGGGAGTTGGTGGCTCACTTTGTCCATCAAACATTGGGAGCATCCGGACCATCTATTGAAATCGTCAAACTTTTGGCCACATCTGGACCGCACACTTACCTCAAAACAACAATTTAGAATATATAAATCTCGGTTATCAATATTGGGAAGAAAATCAACCACGGTCATCAATACTAAAAAGAAAATCAGCCATAATCAAAAAGAATCTCTACTATCTAAAAAGAAATCGAAAAGAATCTCTACTACCGTTTCCTGCCGAGACGCGTTTCGCTCCCGCTTCGTTGCACTCTACCATCGCCGTAACGAAAAAAACGTTCCTTCGTCCAATCCCGCGCCCAGAAAACCAGATGGAAAAAACCCTTGCGAAATGACAAGCGATTTTTTCCTATCTCCCCAACCTGATTTCTCTCTTCCTATCGAGCCCCAAAGGTCAGGGTTCCATTGTACGAGGGCGACGCTCTGTACCAGACTCTTCTCTGGCGGCAAGGTTGTGTCGCTCTGCTTCCCGGTGATGTCCTCTAGCCGTCCAACGACGCCTGGGTATCCACGCGGCCTCCGCTCGCGCCGGCGCCGATGATGTAGCTAGAGCCCGACACGCGAAAAATGATGCCGTGAAGGCGGCGGCGGAGGGATCTGCTGAGGCCGTGGAATCAGCATGCGTCGTCGACTCCTCCTCGATGCTGACACCAACACCAACTCCGCCGGCTCCTCTTTCGCACCAACACCAGCTGTCGCCCAAGATCACGTTGATGGGCAGAGTAGGCGCCCCCGCCCCCTCATCGGCACTAGATCTGTGGTATCAAATCACCTCCTCCCCTCGGATCGCTCTGTACAAATCTTCAATGTATGACCCTGTCGATTAGCGTGATGGATCTCTCGTGTTGTAGATTTTTTGGCAGATGTTTAGTTATGAATCTGGTCTCATGCTTTCAATTTAGGATCTGTAATTCAGAATGTGTGGATTTCGGAATTGCTCGAGTACATGTCGGAATTTCATTTTGGGATCCATCGATTTAGAGTGTGTGGGTTTAGTTCTACCCTATTTGTGACAATTAAGCGATTGTTGGCTTGTTTATACTACCTGAAAGTAGAGGACGTTTGCTATTCTACTGTTGATTTTCAGTGCTGCCAGTGTAATCCCACAGGTACCAAAACCATTGTACATACATTACAGTTTTGTGGTTGCAATTCTGCAAGAATACTTATTCATATCTATGTGACCTACGCTGTCTTCTTTGCAGGCTGCAGCTAACAGTACTTCCAACTCTTGCTCCAGTCGTTGTTGAGGAGGATGCACTCAGGTAATAATAGCCTTATACTAAATCTTTTCTGTTATTTACTTGGTGATTATGGTACCACGCCGTGTTTTCAGATGCTGAAAAATTGTCAAATTGCAGGTTTTCCTCTATGGCATATCATGTTCATACTCGGTAGTGTCTATGGCTTTTTTTTAAGAAACACAGTACAATTGAAGACGCTCACAACACGTACATGCACCCACCCCTATGAACGCGCACACGCACACCCTACCCCTATGAGCACCTCCGAAAAACTGAGCCGGCGAATCGTGTCTTGAGATTGACGAAGTCACCACGGGCGTCTCGCTGTCGACGGGAACGTCGCCTCCCACTGAAAGAATATTCCGCCTTTTATGCAACACAGTGTCAAACCTGGAGTTTGAACTCTGGTGGGCTAGGGGTACAACCACCCTCCTAACCATCCAACCACAGATTGGTTTGCAGTAGTGTCTATGGCTTTGACCATTCCTTCCCAATTTGTTGTTTCTTTGCTATGCCTATTAGTCTGTTAAGTGTAACATTAGAAATATGCATATATAGTATGTTCCTCCCATGCATGCTTGAAAATGATTGGATGTCCATTTGCTTATTTTTATTCATACTATATTGCTCTGATCTGGAAAATAATTTGTTCCTGCAGTGGAGTGGTGGATGGATGCACCATATATATTTATTTTCCTTTGTATCCGGGGCATAGCCCCTCCATTGTTATGTTCTTATTTGGTCATAAAAACATTGTAGATGTTTACTCAAATTTATTTCACAATATTTTTTGTTGCAATCTGTTCATGAAATAGTTTGCATGTCAGATGGTTCTTTTGTTGCGATCTGTTCAAGAAATAGCATGGGTGTCGTATTGCCTGCCCATGTGTGTTGCCTTACCTCTGCCTGTTGTATGCGTCGTTCTTCTTGTGATGGAACCGAGCCATATGAGGTACATTTTTCATTCCTTTTCTAGCTATATCTTGATTTATTCTGGATATGACATTTCATATTCTCGTGTTTTACTTTTCTTTTTGATGGTTAGGATTCTACTGCCAGGTCGAAGAATGTGTGATAGTTTCTTACTAACACTTCAATATTTTTTTGTTAATATAGCACATATAGATTAGCTTTTGGAGTAGTCAAGGAAACTTAATTTGTCCTTTGCAATTTTTTGTTCTTCTCCGGTCAAAGAGACTGAAGCTTTTATATTACTCCCCTACATATGCTAGGCGAAACTGCTATTGGATCCCATGGAGGTGAGCTAGCTTAATTAGTTTCTAAATATTTCAATTTATACAAGTAAAGTATTAGTAAGAAAAGTATCCTTGAATGCTGGCCGTCTCACATGATTATAGAGAAAGAGACTATATGGGGCCCAACTTTTCCAATGTTTGTACTACCAAATATAACCAAATTAGAATATTTGTTAAGACAGATTTTTAGCTAATGTACATATCCTCATTTTATTCCACTCTAGAACTGTCATCTACAATTGAATTTTGGGTGCTTCAGTTTATGCTTATACCAGTGTTGATGATATATTTTATGACTCAACCTCCACCAGCTCAAGCATTTCCGGGTAATTCTTGAGCTTTGACAACCAGAACTGCAGCAGACGACCAGTAAACTTGAGGAGTGTGACCACAATTTCACATGAATTAATTATCCATTATAACCCTCATTGTCAGTTTGTCACTCATTCATGTAGTATCAAGGATGCTTTTCTGTGGTAAGATCATGTAGTCGCCGGAACTGCACTCACGAAGGTGCTAGAAATATATATTTACAGTATATATGCACAGTTTGCTTGCTTTCCTTTCTTCAATCTCTAATTAGTTTGCTCCTTCATAATTTTCTACCGTTGACTAATTGGCTGAGCTAAAAATCTAGATATACTCGGTTCAAGGTCTCATGTAGATGGATCACTCTGTTTTAACATGAGTATTCTTCAAAACCATCAACTTCTTCAAAACCATCAACTTCTTCAAAACATGAGTATCCTAGGACTATTCAAGATACAATTTCCCGGAGCATTCTTCAAAACAACCTTATCAACTTCTTCATTATTTTTAGCAAGCCATTTGCGAAGTTCAATAAAATTCCCCCGGTTGCTTGATTCTTCACTCTCATCATGTCCACGGAATGCCAATCCTTGATTCAAAACAAACCTCAAACATCTAATAGAATGAGTTAGCCTTGTCTTGTAAAGAAGTAGATCCTTGTTAGACACCCTCACACGAACATTTTCAATTTTGGTGTTGGGTGCAACAAATAAGTTATACTTCTCATAAGCTTCATTGTGAATGCTACTAACACCACCCACATGTTTCCTAAATACTTCGGGTCTTTTCCAATCTCTAAAACCATCTCTAACAAAGGGATCACCCCTAGGCCCTCCATTGGATCTTGCTTTGAACAAGTAACATACCAAGCAAAATGCGACATCCTTGCTAATACTATATTCAAGCCAATTGTACTTAATAAACCAAACGGGGTTGAAGTGTCGATTTTTACCCTGTATTTTTCTGGTTGGGAAAGAATGTTCATATGGTTGGCATGCACCTTTTAAGATATATCCTCTCCGAACATCATCTTGATCGTTAGCATTATATCTTGAAATATGAATCCTTTCTCCTGGATCATATGGAAGGAAATGGGAATCATATGACCTTGTAGAAGGTTGTTGGAGTGATGGTGGATGTGGTATTCCATCTTCCTCAATCTCGGAATCGGATTGGACCGGAGGTGCGGGATCAAGACATGTCAACCAAAGCCCAACATCTTTGATTTGTTCATCATCTACCACCAACGGTGATGAAGGAGGCGCAATCTTCTTTGCTTCATGTTTCTCGAATAGTGTCGCAATGTGGTTTTTTTTCTTCATATCCAATTCTACAATTACCAAATAAAACATATAAACAATATGGTAAAAAAGCATCAAATTAGACAAATTAGTGCATTGGATATTCAGATCGAACAAATTTAGAGATAATTTAGACCTTACATCATACAAATTTAGGATATCAAATCAATTAAATTAGGGATTGAATAGAAAAGAAAACCCCAATTTATACAATTATACCTTCTAGATCCTTGAAGCTAGAAGCCAAATTAGCTGCCTGGGCCTGGGCGCCTGGCCAAATTGGCTGGAACGGCCGAACGGGAGGCGGCCGGACCGCCAGACCACCGGAGTCGGTCGGCCAGTGGCGGCACAGTCGTAGAGGAGGCAGGACCGCAGGCAGGCGGAGCCGCGGAGGGGCAAGCGGAGGAGGCGACCGGTCGAGAGCTCGAGGCGGCCGGGCGGCCGAGCGGCCGGGCGAGTGGAGGCTGGACGGCCGGAGGACGGGAGGAGAAGGAGAGTACGTCGAGGCAGTCGCTCGCCAAGCCAAGCCCGCCCCTTCCACTTCCCGTCCGCATCGAGGAGAGGAACAGGAACAAACCGTCGCTCCTGTCTGCAGTCCTCCGCTCCGCTCGTGATATGATGGTAAAAAAAACTCTCAAAAAATCTGGGTGGGCCGCGGCCCGTGCGACCCGTCTCTTGTGTCCGCCAGTGTCTCACACTAAAACATGACTAGATATATCTAAATCTAAAAAATCCAAGTCTACTAATTTTGATAGGAGAGAGTGTTGATATATGAACCGGAAAACTACACATTTTTTTAACAACTTCCGGGTAGTCTTTTCATAAACCGGCCTACCTAGGGTTATAACCAGCTGATCGATCTTTCGGAAAAAGATAAATCAGCTGATTTTTACGACATTGGTGTTCCGTTCCATGCATGTTAACCTGACCATGCAAAGCGTGCATATGTGCATGCATGTTAATGGACTGCACCGCGTTCCTGAATCTCCTCGGTATTCATCGGGCGACCAATCAAAAGACTGTACAGATAAAATTACACCGATCTCGAGAGAACAAACTAGAGACAAAATGCGGTTACCGGAGATAGAAAAAAGACTGAGACGCGACACACTGCTCCAAGAGGGTGGTGTGGTGTACGTACGTCGCAGAAACAACGTTAATATCTGCCTCTTTTGGAATGCATGCACTGCATTGATCCTCTTTTTCCACGGAGAAATCTCGATCGTTCCATCGGATTCCGCCTTCGAGCGTTTTGAGCCAACGCATTGGTCCCTGCACTTGCGTGGCACGTGACTTTGCTATCGTACCAGGCCTGCGGCAGTGCAGCGGCAGACAACAACCGTATCCAGAGAAAAGTGATCGCAAGCTGGGCCGTGGATTTTCGTTCTTGCTTTGACACCTTCTCGACGAGTTGCTCGGCGTGTCTCCATCGGGGTCGATCCCTTGCTAAAAGTAGAAAGTCACAAAAAAAAAATTACATGACGCTTCATTCAAACTGTACGTAATGAGCGTCAACATATCTTTTTTCCTACTGATAGAACTTACATTGGCTGCTAGCGAGATAAGACGTTTTGGTAGCCTACCAAAACATGCTATATTCACGAATAGAGGTACTCACTTCAACCCATATTGGTTGACTCAAATTTGTCTAGATACAGGGTATCTAATACTAAAATTTAACTAGATATGCTGGATGAATCTAAATCAAATATAAGTCGGAGGGAGTAACAGAAAGTGTCTTTGGCTTTGGCTATCGATGCTAGTGTTCTCTTCATTTAAAAAAATAATCATATTTACAAGTTTCAAAAATATAAAAATAATGCTGGACATAGTCAATATTTTATCCTACAAGCACACAAATTCGCAACCCGAAACTATTTGTACTGTGAGCTATACAAAAATGACAAAATATGGAGATTTGAAAATATATGCACACGGATCAATACTTTTGTCATTTTTGTGTTGCTTAGAATACAAAATATTTAAAATTTGTGGGCCACATCCCTGACTACATCTAGTTTTGTTAAAGTTTTTTGAAACTCACAGATATAATTTTAATATTTTAACTAACAACAGCACTCGAGCTCGGGAGCTGAAAATCTCCACTCGAGAGGTAATAGCTTCTAACTTGATCCTCACAGTACATGGCGATTGAAATAAAAACACACTACTCCATCCAAAAAAAATTGTTGAGATGCCAAAAAAAATCATACCTGACTTTTTTTGGTCATGGCCAAAAATTGCTGAGGTGAATTTTTTCCACCATCCAAAAAATACTCTATCCCTATGAAGGAAAGGCAAGCATACATCTCATTTCTATTTTTTTGACACGTGACAATTATTCTTATGTTGCTTCACTAGGAGAAGTATTATGTCACCTCATTGTGACCTAAAAAAACCACCTCATTGTAAATGCCCTAAATATAGAACTCATATTTTAAAAATACAATTCAGCATACAATTACCACTAGTCAATGATCATTAACATTTGATCCTCTACACGCAGTTGTTGGAGAAGTGCTTTCCTTTAAAAACAAATCTAGCCAGCGAGCCCCACACTTTTGGGCCTACATGGGCGAGCGGAAAATTACTCGCAGGCCGAGTAATGGGCCACTGATCGGACTAGCCAAGATATACAAGCCTACTCTTGCGGCGGATATGTCTACTGAGCCCATCCTGTCTCCATACGGGCATTGTCGTAAAACGGCCCATATTAATCGGTCACCTCCGTGGACAGAGACAGAAAAAAACTACTATTGTAGTACTACGGAAAGAGACAAGTTTAGCGTTCTTCGGCAGGGTCAGCTCGCTTCGTGAGTCTCGAGTCTTGACTGCTTCCTCCTCCGCCGAGAAGGGGGAATCGCCGGAGCCGGACGCCAGCAGCGAGTTCTCAGACCGCCGCCAGCAGGCGGTGACTTCGTAAGTTCCTCCTCCTCCTCCTCTTCGTCACCTCTCACCCCCAGTTCTTCTTCCTGGATGGGAGACATGAAGTTCTAGAGGTCAGATCCAACCGGACTCTCACCTTTTTGTAGGCAAAGCCTTGGTTAGAAATCGGTAGATTGATGTATCTCACCTTCCCCGTGAAAATTTCAGACAATTGGTGAGTGATTTCTGCGATTCCACCATGTCCTCCCCCTTCTGTGCGCCCGTAGAATAAACAACCATGTAGTCTTCTTGTTTGTGCAACCATGTAAACAACCATGATCTGGTAGGAACTTTGGCGTCCCGCGACACCACAGGATCCCTATTCCCATGGCTCACACCCGTCGATGTGGGTAACATTTATGGGGATCGTCGTAGAGACCACGTAACACTTTGGGATTTCTCTCTGCAGGAAACTTTGTGTTATCGGTTATTGCTCCTCTGCCAATAATACCATGGAGGGGCTGAGTTGGAGAAGGGCATGCGTCTTGGTCCTCTGCATCATACCATTCTTGCACCCGGCGGCAGGGATCCGCTTTGTGATCGATAGGGAGGAGTGTTTCTCGCATAACGTGGACTACGAGGGGGATACCCTCCATGTGTCCTTCGTGGTGATCAAGGCTGACACTCCGTGGCATTATAGCGAGGCCGGGGTGGACCTCGTGGTAAGGACTTAATGCCTTTTTCATGTATGTATATCTCGCAAGAATAGTCGTCGTGCAATCAGCTTGTAGATTTCTGACGCTTTCTTCAGTATCAAGGGAAGGCACAGTCTATAAAACTGCTTGTAGTGCCGGTACCTTGTCCCATCTGAGTTCTGTGTAGCTACTTACTAAGTACTCCCTCGGTTTCAAATTATAAGATGTTTTAGCCTTTTTCTGAAATGCATGTATCTAGACGCCCTTTAGTGTGTAGGTTCAAAACAAAATGAGTGAACCTACACACTAAAAGGCATCTAGATACATGTGTTTTAGAAAAAAACTAAAACATCTTATAGTTTGGAACGGAGGGAGTACTATGCATTAGGATTTTGAAGTACTCAGTTAGTGTCTTTGAATTTAAAATCTTTTTGAGTAACAGGTTACATATCTTTATTCTGTTGAGATCCCATAAGTTATTGTTTTTTTTATTCATTGACTCATTGTTAACAGCATTGTCCGAATGTATTTTGCTGGTCACTATATTAACTTTAAGGGGCTATTTGAATTGGTTGTAAACTTTGTGTTCCCGCCGGTATTTAGTTCAAGTGATACTGGTGGCCACACAAAAAATACAACCATTCCAAGAAGGCCCTAATTGGTAAATTTACTATGTTGACTGCACTGAGAGTTGTTTACGTCTCGGTGTTCTTGCTTTCTTTTTGCCAGGAACATTTTCTTCTGTAATTACTAAATTTACATGGGAATTGTGGTGCTTCATTTTGCTACATTGATAGTTGTAATCGAGTAATGCGACACTTTGGAAACCCGATTTAAGTAGCTCTTCTTGAAATTGTGATTTTTAGTGTGCTTTTAGTATTCCTATATAAGGATGCTTTCTGGAAAAGATTCACTGCAATTTGCTATGACATTTTCCCCTTGCTTGCCTATTTATGCAACTACACCTAGCCTCTTATGGTCAATAATTCATTAAGTATGATTATAACTGTGAAAGTCTGAACTAGACCACATTGTACATTTCTCGATGTATTCATGAAGTTATAATATGCCCTACAGTTAAGTTTTTGCTCCATTTTGACTAATAACAGGTTAAAGATTCTACTGGAGCTCAAGTCCGTGATTCTCGTGACAAGACCAGTGATAAGTTTGAGTTCATAGTTCAGAAGAGAGGTGTCCATCGCTTCTGCTTCACCAATAAATCCCCGTATCATGAAACTATAGACTTTGATGTGCATGTTGGCCATTATTCATATTTCGATCAACATGCCAAAGATGGTGAGAACTTCTGAAGCTTTCCTAATAGTATAATTGATGGGAAGCAAAAACATATTATCATCCCTGTCTTTCTTGGACTTGATGCAGAACATTTTGCACCTTTATTCGAACAAATTGCAAAGTTAGATGAAGCACTTTACAACATTCAGTTCGAGCAGCACTGGCTAGAAGCCCAAACCGACCGGCAAGCAATATGTAAGTCCCCTCTGTTAGCATTTGTCTAGAAAGCACTGTTCAGAGTTTACTAGTGTTCCTGTCCATTGTACAGTATAAAGTGTTCCCCGTCGAGAAACACACTCTGGTGGTTTGGCTGACATTACCAGCTGTGGCATATACTGCTTGTTAAGGATGGAAAGTACGAAATGTTTATTAGAGTGATACGTTACTAGCCTTTGGCGGTTCTTGTTTGTCTGACATTACCAGCAAGCCACAAGTTGTTGGACTGTACTCTGAAAAAACCAAATTAGCATTGCTGGTGTTTGCAGATGGCTGTTTGAAACTCCCAAGTTTCGACCTATTTTTTAATTCTAAGATGCAATTATTAATGTGGTAAGTTCTCATGATATAATGGGTTTGAAACTATCAAGAATTAGCTTGGCTTGTCTCGAATTTCTGAATTTGTGATAGCTCGCTATAACTCAGCGGGGCCCAAAACTGTCAAAATAGGCAAGCCCGATTGTTTTGTCGAGAAATCTTTCGATATCATAGGCTTATGAGTTATGCCTGCTGCCGAAGCAGCCTGTGGATTATTGTGTTCTTTCTTTGCTTACCATCTTCTACAATCTAATCTTGGCATGAAGTTCGGTGCCACCACTTCATCACCGCATGACCGGCTAACCGTTTATTTCGTCCCATGCTGCAGTGAACGAGAACATGAGCAGGAGGGCCATCCACAAGGCGCTTTTCGAGTCAGCTGCTCTCATCGCGGCCAGCGTCATTCAAGTCTATCTGCTACGCCGGCTCTTTGAGCGCAAGCTGGGTTCGTCTAGGGTCTAATGCTCCGTTTGAAAGCTGCCTCCTCGTCATGGTCATCCCTGCTGAGTTGTAATACTGAACTGCCTGTTGTTACTTGTATGTGGATTTCCGTTACACATATAATCCTTTGTGACTCCATAGATGAGTGCTCTCAATTACTACAGTAAAAATCAATCTGGACAGTTCTATGTAGTGCCATCCATTTTCCTCTATATTTTTCAGTTTCCCCTGATCACCTCTTTTCTATTTTATAGAGAGACCGTAGGGGAGACCCCTACAGCTTAAATGCGAGCATCTTTTTTCTTCTCAAAAAGGGAGGGCAAGCCTTCAAATTTTCGGATGCGCCGAACCGTAATGCTGTTAGAAAGATGCCTCGCATGGCTGGGGTTCCACTGGTACCGGTAGAAGAAGAAGATTCCTGACCTTGCACAGGGGAGGCAACGTTTCCTGAACATCTAGGCGTAAATGGCGCGCCTTCCTTCTTCTGAAGAACCAGTCAGCGGACGGATGGGTCTCGCTGTCACGGCGGACGAAAGAGGAAGGAGAATTGAAGAGGATTCGCCGCCCCGCAGAGCTGTCGCTCCTTTAATTGAAATTACGAACGGGTCGTGCCACTTGCGGCTCATGCGCCTGGAATTTTGCTCGAGGCGCTGCCCCCACCAGTTTGAGCTGAGCAGTGAGCACCCAACCAACCGGAGACGCCAGCTGCAGAAACAGGCAGTTCTCCTATGATTTCTCCTGAGGGCTTGTTCGGTTAGTCCTGCCCCGGCCGGGATTCAAACTCAATCCCCGCGGGTCAGCCGGGATCGGTCAAGTCGGGAACCAATCCCAGACCACGGTAGAAAACGCATTCGGTTAAACCCGGTTGAGATTCCACCCTGGTCTAAACCACCCCAATCCCGTCCAAATCGCCTGGGAAAAAAACATCTAGTCCCAACCCGTGGAAGCGTTCCCTGCATGGTCGGCGACGGAAGGACAGCGCGAGGAACCGAGGATGGAGTGGGTGCCGGCCACACAACTGGCCGGAGGAGCCGGGCGCTCCCTAGCCCCGCACAGATCTTGGCGCTCCTCTGCCCATCCACGCCGGAGCGCCGGCGACAGAAGGACGGCGACGAGGATGGAATGGGAGTCGGATGCACGACTGACCGGAGGAGCCAGACACTCCCTAGCCTTGAACAGAGCCGGGCGTTCCTCTCCACGCCGGAGAAGAAGAAGCAGCGCTCCATCAGTTTGGTTTCGCTCTATCAGATCAGGGGAACTGTAGATTGTACTTTGGTGCTATTGGCTGCAGTGACAAACCGAACAGGCAAAGCTGCTGCAGGGATTATTGTTGGTTTAGAGGAGGGATTAGTGGGGGTCTTAGTGACATGAGGGGATCACCCAATTCCTCGGGTGGTTTGTTCCACGTGGGGATTGGTTCCCCATGAACCGAACAAGGCCTGAATGAAATAAATCTTCGTGTGAAACGGTGAGGATCCTGATATCGCCCGTGCCGCCGTGAGAGAGATGTAAAGGAGATTTGACCTTTCTTAGTAATACTAAGGAAATGGTGCTTAACAGCTTAACCATACAGGTAGCAGAACTGCTGATTTCGTTTCGTATGAAAGCAATGGTCCTCCCTGTGAGTGTAAATGCTGGGGGCGCTGTTTGGTGCGTGTGAGCGTCGAGAGCAGACGCCCGCAATGAATTACGGAAAGCAGCAGCAGCAGATGGAAGCGTATACCAGTAGTGGCACACATGCGATGTACGTGTACACAGTGGTAGTTGCCCCTCAAAAAAAAGTACAGAGTGGAGTAAGTAGTGAGGTGGTGTTTTGGCTCGCGTTGGCAAATGAACATATTATGAGAAATGTATATAAATAAATTTTAAAACGTTCAAAAGATTCTGAAAGAAAATTTCGTGTGTACACCCGGATATTTTGTGTACATAAGTTTTCGGGATAAAAGAATATTTTAGATGACTCGTGTACAAAAATTGTCTATGAATAATAATGTTGGAACTTCCAAAATTTTCTTTTTTACATGGGGAAAGAAATATTTATTTTTCAAAAACTTGCATGTAAACATAGAATATACAGGTGTACATGCGGATATTTTTTCTATTTTTTTATATTTCAAAGTATGTTTTTAAATGATGGGTTCATCATCATGATCATCATCATCCGATAGCTGAATTGGATTTTCGCTAGAATTATTAGTCTTCTAGTGCTAGGACATCACATGGAGTGTTCATCTTCTGCAATACTGGCCGGCCGCCTAATGAATAGAGCAGAGAGCTCAGGACAACCCCGCTCGTGCAGCTCTAAATGCTTGGCCAGAAGAAGACGATCGAGCTAGCGAACCATCAACCGATGACATTCTCGGCGACGACTCGGCAGGTAGTAGTTCAGTACAAGACGGATACGCACACGATGTATACATCACTTCATCCATATCGTTATCCACTTACGTGCGCTAGCGCCGAATGTTGTCTTTGGGGTTCGGACCTGATCCGGGCGCAATTCCCAGTTCAGTTGCTACTACGTACGGTGCGGCTACGGGTAGGAGTGCGATCGGTCCGAAACTCTCGACCGTTCTAGTAGCGGGAAAGGCGTTATCCGGTCGAGCTCCCGAAGCCAGCGCGGCGAGGCGATGCGGCACGGCACGGCGCACGCACGCCGGAATGGCCGGGGATGGATGGCACGCCCGTCTCGTGCGTGAACGTGATACGTACCGGCCGTCTCTCACCCGAACCGGCACACCCACCCATGCATTCAAGGCAGATTCGATGGAGCGGACCACGGAGTTCCCAACGGACCACTCGCGTCTTGCTCTTGCGAGCGAGCGCCTTCAATGTTGACATGCTGTCGTGTTCCCTCCCTGGTTTTCCACCAGCCTACTACATAAATCATCCCTATTTTTTTGAGAGAAACCACAAAATTTCATTGATAGAAAAACAAGTTAAAAAACCCACGTGAAAACTGAAAAATAGACCAGGAGAAAAACGATTGTGCTGAAAACATTGCAGATGTACTAATGGATAGAAAAATACAAAACTATTCCTAGGATTTCTTGCACTCGCCGAAGCTAGCGGCCGCCGCCACCGTCCAACGCCGCCTAGACGTACGCTGAAAGAGACGACGAGCCTCCACCATTGCCAGATCCAAAAAAGCACCATCACCAACGAGGCTTTGTGAGTCGATAAGCGAACTCGGAAGCAGCGAGGCATGTCGCCGCGGACGTCATCGGGACGTCCCCGTGCTGTCTTGGACCAAGATCCACCGCCTCCCACCGACGAAGTCAGGGAATAACGGCCAGTCCACCACCTCCGGACCAACATCCTCGCTCTAGAGCATCCATCTCGCCCCGGCCCCTAGTGTTGCCATGGATTACGACGAACACCGGCGACACTTTGAGAAACAGATCTCACCACATCCAAAGAACGACGAGAAGACCAAGCTGCCGATCCGAAAGATCAACAAGCACACGTTGCCATCAACTCCGAGACGCCGCCGTAAAGGTCGCCGCCGGTGTGGGAGTAGAGTTGAGACAGATTTATTCACCCGGACGCCGCTTCCACCACCCCAACGACGCACCAGAGAAGACAAACCTTAACTATAGACCGAAGAAACGAGATCCCCTCCCTCTCCTGCCGCTGGAGCGGCAAGCGAAGTGAGAGGGGACCAAGGACTTGACCGGAGGAGATCTGGATCCGTCGCCGCCTGACGCTAGACACGAGAGGAGGAGGGGAACGGTTGGGGAAGTAAATCATACCTACTTGGTAACGACGCAAGTAGTCCTTTCTTTATCTATGGACTTTGTTTTTCTAGAATAATGCTACTCTTACAGATGATTTTGTTATCGACCGGACTTACAAGCTGACGTGGCAAACAATTGTGAAACGAGATGGGAAAATTTTGGAACAAGTGCAGACGGAGACTCCAATCATACTAGCCCACGCCTTGTCTATAAGAGTATCTCTATCAGATATATCTGACCCCGTACCACAAAATAACTGCCAGCTTTCGGTACGAGGCGAAACAAGTGGATTTTTAGATACCGTATATTGTACTGCAATTACGACTTCCCGCATATCGACCTCTACATCCCGTATATTTTCGGTTTCGACTGATCCTTTTGCCGCTCCCTGCAAACACTCGCGAGTGGAGGCGCGCTGAAGATTCACAACTCCAGTCTGTAACACCCTCAGAATCGGCCCTATGCAAGTTTCAGCGCTTCCCGCCAAACCCGCATAGAAACGATTCAAAGGTGTCCACCAGGCACTTGCGTGCGGGTGGAAAACGAAGTAATAACATCACACAACAGTCCTCGATGGGACCCAAAGAACAGATATATACAACACGACTCAAAGAGTCAAGAATACAGATATAGTATACAAAGATCCAAATCACCTTGAGAACGATAGAGCGTCCAGCTACGGACAAGATACAAATGGGGCTAAGAGCCCTGAAGAATAACCAATGGCGTCCATAACCCTGCACAGGCCAAGCCGGAAGGGTAACCCTGCTAACGGCGTCGATCTCAAAACCTGCTTAAACAAAAGGGGTGCCGACAAAGGGCAAAGGAAAAAGAGGAGCGTCGATCGAGGCCAAGACATCGGCGAGGTTAGAATTCCGGTCCTCGCCTACATAGGTATGGTGGATCAAGCGGCAAAAGATGCACTAAACAACCTATAGAGACTCGATGCAACTGACGGCTATCTGAGAGGGGTAAGAAAGACCTATTCGGAACCAACCTGATGCTACCACCAAGCAAACCCATCCTGGTGTTTCCCCCTCGAAACCAAACGAGGAAGTCAACCGAGGAACTCACACTGTTGGCAGTTTTATTTATTCAGTTATCGTTGCAGTAATTACTAGTCAGGTTTTAGATATTCGTCCTGATAAAATAAGCAGTGGGCACTTTTAGTTAACCACCCCGTGATAGTTGCAACACTTACTAGTCAGATACAATTAGCATGAGATAACCCCAAAACCCAGCAGTTGTTGGTACTTTTATTTAGCCATTCCGTTGTAGTGAAGCTGATTACTAGTCATCTAGGATACAAGTCATTTTATAACAGTAAACTTTAGTTATAGTTGTCTATGATCAAGCACTGTGCTCCAAGTCGTCCATAACCGCGGACACGGCTTCTCGAAAAGATTTAACCATAGGGTGCACCAAAGTATCCACAAGCACTTGACCCTTTTGCGGATCGGTTAACATACACCCATCGATATGTCGGCGGGGCCTAAGTCATGACGTTCCTGACCCAAAGCAAGCACGGGGGCCACCCACTAAGTCTACCCATAGCAAGTCGGCCGGTCTCAGACGGACTCGGGGTTTTGATGGTATGGCAAACGAATCCCAAAGCGGACTGTCGACATGAAAACACTCCGCTTCCTAAACAGTACAGCGTGCTCCTCACACAATCGTAAATAAAGCAGTAAAGCATGGCAAAAGTACAGGATAGTAAATAAAACCTCAAACTAGTTTGTGGCCCCCAGTACAATACTTTGAAATCAGGTAATAATCAATGGGGGGCCAATATCTCCCCACCTGTGGTTAGCGCTCGATCTCTAACAGTGTCAAGAACTCGGGGTCCTACAGACACAAGTGGTGATCGAAACCAACATTATCTATCACCCACCGATGCCTCTGCTTACTTACTTTAATTTTAATTGTTAAACAGTAATTAAAGTGAACGAAAAGTAAAGCCATGATCATCTCCAACATTGAACATGCGACACTTCTCCAACAACTGTGGTACTTGACGACACGCAAAAACACTTGAGCAAGCGACTACGACGCGCGGGTCCAACTATCTACCAAACAACAGGTAATAGGATGTGTCCAAGGCTATATATGGCTGCAAGGGATATCACGGGTACGAAACTAGAGCATCGCAACACAGATAGCAAAGATCAACAGAAGGGAATAAATACTAGAAAAGTAAGATAGAAAGAAAGGGGGAGATGCTCGCCTGAAAACATTGTCGAAGGTTCAACCGAAGATCGGGGCGAAGCTCACATCAACTCAACGGCCTTATCCGCGAAGAAGAAAAACACTAGAATAAACACCGGATGCAATATTTAATACAACGGCAGAAGATCGGCATGATGCATGTATGATGTATGGCATGGCAAGGTGCGATGCAATTAGACAGTATTAAACGGAACCGGGGTTCCGATATGTAGTTAAATGGTTCAAGTTGTTTAAATACCCCACAATTTAGATGTTGTTTTAACAAGGCAAGGTAAGTTACCGGTTCGCTACACAAATTTAAATGAGGCCGATATGAGACTAGATTTGGCCGCATATGGGCCCCATATTTAATTATTAGGTGAATCAGCATAAGGCCCCAAACCACAGACAAGGATGCATGCAAGTATGACAATTAAATATGCAACAAGTTGTTATTACAATTATAAAATAGGGCTCGAGAAAAGGGGTCACACATTAGGGTTCGGCAGATCTTGGGGTTCCGGGGTTCGGGGTTCGGTCTCAGGGTTCGACGGAATCGTTCTCGGACTCCGGGATGGGCTTGGTTTGGTGTCGGGGAGCATCGGACTCGCCCTGGTCAGTGTCGATCTTGTCGCATTCGCGTATCAGGTCGGTCTTGGCGTCCGGGATGAAGAACTTGGGGTGCGACGTCATCGGCATCGGTGTGTCGTTCCGTGTCGGTGACCTTGGCATCCGGGTTCTCGGCGATCTTGGCGCATCCGTGGTCTTCGGGTCATGTCGGCGGTCATGGCGTCCAGAAGACAATCTTGGCGGTCTTCGGGTTCGAGAGGAAGAACTTGGGTCGGCATCGGATCGGTCTTCGGGGTTTCGGAGTTGGGGTCTTCGGATCCTTGAGGACGATTTTGTCGACGATGGAGAACTTGAATCCAATCCGGTGGTCATCGAAGATCTTGTCGACGACATTGATGCCCTTGTCCAACATCTCGTTCACTTCTTCGGGAAGGTCTTGATTCGTGGTAGCACATCAAGGCCATCTTCCCTTCACCCCACCATATCCATCACCAAAACGTCACCACACGGACACACCACACCACGTGAACACCAACTGCAGCGGAACATGGCTTCGGAAGCACGCGCAGGACGAGGACTAGGGCGCTCGACCTGAGCTGCTGCGGAGGAGGGGCGAGGGTGGAGCTCGGGGCGTTCAGCGGGGGGTTGGCGGCGCTCGCGAGGGGCAGGTGGGGGACGGACGGCGCTTGGTCGGTGGCAAGACTGGAGGAGGTGGCCTCGGCGGCGGGCGGTCGGAGAGGAAGCGAAGGGAGGCGAAGGAGGAGGAAGGCGCCTTGAGCTCGGTGGCGGAGCCGATGGCGGGAGGAGGACAGCGAGGGCGAGGGGCGACGCCAGAGGCGGCTCTGGCGCGAGAGGGAGGCGGCTCATGGCTGGGCGGAGTGGCCCGGCGGTGGCGCAGCGAGGCGTGGCCGGGCAGCCGGGAGGCGGAGGTGGGCGCGAGTGGATGCGGGAGGAAGGTGGACAGACGAGAGGAGGAGAGCGGTGGCAGCGTCGGTGAAGTGTGGAGGCGGGCGAGAGGAGGAGGCAGCGGAGGCGGCGGAAGGAGGCCGGCAGTGGGAGTTGGTGAGGGAGGGGGACGCGGGGAAGAGAGAAGATGGTGGGGAGCGGGGCCAGAAAGAGTGGGGCCGGAGTGGGGCCAGCGGGAGGCAGCGGGGTGGGGGATTCAGTGTGGGGAGGGTGGCGTGCGTGGTGTGCTGTGTGGGTGGGTTGAGTGGTGTTGAGTGTGTGAGATTGGGGGGGGGTGATGTGGCAGATTAGGAGTGGCTAGGAGTTTGGGTCAAGGTGACGTGTCGGGTGGGGATTGGCCGGGGTGATGTGGAGGCAGGGTGGATAGGATAGGATTGTGTAGGCTAGGGATTTTGGGGTGGACCGATTTTATTTCTGGGGGTGGTCGACTGGGTCGGGTCGGCCCGTTCGACTGCCCCCACTAAAATAATTAAAAAATTTATTTATTTCAAACAGGGATTTTGCAAACCGATAGCATACAAACAAAATAATCCAGAGACCGGGTTTTGGGATTTGAATTAAAGACAGGGCGTTCAGGAAACAAAACCAGGCTTTTCAAAAATAGTTTTATGCGAACAGATGCAACATGATGACGATGCTCAAATGCAATGCGGCATGATGACATGAGCATGCGGTCATGATGATGCAATGCACAAAAACAACGCGATTTTCTAGTAGTGGTTTTACGGGATGCCACACAGTCTAGGAATGTTCCTCCGCCGCTTTTCCCACCGCCATCGCCCCATTCGAATTCCCCGGTTCCTGGCCATTGCATGGTTGAGCCGTCCCGCGCTGCTGCCCGCTGTGCGCCGCCATCGCTCTGGAGTGCTCGTCGCGTCGTCTGCCATCGGCACCGCGCTACCCCACCGCGAACGCCATTTCCACTCGATCTACGACAGAATTGTTGCGCCACCCGTCCGACCTCCCAGCCAATCAACTGTCTGTGCACTGGATCTGCTACGCCGCCCGTCCGACGCCGTCGTTTGAGCCGGTAAACCCTCTTTCTTCTATATCGTTTTGTCTACAAATTCGAAATTTCTTAGATTTAGGATCCGTGCGGCGGCGATTTTGTAGATGAGTTCGTCGTGGAGTGTGTCCTGGTGTTCTACGACGAGTTCTTCCGTTCGGTTTTTTATGGAGGACTCGTCGTCCGACGACTCCGACTGGGAAGACCTCGACTATGACGACCCGAAGGACTTCCTTCTGCTGGCTGCCATCGACAAACTGGAGGCAGAGGATAATACCCGAAAGAGGAGGAGGGGATCAACTGTCGGGCGATTGTGCATCCCACACAACCGCGTTCTAGGGCACGATATGTTCATGCGAGATTATTATGCTGAGAAATCCATCTACCATGTTCGTCTATTTCGCCACCGGTATCAGATGAGACGGCCCCTGTTCAAGAATATTGTGAAAGCTTGCAAAGCCAACTGTCGGTATTTCACGCAACATAGAAATTGTGCTGGTTTGCTTGGTTTCAGTTCATACCAGAAGATTTCTGCTGCAATGAGGGTGATTTCTTATGGAGTGTTAGCTGACTACACTGATGAATATCTTCGTATTGACGAAGATACGACCATGACATGCATGCGTAAATTCGCGAAGATATTGATCAATGTCTTTAGTCCAACGTACCTGCGAGCAGCAAACGAGGACACAAAGAGGCTCATGGCAGAGAATGAGAAAAGAGGTTGGCCGGAATGCTCGTAAGCCTTGATTGCATGCATTGGAGGTGGAAGAACTGCCCAAAAGCATGGCATGAGCAGTACATTGGTCATCACCGAGATGCAACAATCGTGATTGAGTCGTGGCTGTTGGAATTATGCCCTAGAGGCAATAATAAAGATGTTATTATTATAATTCTTGTTCATGATAAAGTTTATATTCCATGCTAGAATTGTATTAAGCGGAAACTTTAATACTTGTGTGGTTTGTAAACAACACCGTGTCCCTAGTACGCCTCTATGGACTAGCTCATTGATCAATGATGGTTAAGGTTTCCTAACCATAGACATGAGTTGTCAATTGATAATGAGATCATATCATTGGGAGAATGATATGGTGGATAGACCCAAACAAAGCAGAGCAATTAAATCGTGTCATCGTGTTCGTCTTTGCGAAGCTTTTCCTATGTCAAATATTGTATTCCTTAGACCATGAGATAATGCAACTCCCTGGTATCGGAAGAAAACTTTGAGGTCATCAAACGTCATCCTATGAGAGGGTTATCATAAAGGTGTCTCTCAGGTGATCGGAAAATATCTGTTGGGTTGTATGTATCGAGATGGGATTTGTCCTCCCAAGTCGGAGAGATATACTTCGGGCCCACTCAGTAATCGATATCAACACCGCTTGCAAGCATGTGGTTAAGGAGTTAATCACAAAGTGATATCGGATTACGGAAGTAAAGTACTTCGTGAACGAGATTGAACTAGGTATGACGATACCGACGATCGAATCTCGAGCAAGTAAAATATCGCGAGACGAAGGGAATATATATATGGGATTGATTGAATCCTGGCATCGTGGTTCATCCGATATGATCATCGATGGAAGTGTGGGAGTCAATATGGGTGCCTGACCCATTGTTGATTATTGATAGAAGATCATGTCCGCATATTCTCGAACCCGCAGGTCACACACTTAACGTGTCTCGACGCTAGGATAGATTGGATAATTGGTTTATGAATTTTTGTTCGAGTCTCGGATGGGATCCGGATATCACGAGAGGTTCCGAATGGTCCGAGAATAAGATTCATATAAGGCGTGCAGTTTTGGAGTTGAATTGTTCCGGGTTAATCGGTATTGTACCGGAAGCTTCTAGAACCTTCCGGAAGGGGACCAACGTGGCCCCACCTTCCGGGAGGGGGCATGGGCCTATGAGGGAGTGTCCTGGCCGCTTTGGGCCAGGGGCACAAGACCCCATAGGGCCCAGCCGATTCTAGAGAGATTTGACTCGTTTAAATCTCGGGATAGAATTTCTAGATAAGGGAGAGTTTAAATCGTTTAAACTAGAGATAGGATTTCTAGATAAGGGAGAGTTTAAATTGTTTAAACTAGAGATAGGCTTGGAGGAGGGGCAAGGGCTGGCCGCCCCCCTCTATATATAGAGGGGTGGTGCGCCCCCTCCCCCTACACACACCTTCCTCCAAGCCCTAGGTGCCTTGCTACCTTCCTCTCTCCATCCCGATTGTTTGTAGGCGAAGCCCTGCAGCAGAAATTCTCCACCATATACACCACGCTGTCGTTTTGTAGATCCAATCTATCTCTCCACCATACTTGCTGGTCCGAGGAAGGAGGAGACGTCGAGGTGCTGCACGTGTGCATCTCACGGAGGCACCGCCACTTGTGGTGCTAGATCGGATCGGATCGCGAGGAGGAGAAGCGAGTACGACTACATCACCCACGCCCGATTTAACGCGTTCCGCTGTGAGAATCTTCAAGGGTATGAAGATCTAATCCAATCTCTCTCGTTGATTGCATCTCCTAGATTAGATCTTGGCTTTCCCTCTGTTCGCATCCGTAGAAAATTTTGATTTACTATGCCGCGAAACCCTTCAGTGGTATCAGAGCTAGATCTATGCGTAGATGTGTTTCACGAGTAGAACGCAACATGGTTGTTGTGGGCGTTGATGTTTTCTGTTGCAAGCCTCTTGTTTGTGTTCTTCTTATGACGCGGGATAGCGAGATTGAAGCGGTTCAGGCCAACCTTACGCGACGTCGTTCGCGAGACCGGCTCCGCACTTGACGTGTGGCTTGTTCCACACATGCGGCTGGTGGATGTCAGTTTCTCTCACTATAGTTTTCATGGGATTAACACCGGAATTTGGCAATCATAATATCACCGTTGTGGCTTTCCGTAGGTAAGAATCGTTCTTAGCATCTACTCCCATAAGCCACGTAAAACATGCAACAACAAAGTAGAGGCGTCTAACTTGTTTTTGCAGGGAGTGTTTTCTGTGATATGGTATGGCCCAAGATGTGATGTGTATATTGTATGCGATGATCATGTTTTGTAATGTTTCACGACTTGCATGTCGATGAGTACACAACCGGCAGGAGCCATATGGTTGTCTTTATAATTGTGTATGACATGCGAGTCAACTTCTTATACGCCATGTAATAGCTTTACTTTATCGCTAAGTAGTTAGCAATAGTTGTAGTTGCTATTCGTGGTGGAGGCAATCATGGTGGAGTGATGGAGATCATAGCGGAACGCACAAGATGGAGATCATTGCGCGAGGATTGGCTATACCATGTCACATAAAGTTATATGCATGTGATGTTTATCCCTTTATGTATCTTATTATGCTTAGATCGCGACGGTAGCATTATAAGATGATTCCTCACTTAAAGATCAAGATAAAACTGTGTTCTCCCCAAGTATGCACCGTTGCGAAAGTTCGTCGTGTCCAAGCATCACGTGATGATCGGGTGCTATAGACTCTACGCTCACATACAACGGGTGCAAGCCAGTTTTGCACACGCAGAAATACTTGGGTCTAGCTTGACGAGTCTAGCATGTACAGACATGGCCTCGGAACACAAGAACCGAAAGGTTAAGCATGAGTCATATGAATGATATGATCGACACTTTGTTGTCCACCATTGAAACCACATCTCTTCTCGTGATGATCGGATTAGGTGTGGTGAATTTGGATCGTGTTTGTTCGACGCGATTTTGTACTAATCCAGGGTAGTAGTTCAGTGCTTGGTATGAGAAGAAAATGTTCAGTGTTCCTTGATCGACCTGTTCCTGATACGTGCATATATACCATATCTTTTCCCATGCATGTGCGAGCTGGTTAATTCAGTACCAGTATATGGTGCATAAACAATGAGCAAGCCGTGTACATGAATGTATTGGGGCTGGTCATATTCATCAATTTAATTCTCTTCGATGTGTACGCGTACGTGACTGAATACAAGGGGCTTATGTACCGCGTCAGGCCGGCCGGCCGGCCGGCAGTGTGTACACGTAATGTATACTGGAAGCAACTAACGAGTTTTTTTTGCAAGCTGATACCGACCCATGCACCGAAGCTATGAGATAAGCATCGCAGCTGAAAGCATGCTCGAACGGCCGCGGTTCCAAAGGAGAATTAGCGCGAAGATAAGCATCGCCACCACAAATCTCGGAAGGAGGCGTACCCATCGCTATCCATTCACCCCGTGGCCTTCCGTCTATAAGAGGCACACACCAGGAGAGGCCCCAAAAAAGGAGGCTGGCACCCAGACTCACGACGCCGCACACCCAGGAAATCTCATACACACGTACAACTAGCCAAACTCCAATCTCTAATCTCCAATTCTCATACACACACTCTCTACAAAATCTACGAATATCCGCCATCGATCAGCACCCATACACACACACGTACACCCGATCGGGAGCAGAGGCGTCATGGAGCTTTCTAATGGTGAGAATCATGGTTGAATCTCTCTTTTTTTTTATCTCTACAGCATACACGTACACATGCGCACGGCGCCGCACTGTGAGGCGGATACGTGCACAGCACGGCGGCACCGACGGCTGCCGGCGGGTAGCCCGACCGGTGCCGAGACGATGGCCCCGAGGGCGCGCGCGGCTGCCGGCGTGCAGCCCGGCGCCGCCTCCATCTCCGCCGCCACCAAGACGATGGCCCCGTGGGCACGCGGCTGCCGTCGTGCAGCCCGGCGCCATCTCCGCCGTCACCAAGACGATGGCCAGAGGGCGCGCGCGGCTGCCGGCGTACAGCCCGGCACCGCCTCCATCTCCGCCGCCACCAAGACGATGACCCGTGGCTGCCGGTGCAGCTCGGCGCCATCTCCATCTCCGCCGCCACCAAGACGACGGACGGGCGGCGCCACCTCCATCTCCGCCGCCACCAAGAGCGGCCTCGAGGACTGCGGCGTGCAGCCTAACGCCATCGCCATCTCCGCCGCCACCAAGACGACGACGAAGCGCGGCTGCCGGCGTTGACAGCCCGGCGCCACCTCCATCTCCGCCGCCACCAAGAGCGCGGCCTCGAGGACGTGAGGCTACCGGCGTGCAGCCCAACGCCATCGCCATCTCCACCGCCACCAAGACGACGGACGGCGCGGCTCTTGGCGACAGGCGACGCCACCTCCATCTCCGCCGCCACCAAGAGCGCGGCCTCGAGGAGGCTGCCGGCGTGCAGCCCGGCGCCATCGCCATCTCCGCCGGTGTGGCGCGCGCCAAAGACGGCAGCCTCGCGACTGCCGGCGGGCCGTAGCGGCGCCATCTCGACGATGGAGGCGTGGAGCCCGGTACCTCCTCATGCCAGAAAAGTGTGCCGAAGACGACGACGAGAAGTCAGCCGGCGTGCATTCGGCGCCACGTCCATCTCAATGAACCATGCTGCCTAAGACGGCGGCGGGGCTGCCGGCGTGCAGCCCAACCTTTATTCACCTCCTACGGACGCCAACAAGACGACGGCCCCGAGGGCGCGCGGCTGCCGGCGCGCAGCCCGACACCATCTCTTCCCCCATCGAGCCCGGCGCCTTCTTCACTCCGGCGAGGCGTGCCGAAGACGAGTGATGGCGGGGCTGCTAGTATGCAAGCCATCGCCATCTCCACCTCTGCAAGTCATAGGCGATGGCGTCGGGGCGTCTATCGTACAACCCGGTGCTAGCTTCATCTCCGTGAAGCCGACGGGCGTAGGCGAAAGAGCTGCCGACGCGCAATCCGGCGGCATACCCCACCTCCATCTTCACGAGCCCGTGAGACGACGCTCTTGTCTAGGACGACAGCCGTGAACTCGGCGTCGGACCGAGACGAGGTGTCGACCACGTTGGCTGCACCGACTTGTAGGCACGTGTCGGTTTACACCGACACCGATCTCCACCAACACCTACTCCTGTGAGGCATACCCCTTGCGCACCCCGACGAGGCTGCTGGTCGTCGAGAAGTCCCAGCTGAGCGGACCCATGCTACTCCAACTCCAACTACATCAACGCCGTCAAGACCGACGAGGCATGACGGCGAGGGCGGGCATGGCCGGAGCAAAGGCCATGCTACTCGCGGCGCGTGTACCGACGAGGACACGGGCTCTGCCGCCGCCCACACACACACACACACACACCACCACCACATCATGCATGGAGAACGCGAAGCGAAGACGACGAAGACGACCACACGGCTTAATCGGAGGTGTCTCGCGGCGTAACCCGCGAGAGTAATTAACCGGGTGCCTTCCGAGGCCCCGGGAACCGTGAGATCGCAATCGCCCTAGTCAGGTTGGCCGCGCAAGCAGGCCACGGAGCGCACTGTATTAGGAATTTGTACTTTGTTTCTCCACGCGAGATTAATGAAATGCATCTTCCCTACCTTTTTCTTGTGTACTACGGTACACTGGCACGCCCGCATTTCTTTTTCTTTACCCCGGCGCATGAGAAAAACACGCTACCATCCTTCTCCCCTCGAGTAGCCCACGTTCTACTTTTCCAGAACGTTTTTCTCGTGTCAAACAAATTGGCACGCCCGGTGGGACGCCGTTCTCCTCCCATCTTTGCTCCGTGGTGTCGCCGTAATCGTCTTCGCCCGCTCACTCAACCCACACAAAGATCCTCGCATGACAAGCCAACGGTGAGGACCTCCGTGATCAAAGGTCATCTTCATGCGGAGGAATCCCCACGCCATCAACGGAGCCCTGGGTGATCCACTTTGGATCATCCTTTCCGCCATGGTGGTCGCCGAGGTCGGCACCAAGATGTTCATGCACCAAGCCCAGAGCCGCGCAATTCCAAACTGCGCGATCCAAGAAGGCAAAGGCGGGCATCGCCATGGTTAGAAGGAGCGCCGCGAGTTGATGCTCGAGGCGCGCGCCCTGTTGAAGGAGTCAACGGGATATGACGTCAAAGGGGACGTGGGGGCGCCCCAACGCCTCTCTTCCAACGTCGCCGACAAGCGGGCGGGAGCGGTGTCACTTCGCGCCCCTACCCCGCCTTCGCACCCGGAGCTGCCGACGCCAACACCTAGGCGCACCGGAGTGGAGCTTCTTGGAGGCTTGGAAGCCGCCTCTGATGAATTGCGGAGACTCGTGGCAAATGCCCGTTTGTCAGAAAGCCCGCATCCGCTAAGGAACTACAGGAGGAAGTGCCGTAAGGTACAACGCCTTCACCAGCTATTAAGCTCTCGCATCACCAGGAGCACGGTTCTTGCGGAAGATTGGTCCCTCGGCGCAAGGGACCTCGCGGACAAGGTGTTCACATGTACTAGCACTGAACCATCAGAGGTCAAGTTGGTGGTGAGAAGAGCCATCATGAAGGAGTTCTGGAAACGGTACTCCCGAAAAGAGTCCGTCTTGCCAGGCCCAACGCTCTCCATCAACCTTGAAGATCCTCGAAGAAGCATGCGTGCACCATGCTGCCACACTTCGGCGATCAATGGTCGCCCCATCCCCAACGACAACAGGTTCGCCATTCTTCGGAACGAGGTACCTGCACCACACGGAGAAGATCTACGGCAGGAGTTCCGCCGCTTGCAAGATCAAATGAATAGCATCCAGAGGCGGCTCCATGAGCAAGGAGCGCCAAGTTCTTCATCAGCACCACCGGGGCAGGATTAGGCACCAGCCCCTAGTCACCGCCCCTCAACATGAGCGCCATACCTTGGCGCCCGACGCCAACCTTCACCCATCGACATGCACACCGGGGCATCCTAACATGCCCCCACGCTTGGAACCGCTGGTCACGACATCAAGATGATGAGAGGGACCTCGTCCCACTCAACAGTGGAGACCTAGGGATCCTCCACGAGATGCACTTCCACCACGGCCTTCATCCCGCCTAGGCGTGAGAGCGACTCCAAGTGCGCCTGCAAGGGACGTGCCTACCACACCAACGCGAGCTGCACCGCCTTCTACCAACTCCACCAAGACCCCTCAAGAACCCGACAGGTCCTCACAGAGAACCAACGAAGCGCGAGAGGCGCCGGAGGAATCGCCAAGTTCTTTACAAAGAACTCAAGACTGGTGCTCCGCCATACCCAAGTTCGCACGACCCGATGGTGGGGTCATTCAAGAAAGTGATAGGATCGGCTTCGATCTCTCCAAACCTAGAGCGCACGAGCGGTACAATTACTCGCCAGCCGCCTCCAAAACCACGCAATATTCCCTTAGGGGGTGTCGAACAAAAGGGCGAAGCGGTTCCACCACCGCTTCCTTCAACAAATCCTCAACAAGGCGATGAACAGCGATGGACACATCGTCATCTTCGCCTCCTGAGGCAAAAGACACCAACACCGAACCACGCCAATGGAGGGCGCCGAGGAGACTCCACCAAGAATCGCCCAACCCCGAGGCGGATCTCGGGGCTTCAACCTCTGTTGCCCCGGGAAAAGACGAGATGCCTCCCACAAAACCTCCGCTTACCTCTCCGCAAGGGGACGAGAAGATCGGAGATAATGCCCTTCAGCAGGGGGATGGAAAGGAAAAGGAGGCAACAAAGAAGAACCTTGCTTTGTGCGGCACTGTTGCAGTGCGCCCAAGGCTTGAGCCAAACGACGATTGGCAACCTCCTCAAGTCACCCACGAGTTTGGCTATCCCTCGGATGAGGAGATCGTGCCGAACCCCAAAGCTAAATTCAAGAAGGCTTTCTTGCCACGCCTCGGCCATGTACGTTCGTGGTTCAAGGGCACTGACGCGGAGGCCAAGGCCAACTCTTCTACAAGGGAAGAGGGAGCAAGATCCACTGCCCCATGCCTTCCCATCATGGCAGGGAAAGGCTCACTTTCTGATGGAGACTCGGGATATCACCCGAACATTTCGCCGCGACTCTACACCGACATCACCTCAAGACTCCCACGAGATCCCGACGAGTTGTTGCAGGTTGCAAGTCGACCTGGAGCCAAGACACGGCTAAGGTCCGTCAGACCGGAGTGTGACAGATCAACCAAAGAGGAAGGGATTGACGACCACGCCGACGATGAAGAGAGCTTCTCGACTCTTCTTCCACCTCCTCGGAGAAACTTACAAACTCCCTCCATACCACGAAGCTTTCTTCGGTCCCATCGGATCGTGAAGATGGCCTTGAAGATCTCCATACCGCACCAGCCCACATGTCCAGAGACGGAAAGAACGACGGCTCGCATCCGCCAGCTAGTGCATCGGCGGGAGAAGTCACTGGAAGAAGAGATGAAGGAGCAGCGCGGAAGATTGATCAATTGACATCAAAACTCGACCAGTTCATCGAGCTCATGATGAACAACAAGAACAACAACGGTGGCCCGCCACAAAGCGTACCACCAGAGTGGTAGACCCACAAGTGGAGGAGTTGCGGGCGGCGCCTAACAAGTGCGCCACCCCATCATGAGCGCCAACACGAAGAAACAAGCGCACATGCGCCGCCAATGGGCTAGACCCTCCGTCCAGCCGACACAACGCCACAACAAAGCATGCCGAAAGGCTACCACGACATGCTTAAAGACATGGTAGACAAAAGATTCGAGCAATTGAAGGTCGATAATGCTCCTCGCACCATGGGGAGCGAATGGAGAAGCCCTACGAATCATGGCACGACCTGGTGTCATTCCTCAGGTGGCACCCACCAAAGTTTCGTCAATTCGACGGGACGGGTGATGCAAGGGAGCACTTGGCGTACTTCGAGGCAGCGTGCGGGGACACTGCAAACAACGCGTCACTTCTCCTTCGACAATTTTCAGGGTCGTTAACCGGCCCTGCCTTCCACTGGTACAGCCGCCTAGCGGTCGGATCCATCGAAAGTTGGTCAGGCATGAAGGAGGTCTTCAAGAAGCACTTCGTCGCCATGAAGAAGGACTTCTCTGTCGTCGAGCTTGCACAAGTTCGTCAACAACGAGATGAGTCCATCGACGAGTACGTCATTTGCTTCCGCAACAGCTATGTGCGGCTCGCCCGGGAGATGCACCTTGAGGACGCCATCGAGATGTGTGTCCACGGGATGCAACAACATTGGTCACTCGAGGTCTCTCGGCGCGAGCCTAGGACCTTCAGTGCTCTTAGCACGGCGGTGGCGGCAACGAAGCTAGAGTTCGAGAAATCACCACAGATCATGGAGCTCTACAAGAACGCCACTATATTCGACCCATCCAATCGCTTCACATCAACATCCAAGCCAACCAATAATGGGGCCAAGATGAAGGCACCGGCGGAGGCAAATGCCACTAGGGTATTCTCCTCCACTCCCCAAGGCAATGTGCCAATGTTGGGCGCAAGAGGCGAGCAAGCGGGAGTAAGGCAACGACCCACGATGCAAGAGCTCCTCAAGAAGCAATACATCTTCCGCAGAGAGCTGGTGAAGGACATGTTCAACCAGCTGATGGAACATCGAGCTTTGAACCTTCCAGAAGCTCGAAGACCCGATCAACTGGGGATGACAGATAATGCTTTGTTTTGCCCATATCATAGGTACGTGGGACATGTCATCGAGGCCTGCGCCTTCAAGGAATGGCTCCAGAGAGCCGTCAATGAAAAGAGGATCAACTTGGACCCGGAAGCTATCAATCCAGATTACCAAGATGTGAACATGGTGAGCGTAGTGGTGCCCTCTTCATCAAGGCAAGGCGATGAATATGAAGATGGATGGGCGCCTCACAAGTTGAGGGCAACTATCCAACCTCGTCCTGGCGACAGCATCAACACCTCCCCTTCACCAGGATTCTACACCAACCATGTACATGGAGAAGCCTTGGAGCATGGTCCGTCAGAAGCCATACCCGAGGGACCTTCCAACTCGACCTCCTCGTCCGACATCATCAACACGCCCCCCCAACGATTCTAAGGCGAGTTGATCCAAGTCAACGCCGTCCCCCACCGAGGTTCGTCCCCAAGTCCGAGGGAGATGAGTCATTCCCGGCCAGGCGGGACTACGACTTTGGCGCAGTTCCTACCCCATGGTTGGGACCAAGGGCCAATGGAGGGTGTCAAGGAGTACAAGATGAGGCTCGATCCTCTCAAGCACGAAACATGGCGAAGTTTCAACGCCGCCTCGACTACAAGGACGTGCCCAGCTCGAGGACGACATGTTCACTCCTGAAGAGCACGAGGCGTTCCACGCCGAAGGTGCCACAAAGAACCCGCAGGTGGAAGAGGTGAACATGAACCTGCGTGGGGGAAAGGTCTTACCCGACCCCCTGAAGGCCAAGCAAACGAGAGTGGAAAATCCGGCGGCCCATAAGGAGGCAACACCACATGAAGAGGCACCAGAAGCGCATGATGGTGCGAAGGCGAAACCACAGGACATCGACTACAACATCATCGCCCACCTCAAGCGAATTCCGGCACTCTTGAGTGTGCACGATGCGCTCATGCTGGTGCCAAACCTGCGTGAAGCCCTCATCAAGGCGCCTGTGCTCCGAGATCTATGAAGTGTGCATGGCGAAGCATCGTCTCTTTGCCAATCCCTTATTCGTGAATGAGATCACGTTCGATGAAGAGGACAATCTCATAGAAGATGGTGCCCATAACCGCCCACTTTACGTGGAGGGAAACATTGGGGCCGCGCATCTTCGTCGGATCCTCATCGACCTGTGGTCCGTGAACATACCGCCCGTCCGGAGTTTGAAACGGCAGGTTTCACTGGACGACCGGAGTCCACCGACGTGATGATATGCGGCCGACAACCAAGGGAAGCCAACACTGGGGGCCATCACGGTGAAGATCCAGATGTCTACATTCAGCTTCAAGGTGCGGTTCTTCGTCATCGAAGCAAACACCTCCTACTCGGCTCTCTTAGGGAGGCCTTGGATCCACAAATATCGCGTGGTGCCTTCTACCCTTCACCAATGCCTAAAGTTCCTCGACGGCAACGGCACACAACAACGCATCATCGGCAACACCAACCCCTACACCGTGCAAGAGTCGCATCATGCAGATGCGAAGTACTACTTCCCCGTCGAAGACAGCGACCAACATGTCGGGCGGACAACACCAGCGGTTGATGTCTTAATCAAACCGGGTGTTGCGCCAGTCGCCGAAGCACGACAGCTCATCATACCATGCTCCCCCGCGGACGCACGGGGTTCCTCCTCTCGCAGCCGAAGGAACCCTGGGCGTAGACGATCTTCCTCGACTGTGCAACACGACTACAAGACCTTCCACCAGGACGGGATGGTGAGCTCTACCCCGATCTTGCTGGGGGCAAGCTCTTCTACGCCTGCCTCGGTAGCCCCGTTGCTATTGAAGGCAAGGTACCAGAAGCCCACGCCAATAACGTTGAGGTCGGCAATGACGCCTCTACAAGAGGCTCCTACATCTTCATCGACTTCGGCGCACCAAGAGCCTAGTTGTTTAACACTTGGCGGCTCTGCAGTGCCTGTGAAGGACCGAAGGCATTGATCGGCAGTGATGCGCCCCCTGCGATCACACTGCGGGTGCGCAACACTCCAAAAGAGGAAGGTGCACCCACTCATCCGGGGGTGGTTAGGAGGAGAATAAAGGAGATAGAGGAAGCTGCGCGGGGAGCTCATGTCATGCAGCCCCCATCCCTCTACATATCCACGGCTTCTCCATTGGAGGTTTGGGCTATCCCAAGTTCATCTGGGTCTAGAACCCAAACCATTTTCTATAAAGTTCCACAGGTACAACATTGTGACTCCATATTTGAGCTTCCCCAACCTCGCGTGATACGAAGCGCTATCCACAATGAAGGCCGAGCCCAAGATGGCTCGCTTCTCGGAGAAGGCGGGATTCACGCTTCGGCAAAACAGTAGAATACCGCCGCCACCCGCGGTTTGCGAGGCATGGTGGAGGCAAGCCGAGGACCTCATCAAGCAGAAGGGCAAGACTCGGACCAAGTTCGGGCTTGGGTACACCCACCCGGGTGGCCACGACGATGAAGAAGAAGGAGGACTCAACGGCGTCGCACAAGTCACGTGCCATGCTACGTCTGTCTCTTCACGAGACGACATGGAACTTCCACGTCATGGCCTTCACCGCCAAAACTCTATCGACGACGCGCCGGTCAAGGAAGAAGAAGAGGTCAAACCCACGCTGGCTCCACAAGAGATGGAAGACGGTGGTCAGCCCACCATCGATGAACTTGTCGAAGTCAACCTCGGAACCGAGGACGATCCACGTCCCACTTTCGTCAGCTCCACGCTGACGGAAGAGGAACAGGAAAGCTATCGATGCTTCTTGATGGAGTATCGAGATTGCTTCGCTTGGAGCTACAAAGAGATGCCGGGGCTCGACCCTCGTGTCGCTACACACAAGCTGGCGATTGACCCGCAACACCGCCCCGTCAAGCAGCCTCCACGGCGCTTGCGTCCGGAGTTTCAAGACCAAGTCATCGCCGAGGTCGATAAATTAATCATTGCAGATTTCATCAAAGAGGCGAAATATACCGAGTGGATCGCAAACATCGTCCCCGAGGAGAAGAAGAACGGCCAGGTACGGGTGTGCCAAGACTTCCGCGACCTAAATCGAGCATGCCCCAAAGATGACTTTCCCCTGCCAATCACGGAAATGGTCGTCGACTCCACCACGGGCCATGGTGCGCTATCATTCATGGATGGTTCGTCAGGCTACAACCAAATCAAGATGGATCCGGACGACGCCATCAACACCGCGTTCAGGACCCCAAAGGGCAACTTCTACTACACCGTCATGCCATTCGGCTTGAAGAATGCTGCGACGCATACCAGCCATGACATACAGCCTCGGTGACCTGATCCACCATTCGGTGGAGTGCTACGTTGATGACATGGTGGTGAAGACCAAGGACCGCCGGGATCATCAGGAGGACCTCCGGGTCATCTTTGAGCGCCTACGTCGACACCAGCTCAAGATGAACCCGTTGAAATGTGCCTTCGCCGTGCAATCGGGCCTCTTCCTAGGCTTCGTTGTCCATCATCGAGGCATAGAGATCGAACCGAAGAAGATCAAGGCCATCCTCAACATGCCACCACCTTGTAATCTCAAGGAATTGAGAGGTTTACAAGGGAAGTTGGCGACATCCGCTTCATCTCCAATCTCTCGACGCATCCAACCCTTCTCAAGTCTCATGAAGAAGGGATCTCCGTCGTATGGGATGAAGGGTGTCAAAGAGGATTCACGACATCAAGAAGTACTTACTTAACCCACTGCTTTTGGCAGCCCTGTAAAAGAGCGCCTCTTATTCTATACATTGCAAAGCCTACTTCAATAGGTGCTCTTCTCGCCAAAGACAATGATGAAGGGAAGGAGGTGGCTTGCTACTACCTGAGCCGCACCATGGTGGGCGCTGAGCGAAACTACACTCCAATAGAGAAGTTATGCTTGGCGCTTATATTCGCGTTGAAGAAGTTGAGGCACTACATGCTAGCACTCCAAATCCAGCTGCCGCTAGAGCGGATCCTATAAGGTACGTTCTAAGTCAGCCCGCACTAATGGGGCGACTCGGAAAATGGGCATTGCTCATGATGGAGTTCGACATCACCTTTGTGTCACAGAAAGCGATCAAGGGCCAAGCCTTAGCGGAGTTCCTTGCGGCGCATCCGTCCCGACGACTCTCCGCCATTACCAACCTCCCCGACGAGGAGGTTTTCACTGGAGGTCGAGGCTCCATGGGAGCTCTACTTGATGGTGCTCAGCACGGAGGCCGACCCTGATGGCACACCCAAGCGGAGAGCAGGAGCAGGATTGGTGTTCAAGACTCCACAAGGAGGCGTGATGTATCACTCATTCTCCCTTCTCAAGGAAGAATGCTCCAACAACGAGGCGGAGTACGAGGCGCTCATCTTTGGCCTCCTCCTAGCACTCTCCATGGAGGTCCGTTCTTTACGGGCCTATGGTGATTCCCAGCTCATCGTTCAGCAAGTCAACGACATCTACGAGGTACGCAAGCCGGAACTGGTGCCATACTACGGTGCGGCCCGGAAGCTTATGGAGAAATTCCAACATGTTGAAGTTCTCCATGTCCCACGAAGCAGGAATGCACCTGCCGATGCCTTAGCAAATCAAGGCGTCAGACCGGTGCTCCCAGTGATAAATCCACGCAAGTGACGGTGGAAGAAAGGTGGCTTCTTCCCGCTGTCCTAGAGCTCATCCCGGAGGAAGAGGAAGTCAACACCATCACGATTTAACGCCGTGGAGGAGGACGAGTGGATACAACCCTTCCTCAACTACTTCAAGCACGCAGCCTCGACGACCCCTGCCGAGAGGCGCCAACTCCAACGGCGACTTCCTCCTATGTATATAAGGCGACGCCTTGCATGCGACGGTCTCACGGGCAAGAGATTCTACTAAAAGGCGTCAACCAAGATGAAGCCAAAAAGATATTGCAAGAGGTGCACCACGGGGTCTGCGGTGGACACCAAGGTGGGGCCAAGATGTACCATGCCATACGCCTAGCTGGGTACTATTGGCCCGACATCATGAAGGACTGCCTCCAGGTAGCCAGGTCATGCCATGGTTGCCAAATCCATGGCGACTTCAAGCATCAGCCGCCAGTTCTACTACACCCCACCATTCCCTCATGGCCATTCGATGCCTGGGGGATTGACGTCATCGGACCCATCGATCCGCCATCTTCCAGGGGCCATCGTTTCATCCTTGCAGCGACGGACTACTTCTCCAAGTGGGCGGAGGCCGTTTCGCTGCGGGAGGTGAAGAGCGACAACGTCATCAACTTCCTAGAGCGAAATATCATACATCGCTTTGGGATACCACACCGTATCACCTCCGACAACGGCAAGGCATTCAAATCCAACAAGATGTACAGGTTCATGGCGAAGTACAAGATCAAGTGGAACTACTCCACCGGCTACTACCCTCAAGCCAATGGAGCAATTGAGGCCTTCAACAAGACGCTCGGCAAGATACTCAAGAAGACGGTGACAAGACATAGAAGGGACTGGCCCGACCGTCTCTTCGAGTCTCTATGGGCGATCACATAAATTGCACCCAACTCAGTCTACACCCTATTCCCTTGTCTATGGGAGTGAGGCGGTACTTCCATTGGAGGTCCAGCTACCCTCCTTCGTGTCGCCATCCAAGATGAACTCACCAAAGATGAACAGTACAAGCTGCGATTCCGTGAGCTTGACGCCTGAGGAGGAGCGCCCAAGCCTGCAGAACTTGGAGCTTTACCGTCAAAACATGGTGAGAGCTTACGGCAAGCTCGTGAGGCAACGCGTCTTTCGGAAGGGCGAGCTAGTGCTTGTCCTCAGGCGCCCCATCGTCGTCACGCACAAGACGAAGGGAAAGTTCGAGCCAAAGTGGGAAGGACCCTACGCCATCGAGCAAGCCTACGACGGGGGTGCATACCAGCTGGTCGATCCTCAAGGAGCCCGGCCCATGCCTCCAATCAACGGAAGGTTTCTTAAAAAATATTTTTGCTAAATATTTGCTTCTTCCGTTGCCTTTTCCTTTTTTTTTCGTTTTTTTCTATGGGGAGTCCTTCAGTCGGCTCATGTCCATGATGCATTCTCCTTTGCATAGTGTGGATCATCCGTTTTCCCCCAACAACAAAACAAAACTGGCTTTCCCTAATCATATCGTGCTGGTGATTGAAGATCTGGCTGTCTTAGGACTTGTCGGAGGGCGCCACGAGGTGACAAGTTGCAAGTGGAGCGGCACCTACACCCACAAAGCATGACACGTACCAAGTGCATGCTTCCAGAGGCAGTGGAGAAGATCACTTGGGCACTTCAGCATACCGAGACTCCACGCCCCTCATGCTCCCCGGCGTGCCTCACGCTCGTAGAGGCTCACACCCTGGGGAAGACCATAGGAAAAGATCATGAAAAGGCTGCCCGACTCGGTGCATAGCCGCGTGACAACCCTGGGGTGTGCCACAAAAAAAGCTACAGATAAAGTGCCAGAGGGTTCCTTAGTCCACCAAGGTGAACGGTGCCTTCCAAGTTCTCAAGATGGCTCCCCAAGCGAAGAAAGAAGAAGAGAATCTTAGAAGTTCAAGCCAAAAACAAAAAAAAGTATCTCCAAGAGTGCAAGCAATCTCATGAAGTCCATGGACACCCAAGTGGACCTTGCAAGCAGTCCGTGAGGGCAAAATACATAAACTCCAAGAAGCAAGTCTAAACCGTCCCAAGCATAAGGGAACCATTCAAGGAAGGCGGAAGGTAGCTGTTCACCACCCTCAATAAGGCGGAAGTTTCAGAGCTGTTGTCCCAAAGCCTTACCTCGCTTTTACCATGCCCAAGTCTCCGGGTTCGGGGTATCGCAGGGGGGCATGGCTGAGCCGTGGGGCTCCTCGGTACCAGGATGGGCTAGAGTATGATTCTCATCGCCTCTTGAAGCATCTCCAAGACGGCGTCTCCACACACGCATACGGAAGGACGAAGTTGTAATCGTCATGGTCTTGGCGATCCTCGAAGACAAGTCCTTCAGCCTTTTCTAATATCACACATATAGCTAGTGTATAACGGAAAGCCAACATTTTAAAATCCAAAATCAAAACCATGTTTTTCTCTTGATTGCGTGTTTTCGGCTTTTGTGCTTTATTTCTAATAAATACTCGGCCATATGCTTTACAAGCGGAATGGCAATTGGGCATTTGCAATACCGAGTGCCTTCCACGCCAAGTGGCTCCACCAACCTCACCGGCGATACCGGGTGGTGTCGACGCCGATGTCTTTCAAGGCCCGATCTACACCAACACATCAAGATACGGAGCAGTGCAGATGCGCCAAAGGCTAGCACGAATCAGGAAACCCTTCGATCTAGTCGGTGGCACTGGCAGCGACGCGGTCACGACTAGGTTGATAAATTTTCTTCCAAGACGTAGCATGGTACTTCGCTGCGCAACGGAGGCAAATTGAGAATGTTTTGTTGGTTGACGCCATAGCTGCTACATGGACCAACAAATTTTCTCAAACGAATACAAACGTGCGAGGGTTTACCCGCATCACCTCTACATGATGAACCAAGGCTGCAATAAAATATTTGCGCCGAAATGGTTTTCTCACCAAGTCGACTTCGATTCGCTCTACTCTCGGATTCCACTTGGTGAGGGGGCATTTGTTCGACGCGATTTTGTACTAATCCAGGGTAGTAGTTCAGTGCTTGGTATGAGAAGAAAATGTTCAGTGTTCCTTGATCGACCTGTTCCTGATACGTGCATATATACCATATCTTTTCCCATGCATGTGCGGGCTGGTTAATTCAGTACCAGTATATGGTGCATAAACAATGAACAAGCCGTGTACATGAATGTATTGGGGCTGGTCATATTCATCAATTTAATTCTCTTACGTGACAGAATACAAGGGGCTTATGTACCGCGTCAGGCCGGCCGGCCGGCAGTGTGTACACGTATTGTATACTGGAAGCAACTAACGAGTTTTTTTTGCAAGCTGATACCGATCCATGCACCGAAGCTATGAGATAAGCATCGCAGCTGAAAGCATGCTCGAACGGCCGCGGTTCCAAAGGAGAATTAGCGCGAAGATAAGCATCGCCACCACAAATCTCGGAAGGAGGCGCACCCATCGCTATCCATTCACCCCGTGGCCTTCCGTCTATAAGAGGCACACACCAGGAGAGGCCCCAAAAAAGGAGGCTGGCACCCAGACTCACGACGCCGCACACCCAGGAAATCTCATACACACGTACAGCTAGCCAAACTCCAATCTCTAATCTCCAATTCTCATACACACACTCTCTACAAAATCTACGAATATCCGCCATCGATCAGCACCCATACACACACACGTACACCCGATCGGGAGCAGAGGCGTCATGGAGCTTTCTAATGGTGAGAATCATGGTTGAATCTCTCTTTTTTTTATCTCTACACCATACACGCATATTACGCGCACGCGCCACACTGTGAGGCGGATACGTGCACAGCACGGCGGCACCGACGGCTGCCGGCGGGTAGCCCGACCGGTGCCGAGACGATGGCCCCGAGGGCGCGCGCGGCTGCCGGCGTGCAGCCCGGCGCCGCCTCCATCTCCGCCGCCACCAAGACGATGGCCCCGTGCGGCACGCTGGTTGTCATGCAGCCCGGCGCCATCTCCGCCGTCACCAAGACGATGGCCCGAGGCGCTTGCCGGCGTGCAGCCCGGCACCGCCTCCATCTCCGCCGCCACCAAGACGATGACCCCGTGGGCACGCGGCTGCCGGCGTGCAGCTCGGCGCCATCTCCATCTCCTCCGCCACCAAGACGACAGACGGGGCCGCGCGGCTGCCGGCGTACAGCCCGGCGCCACCTCCATCTCCTCCGCCACCAAGAGCGCGGCCTCGAGGACGTGAGGCTGCCGGCGTGCAGCCCAACGCCATCGCCATCTCCACCGCCACCAAGACGACGGACGGGCGCGGCTGCCGGGCGTACAGCCCGCGCCACCTCCATCTCCGCCGCCACCAAGAGCGCGGCCTCGAGGACGTGAGTCTGCCGGCGTGCAGCCCAACGCCATCGCCATCTCCACCGCCACCAAGACGACGGACGGGGGGCGCGCGGCTGCTGGCGTACAGCCCAACGCCACCTCCATCTCCGCCGCCACCAAGAGCGCGGCCTCGAGGACGTGAGGCTGCCGACGTGCAGCCCGGCGCCATCGCCATCTCCGCTCTGTGTGGCGCGCAAAGACGGCAGCTCGCTTGCCGGCGTCAGAAGCGCCATCTCGACGATGGAGGCGTGAGCCCGGTACCTCCTCATGCCAGAAAAGTGTGCCGAAGACGACGACGAGAAGTCAGCCGGCGTGCATTCGGCGCCACGTCCATCTCAATGAACCATGCTGCCTAAGACGGCGGCGGGGCTGCCGGCGTGCAGCCCAACCTTTATTCACCTCCTACGGACGCCAACAAGACGACGGCCCCGAGGGCGCGCGGCTGCCGGCGCGTAGCCCGACACCATCTCTTCCCCCATCGAGCCCGGCGCCTTCTTCACTCCGGCGAGGCGTGCCGAAGACGAGTGATGGCGGGGCTGCTAGTATGCAAGCCATCGCCATCTCCACCTCTGCAAGTCATAGGCGATGGCGTCGGGGCGTCTATCGTACAACCCGGTGCTAGCTTCATCTCCGTGAAGCCGACGGGCTTAGGCAAAATAGCTGCCGACGCGCAATCCGGCGGCATACCCCACCTCCATCTTCACGAGCCCGTGAGACGACGCTCTTGTCTAGGACGACAGCCGTGAACTCGGCGTCGGACCGAGACGAGGTGTCGACCACGTTGGCTGCACCGACTTAGGCACGTCCGGTTTACACCGACACCGATCTCCACCAACACCTACTCGTGAGGCATACTTGCGCACCCCGACGAGGCTGCTGGTCGTCGAGAAGTCCCAGCTGAGCGGACCCATGCTACTCCAACTCCAACTACATCAACGCCGTCAAGACCGACGAGGCACGACGGCGAGGGCGGGCATGGCCGGAGCAAAGGCCATGCTACTCACGGCGCGTGTACCGACGAGGACACGGGCTCTGCCGCCGCCCACACACACACACACCACCACCACATCATGCATGGAGAACGCGAAGCGAAGACGACGAAGACGACCACACGGCTTAATCGGAGGTGTCTCGCGGCGTAACCCGCGGGAGTAATTAACCGGGTGCCTTCCGAGGCCTCGGGAACCGTGAGATCGCAATCGCCCTAGTCAGGTTGGCCGCGCAAGCAGGCCACGGAGCGCACTGTATTAGGAATTTGTACTTTGTTTCTCCACGCGAGATTAATGAAATGCATCTTCCCTACCTTTTTCTTGTGTACTACGGTACACTGGCACGCCCGCATTTCTTTTTCTTTACCCCGGCGCATGAGAAAAACACGCTACCATCCTTCTCCCCTCGAGTAGCCCACGTTCTACTTTTCCAGAACGTTTTTCTCGTGTCAAACAGTGTTCACTAAACAACTTGAGGGATGTTGAATTTAGTCGGAGTTCATCTAGTAATTTGATTAAGTTGAACTATTTATCATGAACATAGTCTAAATTGTACTTGCAAATACTGTAGATCCAATGGCCAAGTCCAACTTCAACTTCAACGTTTTTTCTGAGAAAGAAAAGCTTAGGAACAATGGGTCTAACTTCACCAATTGGTTCCGCAATCTAAGAATCATTCTGTCTGGCGGACAAAAGGACTATGTCCTTGGGAAAGCGTTAGGTGACCCTCACTGCAATCGCGCCGCCGATGAGAAAGATGTCTATCACAAGAAAGATGATTATGGTGTGATTAAGAGCACCATGTTGTTTGCTATGGAACCGAGCTTCAAAATCGCTTTTGAAACCTATCCCGGCCCTTTGAGATTCTCGAGGAGCCGAAAACCATGTTTTAGACTCAAGCCCGCTCGAGAGATATGAGATCTCCGAGAAGTTCTTTAACGCAAGATGGAGGAAGGGAGTTCCGTTAGTGAGCACGCCATAAAGATGTCGGATAAACTCAACGCTTGAGCAACTGAATGCACGATTCTGAGGAGCTCAAGATTGATGTTCTGCAATCACTCCCTCCCAGCTACAAAAGTTTTGTAGTGACTCATAATCAGATTGGTTCCACTGATACGATCATCGAGCTCTCCGCAAAGCTGAAGGCTGCGGAAGTGGACATCAAGAAGGATAATCATGTGTTGATGGTCAACAAGCCCTCCTTTAAGAAAGGTAAGGGAGCAAAGAAGCCCTTCAAGAAGGACGGCGGCAAGGGCAATGCCCCTGCTGAGAAGAAGCTCAAGTCTAGTCCTAAGCCCGACACTGAGTGCTTCTATTGCAAGGACAAGGGTCACTGGAAGTGCAACTGTCCGAAATACTTAGCGGACAAGAAGGCTGGCACCATCAAAGGTATATTTGATATACATGTTATTGATGTTTTCCTTACTAGCCCTCGTTGTAGTGCCTGGGTATTTGATACCGGTTCAGTTGCTAATATTTGTAACTCGAAACAGGAGCTACGGAATAGACGGCGGCTTGCGAGGGATGAGGTGACGATGCGCGTTGGCAACGGATCAAGAGTTGATGTGATGGCCGTCGGCACGCTCTCCTTAGTTTTACCTTCGGGATTATTTTTAAACCTTAATAAATGTTATTATGTGCCTGCGTTGAGCATGAACATTATTTCCGGATCGTGTTTATTGCAAGACGATTATTCATTTAAATCGGAGAATAATGGTTGTTCTATTTATATGAGTAACATCTTTCAGTGGCGGAGGAGCCCATAGGGCGGACTATGGCGATCGCCCGACCTATGTCACGTCCCGTATACCCAGTAGTATATGCAATATCCAGCTAGCTACAATGGATCAATCGGTATAACACTAAGTAATCTGGACTTAGGATTATATAATTAAAAATACACGCAATACCTGTACATGTATGTTGCGACCAAAGGACTAGATTGCTGGATCAATTGATCGATCAGAAAAACTGGAAAGGAGAGGCGCGGCGCCTGCGGTAACCGACGATACGACTAGGGCACTAGGGCTCAAGCGAACTGCACAGAGATCGACGCCGCAAGAGCTTGCCAAGATATTCCGACCGTCTGCAAACGACGCCAAGGCCACTACTATCCCTTTGAACTCTCATTGAAGAAAACTAGAAATGGCACCCTCTAAGCGCAGGACAAATCTCAAAATTAAAGGTAATGTAATACTATTATTACTCGTTCCAATCCATATTAGTTAACTTAGATTTGTCTAGAAACAAATGTATCTAGACAAGTTTTAGTGCTAGATATATCCATATTTAGACAAATCCAAGTCAACTAAAATATTATATATTTTTATATAAATTATTATACTTCCTTCAATCCATGTTAGTTGACTCAAATTGTCTAAATTTAGATGAATCTAGACACTATTTAGTATATAGTTTTATCCAAATTTTGACAAATCCAAATCAACTAATATGGATTAGAGGGACGAGTATAATATTTGATCTTTTAATTTTTATTCGTTCAATTTCGCCACACCAAAAATTTAGTCCGTCCTCCGCCACTGACATCTTTTATGGTCATGCACCTCTTGTGAATGGTTTATTTCTTCTAAATCTCGAAAGGGATGAAACACACATCCATAACATTGAGGCTAAGTGATGCAAAGTATATAGTGATAATACTACTTATTTGTGGCACTGTCGTCTAGGTCATATTGGTGTAAAGCGCATGAAGAAACTCCATTCTGATGGACTTTTGGAGTCTCTTGATTTTGAATCATTTGACACATGCGAACCATGCCTCATGGGCAAGATGATCAAAACCCCGCTCTCCCAGATGATGGAGCGAGCAACGGACTTGTTGGAAATCATACATACCGATGTATGCGGACCGATGAGTGTTTCGACGCCGTGGATATCGCTATTTTCTCACTTTTACCGATGACTTAAGTAGATATGGGTATATCTATTTAATGAAACATAAATCTGAAACGTTTGAAAAGTTCAAAGAATTTCAGAATGAAGTGGAGAACCATCATAACAGAAAGATTAAGTTTCTACGATCCGATCGTGGGGGCGAATATTTGAGTTATGATTTTCTCACGCATCTTAAAGCAAGTGGAATCGTTTCACAACTCACGCCACCCGGAACACCACAGCGCAATGGTGTGTCTGAACGCCGGAATCGAACCCTATTAGATATGGTCCGATCAATGATGTCTCTTACTGATTTTCCGTTATCATTTTGGGGTTATGCATTAGAAACCGCTGCATTCACTTTAAATAGGGCTCCATCTAAATCCATTGAGACGACACCGTATGAACTGTGGTTTGGTGCTAAACCTAAGTTGTCGTTTCTTAAAGTTTGGGGATGCAGTTTACGTCAAGAAGTTGATGCCGACAAGCTCGAACCCAAAGCGAGAAATGCGTCTTCATAGGATACCCTAAGGAAACTATTGGGTATACCTTCTATCACGTAACCAAGGCAAAGTGTTTGTCGAAAGAACGGTTCCTTTCTTGATAAGGAGTTTCTCTCAAAGAAGTGAGTGGGAGGAAAGTAGAGCTAGACGAGGTTATTGAACCTTCTCTTGAATTGAGAGTAGCGCAAGACCTGAAATTGTTCCAAAGGTCGCACCGCACCAACAATAGAGGAAGCTAATGACAAGGATCATGAAGCTTGGACGATGTCACATCGAACGTCGCAGTCGACAAGGTCGCGGCCCCTCCCGAGTGGTACGGCAACCGCCTTGACTGTCTTGTTGGTAGAAGACGGTGAACCTACGAACTATGAGGAAGCGATGAGCCCATCGAGAAATGGTCGGAAGCCATGAAATCCGAATTGGGATCCATGAGCGAAAACCAAGTATGGACTTTGGTGGATCCTCCTAGCGACCGAAAGGCCGTTGAGTGCAAATGGATATTCAAGAAGAAAACGGACGCGGATGGTAATGTTACCGTCTATAAAGCACGGCTTGTCGCAAAAGGTTTTCGACAAGTTCAAGGTGTTGACTATGATGAGACTTTCTCTCCCGTAGCGATGTTGAAGTCCATTCGGATTTTATTAGCAATTGCTGTGTTTCATGATTATGAAATATGACAGATGGATGTCAAGACTGCTTTCCTCAATGGCAACGTTGATGAAGAGTTGTATATGATGCAACCTGAAGGTTTTGTCGATCCTAAGGATGCTAGTAAAGTATGCAAACTTCAGCGTTCCATTTATGGACTGAAGCAAGCATCTCGGAGTTGGAACCTTCGTTTTGATCAAGTGATCAAGAGCTTTGGATTTGTTCCAAATTGCTACGAAGCTTGCATCTACAAGAAAGTGAGTGGGAGCTCGGTGACGTTTCTGGTACTATATATGGATGACATATTGATTATCGGAAATGACATCAACATGCTTAACGATGTGAAGAGTTATTTGAACAAGTGTTTTTAATGAAAGACCTAGGTGAAGCTGCTTATATATTGGGCATCAAAATCTATAGAGATAGACAAAAGACGCCTGATAGCTTTAAGCCAGAGTACATACCTAGACAAAGTTCTGAAAAGGTTCAGAATGGATAAGGCAAAGAAAGGTTCAGTGCCTATGTTGTCAGGTAAGATATTGAGCAAGGCTCAGTGTCCAGCTACGGTAAATGATAGGGAAGCTATGAGCAAAGTGCCTTATGCCTCGGCCATAGGTTCCATCATGTATGCCATGCTGTGTACTAGACCGGATATGTCCAATGCTCTTAGTTTGACGAGATATCAAAGTGATCCAGAGTGGAACCTTTGGACAGCCGTGAAGAACATCCTAAAGTACCTAAATAGAACTAAAGAAATGTTCTTAGTCTATGGGGTGATGAACGACTTGTCGTAAAGGTTACGTCGATGCTAGTTTCGAATCGACAAGGATGATTCTAAATCTCGAACAGGATACGTGTATATTTTGAATGGAGGAGTGAGTCGAGAAGTTGCAAGCAAAGCGTGATCGCGGGATCTACTGAGAAGCGGAATACATGGCTGCCGCAGGCGTCAAGTGAAGGAGTTTGGATCGAAACTTCATCATCGAGCTTGGCGTGGTTCCAAGTGCATTGGACCCACTGGAGATATTGTGTGACAACAATGGCGCAATAGCAATCGCTAAGGAGCCAAGATATCATCCAAAGACCAAGCATATCAACCGCAAGTTTCATATAATCCGGGATTATATAGCAGATGGAGATCTGAAGATTAGCAAAGTACATACGGATCTGAATGTCGCAGATCCACTGACTAAACCTCTTCCACGTGTAAAACATGATCAACACCTCAGTGCCATGGGTGTGAGATTGTTGCCAAATGTAAACTAGATTATTGACTCTAGTGCAAGTGGGAGACTGTTGGAATTATGCCCTAGAGGCAATAATAAAGATGTTATTATTATAATTCTTGTTCATGATAAAGTTTATATTCCATGCTAGAATTGTATTAAGCGGAAACTTTAATACTTGTGTGTGGCATCCCGCAAAACCACTACTAGAAAATCGCGTTGAATTTTTTGCATTGCATCGTCATCATCATGTTGTTTGTCTAAAACTATTTCGCAAAGCCCGTTTTGTTTTCTAAAACGCCCCACCTCTATTCAAATGTCAAACACCGGGTCTCCGGAATAATTTTGTTTTGTTGCTATCGGGTTGCAAACGGTCCAATTAAATTAAATAAAAATTTATAATTATTTTAGTAGGGGCAGTCGAACGGGCCGAATCGACCCGAACGACCACCCCCTTTTTCTATAAACGGTCCGCCTCTAAGCCTAAACCTACCAGAGAATCTACCCACCCTCTGTGGCCACATCATCCTGGCCAATAGCCCCTCGCCACCTCACCCTCTCCCCTCACCCCCTCCACTCACATGCTGCCACGTGTCCCCTCTCTCTCTCCCACACCACACACACCAGCCCACACACAGCGCGCCACCCCGCTACCCCCACAGCCGTCACCCTCCTGACCCCCGGGCCCTGCGTCCCTGGGCCCCCACCCAGTCACCACCGCCTGCCGACCCCCTCCTTCCACCCACCCCGCTCCCTTCTTCCCGGCGTCTGCAACCGCCCGCCCCTGGCCACCCTCTCCCCCACCTCTAGCTCGGCCCCGCGCGCCGCCCGGCGACCCTCACCCACGCCCGGCCACTCACCCACGCCTGCTGCCCGCGTTCCTCCTCCTCGGCCTCTGCTCCGCGGCCACCGCTTCCGACCCGGTGGCCTCAAGCCTTCGCTTCGCCCGAGCCTCCTCCTCCTCTCCTCGCCACGCTGCCCTCACCTCCCGGTCCCAGGCGCCGCCTCGCGCGCGCAGCCAGCAACCGCCGCTCCTCCCGCCGCCAAGGTCGCCCGCGCCGCCAAGTCGTCGCCGCCGCGCCGCCAAGGCAGCCGCCTCGCGCCACAGCGCCAGCAGCCTCCACCCGCCTCCTGGAGACGCCCAGCTCGAGCCGCCATGGGCCCTCTCACCTCCGCTGGCCGCCATGGCCCTGGCGCCCTTTTCCTGCAGCCTCCGTGCGCCGCGTCTGGCCACCGGTGCCCTGGCGGGCCCAACCTCGTGCGCACCTCCTGCGGTGACCGTGTAACCCCAGCCGCGTGTGTGTTTTGGATGTTCCACGTGTGTCCTGTAGTTTCTGGCCGTGTCAAGATCTTTGCGACGTTTTGGCGTGCCCGCAAGACCGATCCGAGGCGCCTGGACCCGAACCGGGAGTACTCCAAGTTCCCCAAAGACCGTGTAGGAGCAGATCCCGAGCTCGACGCCGACTCGATCGAACCTGACGAACCACCAGAGCTGGAACCTCATGATCTCCTCCCCGGAAGCATTGACGTCGCGCGACAAGATCTTCGTCACGGAAACCCCGACGCCAGGATCTCCCTCTCGGACCCGAAGCCGTCAAGACCCCGGAGACCCCATGATCTTCACCCTCAGACAACAAGGCCGTTGGAATGGAATCGACAAGATCTGCTTCATGGGCACGGAGCGCCAAGGTCGTCTCACGGAAACCGAAGCGCGGACCCGGCAAGACCTTCGCGATGACGAGAACGGCACTGACCCGGTAGATCCGATGAACCCCGACACCGAACCAAGTCTGGCTTCTCGGAACGCCAAGATCTACCCCAGAACCCGAGAACGCTTCCGCCGAGAACGACCCCGTCGAACCCTGAACCCCGAGACCAACCCCGAACCCCGGAACACCAAGACCGTCGAGCCCCTAATGTGTGACCCTTTTCCTCGAACCCTATTTTATAACATAACAACTTGTTGCATATTTAATTGTCATCTCGCATGCATATCATGTGGTTTGGGGGCCTTATGCCGATTCACCTAATAATCAAATATGGGGCCCATATGCGGGCAAATCTAGCCTTATATTGGCCTCATTTAAACTTGTGTAGCGAAACCGTATTATCTCTTGCCATGTTAAAACAACATTTAATTTGCGGGGAATCTAAACAACATGAACCTATTAATTAATTGTCGGGACCCCGGTTCCACTTAATATTGACCTAATTGCATCGCCTCTTTGCCATGCCATGCATCATACATGCATCATGCCGATCTTCTGCCTTAGTATTAAATACTGCACCCGGTGTTCCTTCTAGTGTTTTGCTTCTTCGCGGATAAGGCCGTTGAGTTGATGTGAGCTTTGCCCCGATCTTCGGTTGAACCTTCGACAATGTTTTCAGGCGAGCATCTCCCTCTTTCTACCTATCTTACTTTTATAGTATTTACTTCCCTCCTGTTGATCTATTGCTATCTGAGTTGCGATGCTTTAGTTTCCGTACCTGTGATATACCGTGCAGCCCTATATTGCCTTGGACACACCCTATTACCTGTTGTTTGGTAGATAGTTGGTCTTGCGCGTCGTAGTCGCTTGCTTTATTGTTGTTGCGTGTTGTCAAATGCCATAGTTGTTGATGTTTTGCCGCATGTTGATGTTGGAGGTGATGCTAGTTTTACTTATCGTCACTTTAATTTCTGTTTAACAACTAAAATTGAAATAAGCAGAGGCATCGGTGGGTGATAGATAATATTTGGTTTCCGAACGCCCACTTGTGTCCCGTAAGACCCCGAGTACTTGATACCTGTTCCTTGATTTATCGCGCTATCCACATCCGGGAGGTATATGGGACCCCCCTGAGCCAGAGCTTGATTCATTCTTATTTCTTGGGGCCACAAACTAGTTTGAGGTTTTATTTACGATCCTGTACTTATGCCATGCTACTTTCTGTATTTAAATTGTGCGAGGTGCACACTGTACTGTTTAGGAAAGCGGAGTGTTTTCGCGGTATCGACAAGCCCAGCCACACTTTCGGGTTCCCAGTCGTTTCTGACCAGCGCAAACCTTGAGCCGTCTCGAGCTTGCTTACTCCGTTGGATCTACTCAATGGGTGGCCCCAAATATTTATGAATCCTGTGATTGTTCAATCGTGAAAGCCTCGTTGGGTTTTGATTTGGTTTTTCCGAGGTTGATCGAGCGTGTGTTGCTATTGGTGCACCCGCCGGTAAAACTTTCTGAAAGCCGTGTCCGCGGATATGGACGACTTGGAGCACAGTATCTCGATCATAGACAAGCATAACTAAAGTTTACTGCTATAAATTTGACTTTATAATGACTAGTAATCAGCTTCACTATAATGGAATGGCTAATCAATACTGCCCACAATTGCTTGTTTGGTTGTCGCTTGCGACAATTGTACCTGACTAGTAAATCTTGCAACTACAACGAAATGGCTGAATAAAAGTACCAACAACTGCTGGGTTTTTTTTTTGGGTTTATCTCATACTATCTGTATCTGATTAGTAATTGATGCAACTATGACGGAATGGTTAACTAAAAGTGCCCACTGCCTACTTTATCAGGATGATGACCTATACCTGACTAGTAATTGCTGCAACGATAACTGAATAAATAAAACTGCCAACTGTGTGAGTTCCTCGGTTGACTTCCTCGTTTGGTCTCGAGGGGGAAACACCAGGATGGGTTTGCTTGGTGCTAGCTTCAGGCTGGATCCGGTTAGGTCATTCTCATCCCTCTCTGATATCCGCCAGTTGTATCGAGTCTCTATAGGTTGTTCGATTGCATCTTGCCGCTTGATCCACCATACCTATGTAGGCGAGGACCGCAATTCTAGCCTCGCCGTGTCTTGGCCTCGATCGACGCTCCTTCTTTTTCCTTTGCCCTTTGTCGGCACCCCTTTTGTTCAAGCAGGTTTTGAGATCGACGCCGTTAGCAGGGTTACCCTTCCGGCTTGGCCTGCGCAGGGTTATGGACGCCATTGGTTATTCTTCAGGACTCTTAGCCCTATTTGCATCTTGTCCGTAGCTGGACGCTCTATCGTTTTCAAGGTGATTTGAATCTTTGTACATTATATCTGTATTCTTGACTCCTGGAGTCGTGCTATATATATATCTGTTCTGTGGGTCCCATCGAGGACTGTTGTGTAATGTTATTACTTCGTTTTCCACCCGCACGAACGTGCCTGGTGGGCACCTTTGAATCGTTTCTATGCGGGTTTGGCGAATTTTGCTCAAACTTGCATAGGTCCGATTCTGAGGGTGTTACATTGTGTGGTTTGTAAACAACACCGTGTCCCTAGTACGCCTCTATGGACTAGCTCATTGATCAATGATGGTTAAGGTTTCCTAACCATAGACATGAGTTGTCAATTGATAATGAGATCATATCATTGGGAGAATGATATGGTGGATAGACCCAAACAAAGCAGAGCAATTAGATCGTGTCATCGTGTTCGTCTTTGCGAAGCTTTTCCTATGTCAAATATTGTATTCCTTAGACCATGAGATAATGCAACTCCCTGGTATCGGAAGAAAGCTTTGAGGTCATCAAACGTCATCCTATGAGAGGGTGATCATAAAGGTGTCTCTCAGGTGATCGGAAAATATCTGCTGGGTTGTATGTATCGAGATGGGATTTGTCCCTCCCAAGTCGGAGAGATATACTTCGGGCCCACTCGGTAATCGATATCAACACCGCTTGCAAGCATGTGGTTAAGGAGTTAATCACAAAGTGATATCGGATTACGGAACGAGTAAAGTACTTGTTGTGAACGAGATTGAACTAGGTATGACGATACCGACGATCGAATCTCGAGCAAGTAAAATATCGCGAGACGAAGGGAATATATATATGGGATTGATTGAATCCTGGCATCGTGGTTCATCCGATATGATCATCGATGAATGTGTGGGAGTCAATATGGGTGCCGCACCCGCTGTTGATTATTGATAGAAGATCATGTCCGCATATTCTCGAACCCAGGTCACACACTTAACGTGTCTCGACGCTAGGATAGATTGGATAATTGGTTTATGAATTTTTGTTCGGAGTCTCGGATGGGATCCGGGATATCACGAGAGGTTCCGGAATGGTCCGGAGAATAAGATTCATATAAGGCAGTGCAGTTTTTTGAGTTCGGAATTGTTCCGGGTTAATCGGTATTGTACCGGAAGCTTCTAGAACCTTCCGGAAGGGGACCAACGTGGCCCCACCTTTCGGGAGGGGGCATGGGCCTATGAGGGAGTGTCCTGGCCGCTTTGGGCCAGGGGCACAAGACCCCATAGGGCCCAGCCGATTCTAGAGAGATTTGACTCTTTTAAATCTCGGGATAGAATTTCTAGATAAGGGAGAGTTTAAATCGTTTAAACTAGAGATAGGATTTCTAGATAAGGGAGAGTTTAAATTGTTTAAACTAGAGATAGGCTTGGAGGAGGGGCAAGGGCTGGCCGCCTCTATATATAGAGGGTGGTGCGCCCTCCTCCTACACACACCTTCCTCCAAGCCCTAGCGCCTTGCTACCTTCCTCTCTCCTCCCGATTGTTTGTAGGCGAAGCCTGCAGTGAAATTCTCCACCATATACACCACTGTCGTGTTGTAGATCCAATCTATCTCTCCACCATACTTGCTGGTCCGAGGAAGGAGGAGGCGAGGTCTTGCGTGTGCATCTCACGGAGGCACCGCCACTTGTGGTGCTAGATCGGATCGGATCGCGAGGAGGAGAAAGTGCGACTACATCACCCACGTTCCGAACGTTCCGCTGTGAGAATCTTCAAGGGTATGAAGATCTAATCCAATCTCTCTCGTTGATTGCATCTCCTAGATTAGATCTTGGCTTTCCCTCTGTTCGCATCCGTAGAAAATTTTGATTTACTATGCCGCGAAACCCTTCAGTGGCCTCACAGGACTTATGGATATGTCATTGCTTTTTTGGTGTACCGGATTCTCTGAATGAAATCAACATTTTGTAGAGATCTCATTTGTTTTCGAATCTTGCAAATGGAGAATAGTCGGCCTGCAACAACAAGATCAATGGTCGTGAGTACACCATGGGATATTATCTCACGTATGACATTTATTACCAATGGGAAACATTTGTGAAAATAATAAGTAAACCCCAAGAAGCTCATTTTTCCACTTGTTAAGAAGCAGCCCGCAAAGACATTGAGTGAGCTTTTGGTGTGATTCAATCTAGGTTTGCAATTATCCGAGGGCCCGCTTGTTACTAGAAAATAAACACCTGAACAACATCATGATAGCATGTGTCATTCTTCACAACATGATTGTTGAGAATGAGAGGGACAAGAGGTTGCCCTTGGAGTATGACAATGTTGGTTGTCGTGTCAAGCTAGAAGAAATCCTGACAAGATAGAAGCATTCCTTGAAAGCTACCGGGATATTGAAAAAAGAACTCAGCATTCCAATCTTCGTGAAGATCTTATTGTCCATCGCTGGTCATTGCTCGGGAGGAGTTTCCATTGAGTTTTCTTTGTATCTATTTGTATTCTATACAAAACTCTCATACATTTGTGCTCTTGAATTCTTTATTTTTGAAATGTTGTTGTAAACTATGGAAAATTGTTGATTTATAATTCTATATCATTGATCAATTTGATGATTTAAATATGCATGCATTGCTTAATTTGATCTGCAAATATATTTTTGAGGTGAATAAACGGTTATGTTTTGCGGGCCAAAAACAGTGGCGTGAAACAGATACCGCATTCGCGTGCCACAAAACAGAAGCCTATGCGATATATGTTCCACGCCACCGGTTTTTGGGCCAAAAAAACGGTTTGCGGTACACCGCATCCGTGTTTTGCAGTACCGTGGGATGCGGTATTTGCTAAAGATGCATAATCGATCTTAGATCCCCACCTTTTCTCTAAGCTTTTCGGTCAATATTGAACTATCAATCGGTTCCACCTCAGTCCATACACAACTTGTATAATCAAACTGTTCCATTTCAATAGGGAAAGACAATGTTGTATTACTTGGTGCTACAAAAGTTGCACGCTTTTGGCTGCAACTTTCTAACTGCACAACTATTTGGGTTTCTAAAGTTTGTCCACATTTGTTTTTTCTGTTCGGTTGGGTGAGTCTGTGGACATGTGTCACTGTAATGTCCACCCAACACCCAATGGCGGCCCCTAAATTTATTTTGAACAACACTTTGAACTAAATTATAATAACCTGTGAAAATTAAATGATAATTGTACAAATAGGTGCCAAACAGCGTCAGTGGCGGTAGTTTTCTGTATGATCTGGACACCGTCAGTGGGCGGAAGTTTTCTGCACCGACGCTAGTAAGGGGCAGATGAGGTGCATGGAGAAATGTCAGATGATTCTAGTAAGGGACGAGGAGTTTGGTTAGATGATTCAAAGAGTGAAGATAGTTCAAAGAGAGAAGATAGCTAGTATGTGGAGGTAGGTCAGAGCATGGGAACAAAGCGGAAGATGGTTACATGTTTTGCAGAGGGGTGGTGGAAGTTTTTGGTGATCACTACTTGAGAGGCCCGAATGCAGTGGACATATATCGGCTCTTGGAAATTGGCAACTCAAGAGGGTTTTCTAGGATACTTGGGAGTATAGATTGCATGCACTGACAATGAAAGAACCGTCCTTTTGCTTGGCAGGGACAGTACAAGGGACGCATGAACGGTTGCATAGTTATTCTTGAAACAGTGGCATCTCAAGATCTCTTGATTTGACATTCTTTTTTTAGGATGGCAGGTTCTCATAATGATATCAATGTGCTGCACCGTTCATCGGTGTTCTCGAGGCATGTAGAGGATCAAACACCGGAGTGCAACTTTCAGATCCTCAACCACTCCTACAACAAAGGATACTATCTAGTTGATGGTATTTATCCTGCATGGTCAAACGTTTGTGGAGACAATCAATCCTCTTATAAACCCGATGGAGGCATGTTTTGCTAAGGAGCAAGAAGCTTGTAGGAAGGATGTGGAGATGGGAATTTGGTGTTCTTCAAGCTCATTAGGCTATTGTTCGTCCCCCGGCAAGAACATGGAGCTTGAACACAATGTGAGAAGTCATGATAGCTTGTGTGATCATGCATAACATTATTGTGGAGGATGAGTGCGAGAATGCCAAGCAACTCGGAGGGTGGGAATTTTGGGGGCCTATGACATAGCCAGAGCATGCACCACAAGAATTTAAAGCCTACCTCCAAGTTCACAGAGAAATTTGAGACAGATAAACTCATGATCAACTGCAACCCGATTTGGTTGGGCACATGTGGATGCACAAAGGAAACCAAAAGGAGTAAATCTTGAATTTTAATAATTGTTTCTTAAACTTAATTTGTAAACTATGTTTAAAATATGTGAAATTGGCTTAAATTCGAAGGAAGGACGGGATTTGGGGCCGGCCGTTATTTTTTTTTTGGAAAGGAGCATATATTAATATCAAAAGATACCAATTACACCCGGCCTCTGCAATAACGCATTCATTAAAAAAAAGAATTACAAAAAAAGTCCCGCTACAGTTCCTCATTCATTGAAACAACAGTACCATCACGAAAATAGCACCAGAAGTCCATCTTCTCCAAAAATGATGACTCCAAGAAGGGAACAGTGCACAAACACCGTCATCGCCCGATCAAAGATCTAGGTTTTCACCCTGAAAAAAGTTCACACTCTCAAAACAATACTTTCAACAAGGCCACTGCCAGGCACAACCAATTAAGGCCAGGCCCTGAGTTTTCATCCTGAAAGATAGGACAATGAGCTTCTCCCGTACTGTCGTCCCCGCTCGCATACCACTGCTCCAAGTCACGATTCACCAAGCCAATTCCTTATCACCACCCGGACTCGAACCACCATTGTCAGTCCTCAGATCTCGGCCTTCATGACATTCTCCGTCGGCACCATGGGACGATAACATGCCCCATGATATTAACAGCCAACAGAGCTTCGAAGCGCTCCCTCTGAATCCAAATGGCCAGAGTAAAAACATGGGTGCGCACGACCGAATCCCACCCGATCCAGCGATCTCTTGGCATATGCGCACTGTGGAGTTCGCCGGCGGAGCCTTCCGAAACACAACGCTTCAGCCAGATCGATGACGACAGGCAACTGGCAGATCTTTACCTAGGCGACGAGTAGGAACCCTAGGACCACCACCTTTTATTCAAGCCGAGCATGTGGAGAAGACGACAAACCAGAAAGTCGTCACAGAACTTCATTGGCGTATCCGCAACAAATCATGGCCTAGATCTGAGGCCGAACACGCAATCAGCGCTTCAACCCGATCCCCTCGCCCTCCACGTGCTCGCTCAGGGAACCATCCGTCCGGCGACCGGCGCCCCGAGTCCCACCGCGCAGCCACAAGGACGGCGGGTCTAGGAGGAACCCTAGACCCACGACCACAACACCATCACCCGCAACCGCCTAGGGAGGAGAGTCCGACTGCAGTTGCCGCCTGTCCAGGAAGCGCCGTCCCGACCACCACCAGGGCCTCCTTGAAACGGCGCAGCCCCAGCCACCCCATTGAAGAAGACCATCGCAGCCGCCACCCCTAGCACCTTAGGTACTAGGGGGCCGACGCCAGCGACAGCGGCGGAGGGAGGCGATCTGGAGGAAGGGGGAGGTTGGCGGCGCCGGGATCTTAGGGCCCTCCGGTGGCGGCTGGGGTAGCCATGGGAGGGTTATGTACGGGAGCTAGAGGAAGGGGCCGGCCGTTATTAGATGAAGGGGAGTACATGAGGTGGATAAAATGGGACCAAATTTGGGAAGCTCTGCTAGAAATGCTCTAACGAAATCTCTAGTTTTCAGCATAAGAAGGAAGCGAAGGATCGGAGAGTAGCCGAAGCAAATTAGCCGGGACACGCAGTACGTACCATCACAGGAACTGTCCTGACCAGCCAGTGCCGCCTGCCGCTCCCGTCTTGAATGCAAACACATCCAACTCTCACCGCCCCACTTGAATGCCCTCTCCTCGCGACGTCTCCTCCTCCTATCATGGCTGTCTATAAACGCCGGCCGGCCACAGTCACACCTCGCCTCCTCCTCCTCCTCCTCCTCCTCTACTCGACAAGCTCAACATCTACCATAGACCAACGCTCAGCAAGAGTTCAGAACCAAACCAAACAGGAAATACCAGGCGATCCAGCGAGCGATGGCGCGGTGGTGTCAGCTAGCGGCGGTGCTGGTCGTGGCCGCCGTGTCGATGTCGGCGAGGACATCCATGGCGCAGGACGCGCTGCAGACCAAGTGCCAGGACGACCTGTCGAAGCTGTCGGACTGCATGGACTACGCGACGGGGCACGAGGACACGCCGTCGGCCAAGTGCTGCGACGACACGGCGGAGACGCAGAAGGAGCGGCCCGAGTGCCTCTGCTACATCATCCAGCAGGTGCACAGCGGCACCCACGGCGTCCAGAACCTTGGCCTCCGCTTCGACCGCCTCCTCGCACAGCCCGCCGCCTGCAAGCTCGCGCACGCCAACGTCTCCCTCTGCATCAGTGAGCAACCTACCTCCTCATACACAACGCATGCTTCTTCTACTCTCTTGCTAGTTTTGGTGTTCATGAGTATGGATCTCAAGGACTCTTTGCTTTCGTTTTTTGAGAAATCGAGACCTCCTTACTTACATTGGAGTAGTACATACATAGTACTCCACATTAACGGCATGTCCTTTTTGCTTTTCTTGGCGAAGTATTTTGTTTTTTTCTTATGAAGCAAAAGTCAGTAGTAATTATTTTGTTTTGCAATCGAAGATTGATAGTACTTTTATCTTACTACTATAGACGTTTTATGGTACTTTAGCTTTTTAGGGCAATTGAGCTTATTTTAGCTAACCAAACTCTGGATTAACAGTTTTTCTAATAATGCTTTAACAAACCAAGTTCGTGGCCTTGTGGGGGTATTGGGCCAAGCAGGCCACGTGTTCGTGCTGGGCCTAAGATGCGGCATGTGGCATGTGGCATTCATGTTGGTCCCGGATTCATGCTGCTAAGGAAAAACAAGATTCAGCCCATGTTCCTACTGCCCCAGTTACCAGACCTATGTATATCCCCTCCAAAAAAAAAACAGACCTTTGTATATAAACCACAAATAAGCATAGCCGCCTTTTTTACAATTATTATGTATTATATTACAGCGAATTCCCTTAAAAAATACTTTTGACAGTGGGTAGAATTGCACAAGACTAATTTCTTCTCCTTTTGTGTTTGAGAATTTTTTCTGTTTATTACAAATCTGTCTGCTTACTGAACATTCTGTGCATCACACTGCACAACTGATCACTACTCTAAATTAATCCTGATGATTGTGCTGGTACTCTAGTTTGACAATGGTTCTTCTTTGTTGATACAGTAGATTCTAATGTTTGATGTTTCTTTGCCCTCCTGCTAGACCTACTGCACCTGACCCCGAGCTCACCAGACTACGCTATGTTCGCAAACGCCTCGAGCGGTAAGTTATCTGAATCTTTCACCTTTCTGCCAAAATAACTACAGGTTCAAGAATCTGTTTCAGAGAACTTGAGATTCTATACAATCTCGGAGAACCTATCTGTAGGCTGTGTAGCTCAAGGTGTTCTGTCAAGACATATAGTTCTGTCAAAACATGTTCTTACTAACTCAAGGTGTCCTTCTTCTCTCCCCTGACCTGCAGTTACTCCGTCCCCTGCCACCCCCGCCAGCGACACCGCCAACGGCTTCAAGGTTCCGACGGGGATCGGTTACGGCGTCGTGGCGGCGGCCGTCGTCTCCGCGGTCTTCTCGTCCATCTTCTGATTTCTCGAGAACCAGACGCCCTCTCCTTTTTCCTCCTGTATCGTGCAAGTTTGTTTACTTAGTCTGCGAGCTCCCACGCAACGACCGGTGCTTTGGTTGTTAGTCTGCTCATGTATGTGACACGGAGATTCGTTCTGATGATGTGTAATGGCTTTTTTTACCAAGATAAATAGATCGACAGAGCTGAGACCTGTGTTTTTCTACATGCTGTGGAAATGGTGATTTGATGGGTCAGCACGGGTGCCCTGCAAAAATACACGACGGCTTCTATGTTTCATTTTCAGTATACTATACAGAAAAGGATTGTTCTTGGCATGAAGTCTGAATATACTATCCCCGCAAAAAAAAAAGTCTGAATATACTACAGAAAAGGGTTTCTGTTCCTTCAAGCAATGTACTGTACTGTACTTGCTTGCTTCCATATGCACTCATCCACCCATCCTTCTGTTCCCAATTGGTCCTGTCGTTGTCCGTGAGTTAGCCTCTGCCAGACCGCACTGCAACCAGACAAGCCAAACCTCTGTATTTCTGGAAAATACGCTAGGAGACAAGAGGACTCGTCGGATCCAATTGCTAGTCCAAGATGCCAGCCTGCTCACCGACTGCTCGTTCCGTTGTTGGTTTGTGCGGATCCGTTCTGTATTTCTGGCGGCCTGTAGCAGCTTAACGCGTGTGCTGCCGACTGCAGGCGAGCGACGTGCGTCCACGGACACGGCCGGGCTTAAGATCTGAAAGCTCGCCGCCGTGGCGCGGGACGCGGCTAGACTTTATTAGTGAGCGCTGCGCTGCGCCGCTAAGATATACTTACTGTACACGGCCGGCGATCGCGGTCGAGGAGGAGCACGAGGAAGAAGAGGAGGAATCATCCGTCAATCGTGCGCGCGACGCATCGGCCGTGTCGTCGTCGTCGTGCCGCGCATTCGGCCGCACCATGCTCGCACGTTGCCTTCGCACGCATCGTTTCTCCGGTCAACTATGCTAGGGCGGAGAGGAAGAAAAGAAATACTCCTAGGATCAACGCATTAAGCATTTTTGGGACGACTTGCTGTTATAGCGCCGGCTCATACATGACTTTGCTCGAAACGGTCATACGTCCAGCTATATAAATATAGGGAGTGCCTAGATCTCAACCGCCTGAAAACTAGTTATGTCTAAATCGCTGATGTTATCCTAATATTTGTGCTAATTCTTAGTTGCAACCTACATTAAATTCTCAGTTACATCCGAGTTGCAACTCATGTGTAACTTTCATTTAGCATGAATCACGAGATAAATCAAACGGTGAAAGAGGCGACTGAGACTTAAGAAGTTCTCGCGCGTCTGAAAACTAGCAAATCCGATAAATATAACAAGAAGTTGAGACCACTGATGGGCCAGACAGCACATTACCCAAGAAAAAATAAAGAAAAAACACAAAAGAAAAAGAAAAAAAAGCAAAGCCGATAACAACGGCTTGACGAAAACGAGGAGGACCCACAACCGTTGCGCCCTCCAACTAAGTTCCACCGCATGCCTAGCACTACAAAGCGCCACGCATCAAGCAACACCTCCAAGAAAAAAAACGATGATGACGACGCTGCTGCCCGGACAGGTCCTAGGGTTTCTCCCGGTATGCTCCGGGAGGTGGAGAAGAGGTACACCCGACGCCCTTCAGGAAGGACGGTGGCGCCCGTAGACGTCACCGCGTCGGTGTCAAGAAGACAAGAATTTCTTCCGACCCCTAAAAAAACACTCCCGGACGCTATCGTAGTGCTCCACCAAGCTCGTCGCCCGCCAGTGCACGCCACCACAGTATTGCAGCCGCCACCGCCGTCGCACCAAGACCCACAAAGTAAGGTCGGTAAGACAGGAAAGAGCAAGCTTCGGCAGGGTTGCCGGAACAACAATGCGCGGAAGGGAACTACCTCCACCACCAGCAAGTGGTAGCCAACCGGATACAGCCGCAGGGAAAACAAGGCCCACCTGGCCCGTTCGAGCCCCCGAGGGCCCGTGAAGCCCCACCGCCGCACTGCAGCAAGGGAACCGTCGTCCACACCAACCTCACACTAGCCCTCGACCCGTCCCAGGGAACAAGCGCCATCACGATCCACCACCAAGTGGCAGCACCATCACCACCGCGCTCACCCGGGACTTCCGGACCACCATCAGTCTGAGAAACACCACCTAGGCCCGCAAGGGCGCGGAGAGACGAGTGTGACGAACACATCAGCTCCATGCTGCCCACGAGCCCCCCCGAGCACTGAAAATCAGGAGACCACCAGATCCAGGCCCGCCTGGCCCAAATCTGGAATCCCGGGCGTCTCGCAGCCCGGATGAGGCGCCTACCCACTGGTGACCAAGGGGCCCACCTGGCCCAGTTCAGGCCCATTCTGGCCTAGATCGGGCCTGGCAAGGGCCACCGATGGGAGCACCCGCAACACCTCCTTCCCCCTCCATGCCGAGGGTCCCGCCGCCACGCAGCCACCGGCTGGGGGAGGAGGGGCTTGCTGCCGCTAGCCGGAGACCGAGGGCCCCGACGGGATCCCGCACGGCCCAGATCAGGCCCTGCAGAGCTCGTAGCCGGGAGCACCCGCGGCCGCCCACCGCGCAGTCGAGCCGCCCACCACTCCACGCCCAATCGCCGCCTCCTCGTCCTGTAGAGCCCCCGCCGAGCCCGCCATGGAGCGCCGCCGTCAGAGAAGGGTCCCGTGCACCCCTACCGCCGTCAGGAAAGAACGTCCGCCGCTATCGGCCCGCTGGCTTTGTCCGGCCGGTACGACGACGGCAAGGAGAGAAGGAAGTCGAGCAGAGCCATCATGGCCGCCTTCGCCGTCGTCATGACGAGACGAACGGAAGTTTTTCCTTGGCTCTCATACATGACTTTCAATCATACGAAAACAATGGGTGCAAGAGTACTTAACCGTCCCGATTATAAAACTGGTCATCACACCGGTACCCGAGACTGTGCCCCGCTCGATCGTCGCCTGAAATAACTCAGCCTGCCGACGACGAAAACAGTTGGAGGCCATGTGCGACTCCATTTTCCCCACAAGTATTCAAGTGTTCCTTATTTATCCGGTATACACTAGTACTCCCTCTGTTTGGGATTATAGGTCCTACGCGCATACCTAGATTGTTAATTTGACTAACAAAACATAACTTATATATCATAAAAGTTATACCATTAGAAAATATAACCTCTAAAGCTTGTAATGGTATAATTTTTATGCTATAATATTTATATTTTATTGTTCAAATTGTCAACCTAGTTATCCGCGCGGGACTTATAATCCCAAACAGAGGGAGTATACATCCTGGTGTTAGCTAAGACCAGATTGACAATGATTAGCGTGACTGCTTCTCGATAATGAAAGATTCGCGTAACTACTCGATCAGAACGACCACGCGAATGGGACCAAAAGAAACAGCGAGCTCAGTGTCGATTATTACGAGTTGGGGATCGTATTTGGAGCTCTGGTGGTTTGAGTGTTGGCAATGCATGGTTTGGCGAGGGGAATCTGATAATAATAATAATAATCTAATAATCTGGCACACCAACCTTTGATTGGAGGAGTTTGGATGGCACGTCGTCTGCGGTATTCGTGACACGCGGGGTTCTGTATGTGGTCCAAGCAGTGTCGTTGTCAGGATCACAGGTCTTACATTTTAACTAGAATTGTGAATTCAAACACACGCATTTGGTTTTGTGTGCATTAGCGCAATCAATTTAGAACTACTCCTTCATTCGCCAAAAAAAAAATTAAACCTATTTTTTTTTAACACAAGAGAGGGGTCGTGAAGGACCCCGATGCTCATTAATGTTCAGTCGATGGGTACATTTTACAAGCAGGACCACTATAATTATAAAATTGTAGAACAACCCTGAGAATAAGCAAGGTGGATCCTAAATAAAATCCTGGAAACGCAGTCAGGTCCTTGGAACCCTCCACCGTCGATGTGCAAGCGCCGACGACCATCTCGATCCCGCCGAGGACGAACCACTTGGCCGGAAAGAGTTGGTGAAGCCCGACGCGCCGCACCCATAAGCCTCCATCTTGGAGGTTGAGATCACGCGGCGTGGAAGAAGCCCATCATGGGCATGGATGCCGGTGGCAATCGATACCACCATGCTAGGAGCTCGAGGAGGCAACAAGGCAAAATGAAGAACATCATCATCAAGGCCTACCTCTTATCCCTCCTCGCCACCTTGGTCGGCCAGGTCGAAGAAGACGCCGCTGATGTTGCTGGGTCGCCGCCACGAGCGCTTATGAAGGGGTCCTGCAAGAGGAACCTCCACCGCATACTCCCACCATGAGAGCTTGACGACAAGATTCGTCGGCAAACTAATGGTACAACGCCGATGCACCAGAGCATAGGAACCCTGCCCTCCACCTTCAGAACTACTGCACCACTCCAGCCTCTCCCTCCCCCCTCCGCCATGGCCGGCCAGAGTGAGAAGACAGAGAAGGCCCCAACAGTAGAAGAAGAAAGGGTGATACAAGGGCTTATTTGTGGAGATCCCTGGGGTTGCGCCGTCCGCCAGCACCACCGACCACCGGAGTTCGCTGCCGCCATGCCACCACCACTAGATGCGTTGAGACTGGCCCAAACAGCCCAACGCCCTACTCCAAACTACTGGCATCTTGCCAGGACAACTACATCTAACCCTATCATCTACTTCGGCACCTCCCCCTGTCCATCTCCGGTCGGCAAAGCCGCCGGAGTTGGGTCGGGATCGGGCCGGTCTTCTTTGGTCAACGGCCAAACACGGGAGGTGGGGGCGGAGAAGATAAACCTACTCCTTAGCAGGTACCTAAGAGGACAGAAAGGTTTTTTAATGAGACGGCATGTTGGCTTAATATAATAGAATTTTCAAAAAAAATAGACCTACTTTGGAAACTTTTCCTTTTCTTTATATTTTGGTGCATCTATAGCAGATCCCGATAAACTGAACCCGGATATGTCGGAGGGAGCTAGAAAAGTGTTTTTCAGTACGAACTATCATGCGCAAGAGCATATAGCCAAATACTGGAAAATATATACTCCCTCCAATCCATATTACTTGTTGCAGAAATAGATGTATCTAGACATATTCTAGTGCTAGATACATAATCCAGTGATAATTATTATGGATCGGAGGAAGTACTAGAAAATTGAAAAATGTATTCACAAGAGATTTTGTTCACTAGTGGAAAATGGGTGTCTAGTCTCGGTTCCATACAGGCTCTAGTCCCGGTTTTGCAACCGGGACTACGGAATTAGGACTAGAGGTCCCAACCTTTAGTCCCGGGTTCGTTAGGAACCAGGACTAATGTCTCTCCACATGGCCGCGTAGGGGAGCGGGGGTGGAGGACCTTTAGTCCCGGTTCGTAGTACGAGCCGGGACTAGACGTTCTCTGCCGCGGCAGGATTTTACAAAGTCGGCTGCCGCGACACAATTTTGGGGGCGATTTCTGCCGCGACACAACTTTTTTGCATTTTGCGGCAGCATTTTTTTGGGGGCGGGGGGAGGGTCTGCCGTAGCAGGAGGATCGGTAGAGGAGGAAGAGTTTTGGCATAAGTGACGTGCAACGAAGCATTCCATTACACAGAACATCGTCGTGGTTATATAGATATAATTCGATTATGTATACAATTTGATTACATGGAGATCACAACCCGTCTATTTGATTATATGGAGATCATTAAATCACTAGTATCCCTTGGTATGGAATTTTCCATTTGGGTCTATGGCATGGTAGGCCAAAAATCCTGCCAATTCCTCTTGAATTGCTACCAAGCGCTCCTTTGGTTGGAGATTCTCCCGCAATCTTTCCAATTATAATACATAAAAGAAGGAGATCAATATGAATATTGTGAGACCCTGGCGTATGGCTCCATAGAATTGATAGGAAACCCATACCAACAAGTTGCAACTTCTTTTCCGGAAGCTCATTCGAAAAGAACTCTAAGGTTAAGCGTGCTTGGCCTAGAGCAATTCTAGGATGGGTGACCGACCAGGAAGTGGTACGGTGCACAGTGAGGACAAAGTCTTGTGAGAAAAGACTAGTATTGGTCTGTGGGGTTAGTCTAGAGATCCTATTGAGCTGCCAGAAGTGACAGCCGTCGGTCCGGAGTGACCGGGGGTGTTACAAGTGGTATCAGAGCCGACCCTCGCGGTTACATGGGTGTGTGCGGGTCAGTGGCGGACATGTGTAGCATGGCGCGCGTGTCCCAGAGTGGACAAGGCATGGCAATGTGCCGGCACTCGATGCACAGACGTGTGCCAAGAGGGGACGTTCCTAGCTTGTGGTTGATCGACGAGGACGTCGATCTTCTAAGGGTGGGTATATGTGAGACCCTGGCGAATGGCTCAATAAGATTGATAGGAAACCCATACCAACAAGTTGCAACTTCTTTTCCGGAAGCTCATTTGAAAAGAACTCTAAGGTTAAGTGTGCTTGGCCTAGAGCAATTCTAGGATGGGTGACCGACCGAAGTGGTGCAGTGCGCGCAGTAAGGACAAAGTCTTGTGAAAAAGACTAGTGTTGGTCTGTGGGGTTAGTCTAGAGATCCTATTGAGCTGCCAGAAGTGACAACCGTCGGTCCGGAGTGACCGGGGGTGTTACAAATATCAATCGTCATAACAAATATTATGAATAACACTCAAAACAACTGATTATAATAAATTCACGAGTCCATCATCAACATAGTTTACATCACTACATTGGACAAGCTAAAACCCTGAATTAGCACGAGTCCATCATCAACATAATTTACATCACTACATTCGACAAGCTAAAACCCGGAATTAGCACAACCGACCTAAACCTGAATTTGGGACCAAAAGACGATGGCGTCACTTCATCAAGGACCCAAAGGCGGCGGCGCTTCACTACTTATCGGGGGAGTACGCCAAGTAGGCTTGGAGGATCGCTTCGAAGCACCAGGCCTAGGAGTTCGCCCCGTGCTTCTCCGAGGCGCAGATCCCTTGATAGCTGCGTCGTGATGTACACCGCGACATCGCGGCGTAGCATCTCCTTCTATGCCACCATGGGTACCGAGCAACCTTGCACCCGATAGAGAACTTTCTCCTTGTGCTCGAGCAAGGAACGACCTCCTCCTTGTCATCGTCATCGGCCTCCACCTTCTCATCCTCCTTGGAGGACGACGACAACTACACCATGTATGATGGCAGTGTCATTGCTACTGCGCAATGCACTGCGGCCCAAGAGCTCTTCGCCTCCGCTCCAGCCACGCGAAACTGTGTGAAGTAGACGTCATGTCGCATTCGACTTGCATGTGTGGTGAAGACGTTCTTGCCGCTCATGTTCCTGGGCGGCGCAGAGGGGTACGGCCATGCGACGAAGAGTACATGACGCCCCACTTCCTCGCGGAGACGCCGATGAGCACCCACGGTCGATGGGGGAGCTATTTTCCGACCACATTTTGCAGATCCGAGGGGGATTGCTGGATTTGGTGGCCTGTCGACGGGTGTATTGGGCGACGGATTTGGGTGGCGGAGGAGGCGATGTGGCGAGTGGGCGATGGGGAAATCGACCCTGATATGCCCCTTCAACCTGGGTATGTAGCACCCAGATGGTCCTATATCTAGGCCAATAGATATTGTTACCCATGGGCACAAAAATACCCAAAAATGGAAAACAGCCGAAAAAGCGATGGGGAAGTCGACCCTAATACGCCCCTTCAAACCGGATATGTAGCACCCGGATGGGCCTATATCTAGCCCACTAGATATTGTTATTCGTGGGCACAAAAATAGAAAACAACCGGAATTTTCCGGTTTCAGACCATTATTGGGATTTGCTAGAGATGCTCTTACCCCCTCTGTTCCGTAGTGTAGCATCTTGTGACAAACCATTTAAATTTATCAAAACATACTATATTTGTAGGGTTTCGTAGCATGGAAAACAAAAAAATTCTACCGCATGCACACAAACAAGCCAAGATCTATCTACTAGATTGTAGCAACGAGTCGATAGAAGCACTCACCCTTCAAGAATCCAAAGCGGTTAACGAGAGCAGATTCTCGTGGGTGATGTAGCCGTACACTTGCCGATCTCAAGATCACGTAGACGATCCTTCCGGCGCTGCGTTCCGGCAGCGCTTCCACAGTCGGTCACACGTTGGTACTCGATGAAGACCTTCCTCTCCCTTGTTCCAGCAGGCAGCGGAGGTTGTAGTTCTCCCCTCGTGATCCCGGCAGCACGACGACATGGTGTCGGAAGTAGAGGGAAGATCCCGCAGGGCTTCACCTAAGCCGGATGCGAGTTATGGTGGATTAGGGTTTCCCGGAAATCTAGGGTTTGGAAATCCGAGAGGAGGAGGAGGTGTCCGCAGCGGCTAGGGCGGCGGCGATGAACCGGCGGCGCGGCGGCGACGACGGCGCGCGGGCGGCTTGGGCGGGGAGGGCTAGGTCTTGTGTTGTGTTGAGGCAGCCCCCTCTATTTATGAGAGGGGGGGGCAGCCTTGGGAGGGGTGGGTTTGAATCCAAACCCAAACCCAAGTTGGATTGAGAGAAGGACTTTTTTCTTCTCCTACTAGGAAACCATTGTTCCAGTTTGAATTTTCAAACTTCCCGTTTGACTTTCAATTTACAGCTTTATTTCTCTCTTGCATATGCCAACACCAAGTGACCTTGGATATGATCCAATCATTCCACATATCCATGACACATTCATGGACCATTCCCCTTCCGGACCGGTGAACCTTCTAGACCCTTCTAGAACCTCTCCGATGAAAACATCAGAAACTTTCCCGAACTCCGAAATAGGACTTTCCTTATATGAATCTTATTCTCTGGACCATTCCGGATCTCCTCGTTATATCCCAGATCCAATCCGAGACTCCGAACAACATTCGGTATCCCTATTAACATTCCATATCTACTAAACAACATTGAATCCTTAAGTGTGTCTCCCTACGGTTCGTGAATTATGCAGACATGATTGAGACACTTCTCCGATCAATATAGAGGAATCTGGAAATTCATATGGCTCCCACATATTTCAACGATTACTTTGCGATCGAATGAACCACTTACATACGATACCAATTTCCCTTTGTCTCACGATAGTTTACTTATCTAAGGTTTTGATCGTCTGTATCTCTACATACCTAGTTCAACCTCGTTACTGATAAGTACTCTTTTCTCGTTCCTGTGATATGTGATCCCTTGTGAGACAGTCACATGCTTGCAAGCTAATTGGATGACATTCCACCGAGAGGGCCCAGAGTATATCTATCCGTCATATGGATGGACAAATCCCACTCTTGATCCATGTGCCTCAACCCATACTTTCCGAACACTCAATGCCACCTTTATAACCACCCAGTTACGGTGTGGTGTTTGATGTCATCAAAGCATCCTTCCGGTGAGGGTGATTAGCATGATCTCATGGTCGAAGGAATTAGGTTACTATGTATCAGAAAACTTATAGAAAACGAACTATTAAAATGACTTGATCTTTATGCTACGCTTATCTATAGGAGTATGTCCATCATACCATTCTCCTAATGATATGATCTTATTATTAACAACATCTCAATGTTCATGATTGAGAAACCACGATCATATATTAATCAACAAGCTAGTATTATAAAGAGGTTTTACCAGGGACTCTAATTTAGTTTACAAATCACACAAGTATTAATGTTTCCGGTTAATACTATTATAGCATGAATGTAAAAATTTATCATAAACACAAAGATATAATAATAACTGCTTTTATTATTGCCTCTAGGGCATATCTCCAACAGTCTCCCACTTGCACTAGAGTCAACTAATCTAGAATACATGGTAATATACTGAACAACCATAGCGGTTTGGTGCTGGTCATGTTTTGCCCTCGGGAGAGATTTAGTCAACGGATCCGCCACATTCAGATCTGTGTGTACTTTGCAAATCTTTATGTCACCATCTTGGACATGCTCTCGAATGGCGTGAAAACGTAGCTTTATGTGCTTCAGCTTATTGTGTGACCTTGGTTCTTGCGCATTGGCTATGGCGCCCATGTTATCACAGTAGATAGACATTGGGTCCAGCGCACTTGGAACCACACCGAGCTCTGTAATGAACTCCTTCATTCATATCGCCTCTTGTGAAACCTCCAAAGCAGCTATGTATTCCGATTCAGTTGAAGATCTCGCCACAACGCTTTGCTTTGCACTCCTCCAGCTAACTGTTGCACCATTCAAAGTAAATACGTATCCAGATTGAGATTTAGAATCATTCGGATCGGTGTTCCAACTAGCATCGGTGTATCCATTAACAACGAGCTGTTCATCACCTCCATAAGAAAGAACCATATCCTTAGTTCTTCTCAAGTACTTAAGGATGTTTTTGACCGCTGTCCAATGATCCAGTCCTGGATCACCTTGATATCCGCTAGTCAAACTAACAGCATATGCAATGTCGGGTGTAGTACATAGCATGGCATACATTAGAGATCCTATGGCTGAGGCATAGGGAGTCTTACTCGTTCTTTCTCTATCTTCTGTCGTTGCAGGACTTTGAGTTTTACTCAAGGTCGTATTGGGCAATATGGGCAAGAACCCTTTCTTGCTATCTTCCATTCCAAACCTCTTTAGAACTTTGTCCAAATATGTACTCTGTGACAATGATATTAGGCGCCTCGATCTATCTCTATAAATCTTTATGCCTAATATGTAAGCTGCTTCGCCAAGATCTTTCATTGAAAAACTATTATTCAAATAATCCTTGACACTATTAAGAAGGTCTACATCATTCCCAATCAACAATATGTCATCTACATATAGTATTAAGAATGCTACAGAGCTCCCACTCACTTTCTTGTAAATACAAGCTTCTCCATAATTTTGTATAAAACCAAAGCTTTTGATTACCTTATCAAAAGTTGATTCCAACTTCGGGATGCTTGCTTCAATCCATATATGGATCGTTGAAGTTTGCATACCTTGTTAGCATCTTTAGGATCGACAAAACCTTTGGGTTGCATCATATACAACTCTTCATCAATGTCTCCATTGAGGAAAGCTGTTTTGACATCCATCTGCCATATCTCATAATCATAATATGCAGTGATTGCTAACATAATCCTCACAGACTTTAGCTTCGCTACTGGTGAGAAAGTCTCATCGTAGTCAACTCCTTGAATTTGTCGAAACCCTTTTGCGACAAGTCGAGCTTTATAGATAGTAACATTACCATCAGCATCTGTTTTTCTTCTTGAAAATCCATTTGTTCTCGATAGCCTTCCGGCCATCCGGTAAGTCCACCGAAGTCCATACTTGGTTTTCGTACATGGATCCAATCTCAGATTTCATGGCTTCTTGCCATTTATTGGAATCTGGGCTCATCGTCGCTTCCTCATATGTCGCAGGGTCATCGGTGTTGTCTACCAACATGATACTCATAACGGGATCATACCAATCGGGAGTGGTACGAGTTCTCGTTGACCTGCGAGGTTCCGTAGTAACTTCAATCGAAGTTTCATGATCAACATCATTAGCTTCCTCTCTTATTGGTGTAGGCGCCACAGGAACTATTTCCGGTGCTGCGCTACTCGCAAGTTCGAGAGAAGGTTCATCAACCTCGTCGAGTTCTACTTTCCTTCCAGTCACTTCTTTCGAGAGAAACTCCTTCTCTAGAAAGGATCCATTCTTGGCAACTAAGATTTTGCCCTCGGATCTATGATAGAAGGTATACCCAATAGTTTCCTTCGGGTATCCTATGAAGACGCATTTTTCCGCTTTGGGTTCAAGCTTGTCTGGCTGTAACTTCTTTACATAAGCTTCGCAACCCCAAACTTTAAGGAACGACAATTTAGGTTTCTTCCCAAACCATAATTCATACGGTGTCGTTTCAATGGATTTAGATGGTGCCCTATTTAAAGTGAATGCGGCTATTTCTAATGCATAACCCCAAAACGATAGCGGTAAATCTGTAAGTGACATCATAGAACGAACCATATCTAAGAGAGTTCGATTACGACGTTCGAACACACCATTACGTTGTGGTGCTCCCGGCGGTGTCAACTGTGAAAGTATTCCGCATTTTATCAAATGCTCGCCAAACTCGTAACTTAGATATTCGCCTCCACTATCAGATCTTCTTGTTACGTTGATTCTCTACCTCACTTTGAAATTCCTTAAACTTTTCGAAAGTTTCGGACTTATGTTTCATGAAATAGATATACCCATATCTACTCAAGTCATCCGTGAAGGTGAGAACATAACGATAACCACCGCGCGATGCTACACTCATTGGGCCACACACACATCGGTATGTATGATTTCCAATAAGTTTGTATCTTGCTCCATCATACCATAAAATGGAGTCTTAGTCATTTTACCCATCAGACATGCTTCACATCTTTCAAGTGATTCAAAATCAAGTGATTCAAGAAGTCCAGCAGAATGGAGTTTCTTCATACGCTTCACTCCAATATGACCAAGATGACAGTGCCACATATAGGTCGAGTTATAGCTCAATTTCAAACGTTTAGTTTCATTGTTATTAATGTGTTTTTTTCCACAATCGAGATTCAATAAGAATAGACCATCTATCAAAAGTGCATGTGCATAAAACATATTACTCATAGAAATCGAACAACCATTATTCTCGGTCTTAAACAAGTAACCGTCTCGCAATAAACATGATCCAGATATAATGTTCATGCTCAACGTAGGCACCAAATAACAATTATTTAAGTATAAAACTAATCCCGATGGTAGATGAAGAGGTAGCGTGCCGACCGCGATCACATCAACCTTTGATCCATTTCCAACATGCATCGTCACCTCGTTCTTCGCTAGCTTCCGTTTATTGCGCAGTACCTGTTTCGAGTTACAAATATGAGAAACCGAACCAGTATCAAATACCCAGGCACTACTACGAGTACTAGTGAGATACACATCAATAACATGTATATCGGATATACCTTTCTTCTTGATGTTGTCGTTCTTCAAATCCGCCAAGTACTTTGGGCAATTCCGCTTCCAGTGACCTTCCTTGCGGTAAAGCACTCAAGATCGTGCTTAGGCCCAGCCTTGGTCTTCTTCGCCGGCGCGGCGACTTTCTTACCGCCCTTCTTGAAGTTTACCTTTTTCTTAGACCTGCCTTGCTTTTTGAATTTGGTGGTCTTATTAACCAACAACACTTGGTGCTCTTTCTTGATATCCACTTCTGCAGATTTCAACATGGTGTAGAGTTCTGGCAACGACTTGTCCATGTTTTGCATATTGTAGTTCATCACAAAGTTCTTGTAACTTGGTGGCAGTGATTGGAGGACACGGTGAATCCCCAAATAATTAGGAATCACTATACCCAAGCTTTGGAGTTCACTTGCGTGCCCAGACATCTTAAGCACGTGCTCATTGACGGAGCTGCCCTCTTCCATCTTGCAGTTAAAGAACTTTTCAGAAGCCTCATAACCCTCAACTGCCGCATGAGCCTCAAATATCATTTTGAGTTCACGGACAATATCATGTGGGTCATGGTTCTCAAACCTTTTCTGAAGCTCCGATTCCAAACCATACAAGATAGCACACTAGACTATGGAGTACTGATTCTTCCGAGCGAGGAAAACATTCTTTACCTCATCGGTAGCAGTAGCTGCAGGCGGTTCACCCAGCGGTGCATCCAGCACATAGGTCAAATTACCAGCATTGAGGACAATCCTCAAATTGAGGAACCAATCCGCGAAGTTGCTTCCATTTTTTTTCAACTTTTCTTTCTCTAGGAACGCATTGAAATTGATGGTAGGGGCCACCATTGATCTACAACATATTTGCAGTAGTTTAAACTAAGTTTATGACAAATTGAGTTCTAATTAATAGTTAAATTAATCTAGGTGAAATCCCACTCAAAACAATATCCCTCACATTGTTTTAGTGATCACACGAACCAAATCCACCACATCAAAACCGATCATCACGAGAGTTGATGTAGCTTCAATGGCGAACAATCAACATGTTCATCATATCTACTATATGACTCATGCTTTACCTTTCGGTGATCTGTGTTCCGAGACCATGTCTGTACAGGCTAGGCTCGTCAAGATCAAACCTTATCTTCCGCATGAGCAAATCTGGCTTGCTCACGTTGTATACACTCGCAGAATCTAACACACCCGATCATCACGTGGTGCTTCGAAACAACGAGCTTTAGCAACGGTGCTTACTAAGGATGAACACTTTAAAACTTGAAATTATGTGCATGAGGGATCATCTTATAATGCTACCGTCACAAACTAAGCAATACAAGATGCATAAAGGATTAACATCACATGCAATTCATAATATGTGATATGATATGACCTTTCTTCTTGTGCTTCCGATCTCCATATTCAAGCACGAACATGATCTCCATCATCACCGGTATGGCGTCAAGGTCAATGGCGCCGTTTCATGGTTGTCGTCCACCGGCTTCAACTATTACAACTACTTTGAATAGACACGCAGGTCTTAACGGAATTTAAAAGACAACCATATGGCTTGTGCCAGTTGCCAACTTACAATAAGGAACATTGCATACATCATATATAATCACAATCATGGCCATATCACATCACAGCACACCCCTGCAAAACAAAGTTAGACGCCTCTAATTTTCTTTGCATATTTTACGTGGTTTGGGGCTTTCAATAAGTGTCGTTCTAACTTACGAACAAGAACCACAACATTGATGTTTAAACTATCAAGTGCCCATTGTAGATTGAATCTATACTATGATGGGAGAGACAGACACCCGCAAAGCCAATAATGCAATACAATTTGCATGTTGAGCGTGGAGCAAGTCTCATGAACGATGTCATGTAAGGTTAGCCCGGGCCGCTTCATCCCATCATACCGCACGATGCAAAGTACACAAAAATCAATTGATAATAAAAGCACCACCGCCCATAATGAACATTGTGTTCTACTCGTGCAACAGATCTACATATAGACACGACTCTTATACCACTGTAGGGGTTCGTAGCATGGAAAACAAAAAAATTCTACCGCGTGCACACAAACAAGCCAAGATCTATCTACTCGATAGAAGAACTCACCTTTGAATATTCCAAAGCGGTTAACGAGAGCAGATTCTCGTGGGTGATGTAGTCATACACTTGTCGATCTCAAGATCGCGTAGATGATCCTTCCGGCGCTGCGTTCCGGCAGCGCTTCCGCCGTCGGTCACACGTTTGGTAATCGATGAAGACCTTCCTCTCCCTTGTTCCAGCAGGCAGCGGAGGTTGTAGTTCTCCCCTCGTGATCCCGGCAGCACGACGACGTGGTGTCGGAAGTAGAGGGAAGATCCCGCAGGGCTTCGCCTAAGCCGGATGCGAGTTATGGTGGATTAGGGTTTCCCGAAAATCTAGGGTTTAGAAATCCGAGAGGAGGAGGAGGTGTCGGCGGCGACTAGGGCGGCGGAGAAGAACTGGCGGCGGCGCGAGGCGGCAAGCTTGCGACGCCATGATGGCGGCGCGGCGGCGGCTTGGCTCGGGGAGGGCTAGGTCTTCTGTTGTGTTGGGGCAGCCCTCCCCCTCTATTTATGAGAGGGGGCAGTCTTGGGAGGGGTGGGTTTGAATCCAAACCCAAACCCAAGTTGGATTGAGAGAAGTACTTGTTTCTTCTCCTACTAGGAAACCATTGTTCCAGTTTGACTTTTCAAACTTCCCGTTTGACTTTCAATTTAGAGCTTTATTTCTCTCTTGCATATGCCAACACCAAGTGACCTTCGATATGATCCAATAATTCCACATATCCATGACACATTCATGGACCATTCCCCTTCCGGACCGGTGAACCTTCTAGACCCTTCTAGAACCTCTCGGATGAAAACATCGAAAACTTTCCCGAACTCCGAAACATGACTTTCCTTATATGAATCTTATTCTCCGGACCATTTCGGATCTCCTCGTGATATTCCGGATCCAATCCAAGACTCCGAACAACATTCGGTATCCCTATTAACATTCCATATCTACTAAACAACATCGAATCCTTAAGTGTGTCTCCCCACGGTTCATGAATTATGCCGACATGATCGAGACAATTCTCCGATCAATAACCAATAGAGGAATCTAGAAATTCATATGGCTCCCACATATTTCAACGATTATTTTGCGATCGAATGAACCACTTACATACGATACCAATTTCCCTTTGTCTCACGATAGTTTACTTATCTAAGGTTTTGATCGTCGGTATCTCTGCATACCTAGTTCAACCTCATTATTGATAAGTACTCTTTTCTCGTTCCCGTGATATGTGATCCCTTGTGAGCTAGTCACATGCTTCCAAGCTAATTCGATGACATTCCACCGAGAGGGCCAGGAGAATATCTATCCGTCATATGGATGGACAAATCCCACTCTTGATCCATGTGCCTCAACCCATACTTTTCGAACACTCAATGCCACCTTTATAGACACCCAGTTACGGTGTGGTGTTTGATGTCATCAAAGCATCCTTCCGGTGAGGGTGATTAGCATGATCTCATGGTCGAAGGAATTAGGTTACTATGTATCAGAAAGCTTATAGCAAACGAACTATTAAAATGACTTGATCTTTATGCTACGCTTATATATAGGAGTATGTCCATCATACCATTCTCCTAATGATATGATCTTGTTATTAACAACATCTCAATGTTCATGATCGAGAAATCACGATCATCTATTAATCAACAAGCTAGTATTATAAAGAGGCTTTACCAGGGACTCTAATTTAGTTTATAAATCACACAAGTATTAATGTTTCCGGTTAATACTATTATAGCATGAATGTAAACATTTATCATAAACACAAAGATATAATAATAACTGCTTTTATTATTGCCTCTAGGGCATATCTCCAATAGTCTCCCACTTGCACTAGAGTCAACTAATCTAGATTACATGGTAATATACCGAACACCCATAGCGGTATGGTGCTGGTCATGTTTTGCCCTCGGGAGAGGTTTAGTCAACGGATCCGCCACATTCAGATCTGTGTGTACTTTGCAAATCTTTATGTCACCATCTTGGACATGCTCTCGAATGGCATGAAAACGTAGCTTGATGTGCTTCATCTTATTGTGTGACCTTGGTTCTTGCGCATTGGCTATGGCGCCCATGTTATCACAGTAGATAGACATTGGGTCCAGCGCACTTGGAACCACACCGAGCTCTATAATGAACTCCTTCATTCGTATCGCCTCTTGTGAAGCCTCCGAAGCAGCTATGTATTCCGATTCAGTTGAAGATCTCGCCACAGCACTTTGCTTTGCACTCCTCCAGCTAACTATTGCACCATTCAAAGTAAATACGTATCCAGATTGAGATTTAGAATCATCCAGATCGGTGTTCCAACTAGCGTCGGTGTATCCATTAACAACGAGTTGTTCATCACCTCCATAAGAAAGAACCATATCCTTAGTTCTTCTCAAGTACTTAAGGATGTTTTTGACCGTTGTCCAATGATCCACTCCTGGATCACTTTGATATCTGCTAGTCAAACTAACAACATATGGAATGTCGGGTCTAGTACATAGCATGGCATACATTGGAGATCCTATGGCTGAGGCATAGGGAGTATTACTCATCCTTTCTCTATCTTCTGCCGTTGCAGGACTTTGAGTTTTACTCAAGGTCGTATTGGGCAACATGGGCAAGAACCCTTTCTTGCTATCTTCCATTCCAAACCTCTTCAGAACTTTGTCCAAATATGTACTCTGTGACAATGAAATTAGGCGCCTTGGACATGCTCTCGAATAGCGTGAAAACGTAGCTTGATGTGCTTCATCTTCTTGTGTGACTTTGGTTTTTGCGCATTGGCTATGGCGCCCATGTTACCACAGTAGATAGACATTGGGTCCAGCGCACTTGGAACCACACCGAGCTCTGTAATGAACTCCTTCATTCATATCGCCTCTTGTGAAACCTCCAAAGCAGCTATGTATTCCGATTCAGTTGAAGATCTCGCCACAACGCTTTGCTTTGCACTCCTCCAGCTAACTGTTGCACCATTCAAAGTAAATACGTATCCAGATTGAGATTTAGAATCATTCGGATCGGTGTTCCAACTAGCATCGGTGTATCCATTAACAACGAGCTGTTCATCACCTCTATAAGAAAGAACCATATCCTTAGTTCTTCTCAAGTACTTAAGGATGTTTTTGACTGGTGTCCAATGATCCACTCCTGGATCACTTTGATATCTGCTAGTCAAACTAACAACATATGCAATGTCGGGTCTAGTACATAGCATGGCATACATTGGAGATCCTATGGCTGAGGCATAGGGAGTATTACTCATCCTTTCTCTATCTTCTGCCGTTGCAGGACTTTGAGTTTTACTCAAGGTCGTATTGGGCAACATGGGCAAGAACCCTTTCTTGCTATCTTCCATTCCAAACCTCTTTAGAACTTTGTCCAAATATGTACTCTGTGACAATGATATTAGGCGCCTCGATCTATCTCTATAAATCTTTATGCCTAATATGTAAGCTGCTTCGCCAAGATCTTTCATTGAAAAACTATTATTCAAATAATCCTTGACACTATTAAGAAGGTCTACATCATTCCCAATCAACAATATGTCATATACATATAGTATTAAGAATGCTACAGAGCTCCCACTCACTTTCTTGTAAATACAAGCTTCTCCATAAGTTTGTATAAAACCAAAGCTTTTGATTACCTTCTCCATAAGTTTGTATAAAACCAAAGCTTTTGATTACCTTATCTTGGAAAACAAAAAAAATTTATCGCATGAACACACAAAAGCCAAGATCTAATCTACGAGATTGGTGCAACAAGTTCATAGAGTACTAACCCTCGAAGATCCAAAGCATTTAAATAGACCGGATTCTCGTGGTTGATGTAGTCGTTCACTTGCCGATCTCAAGAACGCGAAGACGATCCTTCTGGCGCCACGTTCCAGCAGCGCTTCCGCAGTTGGTCACACGTTCGGTACTTGATGAGGAACTTCCTATCCCTTGTTCCAGAAGGCAGCGGAGGTTGTAAATCTCCTCTCGATTCCAGCAACACGATAGTGTGGTGGTGAAACGGAGGAGTAGATCCCGCAAGGCTTCGCCTAAGCTGGAGCGAGTATGGTGGAGTAGAGAGGCCTCGTCAATTAGGGTTTAGAAGCCGAGGGGTGCTGTGGCCGGCGTCTAGGCGGTGGCGGTGACTTGAGGAAGCTCTAGGGTGGCGACGACTTGAAAGGGGTCAGCCGGCCTAGGGTTTTGGGGTAGGGTAGAGTAGGCGACCCACCCCTCCTTATATGGAGGGGAGAGGTGGAAAGGGAAGGGGAGTCCTCCTCCATCTCCTCTTCCTTGGCCGGCGTCAAGGAGGGAGAGGTAATCTTCTCCCAATAGGGTTTCCTCTCCTCCCTCCACTTGGACTTAGACTTTCAATGTTGGGAGCGTGACGCAGGCACCAAATAATGTTCATGCTTAACACATGAAACATATAACAATTATTTAAGTATAAAACTAATCCAGATGGTAGATGAAGAGGGAGCGTGCCGACAGCGATCACATCAACCTTGGAGCCATTTCCAACGCGCGTCGTCACCTCGTCTCTCGCTAGTCTCTATTTATTCTGCAACACATGTTTCAAGTTACAAATATGAGCAACCGAACCAGTATCAAATACCCAGGCACTACTACGACTACTAGTAAGATACACATCAATAACATTTATATCGAATATACCTTTCTTCTTGATGTTGTCGTTCTTCAGATTTGCCAGGTACTAGGGGCAGTTGACCTTCTCCCTTGTAGTAAAAGCACTCAGTATCAGGCTTAGGACCAGCCTTGGGTTTCTTTGCAGGCGCGACAGCTTTCTTGCTGCCCTTCTTGAAGTTACCTTCTTCTTAGGCTTGTCTTGCTTCTTGAAATTGGTGGTCTTATTGACCATCAACACTTGGTGCTCTTTCTTGATCTCCACTTCCGCAGACTTCAACATGGAGAAGAGTTCCGATAATGACTTATCCATGCGTTGTATGTTGTAGTTCATCACGAAGTTCTTGTAACTAGGTGGTAGTGATTGGAGGACACGATGAATACCCAACGCGTTAGGAAACATTATTCCAAAATTTGCGAGTTTATTCGTGTGCCCAGACATCTTAAGCACATGCTCGCTAACGGAGTTGCCCTCTTCCATCTTGCAGTTAAAGAACTTCTCGGAGGCCTCATAGCTTTCAACAACCGCATGAGTATCAAATATCATTTTGAGCTCACGGATAATATCATAAGGCTCGCGCTTCTCAAACTGCTTCTGAAGCTACGATTCCAAACCATATAAGATAGCACACTAAACTGTGGAGTACTGATTCTTCCGAGTAAGGAAAACATTCTTCACCTTATCTGTAGTGATACGTCGAAAACATATCTATAATTTTTTATGTTCCATGCTTGTTTAGTATCTACTTTTCTTTGCTTTGTCTACACTTTGAGGTATTTTTATATGTTTTCTAGGACTAACCTATTAACAAGATGCCACAATGCCAGTTGCCTGTTTTCTTGTGTTTTTGGTTCCAGAAAAGGCAGAAAATCAATATTCTCGGAATTGGACGGGACCAAAGCCAAAGTCAATATTTTACCGTGAGGAACATGGAGATAGAGTACGAGACGGAGGGGAGCCACCAGGGGGCCACACCCCTGGCCACACGGCTAGGACTAGCCCATGCCTGGGGGGTGCGGCCGCCCTGGCTGCCCCCCTGCCACGCCTCTTCGCCTATAAATACCCCCTCCCCCGATGCCAAAACCCTAAGTACCCGATCCATATTCCACAAAACCGTCTGTAGCCGCTGCCACCATCGTCCCTAGATCGAGGGGGGTCTGAAGCTCTTCCCGGCACCCTGCCGGAGGGGAGATCATCCTGGAGGCCTTCTTCTTCAGCATGCTAGGCTGCCAGCCTCCGGTATGAAGTGTGAGTAGTTCCACCTTGGACTACGGGTCCATGTAGTAGCTATATGGTTGTTTCTCCTCCTTTGTGCTACCATGTTTAGATCTTGTGAGATCCGTTCATGATCAAGATCATCTATTTGTAATCATGCATGTTGTGTTTGCTCGATTCGATGGATATTGAGATTACTATGTCAGATTGATTAATGGTTCTATATTGTTGATTCTATCATGTCTATGTTGTTTGTGACCTTGCATGCTCTCCGTTTCTAGTAGCTATCTTGTCCAAGTAGATGCCAGTGACACCAAGAGGGGGTATTTGTGCTCGATAGTGGGTTCATGCCTCTATTTAATCTGGGGAAGTGACAGAAATCTCTAAGGTTGTAGATGTGTTGTTGCTACTAGGGATAAAACAACGATCTCTTGTTCATGGAACAAGTGGATTGTTTACCTTACACACTTTGCATAAATCAGTTATTCGTTGCTTGCAACTTAATACTGGAGGGGGTTCGGATGATAACCTGAAGGTGGATTACTAGTCATAGATGCAGTTGGATGGCGGTCTATGTATCTTGTTGTATTGCCCAATAAAATCTCATAGGATCATGAATTTCTAGTATTGCATTATTATGCCTTGCTCTGTCCTATCAATTGCCCTGCTGTAATTTGTTTACCCAGCATGCCATGTTGTTTATCTTAAGGAGAACACCTCTAGCGAACTATGGACCCAGGTCCAATCTTTACCATTGATACATCTTCCACTATTACTATTTACTTTCTGCAAACCACTATTACCTTCCACACCATACAGTTAATCCTTTGTTTTCAGTAAACCGGTGAGATTGACAACCTCATTGTTCATTGGGGCAAAGTCTTGAGTTTGTGTTGTGCAGGTTTCCAGTTGCCAGCAACACCTTTGAGTCGTTTCCTTCCTCCTACTGGTTCGATAAACTTGGTTTCTTACTAAGGAAAAAACTTGTTGCTTTCCTCACCATACCTCCCTCTTGGGGTCTCCCAACGAAGCTCTACAATGATCTAAGCCGCATCAAGCCATTTTATGGCGCCGTTGCCGGGGAGGCTAAGGACGGCTTCACAAGGGGAGTCCTTCACAACCTTTCTCTTTACTTTGTTTTTGTTTTGCTTGGTTTTATTTGCCTCTTTTTTAATCAAAAACTCCAAAAAATTAGTTTAGTTTGGTTTGCTTTCTCCTATCAAAAACACAAAAAATAGTTCCTGCTCTAGTTGCTGCTGTTGTTGGTTTGCCCCACTTTTGCCAAAATGAACTATGCTGAGAACACCAAGTTGTGTGACTTCACTAGCACAAACAACAATGATTTCCTAACTACACTTATTTCTCCACCTTCTCCTGATGCTACCTTTTATGAAATTAAGCCTACTTTGTTGAATCTTGTGATGAGAAAGCAATTTTCTGGTGCTAGTTCTGATGATGATGCTGCCCACCTCAATAACTTTGTTGAACTTTGTGAGATGCAAAAATATAAGTATGTATATGGAGATATTATTAAGCTCAAACTATTTCCTTTCTCCTTGAGAGGTAAAGCTAAAGAATGGTTGCTATCCTTGCCAAGAAATAGTATTGATTGATAAAGTGCAAAGATGCTTTTATTTTAAAATACTATCCTCCTACTAAGATTATATCTATGAGAAGTGAAATAATGAAATTTAAACAACTTGATAATGAACATGTTGCTCAAGCTTGGGAAATAATGAAATATTTGGTTAAGAATTGTCCCACTCATGGACTTACTGCTTGAATGATTATCCAGACTTTTTATGCAAGTTTAAACTTCTCTTCAAGAAACCTGTTGGATTCAGCTGCTGGAGGTACCTTTACGACCATTACCTTGGGTGTTGCAATAAAGCTCCTTGATAATATGATGGTCAACTATTATGAATGGCACACTGAGAGAGCTCCACATGGTAAGAAGGTAAATTCTATTGAAGAAACCTCCTCTTTGAGTGATAAGATTGATGTTATCATGGCTATGCTTGTTAATGGAAAAGCTCCTATTGATCCAAATAATGTTCCCTTAACCTGTCTGGTTGCTCAACAAGAGCAAGTTGATGTGAACTTCATTAGGAATAATAATTTTGGCAACAATGCTTATGGTAATAACTATAGCCCTTATCCTCCTAATAATGGCAATACTTATCATGGTAGATCTGGAATGCCTAGTGAAGATAGGATTATAGAAGTTGAAAGATCCACTAAAAACTTTATGCAAATGCAATATGAGTAAAACAATATATTCACTAAAACTATGGAAGAACAATCTCCTGTCTTGAAAAATATTAGTCATCAGCTTGAGAATTTGAATAGAGAAATTCCTTGTTTATAGTCAAAAAAATTGAGTGCTGAGAAAAATATTTCCTCTTTGTCTGAAGCACAGTCCTCTTTGCTTAATAAAATGGCTGCTAAACCTGAAACTTTGGAAAGTACCTTTGCTGCTACTCATGCTATACAAGTTACTATTGATGAAAATGTCAGACTATTAGCTCAAATACATGCTAAGTGGGAAAGAGAAGCTGAAATTGCTAGAAACAATAGTGTGTGCACTATCACCACCACCAATATGGATCCCACTAAACCACAAGAAGTCCCTATTCCTCCTAGCACAATGCCTAAACCCAATGAGTCTACTACTGGTGATGCTAAGTTTGATTTTGATCTTGATGGTTGCAATATTTATGAAGTGATTATGTTCCTACAAAAGCTTGCTAGAAGTCCTGATGCTAGTGATATGAATGTAGCTTTCACCAAACACATTACTGATGCCCTTATTAAAATTAAGAAAGAAAATTTGAAACACAAAGCCTCTATTCCTCGGAAAGTAGAAGATAGTTGGGAACCCATCATTAATATGCAAGTGAATGACTTTGATCTCAAAGCTTCATGTGACCTTGGTTCTAGTGTCTCTATTATGCCTACAAAGATTTATGAAATGCTTGATTTGCCACCTTGGAAGATTGTTATTTGGATGTCCCACTTAATGATAATGCTAAAAAGAAACTCATGGGGAGTTTAATGATGTTCTTATTATGGTTAACAATGCTTATGTCCCTGTTGATTTCTATGTTTTGGATGTTGAATACAATGCTTCTTGTCCTATTACTTTGGGAAGACCTATTCTTAGAACTGTTGGTTCCATCATTGATATGAAAGAAGGCACCATTAAATACCAATTTCCATTCAAGAAAGGTATTGAACACTTCCCTATGAGGAGATAGAAGTTGATTTTTTCTCCTCCTTTGAAAGCAAGGTTTGATGTTAATGCTTCTTCATTTGAAAATACTTGATTCTTGCTTCTTGTGCCTAACTTAAAGGCGTTAAAGAAAAGTACTTGGGAGATAACACAAAAGTTTTCTTGAGTCTTGGAAGTTTTTACTTCTGTAATAACCTCTCCTTATCCTTTTTATTTGCTTTTTGTGCCAAAAAAAACCTCTAATGAGAGGGAAGTAAGATTTGGGGAGTTGCTGTCTCGAAACAAATTTTTGTGCTCCACTGTAAATATTCGTGTAAAATATCTGTAAGTCGGATTGAGTTGTACTTTTCTGAATAAATCCCCCAGGTTGTTAGATAACTTTCGTTACTTCAACACATTTTTATTTCAGCAACAGAAGGTCTTCGAAAAAATCGGTTTATACCTGCTGGTCTGTTTTGACAGATTTCTGCCATTATTTGCATTTGCTTCTTATTGATTCCTTTTTGGGTTCTTTTTGGGAAATTGAGATTTTTGAGGGAATTCCTACAGTAGCTTGTGTATTTAGTTAAAGTTTTGCTATTTTAAAACTAAAACCCAAAGTTCTATTATCTTTTGAATTCACTAATATTGCTAATGAAGATTGTGTGAAGTTTTATATGAAGGAAAATTTTCAGGTGTAGAGAAAGAATGGTGTAATGAGATGAATAATGGACAAAAGCTCAAGCTTGGGGATGCCACCCCATGTCACCCCAAGAAATATTCAAGAGGTATAAGCATCAAATCTTGGGGATGCCCAAGGCATCCCCTTCTTCATCAATAAAAATCTCAGGTCTTTCTAGACACTTCGTTTTTATTATTTCATGCACAAGTTGTGTTGTTCTTGGAGCGTCTTAGTTTTTGTTTTTGGTTTTTGTTTGCTTAGTTTGCTTGAATAAAGTAGTTTGTACCCCCGTTATCGTTGTGTTGTTTCAAATAAGTTGATTGGTGTTGGAAAGGAGTAGGAAGTTCTTGCTTTAGTAGTACAAGAGGAGCTTGCTTTGACTGTGACTTAGTCTTGATCATGTCATGCTAGATGTTGTTTTGACCTTATGCTTAGTGATTTATTTCCGTAGCATTACTTGTTCCAAACAACTAGGATTGCTTAATATGTCTTGAAAAAATCATGCGTTGCTTTAGCATACAAAAGCATAGGATTGTGGTATTCTCCTTTGATGTTTTGTTTGGGTTGACTTGGCACATGCTCACACCATGTAATGACAACCAATCACCATAACCTCTATGATCATTTAGTTTTTGACTTGTGGTACCAGTTTATGCTTTGATTAGTAATGTTTTGTTGCTCTGCATGATTATGGCCATTATTGCTCTCTTAGTTGGTCGATCCCAGTCTTTTGCTAGCCTCCGCTTGTATGAGTAAGCTCTACTAATGCATCCAACTCCCAAGAAACCAAGTTATTCCAAGTGTCCACTATAAATTCCTATGTATGGTGTGTCACACCATTCCAATTATATTCTTGTTTCATCTACCTTCCAATTAAAAAGTAACTTTGTTATGTGAAAACTTAGTGATTAAAGCTCTCACAAACTTGATGGAACACTTTATTTTTCTTGCCCCGTAAATAAACTTGAACCATTGTGTCATCTATGTTGTATATGCGTGCACTTATACGTTGGAATTAGCAGAACCGTGTTGTCACAGGGAACACTTTCAACACCTGTAAATATCTACCCAGTTGATATCATGCTCCTTTGTTTATGGATGTTGTCGGTGTGAAATGAAAGGGGAGCTTATAAGTCCATGGAGTTATGTATGTGTGTTAGAGAAACGCCTGGGCCACTAGCCTAAGCCATGCCTAATCATGGTGGAAACTTGTAGCATAACCATAGTGAGCAATCTATGAAGAATTCTTCTTATAAAAAAAGAGATAGAGATTGAGAAACAAAAAAAAGATGAGAAAAGAGGAAAGATTGAAAAAGGCACATTTTCCCATGGTAAATAAGAGGATTGCTGAGATGCTCATTGTCTGCTTCCCTTGTCATTTTGATTATGGGTTAACTCCTGTATCATGTGCAAGGGGCACCTCATTGGCGGTTCTCCATGATACACATGTACTTACTATGACAATAACTTACCGGTAACTAAACCTGAGTAGCATGAGGAGCGGCCCTCGTATTCAAGGGACATGAGATTGCCAACTTATACTTTGTCAAGCATATACTCCATAGTTTGTTCACTTTAACCTTAATCACTTCAAGATGCTTATGATAGGGGCAATGAGAGCTGAAAGCTAACAAGTACCATAATTTTTGGAAGATCTTTATGAGACTTGAAATCCCTGCTTCCCTTTTATGAAGGGCCTTTCTTCCACCATTATATTGAGTCATCACCTTCTATCCTTAGCCACCAATTAAGAGAGCATATTTGCCATTCTTAGTTCTATGTGCATTGTCCCAAAACTTATTGATTGATTCATATTGTTGATATTGCTTGTTTCTTGAACTATTTGTATCTAGTCACTCTAACGAACTTTGAAGGTGTCATATGCATTTATTTGCTACTCCATGAGGGACAAGCTGAATGCCACTATGCTATGTTTTCTATATGTGAAACAAACAAACGTCTTTCAATGCATTGTTATTCATGATCTTTGTTGTAACCTTTCATGTTGCATGCATAGTTACTTTGTATTACCGTTAGAACTTCTTCTTTCATGTTCATGTTTAGAGTTCTTTGATACCAGCTTTCAATACTTGCAAATGGTTTAATCTTGATTTTGATGGTGCATGTCACCTCAAAAATTATTAATTTTATCACTTACCTACTCGAGGACAAGCAGGAGTTAAGCTTGGGGATGTTTCATGCGTCGAAAACGTATCTATAATTTTTGATGTTCCATGCTTGTTTAGTATCTACTTTGCTTTGCTTTGTCTACACTTTAAGGTATTTTATATGTTTTATCGGACTAACCTATTAACAAGATGCCACAGTGCCAGTTGCCTGTTTTCTTCTGTTTTTGGTTCTAGAAAAGGAAGAAAATCAATATCCTCGGAATTGTACAGGACAAAAGCCAAAGTCAATATTTTACCGTGGGGCACACGGAGCCAGAGTACGAGATGGAGGGGAGCCACCAGGGGGCCACACCCCCTGGCCACGCGACCAAGCCTAGCCCGCGCCTGGGAGGGTGCGGCCACACCGGGTGCAGCCCTGCCTCGCCTCTTCGCCTATAAGAAGCCCCCGATACCAAAACCCTAAGGACCCGATCAATCTTCCATGAAACAGTCTATAGCCGCCGCCATCGTCCCTAGATCAGGGAGATCTGAAGCTCTTCTCGGCACCCTGCCAGAGGGGAGATCATCCCAGAGGCCTTCTTCATCACCATGTCAGCCTCCGGTATGAAGTGTGAGTAGTTACACCTTGGAATACGGGTCCGCCTTCTCCTATAATAAGCCCCCGATACCAAAACCCTAAGGACCCGATCAATCTTCCATGAAACAGTCTATAGCTGCCACCACCATCGTCCCTAGATCGGGGGGATCTGAATCTCTTCCCGGCACCCTAACGGAGGGGAGATCATCCCGGAGGCCTTCTTCATCACCATGCCAGCCTCTGGTATGAAGTGTGAGTAGTTCCACCATGGACTACGGGTCCATGTAGTAGCTAGATGGTTGTTTCTCATCCTTTGTGCTACCATGCTTAGATCTTGTTAGATCCATTCATGATCATGATCATCTATTTGTAATCATGCATGTTATGTTTGCGGGGATCCGATGGATATTGAGATTACTACGTCAGATTGATTAATGGTTCTATCTTACTGATTCTATCATGTCTGTGTTGTTTGTGATCTTGCATGCTCTCTGTTTCTAGTAGCTATCTTGGCCAAGTAGATGCTAGTGACTCCAAGAGGGAGTACTTATGCTCGATAGTGGGTTCATGCCTCTATTTAATCTGGGGAAGTGACAGAAATCTCGAAGGTTGTAGATGTGTTGTTGCTACTAGGGAGAAAACACCGATCTCTTGTTCATGGAACAAGTGGATTGTTTACCTTACACACTCTGCTTAAATCAGTTATCTGTTGCTTGCAACTTAATACTGGAGGGGGTTCGGATGATAACCTGAAGGTGGATTACTAGTCATAGATGCAGTTGGATGGCGGTCTATGTATCTTGTTGTATTGCCCAATCAAATCTCATAGGATCATGAATGTCTAGTATTGCATTGTTATGCCTTGCTCTGTCTTATCAATTGCCCAGCTGTAATTTGTTTACCCAGCATGCCATGTTGTTTATCTTAAGGAGAACACCTCTAGCGAACTATGGACCCATGTTCAATCTTTACCATTGATACATCTTCCAATGTTACTATTTACTTTCTGCAAACCACTATTACCTTCCACACCATACAATTAATCCTTTGTTTTTAGTAAACCGGTGAGATTGACAACCTCATTGTTCATTGGGGCAAAGTCTTGAGTTTGTGTTGTGCAGGTTTACAGTTGCCAGCAACACCTTTGAGTCGTTTCCTTCCTCCTACTAGTTCGATAACCTTAGTTTCTTATTGAGGAAAAAACTTGTTGCTTTCCTCACCATACCTTCATCTTGGGATCTCCCAACGAAGCTCTACAGTGATCTGAGCCGCATCAAGCCTTTTTCTGGCGCCGTTGCCGGGGAGGCTAAGGACGGCTTCACAAGGGGAGTCCTTCACAACCTTTCTATTTACTTTGTTTTTGTTTTGCTTGGTTTTATTTTCCTCTTTTTTAATCAAAAACTCCAAAAAAATAGTTTAGTTTGGTTTGCTTTCTCCTATCAAAAACACAAAAAAAATAGTTCCTGCTCTAGTTGATGTTGCTGTTGGTTTGCCCCACTTTTGCCAAAATGAACTCTGCTGAGAACACCAAGTTGTGTGACTTCACTAGCACAAACAACAATGATTTCTAACTACACTTATTGCTCCACCTTCTCCTGATGCTACCTTTTATGAAATTAAGCCTGCTTTGTTGAATCTTGTGATGAGAGAGCAATTTCCTGGTGCTAGTTCTGATGATGATGCTGCCCACTTCAATAACTTTGTTGAACTTTGTGAGATGCAAAAATATAAGTATGTATCTGGAGATATTATTAAGCTCAAACTATTTCCTTTCTCCTTGAGAGGAAAAGCTAAAGAATGGTTGCTATCCTTGCCAAGAAATAGTATTGATTGATAAAGTGCAAAGATGCTTTTATTTTAAAATACTATCCTCCTACTAAGATTATATCTATGAGAAGTGAAATAATGAAATTTAAACAACTTGATAATGAACATGTTTCTCAAGCTTGGGAAAGAATGAAATCTTTGGTTAAGAATTGTCCCACTCATGGACTTACTGCTTGAATGATTATCAAGACTTTTTATGCAAGTTTAAACTTCTCTTTAAGAAACATGTTGGATTCAGCTGCTGGAGGTACCTTTACGACCATTACCTTGGGTGCTGCAATAAAGCTCCTTGATAATATGATGTGATGTTGATGTGATGTTGCTACTAGGGAGAATGATAGTTTCCAAGGGAAGTGACAATAATCTCTTCGGTTGTAGATATGATGTTGCTACTAGGGAAAAAACAACGGTCTCTTGTTCATGGAACATGTGGACTGTTTACCTTACACACTTTGCTTAAAGCAATTGTCTGTTGCTTGCAACTTAATACTGGAGGGGGTTCGGATGATAACCTGAAGGTGGATTACTAGTCATAGATGCAGTTGGATGGCGGTCTATGTATCTTGTTGTATTGCCTGAAGGGAATATGCCCTGAGAGGCAATAATAAAGTGTTTATTATGTGTATTCCAAGTATATGATAGATGTTTATTTTGCATGCTATAATTGTATTAATACGGAAACGTTAATACATGTGTGTTCAATAAACAAACAGAAAGTTCCTAGTTAAGCCTCTCTCATAAACTAGCTCGTTGATTAACAAGATGATCAAGGTTTCCTGATCATGGACATTGGATGTTGTTAATAACGGGATCACAACATTAGTGTAATGATGTGATGAACATTCATCCGAAGTATAGCATTACGATCAAAGTCATTGAGTTTATATTGCTATAACAACTTACGAAGTGATCCTAATCCTTAGACCATGAGATCATGTCAATCACTAACACCGGAAGAGTTTCTTGATAACATCAAACGTCACACCGTAACAGGGTGATTATAAAGATGGGTTCAGAACTAATAAAGTGTTATGTTGAGGCTCATGGATCGAGAGTGGAATTTGTTCATCCCGATGACGGATAGATATACTCTGGGCCCTCTCGGTGATATCACATTGATTAGCTTGCAAGCAAGTGATTTGATCACTAGAATGTTATATCACAGGAACGAGAAAAGAGTGCATGTCGAATTTGAGATCAAACTAGGTATGGAGATACCGATGATCGAATCTCGGACATGTAATATATCATGAGACAAAGGGATTAAGATACTAGCGTAAAAGGTTCCGACGATCACGAAAGTCATCGTTGAATGTGTGGAGTCGATATGGGTCTCAGATCCGCTCGATTATTGATCCGAGAGGGTCTCGATCATGTCCGCATTATTCACGAACCGTAGGGTGACACACTTAAGAGACACCGACATCCAATTGGAGCAAAAGTTTCATGCCGAAAAGAATAAACAAGCAGGAATTTATTTCACTAGATACCAAACAGGTTTTGGGTGAAATTGCATAAAGTGGTTATGCATGTGAAATAGAATTCTAGCAAGGGGTTATTGTGAATGTTTGTCATTAAAGTAATTGACAAAATTCTGAATAAAATAAAAGAGTTTTATTTAATGAGAGATTGCATTAAATTTGGTGGAAATTTAATGGGATTTTGAGTGGACTTTTGAGTGGAGGAATTTGGAGGAGTTTTGTGAGTGGAGTGTCCACCCACATGAAGAGGGAGGGCAAGGGGCAGCCCCATGCGCCTGCCACCCCTTGGGGTCCCCCTCCTCCTATAAAGGAGCCCCTCCTCTCACTTCTCACCCACACCTCCTCGTGAAGGATCTCTCTCCCCCTCTAGTATTTATCCCCCATGGTCTCGGACTAGCGAGATACATGTTTCCGGTGGCTATTCGGCAAGAAAGAGTTGTGCTTCCGCTGCATCGCTGGAGCGAGGAGGCGGAGGTTGCTCGGTGCCTCGATGTGTGCGAGCACGGATGCGCTGATTTGCACTAGGACTTCCTCTCGATCTTGAGATCGGCAAGAGATCGTCTACATCAACCACGAGTTTGGACTCGTTAAGCTTTGTCGGTCTTCAAGGGTATGTTCTCTACGGATATACATCCGCCGTTGTTTGTATCTAGTATAAATAGATCTTGGTATATAGTTCACATCGTAGGAAAATTTTTGTTTTCTATCTGCGAACCCTACGATGGTATCGAGCCGGATCTATGCGTAGATACTTTACACGGGTAGTACACATATGAGTATGTGGGCGATGATGATCATGTTGTTGCTCCTTTCTTGTGATTTTGGATATTGGTGGCATAGTGGGATGAAGCGGCCCGGACAAACTTTACATGTCCTCGCACATGAGACCTGTTCCACGCTTGACATGCAACTAGTTTGCATAAGTGGCTAGCGGGTGTCTGTCTCTCCTACTATAGTCAATATCTATTTTGCAAGCGAGTTGTCAACAATTCGATTATTCTCGTTGTGGTTCATGTTCGTAGGTATGAACGGTTCTATCTCGAAAGCCCTAAGCCACGTAAAACTTGCAATGGATGAATTAGAGGCGTCTAGTTTAGATTATTGCTGGGATAGTGTTATGATATGGTAGTGTTGTAAGTAGAAGTATGAGATGATACTCTTACAACACACATAGCGTGTAAAATCCATAGACTGTGGATTTACACATATAGGTATGATAGTGATCATACCACGATGCACATGATAGAGATCATCTGCGGAAACCATATAATTTCACTAATAAACATATGATGTTTTGATTGCATCTTATATTGCTTGTTTAGCGCTTTGTTAAGCATAATAAGATGATCCCTCATTTAAATATCAAGATAAGAATGTGTTCTTCCTTTAGTATGCACCGATTATGTTTTCGTCGCTCCAAGACATCACGTGATGATCGGGTGTTCTTGGATCCACGACCATACTTCGGGTGTAAAACAGTTACACACGCAAATACTAAGGTTCTAACTTGACGAGCCTAGCATGTACAGATATGGCCTCGGAACACGATCGAAAGGTTAAGCATGAGTCATATAGTTGATATGATGCCCATTTGATGCTCGCCTTTGAAGCTATACCGACTCACGTGATGATCGGACTTGGTGTAGTGGATTTGGTTCATGTAATCACCAAAAGGATACGAGGGATGTCGCTTTTGAGTGGGAGTTCATTCGTAATAAAGATTAGTTGAACTCAATCTATCATACACTTAGTCTAAACTTTACAAATTCTGTTGTAGATGGCACCACCTGCTTTTAATTTCAATGCGTTCATGGAGAAAGAGAAACTAGCAACGAACGGTAGCAACTTTCTTGAATGGGCCATGAATTTGAGGATTCTCTCTCTGCACAAAAGCAATATGTGCTAGAAGCGCCGTTAGGCCCCCACCTTTGACGATGCCCACGAGGAGAAGAATGTCTATCGACTCGTCGGAGGACCACAACTTAGTTCATTGCGGCATATTGTATGGGCTAGAGCCGAACTCAAAGCGTTTAACGGCAATGCATTTGATACAATGGGTGAGTTGAAAATGATTTTCGACACATGCTGTCAGAGAGCTACAATGCTTGAAAAGTTCTTTAGGCGCATGATGGAAGAGCACAGCTCCGTTAGTGAGCATGTACTCAAGATGTCGGATTCTGCCGATAAGCTTGTGTCCTTGGGAATAACGATTCCCATTGACTTAGGCATCCATCGTGTTCTGCGGTCTACGCCACCTAGCTATAAGAGCGTGATGAACTATAATATGCAAGGCATGAAGAAGTCTCTCCCGAGCTTACCAATGCTTAAAAGCTGAAGTGGAGATCAAAAGGAACATCAAGTGTTGATGATCAATAGGAACACTGGTTTCAAGAAAGACAAGAAGGAAAACGGAAGGAAGTAAGGGTGGCAAGTTGCTGCGCTGAAAAGAAACCCGAGTTGGACCTAAGTCGATACCGAGTGCTACTATTGTAAGGGATGCCATCGAAGCGCAATCGCCCAAGTATCTGGCGCATAAGAAGGCCGGCAAGGCAAACAAAGGTATATATGATATACATGTTATTGATGTGTACTTGACTAGTGCTCGCAGTAGCACTGGGTATTTGATACCGGTTGCTAATATTTGTAACTTCGAATCGGGCTGCGGAATGCGACCGCTAGCAAGGGTGAGGTCAAGATGCGTGTCGGCAATGGATCAAACGTTGATGTGATCGCCGTTTAACGCTACCTCTCCACTTACCGTCGGGATTAGTCATAAACTTAAATAAGCATTATCTGGTGCACTGAGCATGAACATTGTATCTGGATCATGTTTGATGCAAAGTGGTTATTCATTCAAATCTGAGAACAATGGTTGTTCCATTTATATGAATGAAATCTTTTATGGTCATGCACCAATGATGAATGGTTTATTTCTGTTGGATCTCGATGATAATGTTACACATATTCATAATGTTGATGCTAAAAGGATTAAACTTAATGATGATATATCCGCATATATGTGGCACTGCCGTCTAGGTCATATTGGCATTAAACGCATGAAGAAGCTCCATTCAGATGGACTTTTGGAATCACTTGATTATGAATCATTTGATACATGTGAGCCATGCCTTATGGGCAAGATGACTAGAATGCTGTTTTCCAGTTCAATGGAGCATGATTTATTGGAAATCATACATTACGATGTATGTGGTCCAATGAGTGTGTCATGAGGTGCATATCGTTATTTTGTTACTTTCACGGATGATTTGAGTAGATATGGTTATATCTACTTGATGAAACACAAGTCGAAACCTTTGAAAAGTTCAAGGAATTTCAGAATGAAGTGGAAAATCATCGTAATAGAAAGATCAAATTTCTTGACCGTGGAGGTGAGTATCTAAGTTACGAGTTTAGCACTCACATGAAAGAGTGTGGAATTGTTTCACAACTCACACCTGCCGGAACACCACAGCGAAATGGTGTGTCAGAACGTCGTAATCGTACTTTATTAGATATGGTTCGATCTATGATGTCTCTGACGGACTTGCCGTTGTCTTTTTGGGGTTATGCACTAGAAACTGCTGCATTCACTTTAAATCGGGCACCATCTAAATCCGTTGAAAAGACACCGTATGAATTGTGGTTTGGAAACAAACCTAAGCTGTCATTTCTTAAAGTTTGGGGTTGCGATGTTTATGTGAAGAAACTTCAACCGGATAAACTCGAACCCAAAGCGGAAAAATGCGTCTTCATAGGATACCCTAAAGAAACTATTGGGTATTCCTTCTATCACAGATCCGAGGGCAAGGTTTTTGTTGCCAAGAATGGATCCTTTCTAGAGAAAGAGTTTCTCGCGAAAGGTGTGAGTAGTCGGAAGGTAGAACTCGAAGAGGTTGTGGAACCTTCTCTTCAAAGTATGGCAAGTAGGCCTTGCATGGAGTTGTTCCGGAGTTGGCTCCACTGTGAAGAGGGAACTAATGATAATGATCATGAAACTCAGAAGAGAGTACTACCGAACCTCGCAGTCAAACAGACGCGTCAGCCCCGAGTCAGACGGAAATCTGTCATAAATTTCATGGTTGATGAAAATAATGACCTGCGACGTATGAAGAAGCGATGATGAGCCGGATTCCAACAAATGGTTAGAAGCCATGAAATCGAAATGGAATCCATGTATGAAAATCAAGTTTGGAACTTGGTGGAATTACCTCACGTAGAAAGGCCGTGGAGAACAAATGGATTTTCAAAGGAAAACTGATGCGATGGTAATGTGACCATCTATAAAGCTCGACTTGTCGCAAAGGGGTTTCGACAAATTCAAGGAGTTGACTACGATGAGACTTTCTCTCCCGTAGCGATGCTAAAGTCGGTTAGGATTATGTTAGCAATTGCTGCATATTTCGATTATGAAATATGGCAGATGGATGTCAAAACCGCGTTTCTCAATGGTAATATTGAAGAAGAGTTGTATATGATACAACCAAAGGGTTTTGTCGATCCTAAGGATGCTAACAAGGTGTGCAAGCTTCAGCGATCCATCTATGGATTGAAGCAAGCATCACGAAGTTGGAATCTCCGCTTTGATGAGGTGATCAAAGAGTTTGGATTTGTCCAAACTTATGGAGAAGCTTGTATTTACAAGAAAGTGAGTGGGAGCAATGTGGCATTTCTGATATTATATGTGGATGACATATTATTGATCGGAAATGATATAGAACTTTTAAACAGTGTTAAAAGTTATCTAAACAACAAATTTTCAATGAAGGACCTAGGTGAAGCGTCATACATATTAGGCATAAAGATCTATAGAGATAGATCTAGGCGCCTAATAGGACTATCGCAAAGTACATACCTTGATAAGATTTTAAAGAAGTTTAAAATGGACGGAAGTAAGAAGGGGTTCTTACCTATGTTGCAAGGCAAGACATTGAGTAAGACTCAAAGTCCGGCTTCGGCGGAAGAAAGAGAGATAATGGACAAATTCCCTATGCTTGACCATAGGCTCTATAATGTACGCCATGCTATGTACAAGACCGGATGTGGCACACGCTATTAGTTTGACTAGTAGGTACCAATCGGATCCGAGAGTTGAACCTGGATAGCGGTCAAGAATATCCTTAAGTACTTACGAAGAACTAAGGATATGTTTCTTGTATCTGGAGGTGAAGAAGAGATCGTCGCTAAGTGTTATGTCGACTAGCTTTGACACCGATCCGGATGACTCTAAGTCTCAATCCGGATCGTATTTCTCATGAATGGCGGAGGTTAGTTGGAGGAGCTCCAAACAACTGTGGTAGCGGGATCAACAACGGAGGCGAATATGTTCTTTGCTTGAGCGGCTCAGAAGCGCTTTGGATGAAGGAGTTCATATCCGAACTAGGAGTTGTATGACGCGTTGGACCCAATGGTGATCTATTGTGACAACAATGGTTCCATTGCCAATGCCAAAGAGCCAAGGTCTCACAAGCATTCCAAGCATATTAAGCGCGGTTTCACTCCATCCGCGAGCATGTCAAGGATGGAGATATAAAGATTTGAAGTACATACGGATCTCAATGTAGCGATCCGTTGACTAAAACTCTCCTAGAGCAAAACATGATCAACACGAACTCAATGGGTGTTAGATATATCACTATGTAACTAGATTATTGTCTCTAGTGCAAGTGGGAGATCAAGGGAATATGCCACGAGAGGCAATAATAAAGTGTTTATTATGTGTATTCCAAGTATATGATAGATGTTTATTTTGCATGCTATAATTGTATTAATACGGAAACATTAATACATGTGTGTTTAATAAACAAATGAAAGTTCCTAGTTAAGCCTCTCTCATAAACTAGCTCGTTGATTAACAAGATGATCAAGGTTTCCTGATCATGGACATTGGATGTTGTTAATAACGGGATCACAACATTAGTGTAATGATGTGATGAACATTCATCCGAAGTATAGCATTACGATCAAATTCATTGAGTTTATATTGCTATAACAACTTACGAAGTGATCCTAATCCTTAGACCATGAGATCATGTCAATCACTAACACCGGAAGAGTTTCTTGATAACATCAAACGTCACACCGTAACAGGGTGATTATAAAGATGGGTTCAAAACTAATAAAGTGTTATGTTGAGGCTCATGGATCGAGAGTGGAATTTGTTCATCCCGATGACGGATAGATATACTCTGGGCCCTCTCGGTGATATCACATTGATTAGCTTGCAAGCAAGTGATTTGATCACTAGAATGTTATATCACGGGAACGAGAAAAGAGTGCATGTCGGTAACGAGATCAAACTAGGTATGGAGATACCGATGATCGAATCTCGGACATGTAATATATCGTGAGACAAAGGGATTAAGATACTAGCGTAAAAGGTTCCGACGATCACGAGAAAGTCATCGTTGAATGTGTGGGAGTCAAGATGGGTCTCAGGATCACGCTTCGATTATTGATCCGAGAGGGTCTCGATCATGTCCGCATTATTCACGAACCGTAGGGTGACACACTTAAGAGACACCGACATCCAATTGGAGCAAAAGTTTCATGCGAAAGAATAAACAAGCAGGAATTTATTTCACTAGATACCAAAGCAGGTTTCGGGTGAAATTGCATAAAGTGGTTATGCATGTGAAATAGAATTCTAGCAAGGGGTTATTGTGAATGTTTGTCATTAAAGTAATTGACAAAATTCTGAATAAAATAAAAGAGTTTTATTTAATGAGAGATTGCATTAAATTTGGTGGAAAGTTAATGGGATTTTTGAGTGGACTTTTGAGTGGAGGGCATTTGGAGGAGTTTTGTGAGTGGAGTGTCCACCACATGAAGAGGGAGGGCAGCCCCCATGCGCCGCCACCCCTTGGGGTTCCCCCCCTCCTCCTATAAAAGGAGCCTCTCCTCTCACTTCTCACTCACACCTCCTCGTGAAGGATCTCTCTCCCCCTCTAGAATTTATTCCCCATGGTCTCGGACTAGCGAGATACATGTTCCCGGTGGCTATTCGGCAAGAAAGAGTTGTGCTTCATTGCATCGCTGGAGCGAGGAGGCGGAGGTTGCTCGGTGCCTCGAACGTGTGTGCGAGCACGGATGCGCTGCTGATTTGTGGCGCTAGGACTTCCTCTCGATCTTGAGATCGGCAAGAGATCGTCTACATCAACCACGAGTTTGGACTCGTTAAGCTTTGTCGGTCTTCAAGGGTATGTTCTCTACGGATATACATCCGCCCGTTGTTTGTATCTAGTATAAATAGATCTTGGTATATAGTTCACATCGTAGGAAAATTTTTGTTTTCTATGCTGCGAACCCTACATTGCCCAATCAAATCTCATAGGATCATGAATGTCTAGTATTGCATTGTTATGCCTTGCTCTGTCCTGTCAATTGCTCTGCTGTAATTTGTTTACCCAGCATGCCATGTTTTTTATCTTAAGGAGAACATCTCTAGTGAACTATGGACCCGGTCCAATTTTTACCATTGATACATCTTCCACTATTACTGTTACTTTCTGCAAACCACTATTACCTTCCGCAAACCGGTGAGATTGACAACTTCATTGTTCGTTGGGGCAAAGTCTTGAGTTTGTGTTGTGCAGGTTTCCAGTTGCTAGCAACACCTTTGAGTCGTTTCCTTACTCCCACTGGTTCTATAACCTTGGTTTCTTACTGAGAGAAAAACTTGTTGCTATACTCATCATACCTTCCTCTTGGGGTCTCCCAACGAAGTTCTACAGTGATCTGAGCCGCATCAGGTAGCATCAGCTGCAGGTGGGTCACCCAGTGGTGCATCCTGCACATAGGTCAACTGACCAGTATTGAGGACAATCCTCAAATTGCGGAACCAATCCACGAAGTTGCTTCTATTGTTTTTCAAAAAAAAATTCTCTAGGAACGCATTAAAATTGATGGTAGGGGCCGCCATGATCTACAACATATTTGCAAAAGTTCAGACTAAGTTTATGAAAAATGGAGTTCATATTTAATACTTAAATTAACTAGGTGAACTCCCACTCAAAACAACATCCCTCGCATTATTTTAGTGATATCACAAACCATATCCACTACACCAAGTCCGATCAACACGAGAGATGATGTAGTTTCAAAGGCGAACAATCAATATGTTCATCATATCAATCATATGACTCATGCTTTACCTTTCGGTATTCCGTGTTCCGAGACCATGTTTGTACATGATAGGCTCGTCAAGATTAATCTTAGTATACGCGTGAGCAAATATGGCTTGCTCCCATTGTATGCACATGCAGAATCTATCACACACGATCATCACGTGTTGTTTCGAAACGACGAGTCTTAGCAACAATGCCTACTAAGGATGAACACTTTATTACTTGATCAGGGATGACCCTGGGAGGGGGGGACCAGCGGGGCAGCCGCCCTAGGCCCAAAAAATGTAGTTTTAATATACATAAAAAAATATTTGTCTTACCCAGACCCAGGCCGGACCGGACGCGGACGCCTCCACACCTAGTCTGAGGTGCAACCCAACCGTGCGCATTGATCGCACGCGGCACGCCCGATGCCCCTTGATTCATCACTAGCGACACCGCCTGGCGCCCTGGCCCCGCACCCGTCCCATCGCTATCGCTTCCTTGACTTCTCTCGACGATCGAAGAGACACAAGAAGAGACGTCGAGACTGAGTGACCGATGCCACTGACGCGGGCCACACGGCGGTCCGGCGACGACGCGACGCCTCATACGTTGGAAACGTATCTACAATTTTTGATGATTCATGCTTGTTTAGTATCTACTTTTCTTTGCTTTGTCTACACTTTGTGGTGCTTTTTACATGTTTTCTAGTACTAACCTACTAACAAGTTACAACAGTGCCAGATGCCTGTTTCCTGCTGGTTTTGGTTTCTGAAAAGTTAGTAAAGAAATATTCTCGGAATTGGACGGGACAAATTTCAAATTCAATTACTTTCCATGGGGAACAAGAAGTTCAGAGGGGAGCCGGAGAGGCCGGCCAGGGCGGCCAGACCCACCCTAGGCGCGGGTGGGCCTGAGCCCCGAGAGGTGTGGGGCCTCGCCGCCGGCCTCCCCTTCGCCTATAAGAAGCCCCCGATGCAGAAACCCTAAGCACCTGATCAAATCTCCACGAAACCTTCTGTAGCCGCCGCCACCATCGTCCCTAGATCGGGGGGATATGAAGTTCTTCCCGGCACCCTGTCGGAGGGGAGATCATCCCGGAGGCCTTCTCTCCGGTATGATGCGTGAGTAGTTCCACCTTGGACTATGGGTCCATGTAGTATCTAGCTGGTTGTATCTCCTCCTTTGTGCTTTCATGTATAGATCTTGTGAGCTCCGTTCATGATCAAGATCTAATCTATTTGTAATCATGCATGTTGTGTTTGCGGGGATTCGATGGATATTGAGATTATTATGTTGGTTTGATTAATGGTTTTGTCTTTATGATTCTATCATGTCTGTGTTGTTTGTGATCTTGCATGCTCTCCATTGTTAGTAGCTATCTTGGACAAGTAGTTGCTAGTGACTCCAAGATGGGGTATTTATGCTTGATAGTGGGTTCATGCCTCTAGTTTCCAAGGGAAGTGACAATAATCTCTTCGGTTGTAGATGTGTTGTTGCTACTAGGGAGAAAACAACGGTCTCTTGTTCATGGAACATGTGGACTGTTTACCTTACACACTTTGCTTAAAGCAGTTGTTTGTTGCTTGCAACTTAATACTGGAGGGGGTTTGGATGATAACCTGAAGGTGGACTTCTAGTCATAGATGCAGTTGGATGGCGGTCTATGTATCTTGTTGTATTTCCCAATCGAATCTCATAGGATCTTTTTGACTAGTAATTGCATTGTTATGCCTTGCTCAGTTCCTGTCAATTCCCCTGCTGTAATTTGTTTACCCTTCATGCCATGTTGTTTATCTAAGGAGATCACCTCTAGTGAACTACGGACCCCGGTCCAATCTTTACCATTGATACATCTTCCACTGTTACTTGTTTACTTGTTGCAAACCATTACCTTCCACACCATACGTTTAATCCTTTGTTACAGCAAACCGGTGATCTTGACAACCTCACTGATTCGTTGGGACAAAGTCTTGAGTTTGTGTTGTGCAGGTCTCCATGTTGCTTGCAACACCTTTGAGACGTTTCCTTCCTCCTTCAGGTTCGATAACCTCGGTCTCTACTGAGGGAAACTTGTTGCTATGCTCGTCACACCTTGCTCTTGGGGTTCCAACAAAGTGTCCCACGTCAACACTGGGTGCACGCATCACGCCCAATCCCCCACCCATGTCGGCACGTCCGGTCCTGTGTCAGATCGGGCTAGCTAGCCAGCAGCGTGGCGCGCCAGCGCCCGCCCTTGTCGGAAACTTTTTCTTTCAGGCTCTCTCTGCCTGTACTAAATCCTGACACGTGGTCGCCCCTGGATTTTTTTCAGCATGCTCTCCCTCTCCGGCTCTCTCTGCCTGTACTGAATCAAATCATCAACGGATCATCATTTAGCAGGTTATGCTTGCGGCTTGCCCTAATTTTTAGTTCCTAATTCTAATTAGTAGTTTAGTACCTAATTGTTGTTCTTGTTTGTAGCGTTTGAGGTTAAAGGATTATGGCGCTCGAATCTGGTGCTCAGAAAAGAAAAAGGAGAGAACAGGAGAAGAAGTTAATTGAATCACAGAGAGGATCTTTTCATAAATTTTTGAAGAGCAACACAAGCACTTCGAGGAATCCAGATGAGTTGGCTCTAGTTCTTGTGGGGGAACAGACTATTGTTGATCCAGAAGACGATGTTCATATCAACCCAGATGATGACAATGTGACTAATCATGATGTTGAATCTGCTAATGTTGATGATGAACCAAAACCAGTTAGTGTGGATATTTATAATCCAGCAAATTGGGGTACTCTTGATAACAAGGCAAGGGACATATTAGTGGAAAAGGGTCCTATCATAGAAGAAATATAACTTTTCCACTAACTGGTAAAAGGCATTTTTCATATTCTCATTACTCTAGACACATGAGCAATGGAGAGGTACGTGATCGAAAATGGCTAGTTTATTCAAGACATGTTGACAAAGTGTTCTTTTTTTCATGCAAGTTGTTCAACCCTATTAACTGCAAGATTTCCTTGGCACATGATGGGTTTAATGATTGGAAACATATTACCGATAGGCTCAAAGAACATGAAGTTAGTGTTGAGAATATGACAAGCATAATCTCTTGGAATGAATTAAGAAATAGACTGAGCAAGAATGAAATAATTGATAAGGAGTTGCAACATGAGATCACAAAAGAGAGGGAGCTCCTTAGACAAGTTTGGCTAAGAATAGTTATTGTTGTGAAATTTCTTGGTAAGCGCAGTTTGGCATTTAGAGGATCCAATGAGCAGCTTTACAATGATCATAATGGTAGCTTGTGTTGAGATGATTGCAGAATTTGACATGGTAATTCAAGACCACATTAGACGGATTCAAAGCAATGAGATTCATTATTATTATCTTAGTCACAAAATTTAGAATGAGTTGATCTTACTAATGGCGTCTAGCATTACAGACACTATTCTGAAGGTGGTTAAGAAGGCTAAATATTTCTTAGTTATTCTTGATTGTACCCCAGATGTGAGTCACCAAGAGCAAATGAGTTTGTTGATACTGAGCAAATGAGTTTTTAGATTTCAAGCTCCTCAGCTAAGGTCTGCTCTTCTTGAGTTAAGTGAAGATGTTGATACTGACCCAAAGGATAGGAGTGATGCAAAAAAAATTATTTAAAGTGCTTGGTAGCTTTGAATTTATATTTGGTATAGTTATCTGGTATGAAATTTTATTTGTAGTAAACACAGTCAGCCAGAAGTTGCAATCAGCATCCATGTGCATTGATTCTACAATAAAACTAATATAAGGTATGCGGACTTACTTTCAAACATATAGAAATGAAGGGTTTGTCGCTGGTTTGAAGAGTGCCAAGGATATTGCATCTGAGCTAGGTGTAGAGCAATCGTTCCGTGTAAAGCGTCATGCTTCTAGGAAAAAGCAATTTGATGAAACTGAATGCGTGGAAGCAATCTTCCAAGCGGAGGAGGATTTTAAATTGAAATACTTTTTGGTTATGGTCGATATGGCGACCACATCTTTGAAGCGCAGATTTGAAGAACTCCGGTCATTCAAAAGTATAATTGTGTTTTTAATGAGTTCGACATCCTTGAGGGCATTGGATGGTTCTGAACTGAAAGAACATTGCACTACATTTGCAAAAAAAATTGCTCGGCGTGGTAAAGATGATGAATCTGATATATGTGATGTTGGGTTAAATGCACTTATTTTAGAGTTAAGTGTTATGAAGTTCGCTTTACCAAATACCTCAATGTCTGCTATGGAGCTTTTTTGAGTTTGTCAGAGAAGCGGATTGTTATCCTAATATTTCTATCGCTTATCAGATCTTATTTACTATGCCCATTACTGTTGCATCAGCTGAAAGAAGCTTTTCAAAGTTGAAATTATTGAAGAACTATTTGAGATCTTCAATGTCTCAGGAGAGGTTAAATGGTTTGGCAAGTCTATGCATCGAGAATAAGTTAGTGGACAAGATTGATATTGATTCCATTGTCACGCACTTTGCTTCTAGGAATTTTCAGAGGAAATTTTAAGGTATCATGTAAACACTGTTATTTTAATATGAATATTATAGTTGGAAGTGTACTTGAAATATTTATTTTTTATCTTCTTATATATGCATAAAAAAATTATACTCAGGATAGGGGGGCCCAAAATTTTATTTTTGCCCCGGGCCCCCGAAATCTCAAGACCGGCCCTGTACTTGATATTTAGTGAGAGGGATCATCTTATAATGCTACCATCACAATCAAAGCAATACAAGATGCATAAAAGGATTAACATAACATGTGATTCAAAATATGTGATATGATATGGCCTTTCTTCTTGTGCCTTCGATCTCCATCTCCAAGCATGAACATGATCTCCATCATCACCGGCGTAGCGTCAAGGTCAATGGCGCCACTCCATGGTTGTCGTCCACTAGCATCAACTATTACAACTACTTTGAATAATAGACACACGGGTCTTAGACAAAATTTAAAGACAACCATAAGGCTCCTGCCGGTTGCCAACTTACAATAAGGATCATTGCATACATCATATATAATCACAATCATGGCCATATCACATCACAGAACAAGCCCTGCAAAACCAAGTTAGATGCCTCCAATCCTATTTTCAAGTTTTACATGGTTAGGGCTTTTGCATAAGAATCATTCTAACTTACGAACATGAACCACAACGTTAATACAAGTATTGTCAAGTGCCCGTTGTAAATTGAATCATCACTATGGTGGGAGAGATAGACACCCGCAAATCCACTTATGCAGTGCAAGTTGCATGTTAAGCGTGGAGAAAGTCTCATGAACGATGTCATGTAAGGTTAGCTTGGTGATGTCTACGCACTTATATTCTTGTAGACAGTTGCTGGGCCTCCAAGTGTAGAGGTTTGTAGAACAGCAGCAAGTTTCTCTTAAGTGGATTACCCAAGGTTTATCAAACTCAGGAAGGAAGTGGTCAAAGGTATTCCCTCTCGAGCAAACCTGAAATCAAGATACAAGAAGTCTCTTGTGTCCCCAACACACCCAATATGGGTGCACTAGTTTGGCAAAGAGATAGTGAAATACAAGTGGTAACGGTGCCAGAAAATAGCTTGACGGTGAGTCAAAGACTAAAGGCAACAAGAAGGAAGCAAGCAAACATGCAACAGATCTAGTAGCAAACGGTGTTTCAATGCTTATAAACAAGGCCTAGGGATCATACTTTCACTAGTGAACACTCTCTCATATAAATATCCTCTCTTCATGATACTACTCTTAACTACTCTTCAGTTGGACACTCTAATCCAAGGTAGGGCTATAACAGCACACCTCAAAGTCCGCCTTCCCCAATCTAGATAACCCCACACTGTCACCTTGAGCACCAGATGGTTCCAACAAACACCACAATTTCATAGAGACATCCAACTCCAAATATAACTCATAACAAATATTCAATCTAGCCAAAGTGCCACACATAGTATGCCCGCTGTCACTTTCACACACGTGGGGAAAAGCATAGATCTATTAAAGCATAAAGAGTATTTATGTAGACTCAAGCCTAAGTGCCACCATGGCATGCACACTGTCACTTTCACACACATGGGGAGAGTAGAGATCTAATGAAGCACTTGAGTAGCAAGGTAGATCTACTTGATTACAAAGCTCATGACCATAAGATCATGCATAGAGAGAGAGAGAGAGATGAACACATAGCTATCGGTAGAGCCCTTAGCCTCGAAGGAGAACTACTCCCTCCTCATCATGGGAATCAGCAACGGTGATGGAGATGGTGGTGGAGATCAATGGAGATGGCTCCGGGGGCACTTCCCTGTCCCGGCAGGGTGCTGGAACATAGACTTTCTATCCCCCGAATCTCCCCTTCAGTGGCGGCGGCGCTGTGGAGGTTTTCGTGGATTTCCACCACATGCCCTAGGGTTTTTGGGTCGGAGGCTTCTTATAGGCGCAGGAATCAAGGTCGGTGGGGGTCCAGGGGGCCCACACCCCCTGCGGGCGCCTCTAGGGCTTGCCCGCGCCTAGGGGGTGCAGCCACCCTGTGGACCCCCTCCGGCTCTGCTTCGTGGTTCCGTGTTGCTCTGAGAAAATAATGACTTTGGATTTTGTCCCGTCCAATTCCGAGAATATTGATTTTCTGCCTTTCTGGAACCAAAAACAGAAGAAAACAGGCAACTGTCACTATGGAAACTTGTTAATAGGTTAGTTCCAGAAAAGATATAAAAACACCTCAAAGTGTAGACAAAGCAAAGCAAAGTAGATACAAAACAAGCATGGAGCATCAAAAATTATAGATACGTTTCCGACGTATCAATCATCCCCAAGCTTAACTCCTGCTCGTCCTCGAGTAGGTAAGTGATAAAAAGAATAATTTTTGAGGTGGCATGCACCATCATAACCAAGATCAAACCATTTGCAAGCATAACATGGTGTGAGCATGTGCCAAGTCAACCCAAACAAAGCATCAAAGGAGAATACCACAATACTATGCTTTTGCATGCTAAAACAACGCATAATTTCTTCAAGGCACACTAAGCAATCCCAATTGTTTGGAACAAGTCATGCTACAGCAATAGTCACTAAGAATAAGGTCAAAACAACACCTAGCATGTCATGCTAAAGTCTAAGTCACATTCAATGCAAGCTCCCTTTTGTACCACTTAAGCATGAAGCTTCCTACTATTTTCCAACACTAAACAACTTATTTTAAACAACTCACAAAGATAATAATCAATAAAGATCAGTGAGCTTGTCTCACAAATCCACAAATAAGAACTAAAAAGTTCTAAGCTGAAAGCACAAGAAAACTAAGGCTAAACACAGTGCTAGCAAAAGAGAACACTCACAAGACAATAAGAATGAAAACTAGAGTGTTCTAGGCAATGAAAACAGAGTGTGTCTCTCTCCAAAAGAAGTGTGTTGTAACCAACCAACTTACTCAAGAAAACTAAGCAAAAAAAAACCAAAAACAAAAACTAAGACGCTCCAAGAACAACACAATAATGCATGAAACATGTTAGACCCCTCCTTTATAAAGGAAAGGATCCCTGTGATTGCAATGCTAGTCCCTGGATCAATGCTAGCATCCACAGTTTAAGATGAAGTACACAGATACAAAGGTCGTTTATTACATTCATTCCAGAGATAAAACATAGTCTTTTACAACTCAGGGCCAAAGGCCTAACACAAGAGTTTAAGGAACAAGTAAATAAACATAAGTCTTCATCTTCATGTGCCACAGGCAAGCATGTTGAGTGTAGACTCATGACTCCTACTCATCATCGGAGTAACCTGCAACATCACAAGTTACAGCCACAGAGAGTCAATACTTTGGAATAGTATTGGCAAGTGATACCTTAGTATATTTTAAGTGGACTATATTACTATATGCATTTTGGCTAAGTGTAGCTTGGCTTGCTTTGCTTGAAAACTGGTTTCACCTATTAGTTGAAATCACTAAGTTTTTCTTTGTCAAAACATTCCCAAGAAACCTCCAATAGACATTGGGGTCCTTCACCCTTGTTCACCCACAAATTTTACTTAGAAGTTGGAGTGATGAGATTCTTGTAGCTTCCATGTCTTGATGCTCAAATTGTCCATTGCCTTGGACTAGGCTAAGTACTTAGGTTTTCCATCTGCAGAGGTTGTGCACTTTCCCCACCAGACTTGGTTTCCCAAGACAGGACCTTTCAGAAGCCTTTCCTTAGTCAAATGGACGCGCTCCAACCTATCATCCCAACTACCACCAACTGTCCAAATGACTAAGTTCTAGCAACCTATATGATCAAGGCAGAGCCCATATTGCCAAGTGGTTGCACTGTAAGCTTTCTCAACACTTGGCCTCCAAATCCCTTTGTGCCTGGGTGGCTTACCACAAGTGAGATACACAACCCAAGTCCATGGCCTTGTGTAACCACTCAACATAACCCATTCTTCCCATTCCACCCAGGAGGTTCATTTGACTTAGTGGTTTTATTAGGAAAGTATAAGTCTCATGACTTAAGAATATTTTCATAATGGTAAGTGTAGATTTTTACCAACCCTTGTTTGCTATATAGCTAGGCTAAGCATAGTAAGATAACTTAACTTAGGAAAATTCCTTAACAATTCTACAATTCTACACTACATAGGATTTCTCAACTTAGCATTAGATAAAATAGCATGCAAGACTTAGCAAAATATCTAATGCTAGTACAAAACATAGGATAGAAATATTCATGAAAATATCACTTGCCTTGGTAGTGGGGAGAGTAGCACTCTTCACAATAACAATCACTAGCAAAATCTACACAAAATTTTAGCATACAATTACACACAATTTTATACAATCAAAAATAATATGAATGCATGTATGCAAGAATTTACTAAGTGGTGATTTTTGAAATTCTACCAAGCATGTGCATGATACTGAAGCATAACAGGACACAAAATTTGCCAAAACAAACTTATTTAACATTAAAACCAATTACCAAAACAAATCTATACTCAAACTAGCTTTAAACATGATTCCACAAATAAAGTCATTTTAATGGTTACTATTTGTTAAACAAATTGCATATTCAGAAAGATTTTGTTTCACTGAATCCAACGGTATAAAGTTTGTAAAATTCTAACGTGGCATTCAAAAGTTATAGCAGTTTGAAGTTTGGATCTAAATCAGGTTTTAAATTCTGTTTTTGAATTTAACCTTGCCACGCGTCGCAACCTCATCGGGCGCTGCATCGTTCAGCGAGCGCCTCGTGGACCGCACGATCGAAGTGGGATCTGGCGGCTCAGATGCACGCGTACCTCTTCGACCAAGATCTATCCTAGCCCTACGATGCAGATCCAACGGACCAAACCATCAAGCCACAATCTGGCGGCGCTAGCGGCGTTAACCGGCGGCGGCGCGTCTGACTACGGCGGCGCCGGCGTTCTACATCGCCCCAAGAGGCAGGAAGGTGCTTACCAGATTCGCCAAGACGTGCTGAAGCTTGTCGTGGTACTGGTTTGCGGAGGGGCGCTCGGAGGTGGGCTCTGGATCTCGTCGGAGTTGCGTCTGGCTTCGGGTGGATGTTGTCGGAGTCGTTGCCGAGGCTCCGCGTCGCCCTAACACGAATCAGAGGGTTCAGGAAGTGCGCAAGACAGTTGCGAACACGCTCGTGTGAAGGAAAAGGCAAGGGGTGCACGGGACTTACTTAAATTGGTCGCCGGAGTTGGGGTGGTCGTCAGGTGCTTACGGCGTCAAGCGAATATGGCGACCTGGGGCAGTACAGGATGAGCTAGTGGGGTCAGGAGGTGCGCCAGGAGATTACAAAGTGGCCCGAACAATCTAGAGGGGAAGGGGCGCACAGAGCTCACCTAAATCGATCGCCGGAGTTGCTCTGTCTGCGGCGGTTTTGAGCGAGTCGTGGGCGTGAGTGTAGAATTGGGGAAAATGACTGCGGGAGGTGGGAATCTTATAGCGGTGCCTCGCACGAACGCCCGAGTTTTAATGCCCAATTAAGCCGCGCCATTACCGGCAGTGACTGCAGCTGCGACGTGGTTGCGGGCGTGGTTTGGGGAAGACGATGACATCGTGGACAGGGCCCGCTCGTCAGCGAAAGATGCGAGGTGGAGGTGGGGTATGGTCGTCAGTGACTGAACGCGTGCGCTCGCGCGTGAGAAAAGAAAAGGAAACTCCCGGGTGGGCTAGTTGGGCTCGATCCTTTCTTTGGGCGTAAACTTTACGCCTTTTTTTTTTGTTTATTTCTTTTTCTTTTTCTAATTTGGTTTTCAGGAATGATTTAAGTATGAATTCAAATCCTTTTTGAATTCAAACAATTCTGGGGATTTTTGCAGGGTAGTGTGGTTTCTAAAATCTCTTATCTAACCATGTGGTTATTTTGTAAGGGCTTGGTAAAACCTGGATTTCAAACAACAGAGGATTTGCATCTGTTTTGAAAATGTTTGGAAAAGGGATTTTGAATTTCTTTCTAAATTTGAAACTTTGGTTAACCCTTCTCTCCTAAACTTTTCCAACAATGGGGCAAGCAAACAAGTTCCTAAACATTCAAGTTTCAAATGGTGTAGGTCTTTTGAATTAAATCTGTCCACATAAAATCATAACATCAAAAGCTTCTGTTTTTCTGAAAGGATTTTGAGAAATCCCTAAATGATGATGAATGCAAGGATGATATGGATGGGTTTTGGAATATGCATTTAGGGATGTTACAAATCTAACCCCCTTAGGATGAATCTCGCCCTCGAGATTCGGATTGGCTAGCAAATAGGTGAGGGTGGTCTTTCCGAAGATCATCTTCTCTTTCCCATGTTGCTTCCTCTTCGGAATGATGATTCCATTGCACTTTGCAAAACTTGATAGTCTTAGTCCTTGTGACCCTTTCTGCGGTCTCAAGAATCTTGACAGGCTTTTCCTCATAGGTGAGATCACTTTCTAGCTGGACCTCTTCCAATGGTATGGTATCCTTCAGAGAAGTTTCTTCCATTTCTGGGTGACATTTCTTAAGCTGACTCACATGAAACACATTATGGACAGCTGACAGAGATTCTGGCAATTCAACTTCATATGCAACTTCTCCCTTGCGACTTAGAATTTTGAATGGTCCAACATATCTTGGTGCCAACTTTCCTTTGACTCCAAATCTTTTCACTCCACGAAGTGGTGATACTCTGAGATAAGCTCTATCCCCAACTCAGAGGTGACTTCTCACGCTTAGAATCTGCGTAGCTTTTCCGTCGACTGCTACCTTCAACTGTCCTTAACCAATTTGACCTTCTCTTCGGCGTCTTTAATAAGATCAGGTCCAAATAAACTTCTCTCTCCCACACCATTCCATAGTAATGGGGTGGTACATTTCCTTCCGTAGAGTAACTCAAAAGGTGCCATTCCAATACTAGATTGATGACTATTGTTGTAAGAGAACTCTGCGTAGGGCAGACTTTCATCCCAACTTGCTCCATAGTCTAAGGCACATGCTCTCAACATGTCTTCAAGAATCTGATTAGTCCTTTCTGTTTGTCCATCAGTTTGAGGATGAAAAGCAGTGCTGAACTCCAACCTCGTTCCTAAGGATTCATGAAGCTGTCTCCAAAAGTGAGAAGTGAACTGAGTTCCTCTATCTGACACAATACTCTTAGGCACACCGTGAAGGCATACAATCGCCCATGTAGATCTTGGCTAACTTGGCACTTGTATAAGTTGTCTTCACTTGGTATAAAATGAGCCACTTTAGTTAGGCGATCCACTACCACCCATATGGAATCATACCGACCGGTCCTTGGTAATCCGGTAATGAAATCCATACCAATATTTTCCCACTTCCATTCAGGAATAGGCAGTGGTTGAAGCAAACCTGCTGGTTTCTGATGCTCTGCTTTTACTCTACTACACACATCACACAAAGCAATGTGTTCGGCGATATCTCTTTTGAGATTATTCCACCAAAATCTTTCCTTCATGTCCATGTACATCTTGGTGTTTCACGGGTGAATAGAATACGGAGAGTTGTGGGCTTCCTGTAAAATCAGTTTCCGCAACTCCGGGTCTTGCGGAACACATATACGTTTTCCGTGCCATAAAGTACCTTGTTCGTCTATATGGAAACTCTTAGCTTTCCCTAGACTTATATTTTCCTTTATCTTTTCAATTTCCTTATCGGTCTTCTGAGCTTCTTGGATCTTGTCCAACAAAGTGGGTTGAACATCTAAGGACATGAGATGTCCTTCTGGCACAATCTCCAATCTGAGTTCTTTGAATTGCTTACACAAGTCATCTGGCAATTCCCCTTTGATAAGGCCATTTACAAACGTCTTACGACTTAGAGCATCTGCTACTACATTTGCTTTACCGGGGTGGTATCGCAAACTTAAGTCGTAATCTTTAATAAGCTCTAGCCATCTCCTTTGTCTCATATTGATTTCCTTCTGGGTGAAGATATACTTCAAACTCTTATGATCGGTGAATACTTCACAACGCTTTCCCAAAAGGTAATGTCTCCATGTTTTGAGTGCATGGACGACAGAGGCCAACTCCAAATCATGAGTAGGATAGTTTACTTCATGAGTTTTGAGTTGTCTCGAAGCATAGGCTACGACTTTACCATCTTGCATAAGTACGGCACCCAAACCTTGATGAGACGCATCACAATATACTTGGAAATCCTTTTCCAAATCTGGCACACATAGAACTGGTGCTGTTACAAGTCTCTTCTTCAATTCTTGGAAGCTGACTTCACAACCTTCAGACCAAGCAAATTTCTTGTCCTTCTTTAGCAATTCTGTCATTGGCTTAGCAACCTTCGAGAAATTTTCAATGAACCTTCTGTAGTAACCTGCTAAGCCGAGGAAACTACGAACTTCTTTCACATTCTTGGGATATTCCCATTACATCACATTTGAAACCTTAGCAGGATCAATCGCTACACCATCCTTTGTCATAACATGACCAAGAAAACCAACTTCCTCTAACCGAACTCACACTTGCTGAATTTGGCATAAAGTTTATGTTCCTCGGTTTCAAGTATCAAGCGTAAGTGTCTTTCATGTTCTTCCTTGCTCTTGGAGTAGACCAAGATGTCATCGATGAAAACGACAACGAACTTGTCTAGGAATTCCATGAACACCTTGTTCATCATATTCATGAAGTATTTGGGAGCGTTGGTTAAACCAAAGGGCATTACGGTGTACTCATACAATCCATATCTTGTGGTGAATGCTGTCTTAGGTATGTCTTGCTCTCTTATCTTGAGTTGAAAATAACCTGACCGGAGATCAATCTTCGAGAACACACATGCTCCTTCTAGTTGATCAAACAAATCGTTGATTCTTCGCAAAGGATATTTGTTCTTGATAGTTACCTCGTTGAGAGAACGGTAGTCAATACATAATCTTTGTGTTCTATCCTTCTTATCCACGAACAATACTGGGGCTCCCCAAGATGAAGAACTTGGTTGAATAAACCCTTTCTGCAACTATTCTCCTAGCTGCTTCTTGAGCTCTTTCAGCTCATCAACTGACATTTTGTACGGTCTCTTGGCTATTGGTCCAGAACCTGGTACCAAATCTATCAGAAATTCCACATCTCTATCTGGTGGCATTCCTGGTAATTCTTCCGGAAATACATCCGGATACTCACACACAATTGGCACACTGTCCATGCTAACCCCCTTAAGAGAATTCAGCTTACTTCCCTTGGGTTCAAAGTTTGACTTGAATTTTATTCTTTTTCCCTCTAGGGTTGTGAGTGCAACTGTACGATTAGCACAATCTAGTACTCCTTCATACTTATCCATCCAATCCATTCCCAAAATTACGTCTAGTCCTTGGGAATCTAGGATTATCAGGCTCACTGGAAACTTATGTTTTCCAAACTCTATGACAAGATCCCGGCATCCAAGACTTACTATCATGTCTCCACCCGGAGAACTAACTTTTATTGGACACCCAATGTTTTCAGATGCAAACCCATTTCTATCAACAAATGCTTTTGATATGAATGAATGAGATGCACCAGTGTCAAAGAGTACAAATGCTGGAATGGAATTGAGTCTGAACTTACCAAAGAACAAGATCGCTCCTCATAGACCTCCTCCACATTGATGTGGTTAACCTGTCCTTTCTGGAAAGGATTTGGCTTGTTAGGTCCTTCCACTTTCTTCTCAGGGCACTCATTAGCATAATGCCCCAGCTTATTGCATTTGAAGCACTCAACCTGACTGATGTCCTTTTTAACATGCTGACTTCCACTTCCACTACCACTACCATTCCCACTGTGGTGGCTCTTATGTCCACTCTTGTGGTTCTTATACTTGTCATTGTCATGACTGCGATGATGCTTGTTGTCATGACGGTTGTGGTTGTAGTGCTTGTTGAATTTCCCATGCTTATGGGATCCTGAGCTTCCACTGTCATCATAGTGAGATCGTTTGTGAGACGATCCCGAGCTATGCTTGTCGGAGTGTTTCCTCTTCCTACTCTCGACTTGCTTCATTTTATTCTCCAAAATAGCAGCCTTGTCACACAGAGACTGATAAGTTGGAACATATGCCACTGACAACTGCAAGTTCAACTCATCATTCAAGCCTTCCAGAAACTTTTCCTTTCTTTTGGCATCTGTGTCAACCTCATCCGGTGCATAGCGCGCCAGATTGTTGAACTCTTCTATGTATTCAGCCACGCTATGGTGGCGCTGCTTCAGGTTGTGAAACTCCTTCTTTTTCAGACTCATCATTCCTGATGAGATATGAGCAGTGCGAAAGCCATCCTCAAAGATAGCCCAAGTCACCTCATCAATAGGAGTGGTGATTTGGAAGTTGTCCCACCATGTGGCGGCTGGTCCCTCCAACAGATGTGCTGCGAACCTGACTTTTTCAGCATCCGTGCAGCCCACGGTCACTAAGTCTTTGTTCACGGAATGTAGCCAATCATTGGCCACCATGGGATCCGTTGTCCCCGAAAACTTCGCTGGCCTCAAACGCAGAAATCTGGTGAGCATATCAAAACCCGGAGGGTTGTTGTTGTTGTTGTTGTTGTTGGGGTTGTTGTTGTTATTGGGGTTGTTGTTGTTGTTGTTATTATGGTTTTGAATGAATGTTGTCATCATTTGCATAAGCTGTGTTTGCGCATTCATCATTTGTTGCATTTCCGGGGTGATGTTGTTGGGGTTGGGGTTTGCGCGACGGGGAGGCATCTGTGGTTTGTTCAAATAGATAAGAATGAGATACCCATAGATGTTTTATGCACAATACATCATAAGCAAACACATAGCAAGCAACATAAGAATAAAAAATTCAACAACCACATAATAAGTTCATGAAGTAAAACACACAAGTGGCAAGCCATCCACATGTCGGATGGTCCAACAATAAGTTCACAATAACAAGTACGAATATGAAAGATGAACGAGTAATCAAGTCTACTCATCAGCATCAATCTCCTCCTCGACGAAGGTAAGACATGCGTTCTCCATCGCGGTCTTGTTATCCTCAATCGTAGTGGTCAAGGAATCGACCTTGGCGTTGAGAGCCCTCTTCTAGGAGCGAAGCCTCTCAATAACCATCTGCTGCTGCTCAAGCTCGAAATCCTTGGACTTCAGTTCCTCGGTCATGTCCCGGATCTTCTTGTTCCTATCCTGGACGCGTTTCTCCTGACTCTTGAACTTGCGGTCCTGGGCCTCGAACTTTGTCTCCATATCCTTGATCATCTCATCCTGCTGTGCCAAAAGCTTGTCCTTCTCGCATAGCTGCACCTGAAGCTCGTCATTGCCAAGCATGACGTTCGTCCTGTCTGTGTCCACGTGCCTGAGGAGAGTCTCTAAGTCCTGGAGATAGAGACGTATCGGCTCTGCCGCGTCCCTCGAGTCGTCCTCAAAGTCAATGGACTCTCCATCAACATCACGCCTTCCGAAGACGTGGAAGTGAGTGCCCTAACTGTCGGAGTGACGGCCTAACAGACGCCCTATCGTCTGCATGACTACCTCCATGCCCTCTCCCGTCGCGTGCATCACTTGAAGACGATGGCCTCAGAGTAGGCTCGGCCAAAGGCCCCTGGTTCACCTTGAAGCCCTAGAGGTCCTTCCTCTTGAACTTGGTGAGTGGGTACACCGTGATGGTGGGAAGAGGGAGATCGAGCAAAGTGGTAAGCTCAATGATACGGGGTCCGAAACGGGTAACCTGGAGCTCCTCAACGGTGCTGATGGTAATAGGCATCTATTTATAAGATTGAAAAGTTAGAACAACACAATTTAAGATAAATACAAGACAACCATCTCATACATAACCATGGAACACAAACATCACACAAGTCATGCATACATAAATCCATTACATCATTCAAGGTCCAAACTTATTTAGGGTATCATTTGGAAAATAAGGTGATAGATGGTGGTCCACTAACAAAGTGTGCTCATAGGCCTATCTCACTGGATCTGGTGGCTATCACAATGTTCCTAGAGGCAATCCACCTATCTTGTTCACATGATTCCATCACTAAGTCTATTATATCTCCCCTTAACTCTTGGTTGGTGGCTTCCAACTCTTGGGTAAGTTCCTTCTCTTTCTCTAAGTCCTTTTGGAGGTTGAGCATTCTGCACTTGACTCTAGCACTTAGTTCTTTGATAGTCCTCCAAGCTGCATCTCTGGCTGACTCAAAGAATGTGGTGTGCATGGTAGTGTTGGTGTACATGCAGAATCCCCTTTCATTGTGGTTGTCTTCCTTGTTTTTGTACAAGTGAAGTTGCACCCACCAATACTCCACTCCTTCATCCACCACTGGATAGCCCTTGTACACAGCTGCACCATGTGCTCCCATTGCCACCATGAGGTCCTTGAGAATATTGGGAAACTCAGTTTCACACTCCAAGGTCATGGTCATGAGTGGTCCTTTCTTCACGGCTTCGTTGATGGAGTTCATCTACAAATGGAGTTGAGAATGAAAAGATTAGAAAAGTTTTACGAGAAGAATAGACAAGTGTAGAAGTAGTTGAATTTTTTTTTCCTTAGTGGTTTTCAAATCCTAGGGTCATAATCCTACAGGCAACACAGTGCTCTGATACTATCTGTTAGACCCCTCCTTTATAAAGGAAAGGATCCCTGTGATTGCAATGCTAGTCCCTGGATCAATGCTAGCATCCACAGTTTAAGATGAAGTACACAGATACAAAGGTCGTTTATTACATTCATTCCAGAGATAAAACATAGTCTTTTACAACTCAGGGCCAAAGGCCTAACACAAGAGTTTAAGGAACAAGTAAATAAACATAAGTCTTCATCTTCATGTGCCACAGGCAAGCATGTTGAGTGTAGACTCATGACTCCTACTCATCATCGGAGTAACCTGCAACATCACAAGTTACAGCCACAGAGGGTCAATACTTTGGAATAGTATTGGCAAGTGATACCTTAGTATATTTTAAGTGGACTATATTACTATATGCATTTTGGCTAAGTGTAGCTTGGCTTGCTTTGCTTGAAAACTGGTTTCACCTATTAGTTGAAATCACTAAGTTTTTCTTTGTCAAAACATTCCCAAGAAACCTCCAATAGACATTGGGGTCCTTCACCCTTGTTCACCCACAAATTTTACTTAGAAGTTGGAGTGATGATATTCTTGTAGCTTCCATGTCTTGATGCTCAAATTGTCCATTGCCTTGGACTAGGCTAAGTACTTAGGTTTTCCATCTGCAGAGGTTGTGCACTTTCCCCACCAGACTTGGTTTCCCAAGACAGTACCTTTCAGAAGCCTTTCCTTAGTCAAATGGACGCGCTCCAACCTATCATCCCAACTACCACCAACTGTCCAAATGACTAAGTTCTAGCAACCTATATGATCAAGGCAGAGCCCATAATGCCAAGTGGTTGCACTGTAAGCTTTCTCAACACTTGGCCTCCAAATCCCTTTGTGCCTGGGTGGCTTACCACAAGTGAGATACACAACCCAAGTCCATGGCCTTGTGTAACCACTCAACATAACCCATTCTTCCCATTCCACCTGGAGGTTCATTTGACTTAGTGGTTTTATTAGGAAAGTATAAGTCTCATGACTTAAGAATATTTTCATAATGGTAAGTGTAGATTTTTACCAACCCTTGTTTGCTATATAGATAGGCTAAGCATAGTAAGATAACTTAACTTAGGAAAATTCCTTAACAATTCTACAATTCTACACTACATAGGATTTCCCAACTTAGCATTAGACAAAATAGCATGCAAGACTTAGCAAAATATCTAATGCTAGTACAAAACATAGGATAGAAATATTCATGAAAATATCACTTGCCTTGGTAGTGGGGAGAGTAGCACTCTTCACAATCACAATCACTAGCAAAATCTACACAAAATTTTAGCATACAATTACACACAATTTTATACAACAAAAATAATATGAATGCATGTATGCAAGAATTTACTAAATGGTGATTTTTGAAATTCTACCAAGCATGTTCATGATACTGAAACATAACAGGACACAAAATTTGCCAAAACAAACTTATTTAACATTAAAACCAATTACCAAAACAAATCTATACTCAAACTAGCTTTAAACATGATTCCACAAATAAAGTCATTTTAATGGTTACTATTTGTTAAACAAATTGCATATTCAGAAAGCTTTTGTTTCACTGAATCCAACGGTATAAAGTTTGTAAAATTCTAACGTGGCATTCAAAAGTTATAGCAGTTTGAAGTTTGGATCTAAATCAGGTTTTAAATTCTGTTTTTGAATTTAACCTTGCCACGCGTCGCAACCTCACTGGCACGTACCGGTTCGCGCGGATCGCGCTCCGTGGACCGCACGATCGAAGTGGGATCTGGCGGCTCAGATGCACGCGTACCTCTTCGACCAAGATCTATCCTAGCCCTACGATGCAGATCCAACGGACCAACCATCAAGCCACAATCTGGCGGCGCTAGCGGCGTTAACCGGCGGCGCCGGCGTTCTACATCGCCCCAGGAGGCAGGAAGGTGCTTACCAGATTCACCAAGACGTGCTGAAGCTTGTCGTGGTACTGGTTTGCGGAGGGGCGCTCGGAGGTGGGCTCTGGATCTCGTCGGAGTTGCGTCTGGTGTCGGGTGGATGTTGTCAGAGTCGTTGCCGAGGCTCCGCATCGCCCTAACACGAATCAGAGGGTTCATGAAGTGCGCAAGACAGTTGCGAACACGCTCGTGTGAAGGAAAAGGCAAGGGGTGCACGGGACTTACTTAAATTGGTCGTCGGAGTTGGGGTGGTCGTCAGGTGCTTACGGCGTCAAGCGAATACGGCGACCTGGGGCAGTACAGGATGAGCTAGTGGGGTGAGGAGGTGCGCCAGGAGATTACAAAGTGGCCCGAACAATCTAGAGGGGAAGGGGCGCACAGAGCTCACCTGAATCGATCGCCGGAGTTGCTCTGTCTGCGGCGGTTTTGAGCGAGTCGTGGGCAGCCTGGTGGCGTGAGTGTAGAATTGGCTGGGGGAAAATGACTGCGAGGAGGTGGGGATCTTATAGCCGGTGCCTCGACAGGAAACGCCCGAGTTTTAATGCCCAATTAAGCCGCCATTACCGGCAAGGATCGCATTGCGACGCGTGGTTCGGGCGTGGTTTGGGGAAGACGATGACATCGTGATGTGGCCCGCCGAAAGATGCGAGGTGGAGGTGGGTATGGTCGTCGGATCGAACGCGGTGCTCGCGTGAGAAAAGAAAAGGAAACTCCCGGGTGGGCTAGTTGGGCTCGATCCTTTGCTGGGCCAGAAACCTGGCGCGCGGCCTTTTTTTTGTTTATTTCTTTTTCTTTTTCTAATTTGGTTTTCAGGAATGATTTAAGTATGAATTCAAATCCTTTTTGAATTCAAACAATTCTGGGGATTTTTGCAGGGTACTGTGGTTTCTAAAATCTCTTATCTAACCATGTGGTTATTTTGTAAGGGCTTGGTAAAACCTGGATTTCAAACAACAGAGGATTTGCATCTGTTTTGAAAATGTTTGGAAAAGGGATTTTGAATTTCTTTCTAAATTTGAAACTTTGGTTAACCCTTCTCTCCTAAACTTTTCCAACAATGGGGCAAGCAAACAAGTTTCTAAACATTCAAGTTTCAAATGGTGTAGGTCTTTTGAATTAAATCTGTCCACATAAAATCATAACATCAAAAGCTTCTGTTTTTCTAAAAGGATTTTGAGAAATCCCTAAATGATGATGAATGCAAGGATGATATGGATGGGTTTTGGAATATGCATTTAGGGATGTTACAAAACAATAAAAATGAAGTGTCTAGAAAGACCTGGGATTTTATTGATGAAAAAGGGGATGCCTTGGTCATCCCCAAGCTTTGACGCTTGTACCTCTTGAATATTTCTTGGGGTGACACAGGGTGGCATCCCCAAGCTTGAGATTTTTTCCATTCTTCATCTCATTACATTATTCTTTCTCTACACCTAAAATTTTTCCTTCATACAAAACTTCACACAATCTTCATTAGCAACATTAGTGTATTCAAAAGATATTAGACCTCTGGCAAAGCTTTGGAACAGCAAAAAATTTCACTAAAAACACAAACTACTGTAGTAAATCCTTCAAAAATCTCAATTCACCAAAAGAGAACTCAAAAAGGAATCAATAAGAAGCAAATACAAATAATGATAGAAATCTGTCAAAACAGACAAGCAGGTAGAAACCGATTTTTTAGAATATCTTCTGTTGCTCAAATCAAAAAGTGTCGAACTAATGAAGTTAGATAACATACTGGGGTATTTATTCGTAAATTTTCAGCTCAATCCGACTTACACAGAGACTCCTGACGAATTTTTATGGTGGAGGATAGAAATCTGTTTCGAGATAGCAACTCCCCAAATCTTACTTCCCTCTCATTAGAGGTCATTATTGGCACAAAAAGGCAAACAAAAAGGATAAGAAGAGATCATTACAAAAGTAAAAACTTCCAAAACTCAAGGAAACTCTTGGGTTATCTTTCAACAAGTACTTTTCTTTAACGCCTTTAAGTTAGGCTTGATAGTTTGAGAAGATGCTCACATAAGAAATATGAATTGAAATAAAAGAGAGCAACAAGAAGCAAATTCAAAACACATCTAACCCTATTCCTATGCATACGAATCTTGTAAGAAAATAAATCAAAGAAGCACAAAGCAACAAGCATAGGAAAGCAAAACAAGTGCAACTTCAAGATTTTCAACATAAAGTGGGGAAACTTAATATTTTTGAAATGCATAAAACCATGTTTCCCTCTCTCATAATAACTTTCAGTAGCATCATGAATAAACTTAACAATATAACTATCATATAAAACATTCTTATCATGAGCCACATGCCTAAAATAATGATTACTCTCCACATAAGCATAATCATTCTTATTAATTGTAGTGGGAGCAAATTCAACAAAATAGCTATCATTGTTATTCTCATCACCATAATCATCAAATATAGAGGCATATTATAATCATAATTAATTTTCTCTTTAATAGTAGGTGGACTGAAAATATCATACTCGTCATTGTAATCATCATATATTGGAGGTTTGGTGTCATCATAAGAAATAGAATAGCTATCTTCCAAAGCTGGGGAACTAAAAAGATCTTTCTCATAAAAATTAGATTCCCCAAGCTTAGACGTTTCCATACCATTAGTAGAAATGGTGTTCAAAAAGTTCATACTAACAATATTGCCATTAGCATGCAAATAAAGTTCCATAGGTTTTTTAATTTTCTCTTCAAACACTTCATGTCCTAACTCAAGATAAACACTATAAAGCTCTCTAATTTTGTTGCTGTTTTCCATTAAGCCAAACTAGTGAAAACAAGAAAAAAAAAGACAAAAATACAGAATCTAAAGGAAATAACTTCGAGCACTCACACCGGACTATGCGAGTACCTTTTACCTTACCTCCCCGGCAACGGCGCCAGAAAAGAGCTTTCTGGCTTGCTGTTGCCGTGGGGTAACGTGTGTGGGTGCCTTTTACCTTTCCTCCCCGGCAACGGCGCCAGAAAAGAGCTTTATGTCTACGCACTTCTATTCTTGTAGACAGTTGTTGGGCCTCCAAGTGCAGAGGTTTGTAGAACAGCAGCAAGTTTCCCTTAAGTAGATTACCCAAGGTTTATCGAACTCAGGGAGGAAGTGGTCAAAGGTATTCCCTCTCGAGCAACCCTGCAATCAAGATACAAGAAGTCTCTTGTGTCCCCAACACACTCAATATAGGTGCACTAGTTCGGTGAAGAGATAGTGAAATACAAGTGGTAACGGTGCCAGAAAATAGCTTGACGGTGAGGCAAAGACTAAAGGCAACAAGAAGGAATCAAGCAAACATGCAACAGATCTAGTAGCAAACGGTGTTTCAATGCTTAGAAACAAGGCCTGGGGATCATACTTTCACTAGTGAACACTCTCTCATATAAATATCCTCTCTTCATGATACTACTCTTAACTACTCTCCGGTTGGACACTCTAATCCAAGGTAGGGCTATGACAGCACACCTCAAAGTCCGCCTTCCCCAATCTAGATAATCCCACACTGTCATCTTGAGCACCAGATGGTTCCAACAAATACCACAATTTCATAGAGACATCCAACTCCAAATATAACTCATAACAAATATTCAATCTAGCCAAAGTGCCACACACGGTATGCCCGCTGTCACTTTCACACACATGGGGAAAAGCATAGATCTATTAAAACACAAAGAGTATTTATGTAGACTCAAGCCTAACTGCCACCATGTCATGCACGCTGTCACTTTCACACACATGGGGAGAGTAGAGATCTAATGAAGAACTTGAGTAGCAAGGTAGATTTACTTGATTACAAATCTCATGACCACAAGATCATGCATAGAGAGAGATGAACACATAGCTACCGGTAGAACCCTTAGCCTCGAAGGAGAACTACTCCCTCCTCATCATGGGAATCAGCAACGGTGATGGAGATGGTGGTGGAGATCGATGGATATGGCTCTGGGGGCACTTCGCCATCCCGGCAGGGTGCCGGAACATAGACTTTCTGTCCCCCGAATCTCCCCTTCGGTGGCGACGGCGTTGTGGAGGTTTTTGTGGATTTCCGCCAGATTCCCTAGGGTTTTTGGGTCGGAGGCTTCTTATAGGCGCATGAATCAAGGTCGGTGGGGGTCCAAGGGGCCCACACCCCCTGTGGGCGCCTCTAAGGCTTGCCCGCGCCTAGGGGGTGCGGCCACCATGTGGCCCCCTCCGGCTCTGCTTCGTGGTTCCGTGTTGCTCCGGGAAAATAATGACTTTGCCTTTTGTCCCGTCCAATTCCGAGAATATTGATTTTATGCCTTTCTAGAACCAAAAACAGAAGAAAACATGCAACTGGCACTGTGGCAACTTGTTAATAGGCTAGTTCCAGAAAATATATAAAAACACCTCAAAGTGTAGACAAAGCAAAGCAAAGTAGATACAAAACAAGCATGGAGCATCAAAAATTATAGATGCGTTTTCGACGTATCACCCGGGCCGCTTCATCCCACCATCCCGCAAGATGCACAATACACAAAAAGCAATCGACAACAAAAGCATCAACGCCCACAATAACCATTGTGTTCTACTCGTGCAACATATCTAGGCATAGACACGGCTCTGATACCACTGTAGGGGTTCGTAGCATGGAAAACAAAAAAATTCTATCGCATGAACACACAAAATCCAAGATCTAATCTACGAGATTAGTGCAACTAGTTCATAGAGTACTAACCCTCAATGATCCAAATCGTTTAACGAGATCGGATTCTCATGGTTGATGTAGTCGTTCACTTGTCGATCTCAAGATCACAAAGACGATCCTTCTGGCGCCGCATTCCGGCAGCGCTTCCGCAGTCGATCACACGTTCGGTACTCGATAAAGACCTTCCTCTCCCTTGTTCCAGCAGGCAGCGGAGGTTGTAGATCTCCCCTTGATTCCAACAGCACGACGATGTGGTGGTGAAATGGAGGAGTAGATCCTGCAGGGCTTCGCCTACAGAGCGAGTATGGTGGAGTAGAGAGGCCTTGGCAACTAGGGTTTAGAAGCCAAGGGGTGGAGGTGGATGGCGGCTAGGTGGCTAGGTGGTGGCGGTGGCAACTTGAGAGGGGGCAGTCGGCCTAGGGTTTTGGGGTGGGGTGGAGTAGGCGCCCACCCTCCTTATATGGAGGGGAGAGGCGGCAAGGGGAGGGGAGTCCTTCCCCAACTCCTCTTCATTGGACGGCGGCAAGGAGGGAGAGGGAATCCTCTCCCAAGAGGGTTTCCTCTCCTCCCTCCACTTAGACTTTGACTTTCAATGTTGGGATTTGACTTTTCAAATTGGAGTTTGACTACTCAAACTAGAGTTTGATTATTTCTCTTCCCATTGTCCAGCCAAGTGACCTAGGGTATGATGCAACCATTCCACATTGGCATGGCACATTCATGTATCCCCCTCCGGGGTGGTGGACCTTCTAGAACCTTCCAAAAGATTCCGGTGAAAACACTGAAAACATTTCCAAACCCTGGAATTGAACTTTCCTTATATGAATCTTATTCTCCGGACCATTCTGGATCTCCTCGTGATGTCCTGGATCCAATCCGAGACTCCGAACAACATTCGGTCTCCAACTCATTACCATATCTACTAAACAACATCGAATCCTTAAGTGTGTCTCCCTACAGTTCGTGACTTGTGCAGACATGATCGAGACACTTCTCTGGTCAATAACCAATAGAGGAATATGTAAATTCATATGGCTCCCACATATTTATACAATTACTCTCTGATTGAATGAACCATTTACATACGATACCAATTTCCCTTTGTCTCGCGATACTTTACTTATCTGAGGTTTGATTGTCGGTATCTCCAATACCTAGTTCAACCTCGTTACAATAAGTACTATTTACTCGCTCCGTGATATGTGATCCCTTGTGACCTAATCACATTCTTGCAAGCCAATTGGATGACATTCCACCGAGAGGGTCCAGAGTATATCTATCTGTCATATGGATGGACAAATCTCACTCTTGATCCATGTGCCTCAACACATACTTCCAAAATACCTAATGCCACCTTTATAACCACCCAGTTATGGAAGTGGTGTTTGATGTCATCAAAGCATTCATCCGGTGATGGTGATTAACATGATCTCATGGTCGAAGGATTAGGTTACTATGTACTTGAAAGCTTGTAGCAAACGAACTTCTAAATGACTTGATCTTACGCTACGCTTACTATAGGAGTGTGTCCATCATATCATTCTCCTAATGGCATGATCTTGTTATTAATAACATCTAATGTCCATGATCATAAAACCATGATCATCTATTAATCAACAAGCTAGTTTGATAATAGGCTTTACTAGGGACTTCTTTTATGTTTACAAAACACACAAGTATTACTGTTTTCGGTTAATACAATTATAGCATGGGATATAAACATTTATCATAAACACAAAGATATAATAATAACCATTTTATTATTGCCTCTTGGGCATATCTCCAACAAAAATGCGATGTGTATAATTAATAAGAGAGGTGTTAGTGGTGTCATAATAGGATATACGATATTATAGCATGTAGAACTACATAATTTAATGATAAATACGATCTTATACATAAAATTGCATCAAGATCCTAGCCGGACAAATAAAAAGGAGATGAGGCTTGCCTTGGAGGAGAATCCCCAAATAAAAAGTGTCTCCATCATTCATCTAGTGGCCTCCAAGCTGCAGTTATTCTCCTAGCCGGCCATGGCGAGGGGACGGGAGGGGGGGCTAGGTGGCTTATTGGAGACTAGATTGTCCAGTTGGCTATGGGAGCTTTTGAGCTTATGCTCCCGGCAACGGTTCCCAAGTATCGGTGCGTTCTTGTCGATGTTATCCATGGTCATGGGGTTGACCCTGCCGTGGTCTGCAACGTCTTTTGCAGGAGCATCTTCTTCCTCCTCCGGAGGATCTTTCTCAGCCACAGCACGGCCATTCAAGTTTTGGCTCTCCCAAGTGGTGATGTCCCCGGTGAGTAGGACTCGTCGGTGTTGAGTAAGGTCTTGATCGTTTTTTTGCGGTCCATGTTTGGGTGTTCTTTCTAAAAGTACAGGACCTGGTTGTAATTTTCTTATTTTATACGGTCCTCTATGTAACTGCGCACCCACCGCCGAAGTAATACAAACTCTCGGTCTTTCGAGACCTTTTCCGCAAAAAAAAAAGCATATCACAAAAAAGTAAAAACAAAAACTGTTACCAAACAGCCAAATGTATGCATTCCACAAATGATGAATGTCTGCTTTTCCACTAAAAAGTTTGTATGGTGCATGTGATCTCTCTGCGACCACCTATCTATCTGGCGGCTGCCGTCCGCTGAGCCGGCAATTCCGGGATCCAAGCCTGAAACTGGGATCAAGCAACCTGCCTATTGTAGTAGGTAAAATGATGAATCCGACAAGCAGTTCCCCAAGAGCTTCACAATTAGGCAAAGAAAAGGATTCTTGAAATATGGGTTTGTACATTTTGCCTATTGGGTCTTGGGACATAGGAGGACCACTATAAATCCCCCACGCTCTTCCTCCCACCTCTCACCACCGATATCTTTCCGCTTCCATTTCGCCTCCCCGGGTCCTCTCCTCTCCGTGTCCGGCGGCGTTCCCCCTAACACCCAACAGGCCGGCCTCTTCCCTCCCAATACCGACACCACTACAGCTTCATGGAGAAAAGGAGAAGAAGCATGATGCCCGCCGTACTAGCGGTGGCCTTGCTCGCCGCAATGCTGCTGTCCAGCGAGGCGGCGTACAGCGGCGGCGGCGGCGCCCTGTCACCGGGCTACTACAGCAAGTCGTGCTCCAAGCTGGAGTCCATCGTGAGGGAGGAGGTCGCGAGGAAGAAGAACGAGACGGTGGTCACCATCCCGGCGGTGCTCCGCCTCTTCTTCCACGACTGCTTTGTCAACGTGAGTCCATACTCCATCGCCGTCAAATCGTGCATCTGCAGTTCGAGCATTTCTTGCTTTGCTCGTTAAATCATTCATACATACGCAGTTGTGCCTGAGGATTATACCGGAACGAAATGCGCAGCATGCCAAAAACATTTGGTTCATCTTGCCGATTCCTTTCCATTGTTCAACAGTTTAATTTCCTGTCAGTTCCAACTGTTTTCTATTTCGAAAACTCAAGAAAAGTTCCAACTGCTTCTTCAGCTTCGGCCTGTTCTGCTTTGGAATAACTTCTCTCTCTCTCACTTCTCCCCTCGCTTCTCCAAGAAGCTAGCCATCTTCTATACTTTTCTTTTCCTTTTGGAAAAGGTATAAAGCTGCAATGTGTGCAGTGACAGCCATGACCCCATGTTAATCTCCACTATATCAGTTTATCTTCATCAGATAGACATGTTTTTTCCTTGGTGGAGTTCATTCAGGGCTTCAGATCATACTCCTACATTAGAAACAAAAACACGATTATAGTTAAAGCCAAAAGGGAATTAACCACTTGCATTGTTTAGTGGGAGCCAGCCAGGGAGGTGGATGCTGGAAGGAACAACTCGATCGCCTCGCGTGGTCGTCGGTTGCTACAGCCTATGCAGGCATGTGGCAGCGCGACTTTTCATCTCTGCCATCCTCATTATCAAAATGGCACCGTTGTCGGATCTCCCTCTCGATCGTGATCATTAATCATTTCACCTCTACTCTACCTAGAGTTGTAGTGTGCTGATCATTCTGTAGCTGTTTTAAATCTTCAAATTGTACCCTCTACACTGTTTCAGGCTTTCAGCTGTCTCAAAGACGCATCAAATGTGTACCTAGTACTGTACTACTAGTATATATTTTTATAATTAGCTGTATATATAGTTCAATGACGTGAACAAGAAAAGATCAAAGAGATGCCGCTGTCGACAGTCGTAATGACGTTTATTAGTGGCGTTTCTCGGTTTCTGGTTACCACTACTAGCTGGCATCTCATCTTCTATTTTTGCCCCACTGATTTTGGGTTGACCTACACATAGGATGCAGGAGCGTGAGGCGTGAGCGCACGTAGAGAGCAAGTTGTTGTGTCTGAACCTAAACAAAAACATAAAGTATTTTGCATTGAAACTTTTTTTTTATAAAATAAAGAGATAGCGAGTAACTATGATGCATTTTTTGTGTTATGCTGTCAAAAGGAGAATCAGAGTTTATAGCTGCTTCGGCCATGTTTACGTTTTCATGCAGTTGCAATTTAAACACTGGCCGCAATTTTTAAACTCTATTTTTCAAACACAGGGCTGTGACGCTTCGGTCCTAATAGCTTCTGCCAAGGAGGATGCCGAGAAGAACACGCGCGACAACGACTCCCTCGCCGGGGACGGCTACGACACGGTGAACCGGGTCAAGGCCAGGGTCGAGAAGGAGTGCCCCGGCGTCGTCTCCTGCTCCGACATCCTTGCCCTCGCCGCTAGAGACGTCGTCAACCTGGTAAGCAGCAGCACTCCCGACTCCACTCTGCTACCGGCTAGCATCTCGTCTTCCATCGCCGTCCTTCGTATCTAATTATCTAAAACCCTGTGTCCAACTCGGTTATTTACAGGCGGACGGCCCATACTGGACCGTGGAGCTCGGTCGGCGCGACGCCCTGGTCTCCAGGGCCAGCGACGTGGAGGGGAAGCTTCCCGGACCCGACATGAAAGTCAGGGAGCTCACGGCCATCTTCAAGAACGGCGGCCTGTCCCAGCTGGACATGATCGCGCTCTCCGGCGCGCACACGGTCGGGTTCTCCCACTGCACCCGCTTCACGGATCGGCTGTACAACTTCAACGGCACCGGGAAGACCGACCCCTCGTTCAGCAAGGACTACGCAGAGGCGCTCAAGAAGGCATGCCCGCGCGACGTCAGCGACACCATCGCCGTCAACATGGACCCCATTACCCCGATCACCTTCGACAACAACTACTACACCAACCTCCTCCACGGCTTCGGCCTCTTCACCTCCGACCAGGTTCTCTACACGGACAGCGCGTCGCGGGAGACGGTGGAGCAGTTTTCGGCGAACCAGACCAGCTTCTTCGAGGCCTTCATGGCGTCCATGATCAAGCTGGGGAGAGTAGGGGTGAAGACCGGCGACAGTGGGGAGATCAGAACAGACTGCACTGCGTTCAACCACTAGGATGATGACTGCTCCGGCAACTGTAATTCAGATGTGTTGTTCTGAGTTTTGGCATACATATGTATGTTTCTTAGGGGGGGTTCGATAGACATATACCGGATTTGATTCTTTTGCATACGGTTTTTTTCCAATGCTTTAGGGAATTTTTTTCTCCTTTTGTTTTTTCTTCTTCATTTTTTGCTTTTATTGTTTGTTGGTGCATTTTTGTACAGCCTGAAGAGTGTAATGCTATTGAGGATTATCTCTTGAAAAAAGAAGGGAGTGTCTAATTGACAGCTAGCTGTTTTTGATTTAGGTGGCTGGCAGTTTTTTTTTTGTCCAGTTTTAAGTGGACACATGTACTTGCTCAGCTCCCACAAAATGTCTGCAATAGATCAGAATGTAACTGTTTTTTCAATTGTTAACAGACACTTTCTTCAGTCTGACGGGCGAATAGAAACCAAACCCCACTAAGAATTTGAATCAGCAGGAGAGAACATGAACTTCTGTCCAAGCAACTGGCAGACTATCAGCACATCTTGCACCCAGCAGACAATCATGGTATCAGAAACGTGAGAAGGAAAATCCATAGCCAGACAACGGGCTTTTAGTTAAAAAGACAGCCTCATGTTAAAATTGATGTCTTCTATAACTAACAAAGCTGGGATCACAAAGCCTCTGAAGGAACGTAAAAGGGTGAGCTATGAAAAATGTAGATGAACAACTGCCAAAAGATTTACGGAGCACAACCCACGAATCAGCAATGACAAAATCGTACAATACAGATGGCCTACGCGACGCAAAGATAACAAATACTTAGTGAACCAGACGCGGACGGTATAAAGAAATGCCGGATGTAGTGTACTTTTTTCCTTTTCAGGTTTCTTTGAAGAAAAGGCTCCACCCCCAAAGAAATAGACTGACAAAGATAGCAACAAATAGAACATTCACGAATGAAGGATAATGAAGAAACATGGCAACTTTTAGACTGAGGAATGAAGAAATAAATAGATTGAAAAACAAAGATGCTGAAGAAAATAGATATGATGAAAAAGTAAGGGATGACTGGAAAAAGAGACTCTGAAAAAATACTGATAAAGAAAGATAGTCTGAAGCCTGAAAATACTACGTTATCACTTTGACGCGCTATTCTGTTAAAAGCTCTCAATGTTGGACAGATCATAATAAGCATCATCGCTTGGATGGCGACTACCACTGGAAAGGCCTCCTAGGCAAAGAATCCACAAAACGTCTAATGATGTGGTGCCTGAAAAAAAACACCAAACACCGAGTCCCCCTGCACTATTTTAGTTCAAAATCAGTAGTATGAACACTCAACAGAACATGAAAAAATCAGCTCCCCTGGTTTGAACCATTAACATCTTGCAGCACATGTGTAAATATATGTATACTCACATTAAACCTGACCCGACCCACATGATGCATTTGAGCAAACCAAACCAAATTTGAAAACTGATATTTCTATTCACACCCAACCCAAACACAACCACGTGCTATATCCACCTAAACTGAACTAAATCAATTGTAGGAACTATGGTTTAGCCCATGGGTGAAGATCAGTCCCCTCCCTGCCGGTGCTGGTCCAAAGTGAATGATTGTGGTGACACAAAACATGGCAAATTGGGCACAACCAGATACAGATGTATCCACCAATACAGGAACAAATCATGAAAAGGAAGGAAAAATGAGAAAGCATAATTATCCCCAAAAAGTTAAAGACATTTTTATCAGCAGTTACAAATAGGGAAAAGTTAAAAATCAGCTAGAGCAGACTATGAATGGTGCGCCCTTCAGGACCAGCCAGCAGTCATGCCTCAATGGCGGAGGGCGCTGCTTGGCCTCCACGGCATCCAGCTGCGTGGGCGCTCGTGCTCTGGATGACTACAGCTGCCACACTCTGGCTTGCCGGTGATCACAACAGCTACGTTTTTCTCATTTAGTACTTTCTGTATACTGCCACAGCCACACAATATCACATTGTACCCTTAACATGTTGCATGCTATCCTACAAATCATCTAACTAGCTCCAGTATAAATCATGTAAATACTTGGTCATTCTACAAGATTGCAATTTAGTAAATTATCTTTCGAAATAAAGGAACCATATACTCAACATATAAGGTTGCCGATCTGCATTATACAAGTACGGCGAAGAAGCATGCACTGCACATTTGCAAAGTGCGGATGTTGACATCAACAAAAGGTGAATCACTATACCATTTCAGAGATATGGCAATGATATTAATCTAACAACTACTCTTAGACATTATCAAGCAAAGCAAGCTAAGCAGACCAAAAGGTCTAACCTCAGTGAGACAACATCATGCATTCATGTACAGGGATACGGTCTATGTATTTTATCAGTAGACTGTACAGCTCTTACAGATTCATGTTTTGAAGACTATATAGCAGTCCTAAAAAATCTCGCGTCAAATCCATGTTTCAGCGGCACCACCTCAAATAACAATAATTTGAGTGACATACAAGATGAAATATGCAATGATTTGAACATAGTTTTAGGCCATATAGTAACAATAATGTGTAGGCCATGTGCATCCACTAAAAATAAATAAAGGATCCATGTTCATGTATGAAAATCTAAAAGCAGTGAAAATGATGAACATGCACCTCCATGTGTAGCTGGAGCACGAAAAGGTCATACGTAGTAGTAGTAAAAATAATCTAAATGAAAATAAAAATCGACAGAAGCATGATGATAAAAGCAAGGCTTGGATACACCAAATGCTGCACTTGAATCCAAGAGTTCTGTCTACAAAAATCCACTACCGTCTAAAAAATCTACCTACACCATATCACCAATCCATCATTTTGACTAGCAGAAATGCCACCACAACCACATAGATCGAAGAAAAAAAATAGGTTAATCCACCCATACCATAGCCCTACACCTCTTCGCATCGCTAACCACACATAAATTAGCACTGAACCCACAAAACAAACCACTGTCTCCCAGTTGTCTCCTGCCGCCAGCACATGAGCACACTACCATTTCCAAACCAAACAATCATGGCATCACGGACTCCCCTCCAGAAGAGTGGATTCAATGGAAGAGAAACTGAAGATATAAATCTGCCGAAATCTGTCTCAGAAGAGTGTGGATTCAATGGAAGAGAAACTGGAGATATAAATCTGCCGAAATCTGTCTCTCCAGAAGTGGCACTCGACAAATCAAAATGAAAAACTAAGTAGGGCGATGGCTATACACGTGAACCGCTTGGCTGCCTCAAGGTCAGAGGCTCGACCTACAAACAAAAATGGGAGAAAAATCTATTCACCTGGTGCTTGGCTGTGCGTTCGATTTAACTTGAGAATTGACCAAAGCTCACTTCATCAGACAGACTAAAGCTCAACTCATGCAGGGAAACCCACTCGCAGCCCAACTTGAAGAAAACAGACCCCAGAACAGGAGAGGAAAGCAGCATACCCGTCACGCCGGCGGCAAGTTGCGACCATCTCTTCCGCCCCCGCAGGCCATCACTCTCTCAGGGCACGCTCGATGTAGGATCCTGACTGACCTCTCTGCCATGCCTCTCCCTCTCAATCTCCTACCTCTCTCTCCTCCAACAGGAGCTCACTGCTTCCCCCTGAGCCTGACAAAGACACATAACACGCAGCTCTCCTGCGCATAGAAAAGTCAAATGAAGATAACCTAGAAGTATGTGTGCAGATCGAACAGTCAAAAAAGTGACTGTGCACCAAATGAAAAACAGCCAGCTGTTATCTGTACTACTTATAAAAGGCAAAGTGTTTTTTTTCGGGAAAACGCAAAGACTTTGCGCTTCATTTCATTGCAAAGAGGAGTTTGTTACAGGGTTACAAGCTGGTAGTCCAGCGGATGAACAAGGTTTAGGAAATTAATGTACATCCCATGTTCTGGGGGTGACCGCGCCAAGACCAAAGGCAAAGTGTAGCAGGAACATTCAATCTCGGCCTTTCATTCTTCACATCCAATGGCTTACATCTCTTCAGTGACGTTGCCACACAAACACAACAATTTACAGAGAGAATACCACCGCATACAATCCCCCCAAACGAATTGTTTTCTTCTCGCCTCTCTCCTCTCTAGCGTTCTGTTTCTCTGTCTTGAGTTACAGGCTCGGCTGATATAAAAAGAGTCACATGCTCAGCTAGGGTTCGAGCAGTGCCGCCGCCGAGCCTCACTGCTGCCAGCCTCCCCACGCTGTCATTCGCACCCCCGCCCGCCCTCATCCCATTCAATGCCGGAGGATTGCGGGCTGGCGCCGCAGCCGGCCGCGACATGTGTGGCCCTGGCTGGACGTGAGTGAGAACCAAGTTAATTAGCTAGGCATCACGCTGTTTCTTCGTGTCCATACCCTTGCACTGCAATTTATTTGAGCTACTCATCAGCCGGCCTCATATATGGAGTAGTTGTTGCACTTCTTTATCTCCAAGAGATTGCACGATCAGGTGAAGCAAAACAAGCGGGCTTGTTTGATTCATAGGATAGAAAAAGTATAGGAATAGGAAAAACATAGGATTGAGATGTCATGCCAACTTGAATCCTATGGGAAGACGAATTCTGTTTGATGTAGCAAAGGAATTTTTCCATGAGGTCTGATCTAAAGTTTCTTTCCTATAGAAATTGCACTACAAGATTCCTATAGGATTAATTCCTATAGGATGTGTTCCTATGAATCAAATAATAACATAGGAAAGATTCCCATAGGATTCAAATCCTGCACAATTCCTATGAATCAAACAAAGTCTTTCTATATTGATGAGGATGTTTGACTATTTCTAAATCAACCAGTACTGTGTTTGTGTCCGTGTCAAGTGTTAATTCAGTGGAAAATGGATAATTCACATCAGTGTTGCTCCCAATATTAACTTTACCGTGCTAACTAATAATCTGTCGGTTAGTCTCTTATTTTTGAGGGAAAAATAAGTCTCTTATTCGGTGTAAACCATGCTTAGTACAAACATTCCATGATATTTTATTCGGGAGCTAATAACCCTATTAGAGGAAGAGAAGATTGAAGCAATGTGCATGGACGAGTATGCCAGCAAGAGTAATTAAACGCATTGGCCCAAAGATAGCTTTCTGGAAAAGGATGAAGATTGGTTGACACTTGACAATCATATGCATCTTCAGTAATTTCCTCATCTCTGATGTTCAATCAATTGAGAGGTATACTAGAATTATAATGTTTCTAAATTACACAGTTAATCATTTTATTTTGCATTGATGACACAATTTGGCATCAAGTTGATAATACTTGCAAATTTTATAGAAGCTCAATAACTATTTCATTTTTCAAATTTTTCGAAATTGGGGTACTAAATTTGGTTGACCGCTTCATCTGGTTTGCTAGAATTTAGTCAACCGATGCATCTGGTTTGCTAGAATTTGGTTGGCCGCTTCATTCTGGCCAAGTGTAAGAAATATAAGTTGTTTTTTTATGAACCACTTCATCTGGCTAACTGTAAACAGATTTTTTTATAATCCATGAAGAAGGTTTGTTATGTCAAAATAAGAGCATGATTAACCAAGAGCAAAATTATTGTTTTTTTTCCAAAAACTGTTAACTTTTAAGAGAAACATCACTAACTAGTTTAGGAAAAGTGTAAAAGAAAGTTAATCTGATGAATAGGGCAAATAAAGGGAAACAATATTGGCTTCTGATTCTCTTCTTATTTAGAAGAAACCTTCTTATTAAGTTTGTCTAAATGCATGTTTGTCACTAAGAGATATTCATCTGTGATATAGGTCATCGAAATAAGATAAGCAAAAGAACTAGATACACCAATTGATCGATTAGGCGATTTTAAGAACTTCAGTATTATCCCCGACAAGTAAGAAATAAGAAGAATAAGATAAGATATGCTGATGGACAAAAGTAAAAGTGTGAAACTAACCGCTGGACTTTGCAGAAGTTGTCACAGCTCACAGCCAGTGACCTGAAAATTCACTGCCTGAAGGCGCCCCTCCATGCCTATGATAGCCTGAAGACTCATCACCAAAAATAAAATATGCAAGTTAAAGCTGGAGGTGACAACTGGCACAGATTTCTAAATACTGGAGAGCCTGTGAAAACAACGGAGCACCATCAACTGCTCATAGTTCTCATCTTCTCCAAAGTCACGTCGACGCCTTTCCCAGAGCAGAGATTGCCAGCAACACTTGAATTCCTTCTCATTGGATTGTCTTTCTTTCTCTTTCACCTGAAGAATTTCGTCCCATCTCCTCTGTTTAAACGCTTTCATATATCTGATGAGTTACGTACCAGGATCACTTTTTACCACATATATCATATGGATTCACTGCCGGCAACATGTGCAGCGTAACAGCTCAACCAGTTTAAGTACACAACTGAAGATGACTACATCAACATACATGTAAACATGACTCCTGACAAACTAGCACAGCATCATTCCTGAGTACTTCATATCAGGATGAACTGTACATGGCCAGCTGACATCTAAGTTCTAACATAGCTCCACCATGCCCTTCAAAAAGACGCAAAATACAAGAACTACATGGTAATTAAGTTATATGTAACTTTATCCGTATGAAAAGGAAGTTATAAGGGAAAAAAAAGAACATCATAAACCGATTTCAAATTGCGTGCCATTAAAACACATATATTTCTTAATTGAAGTAAGATCTACCAAGACGCATTTTCACTTCAGAAATGATGCATTCATAGTAGTAGAACAACAAGAATAATGACGAGTCTAACTAAATATGTCATTCATAAGCTGTACAGCAATGTTGATCCGACCAAGTATTATCTTAATAAGCAGTATAGAAATGTACACAGAGTGACACAACCCCCAGTCAACTATGCAATCAAAATTGCTGGGGACTGTATCAGTCCAATGCCGTATTTCTCTGTGTTTTTACCAGAGTAAGTGTACCATGTGCTGTTGCCCCAGCAGACTACTTTTCCTTTACTCTTTGGCGCCTCGGCGTCGGGACTGATGGTATGTTGTGTATTCGGATTTTGCTTTATTTATAAAGCAGAAAGGAAGCCTGTTTTGAGGAGTAAATGTACCACGTATTAGCATTTCCCTATTACATTATGCTCTTCCCACGATCAGCTAGACTGAACTTCCCAAAAAATGCAAACAGGGTGAAATTTCTCTATCAAAAACTATGCACAATTTAGAATAATGACAACCTATGTTCATGAAGCAAGCCAGTAACCAAATACTAAACACTGAAGACACTGCATCGACAGGTTTTCATCTGTCTCCACTTATGCACTGAAGACATGCAAGTCCAACAATCTTTTGTACTGGCCTTGTTCTATCTCTGCTTCATTTGCACCATGTAATAACAGGAGCTCGATAACACAATCTTCCCAGTCAATATCATTACATGTGCCTCTTTTCCGTCTCTTCTTCCCACAGTCAGGAGCATTTGAACTCTCTGCCAGATGGTCTCTTCTTCCATCCCTGCCATCTCGTCTCTTTCGCCCTTGCTTTTTCTTGACGTTTTTTTGTGGTGGACAGACATCTTCATTTCCAAGAGCAGACGGTGAATCACTTGCATTTGCACTACGAGCAGCAGGAGCCTTCCTAATTTCATCAATCCGACACTTAGCAGCTTCAATCCGTGCTCTCCTCCGTTTCTTCAACTCCATTGCAGCAGTAAACGATGGAGGAGGTGCATCATAGCCAATGTCAATATCTGCTACCTTCTCAAGGGGCATGTTCTTGGTCCAGTCATTACCCAGTGAATCCATCCACGGTTCCAGCTCCAGCCCTATCTTCCACCGCTTCCTCCTGCTAGCAACTTTACCAACATTCCCAAGTTCTTTTAGCTGAGCAATCCTCTTTAAGACATTCTGGTAAGTATCTGACATGCATCCCTCTGAGATCTTCAAATCCTCTGATTCTCGCCCAGAATTCTTGAAATCCAAATCATCAACATCCAAGGAAACAATCTGGAGGTACTTGGATTCGTCCTCGTCAACGGATGAGTACACCTGCACAATGCTGGCAATGTCTGGAGCGAAGCTCTCTAGAAACTGTTCCGACTGGTCGGACTGTGACCGCATCTCCATGAGCCGGAGCAGCATGGGGGCGTTGAGGAGCAGATTTCTGGCATTGACGTCGGCGCCCCACGGAAGCAACTTCTGCGCGACACGCACAAGCGCAGCGACAAGCTCCTTGTATCGGCGGCGGCTGGTGTGCGGCACCGCCGAGATCTCCACAGCAATTTCTTCCACAGACACAGAGGTGACCCCGTTCAGCTCTGCGGCGAAGGCAATCACGCCGGCGACAAGTGGGAGGGGATGCCTACCGGTGGTGAGCAACCACTTGGAGGCGCAGCGGAGGAGAAATCGGGCTTGTGAGAGAATCTCCCCCGTCTTCTCACCCGCGGCTTCTCTGAGCTTGTCGGAATATTGCACGGCGCGTTCGAGCGCGGCGGAGAAGTCGAAGGACGGGAGGGGAGGGAGGGAGAGTCGGGAGGCGATGCGGGACGCGAGGTCAGCGAGCGCGAACGTGGTGCAGCCCGCGGCCTCGGCGGCCTCGGCGAGGGAGATCGGAAGGCGGTGGGATCGCGCGACAAGGAAGACGCAGGCGGCAGCGAGCGCGGGGAGGAAGGCGGTGCCCGGAGAGGCGAGGTCCCCGTCGGTGGCGGATTGGGCCATTTCAAGGACCTTGCCTTCGAGGGTGGCCGAGAGCGAGAATTGGGCGGTCGTTAATTTGATGACCTCGGTGGCGGCGCGTAGTTTGTTGTCAAGGTAAGGGGACTCGGTGATGTGGCGGACGAAGGAGGAGCCCTCGATTTCCCCGTGTTCGCTGTAGGTGTTCTTGTGGACGAACTCGGAGGCGCCGGCGTCGTGCTCGATGCCGCAGGAGGTGCAGACGAGCACGCCCGAGTCCAGGTCCGGAACCACCGGGCCCTCGCCGCACGACCCGCACATGGACTTCATCGCTCGCGCGACTGGCGGCGGCGGCCGGTGCGGCGGGGAGGGCGGATTCTGAGGACGGCGGCGGCTTGAGAAGGGGAAGAAGCTATGTGGGGATTTCGATTCGACAGCCGATTCGAAGCCGCGCTCCGTTATGAATCCATGACGGCTCGAAGGACTTAATAAAAGGTGCGATGCCGTCAACCGACTTAATAAAGTTCCAAAAATATGTTTTCCAAAACCTGTTTGATTTCGAAGAAAAAAAAGAACATCTGCAAACAAGGCATATAATTGTCGTGCTAGGACGATTTTGTAGTGGACAGAAATTGAGGGGCGCCGCTTGTACTACGACCTTGGGATTTTGTCCAAAAGATGTAACCCGTCCTGTGGCCGCCGACGATATTGCAACGTCTTGAATACATGCCTGGCTAAAAAAGAGGATTTTTCTACTATTTATCTTTTGAAAAATATCCTCGTGTGACTAATTTCAGGGTGACTAGTTTTTGCATATAAAAATATTTTCTAGCCTAAACATCTAGTACTAAATTCGCAATCAAGTCTTCACCATTGGCTTTACTATTAAATGGGACTTCGAAGCAAGATCCTACGACTTGAACTATGACTTTAATAGTTGTCAACATATATTTTTAATAAGTTATCACCTGGTAACTTTAGCATCAATATAGTGACAATTTCATATATAGTGGGGTGGTAACTTTGAACATAAAATAAGAGCTTGTGTTGTCTATGTCTCAGACCAGAACATGAATCTTTATTTATATCAATGTATCAAGATACAATGCTTTTGCATTTACTTTAAAAAATAAAGAAAAGGGAGAAAGGATGATGAAATAGGAAGAAGAGGGAAGAGGCTGATCAGCATCAACAAATGGCCTCAAAACCATGAACAAAATGGGCAGTGCACTCCCACTTAATATTAGATGCACACTTGATGGAGGCTAGATCGTGTCGCGACTTGCAACTTTCGCACATGTTGATTGATGATTGGGGTGTATGGTTGGAGCTTCCATGATGAGGCGGGAGTAGAAACAGAATAGACACAGCAGTGACGAAGCCAAAGAAGGCAAGCATGCATCTGCCAAAGAGATAGAAAAGAGTAATGGCAGGGCGCAACCATGCTGGTGGAAGGCGATTTGGTGCGGCCCTTGTGGTATAAGGCTCGAATGGAAGTGTATGTGTGCCCCTATCTTGAAAATTAATAACAATCTCTATAGACTAATGTTTGTCTCAATTTACACTTGTAGAAATTATCCATTGAAATATTTTGAACCATATGTTGGCTTCAAGATTGAAGGAAGAATAAAATAAAGAAGAATATAAGAAAATTCCAAGGAGATATTCAAGGGGTGATCCCAAAAATGGTCATGAGAAAAAGATACAAGGTTGATCAAGACAAAGTGCAAGGAGTTGATTCATGGATCAACTGTAGGGTTCGCAGCATAGAAAACAAAAATTTCCTACGATGGGAACTATGTACCAAGATCTATCTACTAGATACAAACAACGAGCGGATGTATATCCATAGAGAACATACCCTTGAAGACCGACAAAGCTTAACGAGTTCGACTCGTGGTTGATGTAGACGATCTCTTGCCGATCTCAAGATCGAGAGGAAGTTCTAGCGCATAAATCGCTGGCGCATCCGTGCTCGCACACACGTCCGAGGCAGAGCAGCCTCCGCCTCCTCGCTCATGCGATGCGTGAAGCACAACTCTTTCTTGCCGAATAGCCATCGGGAACATGTATCTCGCTAGTCCGAGACCATGGGGGATAAATTCTAGAGGGGGAGAGAGATCCTTCACGAGGAGGTGTGAGTGAGAAGTGAGGAGAGGGGTGCCTTTTATAGGAGAGGGGGACCCCAAGGGGGTGGCCGGCACATGGGGCTGCCCCCCTTGCCCTCCCCTCATTCATGTGGGTGGACACTCCACTCACAAAAATCCATTCAAATCCCTCCACTCAAAATCCCACTCAAACTTGCTATTAAATTTTCACCGAATTTAATGCAAACTCTCATTAAATAAAACTCTTTTATTTATTCAGAATTTTGTCAATTACTTTAATGACAAACATTCACATATAACCCCTTGATAGAATTCTATTTCACATGCATAACCTCTTTATGCAATTTCACCCGAAAACCTGTTTCGATATCTGGTGAAATAAATTCATGCGCTTGTTTATTCTTTCGGCATGAAACTTTTGCTCCAATTGGATGTCGGTGTCTCTTAAGTGTGTCACCCTATGGTTCGTGAATAATGCGGACATGATCGAGACCCCTCTCGGATCAATAATCAGAAGAGGATCGGAGACCGCATCGACTCCCACACATTCAATGATGACTTTCTTGTGATCGTCGGAACCTTTTACGCTAGTATCTTAATCTCTTTGTTTCGCGATATATTACATGTTCGAGATTCGATCATCAGTATCTCCATACCTAGTTTAATCTCGTTACTGACATGCACTCTTTTATCATTCCCGTGATATAACATTCTAGTGATCAAATCACTTGCTTGCAAGCTAATCAATGTGATATCACCGAGAGGGCCCAGAGTATATCTATCTGTCATCGGGATGAACAAATTCCACTCTCGATCCATGGGCCTCAACATAACACTTTATTAGTCATGAACCCATCTTTATAATCACCCTATTACGGTGTGACATTTGATGTTATCAAGAAACTCTTCCAGTGTTAATGATTGGCATGATCTCATGGTCTAAGGATTAGGATCACTTCGTAAGTTGTTATAGCAAGATAAACTCAATAACTTTGATCGTAATGCTATACTTCGGATGAATGTTCATCACACCATTACACTAATGTTGTGATCCCGTTATTAACAACATCTAATGTCTATGATCAGGAAACCTTGATCATCTTGTTAATCAACGAGCTAGTTTATGAGAGAGGCATAACTAGGAACTTTCTGTTTATTTATTAAACACACATGTATTAATGTTTTCGTATTAATACAATTATAGCATGCAAAATAAACATCTATCATATACTTGGAATACACATAATAAACACTTTATTATTGCCTCTCAGGGCATATTCCCTTCAGTCTCCCACTTGCACTAGAGACAATAATCTAGTTACATAGTGATGAATCTAACACCCATTGAGTTATGGTGTTGATCATGTTTTGCTCTAGAGAGAGTTTTAGTCAACGGATCTGCTACATTGAGATCCGTGTGTACTTTACAAATCTTTATATCTCCATCCTTGACATGCCCGCGGATGGAGTGAAAACGGCGCTTAATATGCTTGGAATGCTTGTGAGACATTGGCTCTTTGGCATTGGCAATGGCACCATTGTTGTCACAATAGATCACCATTGGATCCAACGCGTTTGCAACCACTCCTAGTTCGGATATGAACTCCTTCATCCAAACCACTTCCTGAGCCGCTTCCAAAGCAGCAACATATTCGGCCTCCGTTGTTGATCCCACCACCACAGGTTGTTTGGAGCTCCTCCAACTAACCGCTCCGCCATTCATGAGAAATACGTATCCGGATTGATACTTAGAGTCATCCGGATCGATGTCAAAGCTTGCGTCAACATAACACTTAGCGATAAGCTCTTCTTCACCTCCGTACACAAGAAACATATCCTTAGTTCTTCGTAAGTACTTAAGGATATTATTGACCGCTATCCAGTGTTCTGAACCTAGATCTGATTGGTACATACTAGTCAAACTAATAGCATGTGCCACATTCGGTCTTGTACATAGCATGGCGTACATTATAGAGCCTATGGCTAAATCATAGGTACCTACTAGTCAAACTAATAGCATGTGCCACATTCAGTCTTGTATATAGCATGGCGTACATTATAGAGCCTATGGCTAAAGCATAGGGGACTTTGTCCATTATCTCTCTTTCTTCCGCCGTAGCCAGACTTTGAGTCTTACTCAATGTCTTGCCTTGTGTAACACCCTCAGAATCGGACCTATGCAAGTTTGAGCAAAATTCACCAAACCCGCATAGAAACGATTCAAAGGTGCCCACCAGGCACTTTCATGCGGGTGGAAAGCAAAGTAATAACATTACACAACAGTCCTCGATGGGACCCACAGAATAGATATATATAACAGCGACTCAAAGGGTCAAGAATACAGACATAATATACAAAGATCCAAATCACCTTGCAAACGATAGAGCGTCCAGCTACGGACAAGATGCAAATGGGGCTAAGAGCCCTGAAGAATAACCAATGGTGTCCATAACCCTGCCCAGGCCAAGCCGGAAGGGTAACCCTGCTAACGACGTCGATCTCAAAAACCTGCTTAAACAAAAGGGGTGCCGACAAAGGGCAAAGGAAAAAGAAGGAGCGTCGATCGAGGCCAAGACACGAGGCTAGAATTCGCGGTCCTCGCCTACATAGGTATGGTGGATCAAGGCGGCAAAGATGCACTAAACAACCTATAGAGACTCGATACAATGGCGACTATCGAGAGGTAAGAAAGACCTATTGAATCCAACTCGATACTAGCATCAAGCAAACCCATCTGGCGTTTCTCGAGACCAAACGAGGAAGTCAACCGAGGAACGCACACGCTGGCGCTTTACTTATTCGATTATAGTTGCACGTTACTAGTCGAGTTTAGATAATCATTACGATAAAGTAGCGGTGGGCACTTTTAGTTAATCATTCCGCTAGTGCGGCAATTACTAATCATATACGATAGCATGATGTAATCCCGAAACCCAGCTTGTTGGTACTTTTATTCAGCCATTCCGCTAGAAGTTGCAAGATTTACTAGTCAGTACAATTGTCGCAAGCGACAACCAAACAAGCAATTGTGGGCAGTGTTAATTAGCCATTCCATTATAGTGAAGCTTATTACTAGTCATTATAAGTCAAATTTATAGCAAGAAACTTTAGTTATGCTTGTCTATGATCGAGATATCGTGCTCCAAGTCGTCCATATCCGCGACACGGCTTTGAGAAAGTTTTACCGGCCGGTGCACCAATAGCAACACACGCTCGATCAACCTCGGAAAACCAAAACAAAACCCAACGAGGCTTTCACGGTTGAACAATCACAAGATTCAAATATTTCAGGGGGCCACCCTTAAGTAGATCCATAGCGAAGCCGGTGACCCGAGACGGGCTCAAGGTTATGGGGACGGTGTGAACGATCGGGAACCCGAAAGTGTGGCTGGGCTTGTCGACATCATGAATCGTGCCATGATCCTAACAAGACAGTGTGCTCTCGCACAAATTAAATACGTAAAGTAGCATGGCATAAGTACAGGATAGTAAATAAAACCTCAAACTAGTTTGTGGCCCCAAGAAATAAGATGAATCAAGCTCGGCTCGGGGGTCCCATATACCTCCCGGATGTGGATAGCGATAAATCAAGGAACAGTATCAAGTACTCGGGTCTTACGGGACACAAGTGGGCGTTCGGAAACCAAATATTTTCTATCACCCACCGATGCCTCTGCTTATTTCAATTTTAGTTGTTAAACAGAAATTAAAGTGACGATAAGTAAACTAGAATCATCTCCAACATCAACATGCGGCAATACATCAGCAACTGTGGCATATGACGACTCACATCAGCACTTGAGCAAGCAACTACGACGCGCAAGTCCAACTATCTACCAAACAACAGGTAATAGGATGTGTCCAAGGCAATATAAGGCTGCAAGGGATATCACGGGTACGAAAACTAGAGCAACGCAACACAGATAGCAATAGATCAACAGGAGGGAATAAAGACTATAAAAGTAAGATAGGTAGAAAGGGGGAGATGCTCGCCTGAAAACATTGTCGAAGGGTTCAACCGAAGATCGGGGCGAAGCTCACATCAACTCAACGGCCTTATCCACGAAGAAGCAAAACACTAGAAGAAAACCGGATGCACTATTTAATACAACGGCAGAAGATCGGCATGATGCATGCATGATGAATGACATGGCCAAGGTGCGATGCGATTAGGTCACATTAAACGGAACCGGGGTCCCGGCAAGTAATTAGATGGTTCAAGTTGTTTATCTACCCCGCAAATTAAATGTTATATAGCAAGACAATAGATGGCAACGGTTCGCTACACATGTTTATATGAGACCAATATAAGGCTAGATTTGCCCGCATATGGGCCCCATATTTAATTATTAGGTGAATCGGCATAAGGCCCCCAAACCACATGAATGTATGCATGCAAGACAGTTATGATGCGACAAGTTGTATTATGTTATAAAAATAGGGTTTCGAGAAGGGGTTCACACATTAGGGTTCGACGATCTTGGGGTTCCGGGGTTCGGGGTCGGTCTCAGGGTTCAGGGTTCGGCGAGGTCGTTCTCGGACTCAGGGGTAGGTCTTGTCGCATTTGCGGTCTTCGGGTCATGTTGTCGGTCTTGTCGTCTCATGAGGTCCTTGGCCCGGAGGGCGTACTTGGTTTGGCGTCGGGGCATCGGACTCGCCCTGGCCGGTGTCGAACTTGTCGGGTTCTTGTGTCGGTTCGGTCTTGGCGTCGGGGTGAAGCACTTGGCGTTCTGCGGCGGTGTTCTTGCCGTTCGTGTTTTCGAGCATCGCCTCCGGGAAGAGTACTTGTCGTCAGGGTCTCGGTGTCCGGGGGGTAGATCTTGGCGTGTCGAGGGTGTCGAGTTCAAGGTTCTTGTGCAACTCGTCGGGGCGTCCCTGTGGTAGATCTTGGGGGTATCTCGGTTTCGATGTCGATGGCGTCCTTGAATGGAATCGGCCACCGATAGCCTTCGCTTGTCAACATATGGCGATCTTGTCCATCGGATGGCGAACTTGGGAACGGCGCCAGGGTTCGCGGGGCCCGGGGTGAAGCACTTGACGCGCCAGTGTTCGCGTCGAAGGTCTTGTCGATGGTCCGTCGAGCGTCAACATGCTCATCTTCCGATATCCTCTCGATGCGAAGGCCTTGCGGTCTTGCTGTCCCGACACCCCACAACTTAGCACCCACTTGGTACTACCGGAAACGCACGCGGCGGAGGCGACTCGTCGGCCCGACCAAGGCGGCCGAGGCGGTCGGCGTCGCGACCACGGCGAGGGTTCAGCCGAGGACGAAGGTCCGCGAGGCAGAGGCGGCCTGCCGGGCGACGGGAGGCGCTGAACAGCGTGGGCGGCTGGTCGCGGCGAGGCGGGTCATGAGCGTCGCGCCAGCGGCGGCAGACGGAGGTTCGCCGGACGCTGCCGAGGCGGCGCGGCCGAGGTTGGCGGAGGAGGGCAGCGGCGCCGGCGGTCGCTGATCGAGGCGCGGCCAGCGCGGCGATGGCGGGGCTCGACGCTGGAGGCGGGTGCTCGCGGTGGCCTGTGGCGCAGGCGAGCGGCAGGCGCGGCTCCGGCGAGGCTGAGGCGCAGCTGCGGTTAGAGACGGCCGCGAACGGCGGGAGCAGAGCGAACAGGCGGCCGAGCTGGGCGGGGCTTGAGGCGCAGCGGCGAGTGGCGCGGCTTCAAGGAGGCGGGCTGCGTGGAGGATGCGAGGTTGGGGCGACGGCGGCGGTGAGGCGCCGGGCCGGAGAAGAGGCGGCGCGGGAAGGAACGACGACGGGCGAGAGCGAGCGGAGGTGAGGAGGCGTCGGGCTGGGCGTCTGTGAGGCTGCGCCTGGAGGTCGGCCGGCGCTTTCGAGGCCGGCAGGCGAGGCAGGAGGAGGGGCGAGCGGGTCGGTTGGAGCGGAGGCGCATGGGAAGTCTGGGAGGTTGAGGAGGCGTGGTGGGAGAGGAGAGAGCGAGGCGGCGGGCGAGCCAAAGTGAGAGGGCGAGCCGGCCTTGAGGCAGAGAGGGATTGGCGCCGGGCGCTGGAGAACGAGGACAGGGGGAGCGGCGGTTGCGGGAGGTTGGGGAAAGAGGAGGCCAGGCGGGGTGGACCGGGGGAGGTGGGACCCGGGGTGGGCCTGGGAGGCGCGTGGGGGAGGGAGGCTGCGGTTGCGTGCGTTGCATGTGTGCGTGTGGGGTGCGTGGTGAGGGTCTGGGGAGGTGAGTGGGGTGGGTTTAGGAGAGAGAAAGGGAAGAGGAGAGAGGGAGTGGACACGTGGCGGTTTCTGGTTGGGTGGGGTGGTGGACAGGACGACGTGGCGGCCTGGGATAGGTGGGGATGATGTGGAGGTGGGGTGGGTAGAATAGGATGGGTGGACTTAGGATTTAGAGGGCCGGTCTGTTTGGACCGCTTTAAAATCAGGGGTGGTCGTTCGGGTCAATCGGCCCGTTCGACTGCCCCACTAAAATAAATTAAACATTTTATTATTTATAAACGGAACTTTTGCAAACCGATGCAAGACAAAATAAAATAATCCGGACAAGCCCGGGTTTTGGGTTTTGAATAAAGACGGGGCGTTTAATATAGAAAACAAAATTAGGGTTTTTAGCAAAATGGTTTCGAACAGATAGATGCATGCTGATGTTATGCTGATGCACCGAGACAAGACATGCGATTATGATGATGCGATGCACAAAATCAACGCGATTTTCTAGTAGTGGTTTTGCGGGATGCCACACCTTGCAACATAGGTAAGAACCCCTTCTTACTTCCGTCGATTTTAAACTTCTTTAAAATCTTATCAAGGTATGTACTTTGCGATAGCCCTATTAGGCGTCTAGATCTATCTCTATAGATCTTTATGCCTAATATGTATGACGCTTCACCTATGTCCTTCATTGAAAATTTGCTGTTTAGATAACTTTTAACACTGTTTAAAAGATCTATATCATTTCCGATCAATAATGTGTCATCCACATATAATATCATAAATGCCACATTGCTCCCACTCACTTTCTTGTAAATACAAGCTTCTCCATAACTTTGGACAAATCCAAACTCTTTGATCACCTCATCAAAGCAGAGATTCCAACTTCGTGATGCTTGCTTGAATCCATAGATGGATCGTTGAAGCTTGCACACCTTGTTAGCATCCTATTAGGCGTCTAGATCTATCTCTAGAGAAGCTTGGCATGGTCTGTGCGTGTGGTCCAGTGGCTGGCAGGGTTCAAGCGCTAGACAGGGGGTGGCGGTGGACGGTGGGATGCGTCCTAGACATGCTGTTTCGGCTTGGTGCTTGCTCTGGCTAGCTAGCCATGGTCGGCTGGCAAGGGGGTGCTCGGGTTAGCATGGAATGGGGCAAAGGGTAGGGGCTAGGGTTGGTCCAAGCACTGGTTGGCACTGAGGGAGACAAGGGTGATCAATGGTGAACATTGCTTAGCCAAATTACTACTCAAAACAGTGAAGTTTGGCCAGATTGATTTGTTGCCTCCAAGTGTTTAATGAAATGGCCGCAATAACTCAAGTTTTGAATTTTGAAAAGAATTTTGGTGGGTGTGCTAGGAATGTGCTGGTGAGTCTGTGGATGCTTGGGTTTTGAAAGTTGAGCTTGTTTGAGTGGTTTTTGAAAAATGGGGATCTTCCCATATGATATAGATTCAATTTTGAACTGTCATTTAAACTATGCATTCAAATGTTTTTGGATGATCACAAGGTTGGACTTGGTACTATGTTATGAGTACTATCAAGGGGTGTAAAGATCCAAACAAGTTTCTGTTAAGTTTTTAAAGTTAGAGACAGCCAAAATAGGCATGGGAGTTAAATTGGCCAAAGTGACCATTCCCTTATTTTGTTTGTTTTGATTTATTTGTCTTTGGGAAAAGTGTGGGGATTGTTTAGATGATGTTTATTCAACTAAGAATCCCTTTACAAGCAAAGAAACACATAAACAAGGCAAGTCAAAAGAATTCAAATTGGAATGCATACACACATGCATGCTTTCATGTTTTTAATTTGAAAAGTTTTTTTAACCCTGATTTTGATGATTAGAGTTTGATGATCCAAGTTTAATATTTTTGGGATGTTACACTTTCCCGCAGCGTTCGCAGCTCCTTCCCGGAACAGGGAGTAACAAGTTACAGTTCTTACACTCTGCAGAGGTGCGTCACTTTACCCATGAGAGATCTTAGCTTTGTTGCACATCCGAGTTATAGGCTCGTTCACACTTCCTTGGTATGAGGCCCAGACTAAGATCCAAGCCACTCACTGTCCTTCTCCGCGACCCCGCATACACCACAATTGTTGGATGACCAAACTCAAGGTAGACTTTTCCCCGTATAAAACGGCTATACCTTAATTGGATACACACAACAACCATTAACACTATATATCTGTCTTTTGTAAGCCTAGATCCACGGTAGACTTCCCCCGTATAAAACGGCTATACCCATGATCTGCAACTTACAAATGCCCAGAACAGTGTCCAATGCATGCGGAAGGGAGCCGATCCAGCTAACTTCTCCGTCCCATTCCAAATCTCATGGTTAACGCGTAATATAAGGCGCAAGAATCACTGGCGACATTGGTTGTTAAGTCCTAGATAATATGTTCCTTTACCACCGGAACTTTCATAGTAGATTATTACCTCATGGTAAATAACCTATAATCAGATTATTATGAAAATAGTGTTTTCTGTTCTTTTTCAAATGCAGGTGATGACAACACAGGATTTGCAAAATACTTTACAGAAAATAATCAAAGGATCTGAGCAAGTGTGAACTTGCCTTTTGTGATTGCAAGATTATGCACTCATGGTCTTCGAGATAATAGAAGATTCAATATCTGAAATCATCATGATTGGTCCGGTAAGGACTAATATTTAAAGAAGCAGGATGCCATTATGCATAAGTAATGCTATGCAATTTTATAATTCCCAATGTGAAACCCTTAGTATTTCGAATAAGTTGATCTTAGGTATCTTCTTTATGATTGGGCTTATCTTTAAGTTTATTTCATAAATAATGACATCGATCGGGAACTTAAGTGTTAACAATTCAAAATATACAAATACTAATAGAATAATGTGATTATGATTAATTGTTATCTGGTGATTGGGATAGAAAGTCCTGGAGTTGAGTTCTTAAGAGCTGAAGGAACTATTATAGACTTGTTTGTGTGAAGTGGCAAAAAGAATAACATTTGAAGAAACTAGTATTAGTTAAGGTTAATTAGTCTTAAGGTTTATTAGGTTTTTCATTAGGGTTTGTGAGGGTTACATATGATGTTGAGTTATCATGTTTCGATTAATGATACAAGTGACTAAAGTTAACTTTAAAACATGAATAAACTTCAAATATGATGGTTTAGACCAAAGTTAACTATAAAAATAGAAGTGAATTGTAAGATATGATGAGTTTTAGAATAGCATCTAGTCTTAGGGTTTTGGTAAATATGGCTAAGGATGATCCCTTTTAATTTAGGTGAAAGATAAATTTAATAGTATGCAATTTATTAATGGGAGCATAATTATATGATCTTATAAATTTATTTGAGTTTAGAGTCATTTTTAAGAGTGGTTGAGGGATGGATATTATTCACCCCTTTGTACATGAGTGATATATAATATTTATTTAAAAGGAGTTTAATTTTGAATTTAAGATTTAAAAAAAATTAAAGGCTAATAGTTATATTTAAGTTTATTTGAATTATGGATTTAGACTTAGTAGTCAAACTTTTAAAGGTTTTAGTGTTTTATAAGAAAATGGGATTATTTCTTACTTAAGAAATAATTTTAAGACTTAACAAAGTGAGTATAAGTGATGAATTTTATTTATCTTAAAATGTTATTAAATAATATATATAGTATTTTTCTAGTGAAATATACTTATTGACGATCTTAAAAATGAATTTTATTTATTTATAAGTCTTACCTTTATTTTTATAAAATTCTTCAAATAATTAAGTGTCTTTAAATATTTGATTTATATTTTATTTGTAGAAACTCTAAGTTAGTATTTTTTATAAAATAGTAAAGTTATTTTTATAAACAATAATGTTTTTTATTTATTTTTAGGATTTTCCTTATTTAATGAAATTTTACTTAAGATTTAATAGTCTTTAATCTTTCTTTGCATTTTATTAACTTAAATAAGTAAAGTTATATTTTTCTTAGGTGGATATTACTTTTATGATAATTTTAATATGTTAAATATATTTTTATGATTTTTCTATAATTTTCTATAGCTGGAAATGTTTAAAGGTTATTTTGGTAATTTATTTATTTTTTCTTTTATTTTATTTTGAAATGGGCCGTTTATTTGAGGTATATGGGATGGCCTGGCCCAGCTAGACCGGGCCTGGCAGTACACACCGACCCACCCCTCTCCTCACTCCCAGCACGCACACAGACATGACCCTATCTCTCTCGCGTTCCTCTCCGTGCGCGATGTGTCGCTAACGCCGCCGCTTGTCGCCCCGGCCGCCTCCGGCACCGACGCAAGCTGGTCCTGCCTCGCCACCTCTTCCTTATTATTTTCCCCCATCGATTTGGCTTGCGCGCCCCCTGTTGCGCACTCGTCGAAACCCTAGCTCTTCCATGGTGTGGTGGCTGTCGATTCTGGCGGTTGCTGCTGCTCGCCCGCAGCGTTCTCCGTGCTACTACCACTGGTGAGACGACTCGGCATGGTGCAGGCACTTCGGTGCCCACCGTGCCACCGTGTTTCTCCCCACATCGACCTGATACTCTCTGAGCTTGAGTTCGTCTCGGGTATGTATCCCTTATCCCCTCTCTACTCCTTCCTACCGGGAACTCTAAAACTCTAGTAATATTTGTTGATGCTTGGTCTGTTTGTTTTGTTAAACCTTTGACCTAGATTTTGGTGGGACGATAGTGTATCTGCAACCCTAGCGAGTTTGATCTGTTCCTATTGGACTGATTATTGGGGTGGTGTGGTTGATGGTGTGGTATGGGAGTGATGGTGCTGTGTTAGTGTTGCATTCGATGGGACGGCGGTGATTTCATCCCCGCAACCTCGCTGGTGTGTTGTGCTTTGGCTTCGTCACGCCTACGCTCCAGGTGCTCGGCACCCTTAGTAAGTTCCTTTCTGTGACCGGCCATCGAGTCGATGACACTGCTTAGTGGTGAAACTATGAGACTGGTGATATCCTGATTGTGAACTCGGTGTTGTGGTTTGCTCTTCACTTATCTGTGTGTGGCATCAATGTGTTTACTTCTACTGTTATCTAAATATTCTAGAGTTGCTCTTTGCTGAATCCTCTGAGCTGATTCCTAGAATAAGCTAGGAAGATGATATGAACTTATTCATAAATGAGATTATGGTTTTATTTGATAAGGTCATATACTGTATGGTTCCATGATGAAAAGTAAGGTGGATTATTGCATTGCCCATGATGTGGGAAAACTGAACTAAAGTTGTGATGCTTGTTACTGGGGTTGAGATATCTAGCTTCCAAATGTGCTTAATTCCAGAATTTACAGTTATGTTCTATACTGACCAACTGGTTCAGTATAGGTTGAGGTTGATCATGCTCTGTCCTATATTGACAGTTAGCAATTTCCTAACTGATTCCTGGTTAGAATGCTTAAGAAAATAATGTGTTCTCTATATTGGTTAGTGTTTCTGGATGAAATAATATATCATCTATGGCTGGTCCACATGGTAGTGATTCTTTTAGAATGATTCCTAATGCTCATATTTAGGAAAATGATTTGAATGCTTAATAAGTGAGGAAGTGACCAATTATGTATACTATCAACATGATAGTCAGATAATTATAAATGATTCCTAGGATTTGGCTAGGAAGATGATTTTCTTTCATTTGGGCTGATGCAATTGTCTCTTTTAGCAAGGCTTATGCTTAATAGTTACCACTGTGGTGCCTCCATTGGAGTGTGCATATTGGTTTTCTATTTGCATGAACTGCTGTGAGCTTGATTGACTAAAACTTGATAAGATCCTATACTTGGCCTATGATGCAAAGGCTGAGGCCAAACTCTAAATAAGAACAGAGATTATGATGTAGCTTTCTAATTCTCTATGAGGAATATACATAGCATCCCTATGTAGATCTGAGAGAACACCCTCCTCCAATCCTCCTAGATGATCATCTAGTTGAAGGGTATAGGAGTGGATTTGATGTGTATTAGTCTCTTTATTTTCCCAAGATGCTGATGCAAAAGAGAATACAGATGTTGAAAATGTTGTAAAGTTCTACCTGCTACAAAGATATGATTGTTGATCTTGTTCTGCTACTAATGTAAGCTTCCATGCATCCTGTCCTGGAAATCCTTCTCCTCCTTATTTCTTGCTGGATCTACTTTTAATCCTATCCTGATACTTGATATACTGGTTGGTTCTTCTTTGGACTACTAGTGCTTCTTGCCTCCTCCTACCTTGAAACCATGTTGCCTTTGCTGTGAATCCAACTACTCCTAGCTCCTGGATGGCTCCAAGGAGCAACCAGAGTTAGAGATGATGTGGTATGTAACCTGATGGTAGTGTTGTGAATATTTTCTGTTGTGTTGATCTGGTACAAGCTAGGACTACTTGTGGTGTTCTTGAGGCAGAGGAGTGTGGCTTTGAGAAGAGGATAAGACTATGGCGTGTCTAACCAGTGATGGTGGCTGTGCTTTCATTTTTCTAGTTCTGGTGCTATCTTCTTTGTCGACAAAGACACATTACGCATGCATGATGTTGTCTTTGCTTACACAGTTCTTTGTGATGTGTGGATAAGGTCAAGTGAATGCCTAATATTTCCTGGTCTTATACTGTAGCTTTCCTTATATCATCTTGATGGATACAACAGTCATTTGGTTCAATTAAATGGGCTTCTTCCCTAATCAGATATTTGTGGCTTTTACATAGCAATTGAGCTATTGCTTAATTGCCATGTGACTTAAATTACTTGGCAAAGATCAAATTAACTATGAATCTTCTTAGCTGATTAGTGCTAAGACAGATTACTTGTTGTGTTGCTTTGATTTTATTTTCTTGAACTTAGCTAGGCTTAGGAGGGTGCCATAGCATGCTTATTGTTGTCTTTGAATGATGGATCAAATATGTACTGGTTTCCTGGATTTTCATAGTTGCCTCTCATTAATCAAGTGTTTAGTTTCCAGATCCATATCCTAATTGTTGCCTAGATTTGGTGGTACCCTCCTAGGTTGTTAGTGGATTTTGGTAGTTCTTACCAAAATCCCTAAGCTATATTCATATATTAAATTGCCTCACCTATGGTGGGGTAAATATTTTAATATTAAAACAATGTTTCTGCTCTATTGTTTATTTTACAGGAATGAAGATCAAGAAGAAGAAAAGAAGCTTAGTTAGATTTTTTTATCTTGTTGTAATTTCCTTTTTATTCAAATGTGTAAAGGTTTTGTATTATCATTGTGATTGTAATAATGAACTATTTATTTATTAATTCTTCCTTTGTAAATCCTAATTGTAAAGACAATGTCATATATAGTTTGTTGTAATAAATAATTCTTTTATTTCAATTGTAAAAATCAAAGTAATACTATATGTATATATATATTAATAAAGAATCCTTTTTACATTATTTATGTAATCCTTTTATTTCAAGTTATGAAATAATTCCAATTCCTATTTGTGAATTTTGTAATTTCATTTGAATTTCATATTTGAAATTCAAATACATGCTTGAACAAATTTTCCCCGAAACAAAGAATTCTACAAAGATCATGTTGAAATCTATCGCACTTGCTCTGAAGTTTCCTTCAATACAAGAGAGATCCCGATCCCTCTATAGCTCTTTTAGTTTTGCGCGAAAATTCCCCGGATTTTCTTATGCATGAATGCAATGCAAAAACTTGTATCCTCTCTATTTCTAGGTGCTAATCCTCGGATGTTACACCGACAAAGATTAACGAGTTCGACTCGTGGTTGATGTAGACGATCTCTTGCCGATCTCAAGATCGAGAGGAAGTCCTAGCGCCGCAAATCAGCAGCGCATCCGTGCTCGCACTCACGTCCGAGGCACCGAGCAACCTCCACCTCCTCGCTCCAGCGATGTAGCGGAAGCACACCTATTTCTTGCCGAATAGCCACCGGGAACATGTATCTCGCTAGTCCGAGACCATGGGGGATAAATTCTAGAGGGGGAGAGAGATCCTTCACGAGGAGGTGTGAGTGAGAAGTGAGGAGAGGGGTGCCTTTTATAGGAGAGGGGGACCCCAAGGGGGGTGGCCGGCGCATGGGGCTGCCCCCCTTGCCCTCCCCTCATTCATGTGGGTGGACACTCAACTCACAAAAATCCATTCAAATCCCTCCACTCAAAATCCCACTCAAACTTGCTATTAAATTTCCACCAAATTTAATGCAAACTCTTATTAAATAAAACTCTTTTATTTATTCAGAATTTTTTCAATTACTTTAATGACAAACATTCACATATAACCCATTTCTATAATTCTATTTCACATGCATAACCTCTTTATGCAATTTCACCCGAAAACCTGTTTCGGTATCTAGTGAAATAAATTCCTGCGCTTGTTTATTCTTTCGGCATGAAACTTTTGCTCCAATTGGATGTCAGTGTCTCTTAAGTGTGCCACCCTAAAGTTCGTGAATAATGCGGAGATGATCGAGACCCCTCTCGGATCAATATTCAGAAGCGGGATCTGGAGACCCATACTGACTCCCACACATTCAACGATGACTTTCTTGTGATCGTCGGAACCTTTTACGCTAGTATCTTAATCTCTTTGTTTCGCGATATATTACATGTCCGAGATTCGATCATCGGTATCTCCATACCTAGTTTGATCTCGTTACTGACATGCACTCTTTTATCGTTCCCGTGATATAACATTCTAGTGATCAAATCACTTGCTTGCAAGCTAACCAATGTGATATCACCGAGAGGGCCCAAAGTATATATATCCGTAATCAGGATGAACAAATTCCACTCTCGATCCATGGGCCTCAACATAACACTTTATTAGTCCTGAACCCATCTTTATAATCACCCTGTTACGGTTTGACGTTTGATGTTATCAAGAAAATATTCCGGTGTTAGTGATTGACATGATCTCATGGTCTAAGGATTAGGATCACTTCGTAAGTTGTTATAGCAATATAAACTCAATGAATTTGATTGTAATGCTATACTTCGGTTGAATGTTCATCACACCATTACACTAATATTGTGATCCTGTTATTAACAACATCCAATGTCATTATCAGGAAACCTTGATCATCTTGTTAATCAACGATCTAGTTTATGAGAGAGGCATAACTAGGAACTTTCTATTTTTTTATTAAACACACATGTATTAATTTTTCCGTATTAATACAATTATAGCATGCAAAATAAACATCTATCATATACTTGGAATACATATAATAAACTAAAGGGAATATGCCCGAGAGGCAATAATAAAGTGGTTATTATCGTATTCCTTATTTATGATAAATGTTTATTTTACATGCTATAATTAATCTGAAAGCGATACATGTGTGTTTAATAAACATAAAGGAAGTTCCTAGTTATCAAGATGGATGTTCATGATGATCATTGATGGAGAAGTCTCGATCATGTCGCATTATTCGAGAACCGTGACATGAAGGACACTTGACACCATTCGAGCAAATGATATGCCGTAAAAGAAAAGGAAAGCGGGAATTTATTTCACTAGACACCAAATAGTTTGGTTGAAATTGCTGAACTGGTTACGCATGTGAAATTGAAATGTTGTAAGGGTTTTATGTGAATGTTTGTTAATTAAAGTAATTAACAAAATTCTGAATAAATAAATAAAGAGTTTTATTTAAATGAGAGCTTGCATTAAATTTGGTGGAAATTTAATAATGTGGATTTTTGAGTGGAGGATTTAATAAGTGGAGGCTTTTCATTTTGGTGGGAGCTCCACCCACATGAATGTGGAAGAGGTGGGGCAGCCCCATGGCTGGGCGCCATGCCCTTGGGTGCCCCCCTATAAAGGCCCCCTCTCCTCCTCTCAAAGCACACCTCCTCGAAGGATCTCTCTCCCTTAGAATCCCCATGGTCTCGGATCGGCAGATACATGTTCAGTGGATTTCTGGAAGGATTTGTTGCTTGCTGCCCGCTGAAGCGGCGTGGAGGTTGTCGGGGTACCCGTACGTGTGTGCGATCACGGATGCACCACTGCTTTGAGGTGCTGGACTTGATCGTGCTGGATCGGCTGGACCAGATGGACTTCATCACAATCTTGAGATCGGCAAGCGTTCATCTACATCATCCACAAGTACAACCTCATTAACGCTATTCGGTCTTCGAGGGTATGTATTCTATGGATGTATATCCACCCGTTTCTTGTATCTAGTAGATAGATCTTGGTACATAGATGTTCCCATCGTAGGAAATTTTTTGTTTTCTATGCTGCGAACCCTACAGTGGTATCAGAGCCGTATCTATGCGTAGATGCTTTGCACGGGTAGTAAACATATGTGTATGTGGGCGATGATGATCATTTTATTGCTTCTTTGTTGTACTTTGGATATTGGTGGCATAGTGGGATGAAGCGGCCCGGACAAACTTTACATGTCCTCGCACATGAGACCTGTTCCACGCTTGACATGCAACTAGTTTTGCATAAGTGGCTAGCGGGTGTCTGTCTATCCTACTATAGTCAATATCTAATTTGCAACGAGTTGTCAACAATTTGGTTATCCTTGTTGTGGTTCATGTTCGTAGGTAAGAACGGTTCTATCTTCGAAAGCCCTAAGCCACGTAAAACTTGCAATGGATAAATTAGAGGCGTCTAGTTTAGATTGTTGCTGGGCTAGTGTTATGATATGGTGATGTTGTAAGAAGAATTATGAGATGATACTCTTACAACACGCATAACGTGTAGGTTCCATAGACCTTGGCCTTACACATAGAGGTATGATAGTGATCATACCACGGTGCACGTGATGGAGATCATATGCTGGAACCATATCATTCCACTAATAAACATGTGATGTTTATAGCATCTTATATTGCTTGTTTGGCGTTTTATTAGCATAATAAGATGATCCCTCATTTAGATATCAAGATAAAAATGTGTTCTTCCTTAAGTATGCACCGACAATGTTTCATCGCTTCAAGACATCACGTGATGATCGGGTGTACTTGAATCCACGAGCATATCTCGGGTGTAAGACAGTTACACCTTGAATACTAAGGTTCTTACTTGGCGAGCCTAGCATGTACAGACATGGCCTCGGAACACGGACCGAAAGGTTAAGCATGAGTCATACAGTAGATATGATGCCCATTTGATGCTCGCCTTTGAAGCTACACCGAATCACGTGATGATCGGACTTGGTGTAGTGGATTTGGTTCATGTAATCACCAAAAAGACACGAGGGATGTCGTTTTTGAGTGGGAGTTCATTTCTAATTTGGATTAGTAGAACTCAATTTATCATAAATTAAATCAAAGTGAATTTTCATAATTTGTTGTAGTCATTGGCATTCGTTCACCACCTTATGCATAGTTGTAATTGAGATAATAGAACTATAGAATTCTGGATATATACTTTACAAACTGGTATCGTATTGTGTTGAGTGTCAATCTAAAGTTTAAAGTCCTATTGCAAATTTTCAGCAAACTCTATTTACTCCGTGAAATTTAATAATTGGTATTAAATCGAGAGTAACAATTCCAGTGTTAGTATCTTAAGTATCATGTTTGCCTCCACGATTCTTGATTGTTTTAATATCAAGTTTATCTAGGAGCTGAAAGAATTGTTTCAGAAACCATCATGTGTGGCAGATATAACGATATCTGAAACAATGTTTTGGTTGCAATATGATAGAGTATAATATATGTTCTCATATTGGATGAGAATTTACGAAGGTTGGAGATGCTAGACATCCTTATCATCCAAAAGGGTTTTGGAAAGTAATGTTATACTCACGATTCACCTTTATAAGCTACAGTAGCTTGATCATGAAAGTCGTCATGATAAGGATGAATAGAAGATGTATGTAAAGTGTTTACTACACTAAAAGATTACTAAAGAATGGATTTTGAAAGAATACCGATCATTTGATGATGGTGATCTACTTCAAAGTGCAAGTCCAAAGGTATTATTATTTGAATATACACGCTTTGGACTATGTGTCATGTATATGGCGCCACTTTTGATGTTGATAGATTCTTTTAAAAGGAAAAGGAAATGCTGAAAGAGAATCTATAAAATATATTTGGCAGAAAATGAAAGATTGGAAATATCCAATTTAGGTATATAAATGATATACATGTTATGGTGTATTCTTTGCTTGTTAAACAATGTGGTTCTTGGGTATTGGATACCGAATTGGTTGGTATGAAATTTCATACGGAACGACGCAATTCATGAACCACAATGGCCTAAGTAACTAGCAAGAGAATATGTGATAATGTTCATCGAAAACAAACAAACCGTTGTTTGTATTTCTCGTTGACATCAAAGCTTGACTTCAAGATTTGTATTAATAATTGTTATTTGAATCAGGTATTATGAGAACAAAGGTTGTTCAAATAATTACCATATTCCATATTAGATGGATGATTTACAAATCTAGTTGGAGAAATCACATCCATAAAACCTAATGCTAAAATGTCGCAAGACAAATGATTGAAAGATCACTTACGAAGTGACATCGCCGTTTAAATTATATTGGAAAGAAAACATGAAGAATCTCCATATTCATGGATTTTTGGAGTCTTTGATTTGATCAAGTGACGCTTGTGAGACTTTCCTCAAGATAATTAAAAACTTCCTTCAAAGAACAAAGAAGAACGAACGACTAAAATATTGGAATTTATACATATCGATGTATCTAGTCCATTATGTGTAGTCGTAAGCGATGGGTTTCAACTTCATATACTTTCTCCGGAAATTTGAGTGAATGTTCACTTAATGAGAATGAAGTATGAAATATTTGAAAATGTTTCAAAGACTTTAAAGATGAAGTGGAAAATCATTGTAACAAGAAAATAAATGGTTTATGATTTTATCATAAGAGATTTGTTTGAGTTACAAGTGTAACAAGAAAATAAATGAATTATGATTTTATCATAAAGGGATTTATTTGAGTTACAAGTTTAGCAAAACACCTAGATTTACATATCCCGAAACACCATAGGACTATGGAGTGTTTGAGATTTGTAATGAAACCTTGTTTGACATGGTTGGATCAAAGGTGTTATTGATAAAACTGCCATTATGTTTTAAAAAGATTAAAGCTTTAGAGACTTCCGCTTTTTACACTGAAAAGAGCTCCATCTTGATCCATTGAAATGACACCATATGAGTTATGGTTTGGGGTAAAACCCAAGTTGTCATTTCTTAAATTTTGGTATGCTAAACATAAGTAAGATGTTTACAACCAAAGTCGTATGAGCATGTCTTTGTAGGTTATTTCGAATAACAATTGGTTATTCCTCCATAACACCGAGGACAAAAGGGTTTGTCGCTTGAAATGTGAAGTTTCTTAAAGAAGGAATTTTTCATAAATGTTAAGTGGGAGGACAATAGAACTTTGATAAGGTTAACGAACCTTAGCTAAATGTGCTGAGTTGCGCAGCGCCGGAAATGGTTCTGGAGGCTGCCATAATGCTCATAGCTTATGTGCCTCAAAGGTTGCGGTCACGGAGGTCTAAAGTTCCTATTGAACCAAGAAGGTCGGATAAACAATCAAATGATTGAGATTTGAGAGTAAATCATTATTGTTTGACAATGATGAACCGACTACAAAGAAGCGATGATGGGCCCTGACTCCGTCAAATGGCTTGAAGCCATAAAATCCGTGATAGTTCCATACACGAGAAATCAAGTTTTGAACTTGGAAGACCCTCCGGAAAGGTGTAAAAACCTATCGGTCGTATTTGGATCTATAAAGAAACAGACATGGATGTTTCACATCTATGAAATAGTCGACATGTCGTAAAGTATTTTATGACAATGTTCAAGGAGTTGACTATGACAAGATTTGATCTTTCATAGCGATATTTAGTCTGGACGGATTAAAGTATCAACCACTACATATATTTGTTATATGGTAGATGAATAAACAAAACAAAGTTCTTTTAATAGAATGGTTACCTAGGACGTGTACATGACACGATCCAAAGGGTTTTGTTAATTCAAAGGATGCTAAAAAGGGCATGGAAACTTCAATGGTTGAAGTAAGCATCGCGGAGTTGGAATCTTCACCGTGATGAAAAAGAGTTTTCATCAGGAGACGATGAAGATGCTTGCATTTGCAAGAAATTAAGTGGGAGCACTAAGACATATTTCTAATACATTATGTGGAGGATATCTTGTTGATTAGAAATGATGTAATTTTCATTGACAAATGTTAAGAATTTCATTTCGATGAAATACTTAGGCAAAACCCGAATATTTAGCATGAATGTCTATAGTGGATAGACTGTGACGCTAATATGGTTATGCCAAACATACATATATGAGATATTGAAGGAGTTCAATATAGAAACGACTAGAAACAATTCTTGTCGCATGGAAAGGAATTGAATCAAGATTCAAGTGTATCGACACTTGATAAGTGAAACAAGATTCAAGTGCTTTGACACTTGATGAGTGAAATCACGAGAATGTTTTGATCAATCATACCATGATATGTATACATCCAGATATGTCCTATGCTCTAAGTGTTATGAGCATATACCAGAATGAATCATAAAATGATCATTGGACGATAGTGAGGATATTCTTATGATCTTTTGGAAGAACTAAGAATATATTTGTGTAGAGGTGACAAACAATTAAAAATAGTTCATTGTAAAGCGTTACATTGATACTAGTTTTGTCGCAAGATGAAAATTAAGTTTATCTCAATTTAAACTATGAGTGGCACAATGAAATGAAAAGGAGTTTTCATGATGGATTTGGATGTATTCCAAAGTTAAGACATTGTGACGAATACTACAACAAAAAGGCTAAGTATATGACTGCTATAGTAGCAGCAAAGGAGGGAATTTGTGTCAAGTAGTTTGTTATCAAACTAAGGTGTGGTTCACAACGGTCTAACACTAAATATATATTGTATGACAATAGTATCGACATGTTTTAACCCCAAGGAACTAAAGGTCTCACCAAAAGACAAAATTTATACAATGCCATCTCATTGGAGAATGAGTGATGCGTGGAGACGCAAAGACATGCAAATACACACGGACCTGAAAGCATCAGATCCGTAGATTATGTTAAACACTTGCAGTTGCGTATATGGAACACCAGAAAGCCATAGGTGTTCAATACACAAAGTTTTCAAACTAGATTATTGTCTCTAGTTGTAAGGTTGCCAACCTTTAATAAGGTAGAGTCCCCTGAGTTTACAATGCTAGTCCCTGGATCAATAGCTAGCATCCACAGTTAAGATGTAATATCAAGAAACAAAGGTCATAATACAACTTTATAACCAGGAATAACATAATTTTATTACATCTTACATAGCTCATTTGGCTATTACATTACATTGCATCAGAATATCTATAAGCATGGAGTCCTTCTGTCACATCCCAAGATTTTCCAAATCTTGTAATGTGAAAATAAATGAATAAAATAAAACCTTGTTTGATTTTCAGAGCCAGAAGAAACTTTTTGAATGCAATTGGAACTTCAAACCCATTTGAAGTTAATAAAAACTAAAGGGATTTAAAAAGACAAACATTTAATAAAAGGAAAATAAAACATTTGGAAATACTACTTTGAAACAATTAAAATGAAAAGATTTCTTTTCAAATGAAATAGAAGTTTTACAAATAAGGATTATTTTATAAAGCCAAATTAAACCTAGACCAAACTTTGGAAATTAAAACATTTAGTTTTGAATAAAAATAACAAAGGTTGATTTGAGATAAAATAATAAGGAATTAATATCCAATTTTATTCAAATAAAAGGTTTTACCATTTTAATTAGAACATCAAGACTTATTAAAATGTTTTAAATAGGTTTCCAAGTATTTTATATTCTCTAATAAAACCTACTAAAGTGTTTTGACTTTAATTTAGATTCAAAATAAATATCTCAAATAAACTAAATCTTATTTGAAATAATAATGAAAGTCTATTATATTTAATTAATAATGGACCCTAAAAATAAAATGTTATTTTGTTTTAAAACAAGTTTTCCAAATATTCTTTATTTCCAAATAAAACCTCTTGATTGGGTTTTGAAAGCATTTGGAGTTCAAATGAAGATTTTATTAAATAAACTAAACCTTGTTTTATTAATAAAACCATGGACCAATTTATTTAATTAATGGAACCTAAAAAGATTTAAAATATTATTTTATTTTGGAGGTTGGTTTATACTACTAAATGAACCAAAAACACAATGCAAAGTTTAAATGAATGTTTGAATTGTTTGAATGATTGAATAAGTTGATTGAAATTCAAAACAGAAATTCAAAATAGAAAAGGAAAAGCTTTCAAGATAAAAAATGAAACAAAGGCATCAATGACAGCGGGCCCAGCTTGACTTCTTTTCTTCCCGAACTGCTTTTATCACTCAAGATCGAACCCAAAAACCCACGACAAGTGGACCTCCTCTCGCTTTCTTTTCCCTGATCGAGGACCCCACACCACACCTTCTTCCCACCCATGAACCACGCCTCTTCCACAGGTGCCTTGGTTCCGCTGGCTCAATTCACCTTAAAGCCGCGTTAATTCCTCGTCATGCCACGCCCATTTAACCGCTCCTCCTCCTCGTTTTCCTCGCACCACCCTCCCTTGCCCCTAGGCGCCCCAATTCTCTGCACGCCACCGCTCCGACGATGTTCCAGTGATGATTCCGACGAAACCTCACCGCTCCTTGCATCCCTAAGCACTCTAGCAGCTTCTCCACTCTCAAGCGCATCTGTTAGTGCATCCAACTCGATCGCGGTACCAGAACCTCATCTTCGACGACTGCCGCCACCGCCTCGCTTCAACTCCGACGACGCCCACAGGTAGATTCCGGTCACCCCTCTCCTCCCCGAGAAAACGATGATGATCTCCAAGCTCAGACGAACCTAACGGCACTTTCCGTTTGTCTTAGGGCGCCCCCAATCTTCGCCATCGTCAAGCACTGAGCGCCGCCGCGTCTGCCTCACTCCGGCGAGTACCCCAGGTAGTTTCCGTCCGCCCCTTTTCCTCTCGTTCACGCACGCATCCTCGCCAGGACTGCGCGCATCTGACCTTGTTTTCCATTTGCCCTGGTACGCGCTGTAGCCTCGTCCTCAACGACGCCTGAGCAAGCCCGACACTGACGACGATTCCGACGAGCAATCGCCGCTGTTCCCGTGTGCCCCCTGCCCAACGATGAACACCTTGAGCTTCAGAGCGTCACCGCGATCACTGTAAGCACCCTCACCTCCTTCCTCGTTTCTTGTTTCGCCAGCGCCGCCACTATCTGACCGACGCCGCCGCTAGCCACCGCCGGCGCCGCTCGCAAATGGTCGAGCACACTAGCACCCTAGGATCTGGATCTAACGGTTACGATAGATCACTTAACCCCGAAGAGGTACGAGTCCTGCGCCGCACGATCTCATTTAGATCCAACGGCTACGGAGCGTGATCCGCAGTGAAGCGGTACCGTCCAATAGAATTCTGCCGCGTGTCACCCTGTTAGTTTAAAAACAGATTTGAAATCTGATTTAAATAGGATTTTCAAACCCTTATAACTTTTGATCCACACGACCAAATTTGACAAATTTTATATCAATAAAATCAGGAGAACAAGCCCTAGCCAACCATGACCTTAGTTTTGAAAATAGTATCTGATTGCTTGTTTGAATTTGCAGAAACATTTGTGTACTTGTTTAGAGTATAAAAATTGTTTAAAATTGATTTTAGGATTAATTCTTTTACAAAATGGATTTGTGTGACCTTACTGACCCTAGGAACCAACCCATAGTATTAAAAATGATTTTTGTGAAATTTAAGTTGAATTAATTAACTTAGTCATTTTCTAGCCAAATAAAACTCATTAAATTGTATTATGGAAAAGTTTTTGCAAGGAAAACTTTGGGAAAATGTTATGGACCAAACTTACTGACCCAAAAACACCAAGCCTTGCCAAAGGCAACTTGGTGAAAAACATAAAATTTTGCTTTGAAAAGAATAATTTCATCACATAAAATATTGAATGGATTTAAAAAAAATAGACTTTGAGCAAACCCTCTAACTAATGACTTTGCCATTTTGGTAAATGATCAATGTGGACCATACAAAGTTTATAAACCTAGTAGAGACCAACCATGCCGCAGAACCCTTTTGTTGCAAGACCTAAGATCCATTGCTTTGTGTATGTAAAATATTGATTGAATGTTGGTTTGGAATGCTACTTGATACTATGCTTGTTTGATTGTAGCAAAATTAGCAAAGTGAGAGACTAGCAAGATCAAGGAGTGACTATCATTCCCTAACAAAAAGGCAAGTGACACTATCATCTAAAGCCCTATTATTTTCATTATACTTAGTGGATTTTGAAAAACATGCATGAAGAGAATTTTTACTTATGCTATGCTAATCCTAGTAAGATTCCCTATACACTCCTTAGTAAAAAATATTGAAGTTGTACATGCTTAGCCATGCTATGTGTTGAAAAAGAGATGCATGTTGAAATTTTACAAAGGTTGAGAGAAGACTTGTGTTTTATATAATAAAACAAGGACTCAATGAACCACCTAGGTGGTGGACACTTTATGTTTTTGGAGAAGGTGGCAACAAAAGGGAACCATGTCTATGGCAATCTCTTTGTGTTGTGCTCCAAAATGAAAACCACCTAGGAAACTTAGAGATTGCACATGTTTCTCCAACTGTGGCTTTCATGTACAACCACATGCTATTATGGCTCTGGCTTATTCAACTACATTAGGAAGATCCATACATTGTCTTTAGTTACCGGACATGAGGATCTGGAATGCTTCGTGGGGGCTGAAGACAAGCTAGCAATGATGTATGGAAGGACCTTTTGGAAAGACTTCACACATTCTCGGTCGCCAAAGACTCCATCTTGGTGAGCACTAATCCAGTAGGCCACTGGTGGCAACAAGATGGGATTGTGTCATGTGGGTAAAGTGTACTCCTTCTGCAGAAGTTAATAAAATCTAAGTACTTAGCCGTATCCCCGGTTATGGACAATACTGAGCAACTAAAGTTTGAACTATGGGAGATCTCGACATTCCAATTTCTAATATAAAAACTTGATGCACTTGGGGGTACCAAGGAATTCAAAGAGATTTTGTTAAGCTTGTAGCACTTGGGGTTACCAAGGTGTACAAGAGCATGATGTACTTGGGGTTACTAAGGAACTCATGAGTTTTGATAAAACTTGTAGCACTTGGGGTTACCAACGTGCTCAAGGATTTTTGACAAGTACTTGAACACTTGAGTGTCTACCAAGGAGTTCAAGGATCTTGGAAATGAGATTTGACAAAAGACCAAAACCATTTTGAAAAGATAGGATAAAATATTGCTTTATGCAAATGAGCCTAAAACTCTACTTAGCCAAATTTGCATGTAATGATAGGATCCACTTATATTATACTTAGTAGTGAAACTTGCCAATACAATTCAAATGTATTGACCCTTGTGGCTGTAACTTGTAATGTTGCAGGTTTGATTGATTTTAGTGAAGATTGTTTGATTAGGATTACAAAGTCTACAACCAACATCTGCCTGTGGCACTTTGAAGATGAAGGACCCCATGACTTTAGTTATTCCGCTGCAATGTAATGTAATAGCCAAATGAGCTATGTATGATGTAATAAAATTATGTTATTCCTGGTTATAAAGTTATGTTATGACCTCTGTATCTTGATATTACATCTTAACTGTGGATGCTAGCTATTGATCCAGGGACTAGCATTGTAAACACAGGGGGCTCTATCTTATTAAAGATTGGGACCTCTATACCTTCATCTTCAAAGTGCCACAGGCAAACATGTTGGTTGTAGACTTTGTAATCCTAATCAACACACTTCACTAAATCAATCAAACCTGCAACATAACAAGTTACAGCCACAAGGGTCAATACATTTGAATTGTATTGGCAAGTGATACTATGGTAGTATAGTGGAGTCTATCATTTATATGCATTTGGCTAAGTGGAGCTTAGGCTTGCTTTGCTCAAAATAGATTTTTCCTTATCATTTGAAAACACTAAGTTTTTGCTTGACAAAATAATCTTTCCCAAGGCATCTCCCAATCAAAGATTGAAGATCCATTAACCCTTGTTCAACCACAAGTTTTTAACTTAGAAATTTGGATGATGAGATTCTTGATTGCTTCCATGTCTTGATGCTCAAATTGTCCTTTACCAGGGACATGGCTAAGTACTTAGATTTTACACTCTGTAGAGGTGGTGCACTTTCCCCACAAGACTTGGTTTCACCAAGACAAGATCTTTCAGAAGCCTTTCCTTAGACCAAATGGACGCGTTCCAACCTATCATCCCACTACCACCAACTGTCCAAATGGCTAAGTTCTAGCAACCTATGTGATCCAGGCAGAGCCCATAATGCCAAGTGGTTGCACTTGAAGCTTCTCAACATTTGACATCTCAAATCTCTTTGTTCCTGGGTGGCAATTCACAAGTGAGATACACAAGGTAAACCATAGCCATGGGCCTTGTGTAACCACTCAACCAAAAAAACCACCAAGCAATTACCATTCCACCCAGGTGATTCATTAACTTAGTTGTTTTATTAAACAAAAACACAAGTCCTCAGACTTAGAAATTTTTCCATAGTGTGAATATATATTCCACCCTTGTTTTCTACTAGCTAAGCTAAGCATGATAGCAGTAGGAAATATTAACTTAGGAGATTTTATACTACGGTTTCATCTACTAGGATTTCCCATAGTAAGGTTTATACTTAGCAAAATTCCATGCAAGTTTTACTTAGAAAAACACTAATGCATAGTGAAAGTAATGGGACAAAAGTATGTAGAATCACTTGCCTTTTTGGTAGAGGGTATAAGTTCACTCCTTGTCCTTGCAACAATCACACTCTTCAAGTCACTACAATTCAATCAAGCAAGGCACAAACTCAATCTACCAATCAAGCAAAACATCACATGAAATGATAAAGTCAAAGTAATGCATGCAAGCATGACAAGCTTTGTTTTATTTTAAAAAGTGGTTCCTAATGGGTCATAAACATTTGAAAACACCTAATGGTCATTTTATAAAGTGGCAAAGTCATTTGCAAAAGATTTCACTTCATAAACCATTTTCAAAACAAGGTATCATTTTATGTGGTGTAGAAATGTTTTTACTAAGGCATTAATCTATAGGGTTCACAAAATATGGTTTCAAACCATAAAACTTTGTGTTTAGGTTCAGAGAGTTTAAAACAAAACATTTCCCAAAGGTTTTCCTTCAAAGTCATTTTTAATAAATAAACCATATTTTTATTTGACTAGAATTGGTTTTAAATCCAAGTTTCATTCTTTTGTTTCACCAAACACATTTTTGAAACCACAAAGTGATTCCTAGGGTCAGTAGGTTCAAATCATTCCATTTGCAAAAGATTTTATCCCCAAAATCATTTTTGAACAATTTTTACAATCTAAACAAGCATACAAATGTTTCTGCAAAAACAAACAATCTAACAGAAACTTTTTACTAAACAAATTGCATGGTTGGCTAGGGCTTGCTCCACTGATTCCATTGATATAAAGTTTGCAAAAATTGGACGTGTGGAACTAAAGTTATGGATTTTACAAAATCACAAATCTAATAGATTCAAATCTGTTTTTATAACCAGAGTCTGGCCACGCGTCCTAATCCTATTCGTCGAAAACGCTTCGCGTGGATTGACTAACACAGACCGTAGGATCAAGTTACATCGCACGGCGCTGGCTGCGTACCTCTTCGGCGTTAAGTGAATCTATCGTATCCGTCGGATCGTCATCTAACGGCCATCGTCGCGTTGACCAAGTTCTGGCGGCACTCGACGGCTGCGCGCGGCGGCGATGGCCAGACGACGGCGAAACTGGTGATGCAGGAAGCGAGGGAGGATGGGAAGATGCTCACCGCGTTCGCAACGTCGTGGGGAAGCTCAAGGAGGTTGTTGTTGCTGAAGGGGCGCACGGAGGTGAGGGTAATGGCTCGCCGGAGTTGCTCCTGGCGACGGGTATGCTCGGGCATCGTCGACGGTGATGCTATAGCGCGTTCTAGGACAAACGGAAGACAGGGTCAGATGCGCACGGTCCTGGCGAAGATGCGTGTGTGAAGGGGAATGAAAGGCGCGGTCAGATTCTTACCAGAAGAGTCGGCGTAGTTGAGCTAGCCGTCGGTGGCGAGATGGCTTTGTCGGAGGCGACGTTCTAAGGCGCGTGCGGACTAGCTGGGGCCACTGGTGGGTGCGCAAGGTATTGGAGAGTGAGCTCGCGTGCACAAGGGGGCAGGGTATGGTCAGGTGTCGCCGGAATTTACACGGGACCTCGTCGGAGCCAGTGGGTTTGCCACGAGCAATTCGAGCAGCCCTGGGGCGGAGAGGAGCTGGCGACTGAGGGGAAATGAGGAGGAGGGCGAGGCGTTTAAGAATGCATGGTCACATGGGAGATTAACTGCTGCGTTAACGCGAATTGACGCTGATAAATTCCGCCAGAAACGGTCGAGGAGGGAGGCGCTGTCACCGTGGGTGAGAACGACGATGAGGTGGCAGTGGGGACTGGGTGTCAGTGAAAAGGAGAGAGGAAGAGTGGGTCCCGATTGTCATTCACTGCGCGGGTCTTCTGGTGAGTGAGAGAAAAACGCTTCGGGGGAGAGAGGGAGTGGGCTAACTGGGCCTAGTGGGCTTGCTGGGTTGGGTCGAGTCCAATATACATTTTTTTCTTTCTGATTGCTTTTTTCCTTTTTCTGTTTGAATTTCCTGTTTTGAATTTCAATTCACAATTCAAACAAACAAAACAATTCAAACCTCCTCCAAACTTGTATTGAGTTTTGGTTCTGTTTAACAACATAAACCGAAGTCCCAAAATAATATTTTTATTCTTTTTAGGATCCATTTATTAATTAAATAAAATGGACCTTAGTTATTAAATCAAAATAGGGTTTGATTTATTTAATAAAATCTCCATTTGAAATCTAAATATTATAAAAACCAAATCAGTAGGTTTTTAATTGAAAATAATAAACACTTGGAAACTTATTTAAAATAATTTAATAAGTTTTTGATGTTTAATTAAAATGGTAAAACCTTTATTTTTAATAAATTTGGATATTAATAAATCCTCATTATTTTATTTAAATAAACCTTTACTCAATTAATCAAAACAAAACATTTTATTTCAAAAGCTTGGCCAAGGTTTAATTTGGCTCTATAAAATAATCCTTATTTATAAATCTACCTTTTCTTTTGAAAACCAAATCTTTTATTAAAAGATCCAAAAATAGTAATTCCAAATATTTTTAACTTTATTGTTTATTTAACTTTTTAAATCCCTTTAGGATTTTATTTGATCCAAATAGGTTTTGAAAGTTTCAAATTTGAATCAAAAAGTTTCTTCTCACCCTGAAAATCAACAAAGTTTTATTTTATTCATTTATTTTTCACATAACAAGATTTGGAAAATCTTGGGATGTGACACTAGTGCAAGTGGGAGACTGAAGGGAATATGCCCGAGAGGCAATAATAAAGTGGTTATTATCGTATTCCTTATTTATAATAAATGTTTATTTTACATGCTATAATTGTATTAATACGGAAACGTTAATACATGTGTTTTATAAACAAAAAGGAAATTCCTAGTTATGCCTCTCTTATAAACTAGCTCGTTGATTAACATGATGATCAAAGTTTCCTGATCATGGACATTGGATGTTGTTAATAACGAGGTCACAACATTAGTGTAATGATGTGATGAACATTCATCCGAAGTATAGCATTACGATCAAAGTCATTGAGTTTATATTGCTATAACAACTTACGAAGTGATCCTAGTCCTTAGACCATGAGATCATGTCAATCACTAACACCGGAAGAGTTTCTCGATGACATCAAACGTCACACCGTAACTGGGTGATTATAAAGATGGCTTCAGAACTACTAAAGTGTTATGTTGAGACCCATGGATCGAGAGTGGAATTTGTTCATCCAGATGACGGATAGATATGCTCTGGGCCCTCTCGGTGATATCACATTGATTAGCTTGCAAGCAAGTGATTTGATCACTAGAATGTTATATCACGGGAACGAGAAAAGAGTGCATGTCGGTAACGAGATCAAACTAGGTATGGAGATACCGATGATCAAATCTCGGACATGTAATATATCGTGAAACAAAGGTATTAAGATACTAGCGTAAAAGGTTCACACGATCACAGAAGTCATCGTTGAATGTGTGGGAGTCAGTATGGATCTCCAGGTCCCGCTACTGATTATTGATCGAAGAAGGGTCTCGATCATGTCCGCATTATTCGAGAACCGTAGGGTGACACACTTAAGGGGTACCGACACCATTCGGAGCAAATGATATGCCAGAAAAAGAAAAGGAAAGCGCAGGAATTTATTTCACTAGACACCGAAACAGTTTCGGTTGAAATTGCTGAAACTGGTTCTGCATGTGAAATTGAAATGTTGTAAGGGGTTTTATGTGAATGTTTGTTAATTAAAGTAATTAACAAAATTCTGAATAAATAAATAAAAGAGTTTTATTTAAATGAGAGCTTGCATTAAATTTGGTGGAAATTTAATGCATGTGAGTGGATTTTTTAGTGGAGGATTTTTAATGGGAGTGGAGGCTTTTCATTTTGAGTGGGAGCTCCACCCACATGAATGTGGAAGAGGTGGGGGCAGCCCCCATGGCTGGGCTCCATGCCCCTTGGGTGCCCCCCTCTCCCCTATAAAAGGCCCCCCTCTCCTCCTCTCAAAGCACACCTCCTCGCGAAGGATCTCTCTCCCCCTTTAGAATTTCCCCATGGTCTCGGATCAGCGAGATACGTGTTGCCGGTGGCTTTTTCTGGAAGGATTTGTTGCTTCTGCTGCTTCGCTGGAGCGAGGGCGCGGAGATTGTCGGGGTACTCGTACGTGTGTGTGATCACGGATGCACCACTGCTTTGAGGTGCTGGACTTGATCGTGCTGGACCGGCTAGACTAGATGGACTTCATCACGATCTTGAGATCGGCAAGCGTTCGTCTACATCATCCACGAGTACAACCTCGTTAACGCTATTCGGTCTTCGAGGGTATGTATTCTATGGATGTATATCCACCCGTTGCTTGTATCTAGTAGATAGATCTTGGTCCATAGATGTTCCCATCGTAGGAAAATTTTTGTTTTCTATGCTGCGAACCCTACATAAACACTTTATTATTGCCTCTCAGGGCATATTCCCTTCATCAACAATCGAAGAAGAAGGTAGCGCAAGTTCAAGATGACCCATATCAGGAAGATCATATACTTTATGCTTGCCCTCCTTGTTGACGATGGATATATTAATTCAAGTACAAAGAAGATTCTCTCCCATAGTGGAGTACGGGGGAGAAAGTCGCAAGCCTTCTTAAAGAAAGCCCAAGCAAAGTAAATCAATAAAGGTGTTCCAACTTGAGAAGATCAAGACCGTCATCATCAATCTCAAGTGGCGCAAGGAAAAGGTATGATCTTGATAGGTTTTGTATTTTGCTGGTCTCATGTTGTTAGTTGGGAAACTGGCTTTAGGATAGATAGTCGTACTATTAAAGATTCTCGAGTGAGTAACTAGATTGTATCTTTCGGAGAGAGATAAAACCTCTGCATACTTTGCATCATCTTTCTTGATTATTATTTGGATCTTATCTATGTGAGGTTTTAGATCTTGTGGTTATATTCATAACACGCTCTAGTTCATCAAAAACAGATTTGCAATGAATAGCTTATTGTGTTTTTTATTCTATAGGTTTATCGGTTCATCTTTTAGAGAGAGGTCAAACCTTTCATCTTTTGGTTTCATCCTCCCTCGTTGTATTATGATGTTTCTCTGCATTATCTTTTATATCTTGTTTTCTTCTTAAAAACGAGTCCAAGTTTATAGAAATCGGAGTTCGAATGCAAAAGTTATGATCATTTTAGTTTTGCTATTTCTGCCGAGTTTTGCCCCTTGAAATACGGCTAAGGACCAGTGGTACAACACTTAGTAAGGGCAGAAATTTGGCCGGAAATTCCATAGAAGGTGCGGAAATTCCGCCCGGGACCAAAAAAATTTCCACCCACGGGCCAGAAATTCTAGGGTAAATTCCTGTATCAGTCATATTTCATGGAGAACCTATATAAGGCCCCTTCTTGCTCATTTGGATGTTGGCTCTTCCATTAACAACGACAAAAAAATTGCAAGCGTCATACTAACCAGTTCATGTTAACATCTTAAAATTTATCTTGGTTTCTATTTTTAGTATGTTACTACATTTTTTGTTATCGCCCTTACATCCTCTGACATATTTCTGCTTCACTTTCAGGCTGTCCCAAATGCTTGACTTTTAGTGCGATACCATACACAAATCCTTGAGGTGACACTGTACTTAAGGAGAAAGAGATCAACCTTGTATCTCTATTAATATATGTCTCTTGCACACGATCGTAGATAAAAAGATAATTATCTAATGCCGTGCAAGCATGATCCTGAATTAATAAATACAATCTCACTTAGATACACCACTTAGGTCACTAGCAATGCAAATTATCATAGAGGATGACATGATACTAGTAGTTAGTATGACACTACCTTCACAATGTCTTTTAATACTCCCTTCGTCCTTAATATAAGATGATATTAGAACATTTTCTTTTATTTTTTGAACATGAGGATATATTAACATCAACGATCATAGTACATCGAGGCTCCGAAGAACAAAGAAAGATACAGACAAGAAAAGTGGCACAACCCAAATACAAGTGACGATAAGACATGACGCCGACACCGAAAAACTACAAAAGGAACCAAACATCCGTTGAAAACTTGGATCTCAAAGTTCTACATCTGCGACCTTCAAAAGACTCTATGCTCCATACCAGTTAATTCCCCGTGGGTGGCTCTTACGACAGTATATCTGGCATATGCATCTCAAGAATTGGAGTACCGAGCTGTAGATATCGAATGTCCTTCACTGTTCTCAAACTTAGGGGTTCCGTAGCTGAATTTGAGAAACCACAACGGAAGTGTTGTCACCCACTTTCGGTGGATCAACCCGGACTATGGGTATGGTGTCAACACCATGCTTTTCATCGAGCCAACATAACCGTGTGCAACTAAACTTTAAAGGAAAATCCTTCTTACTTGAGTATATAGCATTGACATTGATTTGCTTCAGGGTCATATATAACTTATGCTCATATGGCTGCGATTCAACAATAAGGACCTCCTCAATATTGGTGATAGTTGAACCATTAGTCCTATCCTTGACTAACAATACATATGTGTGAATTATGTTGATATTACCTTTGACTCCATAGGTTAACACAAATTTGTTGATTCCAATTAGAACAGTCCAGGTTCTAGACATCATGCTGAATTAACCCTAAAGAAATCTCCTCAATATCCAATTGATAAAAAAGCAAGGATCGCAAACCCAAAATTGGAGGTCAGAGCACAACCGGGCCTGACCTGACCTTGAAGGGTTGCTGAGGAAGATCAATACTTAACCTCCAGTTCTGCAACCGGAGTTTCTTCTCTTTTCCATCGAATCGAACAGACGGCTCGTCGATACTCTCTTACACAATTCATAGACATGGACAATGCACACGTCTGGACGATGTCCTTCCATGGTCCTCGCGCGCTCACACAACAGTGACCAAGGGAGAGTAACCCCACGTGGCCCATCTACCTCCTTTTTCCTTTTTAATGTGGACCAATGTGCTATCCACACTCCCAGTCCCCAGTGGCAGAGCTAGAACAGTGGATGATGGTGCACACTTGGTGCCACAACAGGTAAAAACGTTTGTTTCAGGGTGCACACATGGTGAAACATTTAGCAAATAAAATATTTTTTTACCTGGGTCCTGTGCACCCCCTTGGTCCTAGAGGGATCCGCCCCTGCCAGTCCCCACGTACAATAGAAGCCCTAGCCTAACCTTAGGACTCCAATGGCGAAGCATGGAGGCAAGGGTTGGTTCAGCCATGGCCGCAACAACCAGGAGGCGGGGTCCTCCAATGGCGTACTGTTGGGGTTCGTAGCATGGAAAACAAAAAATTTCTACCGCATGCAAATAAACAAGCCAAGATCTATCTACTAGATTGTAGCAACGAGTCGATAGAGGAAATCACCCTCGAAGATTCCAACGCAGTTAACGAGAGCAGATTCTCGTGGGTGATGTAGTCGTACTCTTGACGATCTCAATATCGCGTAGACGATCCTTCCGGCGCTGCATTCCGGCAGCGCTTCCGCAGTAGGTCACACGTTCGATACTCGATGAAGACCTTCCTCTCCCTTGTTCCAGCAGGCAGCGGAGGTTTTAGAACTCTTCTCACGATTCCGGCAGCACGACGGCGTGGTACCGGAAGTAGAGGGGAGATCTCGCAGGGCTTCGCCTTAAGCCAGAGCGAGTATGGTGGACTATGAGAGATGCCTTGGTGATCTAGGGTTTAGAGGGCACCAAGGTAGGGAGCTTGGCCGGCGGCTAGGGCTTGGGGAAGCCCCAACTCGGCGAGTTGGAGAAACCCTAGGTGGCGGCGGCAACATGGAGGAGGCTGGCGGCTAGGGGTAGGGTTTTGGTTGTGTGGGAGAGGGGTAGCCCTACCCCTCCTTATATAGGTGGGAGGGTGCGGCTTGGGAGGAGGGAGTCCTCCCCCAAGTCGGCCTCCTTGGCCGGTGGGTGGAGGGAGAGGAACTCCTCCCCAAGCAGGTTTCCTACTCTCCCTCCACCAAGCAAACTTGTTGTTTGACTTTTTCAAATTGGCGTTTGACTTTCAAACTAGGATTTGATTTCTCCCTTTATTTTGCCCAGCCAAGTGACCTAGTACATGATGCAATCATTCCATATTGTCATGACACATTCATGTACCCTTCCCCTCCGGAGTGCCGGACCTTCTGGACCCTTCTAGAACATTCCTGATGAAAACACCGGAATCATTCCCTAACTCCGAAACAGGACTTTACTTATATGAATCTTATTCTCCGGACCATTCCGGATCTCCTCGTGATATCCCGGATCCCATCCGAGACTCTGAACAACATTCCGTCTCTTACTCATCATTCCATAACTACTCAACAACATTGAATCCTTAAGTGTGTCTCCCTACGGTTCGTGAATTATGCGGACATGATCGAGACACTTCTCTGATCAATAACCAATAGAGGAATCTAGAAATTCATATGGCTCCCACATATTTCTAGGATTACTTTGCGATCGAATGAACCACTTACATACGATACCAATTTCCCTTTGTCTCGCGATAGTTTACTTATCTGAGGTTTTGATCGTCGATATCTCTGCATACCTAGTTCAACCTTGTTACCGATAAGTACTCTTTTCTCGTTCCCGTGGTATGTGATCCCTTGTGAGCCAGTCACATGCTTGCAAGCTAATTGGATGACATTCCACCGAGAGGGCCCAGAGTATATCTATCCGTCATATGGATGGACAAATCCCACTCTTGATCCATGTGTCTCAAACCATACTTCCCGAACACTCAATTCCACCTTTATAGCCACCCAATTACGGTGTGGTTTTTGATGTCATCAAAGCATCCTTCCGGTGATGGTGATAAGCATGATCTCATGGTCGAAGGAATTATGTTACTATGTATCAGAAAGCTTATAGCAATTGAACTATTAAAATGACTTGATCTTTATGCTACGCTTATCTATAGGAGTATGTCCATCATACCATTCTCTTAATGATATTATCTTGTTGTTAATAACATCTCAATGTTCATGATAGGGAAACCACAATCATCTATTAACCAACAAGCTGGTATTATGAAGAGGCTTTACTAGGGACTCTAATTTAGTTTACAAATCACACAAGTATTAATGTTTCCTGGTTAATACTGTTATAGCATGAATTTAAACATTTATCATAAACACAAAGATATAATAATAACTACATTTATTATTGCCTCTAGGGCATATCTCCAACAGTCTCCCACTTGCACTAGAGTCAACTAATCTAGATTATATGGTAATATACCGAACACCCATGGCAGTTTGGTGTTGGTCATGTTTTGCCCTCGGGAGAGGTTTAGTCAACGGATCCGCCACATTCAGATCTGTGTGTACTTTGCAAATCCCATCTTGGACAACTTCTTGAATAGCGTGAAAACGTAGCTTAATGTGCTTCAGCTTCTTGTGTGACCTTGGTTCTTGCGCATTGGCTATGGCGCCCATGTTATCATAGTAGATAGACATTGGGTCCAGCGCACTTGGAACCACACCGAGCTCTATAATGAACTCCTTCATCCATATTGCTTCTTGTGAAGCCTCCGAAGCAGCTATGTATTCATATTTAGTTGAAGATCTCGCCACAACGCTTTGCTTTGCACTCCTCCAGCTAATTGCTGCACCATTCAAAGTAAATACGTATTCAGATTGTGATTTAGAATCGTCTGGATCGGTGTTCTAACTGGAATCGGTGTAACCATTAACAACGAGATGTTCATCACCTCCATAAGAAAGAACCATATCCTTAGTTATTCTCAAGTACTTAAGGATGTTTTTGACCGCTGTCCAATGATCCACTCCTGGATCACTTTGATATCAGCTAGTTAAACTAACAACATATGCAATGTCGGGTCTAGTACATAGCATGGCATACATTAGAGATCCTATGGCTGAGGCATAGGGAGTCTTACTCATCCTTTCTCTATCTTCTGCCGTTGCTGGACTTTGAGTTTTACTCAAGGTCGTATTGGGCAACATGGGCAAGAACTCTTTCTTGCTATCTTCCATATTAAACCTCTTTAGAACTTTGTCCAAATATGTACTTTGTGACAATGATATTAGGTGTCTCTATCTATCTCTATAAATCTTTATGCCTAATATGTAAGCTGCTTCGCCAAGATCTTTCATTGAAAAACTATTATTCAAATAATCCTTGACACTATTAAGAAGGTCTACATAATTCCCAATAAACAATATGTCATCTACATATAGTATTAAGAATGCTACAGAGCTCCCACTCACTTTCTTGTAAATACAAGCTTCTCCATAAGTTTGTATAAAACCAAAGCTTTTGATTACTTTATCAAAACGTTGATTCCAACTTCGGGATGCTTGCTTCAATCCATATATGGACCGTTGAAGTTTGCATACCTTGTTAGCATCTTTAGGATTGACAAAACCTTTGGGTTGAATCATATACAACTCTTCATCAATGTCACCATTGAGGAACGCTGTTTTGACATCCATCTGCCATATCTCATAATCATAATATGCAGCGATTGCTAACATAATCCTCACAGACTTTAGCTTCGCTACCGGTGAGAAAGTCTCATCGTAGTCAACTCCTTGAATTTGTCGAAACCCTTTTGCGACAAGTCGAGCTTTATAGACAGTAACATTACCATCAGCATCTGGTTTCTTCTTGAAAATCCATTTGTTCTCGACAGCCTTCCGACCATCCGGTAAGTCCAAAGTCCATACTTGGTTTTCGTACATGGATCCAATCTCGGATTTCATGGCTTCTTGCCATTTGTTGGAATCTAGGCTCATCATTGCTTCCTCATATGTCGCAGGGTCATCGGTGTTGTCCACCAACATGACACTCATAACGGGATCATACCAATCAGGAGTGGTACGAGTTCTCGTTGACCTGCGAGGCTCTGTAGCAACTTCAACCGAAGTTTCATGATCATCATCATTAGCTTCCTCTCTTATTGGTGTAGGAGCCACAGGAACTACTTCCAGTTGAAAGAGCATTTTCCTATCCCTCTGATTTTGATGTTTGATAACAACACACTTATCGGTTTAACCGTGTGTTAAGTTTATCACAGGTTTTATATGTGGTGGCACAAATAATGGCATATCAATTCCCCTTGCAAAAACCTCTGTGTCAACCGGTAGTACCGGAACTATGACTGGTACTACCGCTTGACACCGGTACTACCGGTTCCAGTACCAGTTGGCACTGACCAAAGCTGATGAAGGTGTGTAAGCGGTAGTACCTGGTCCGGTACTTGACCGGTAGTACCGCTTGCAAGCGGTACTACCGCTTGAGTACCGGTACTACCGGTACGTTAAATGCTCCAACAACCATATTTTGTGGAGGGGTATAAATACCCCTCCACCTACCTTGGGACAAATTGCTCAGTGCATTAAAGTCAAAGAACACCATTGGAGTCCATTGGAGCCACCCAAATCTTCAAGATATCCTCATCCCACCACCCAAAGTCCTTGATCTTTGGGGAATCGAAGGAGGAGGCCCCGATCTACTACTTCACCAAAAGAGATCGTCATTTCCCCCTCATTTCATTGAGGGCCCCTTTGCTCTAGAGTTTTCTTGGAAACCCTAGTTCTTGTTTTGGTTCTTACAAGCTTGTCTTTGATTGCTTTGACATCTTGCTTGTATTTGGGATCCTCCAATTAAGTTGTGGATGTGTGCCCCAAACTTGTAACGGTGCCGGCTTCCACCTTGAAGGTTGCCGATATAGTGGAAGGTGAATCGATCCCGTTGGGGTGAGATTCATCGGAGAAAAAGGGAGGCCTTTCGTGGCGTTGGTGGTTTGAAACCACCCCCTCTCCAAACGTAGACGTACTTCCCCTCAAAAGGAAGGAACTACGGGAAACAAATCCTTGTGTCTCCGCGTCCACTTTTCGGTTACTTCTATCCTTTTACCGCACCTTAATTACTCGTTACTACTTTGTGTTGTGGTAGCTATTGCATAATTGTCATATAGGTAAATTCACCATAGTTGCATTATCTAGAGAATTTACCTTATTGTCAAACCTTAATTTGAAAAATAAGAAAATTTGAAGTAGCACCTATTCACCCCCCCTCTAGGTGCCCATACGATCCTTTCAATTGGTATCAGAGCCTCGACTCTTTATTTGGGCTTTACCGCCTAAGAGAATATGGGTAGCCACGAAGGGGATGGTGATGGTGAGCCGACCACGGTGACCATGGAAGATCTCAAAAACTTGGAAACAAGATTGAGCTCTTCCTTGGTGAACAAAGTCAAGAAGATGCTTGAGCAACTTCTTAAAGACAAAGAAGGCTCACCACCCCCATCTCCTCAAGAGGATCAACCATCCATTTTACCTAAAGGGAATACGTCAGTATCCCCCGAGGGTGCATTGGTAGGGGGTAAACCAGACAACGCTAATTCCTCCACACACAATAATGGTGGGAAGGGTGAGCACCGTGACTCATCGTACTCTCCCGACCCTCCAATCCCTCACCCTCATGTATACAATAGAGGTGACCCACCTAAGCTTGAAGAATCCGCTACTTTTGCTCAATGGAAATCACTAATGAGAACTCATATGCGCAGCTCTTGCATTGAACTATGGAACATCATCGAGCATGGACTCTTTATTTGGGATCCAAACAACTTGACAAGAAGAGAGATTGTCAATAGTCAACTCAATGCCACTGCTTTGCATATGATTCAACAAGGATTGGGAACAAAGGATTACCCACACATTGAGCATTTTAGCATTGCCAAGGAAGCTTGGGATGCTCTCACTGTGTTGTTTGTTGGCAATGAGAGTATGAGGAGGAATCGATATGATGCTCTAAGCAATGAAGCCGAAGGATTCTACATGAAAGAAGGTGAAGATCATGAAGACATGCACCGAAGGCTCAAGACCACCGCCGCCGCCTTTAGAAATGTGGGTGCCTCACATGTGGATGATGCATGGATAAAAAGGAAGTATGTGAGTGCACTCATGCCTTTTGAGCCCACCGACTTGAAGAGTCTACAAGGAAGACACAACTACCATCTCATGACCTCAAATGAAGTTATGCAAGAGATGGCCGCTTTCAAGGTTGCCGCCAAGAATGCCAAAGATGCCCGTGCTCGTGCCCTTGGTATGAGTAATGTTGTCAATGTTGCTTTTAAGGCCAAAGTTGTGGACCATGGGGATGAAGATGATAGTGATGAAGGGCTTTCCATGGACCATCCCGATGAAGTGAAGATTGCTCATGGTCAATATATGGCTTTCTATGCAAAGAACTTTTGGAAGAACCCTGCCAAGGCCAAGATGGAAATGGAACGGAGAAGCAATCCAAATGGGAAAAGAGAGAATACCACAAGATTGAGAACTTGCTTCAATTGTGGTGACCGCTACCACTTTGTGGCTAGTTGCCCCTATGAGAAGAGAGAAGATCATGGTGGAAAGCTTGTGTTGAAGAAGACTCTCAAGGGACCGTACAAGAAACCTTTCATCAAAAACAATCCCATCAACAAGAAGCCGGGAGAAATTGTCTTGATCACTCATGAAGAGTACTCCTCCGACAATGAAGATGATGAAGATGACAAAGAGGAAACTTCTCATGGTGTGGCTGCTCTTACCACCACATCTACTCCGACATTCTCACTCTTCGATTCTCCAAATGAGAACTCCTCCACCAAGAACTCCACTTGCCTTATGGCAAGAGGAACGGAGGTATCTTCATCATCCCGCTCTACTCACTTAGATAATGATGAAATTGATGATGAGATGTCTCTTGATGTTAAAAAGGAATTAATTGCCTTTGATGAGTTTATGACGAACCTAGAAGGTGATGCTAAGCTACATTTTGGAAACATCTTAGATCAACTATCACATACTCAAGAGCTTCTAGATGTAAGATGTAAACTTGGGCATGAACATATGATTGAGCTAGAGGCCCTAAACAATGCTCTAGAAGAAGAACAAGAAACTAGGTTGTCACTTGAATTAAAACTTGAAGGGCTTGATGAGGCCAATGACATTATTGTTAACAAACTCATCAAAGAGTGTGATCATGCTATTGCTAAATATAAAAGAGCTAAAAAGGACAAGATTGAGTTTGGTGTGGTTCATGAAAAACTTGCCGAGGACTTTAGCTTGCTTAACAAGGCCCACAAGGCCTTGGAGAGTGAACTCTTGCCACTCACAAAGTCCCATGAAACGCTTCAAACTCAATTGGCCAATATTCCTTCACCTAGTAACTTCATTCCATCTAGTAGCACAACTATCCTTGAAGAGAATGCTAGGTTAAAGGGGGAGCTTGCTAAGGCCACATTTCCACAAGGCAACAAGTCTATTGATGATCTTTTGAGCAAGCAAAGGCGTAGTGGTGATAAAGGGGGCATTGGTTTTGTATCCAAAACAAAGAATAAGAACAACAATAAGAAGAAGGACATGCCCACACAAGAGACCAACAAGACCATTGTGGAGAGTAAGACCACAAATGGTAAAACTATGTCTCATGATGATTTTGCGGGAAGTGCTAACCCTCACTATGTTCTAATGCGTGATTATTATGGTGATGTGTATGCACAATATGTTGGTCCTTATGATGGTTATATTGCTTGGTCTATTTGGGTTCCCAAGACCCTTGTTGCTAACAAAAGAGGACCCATTGAAAAATGGGTACCTAAAAACTAGCTTGATCTTTTGTAGACTTATGCTTCCGGAGGGTCAAAATGGGTGATCGATAGTGGTTGCACAAGTCATATGACCGAAAGCTCGTCTATTGTCAAGGACTTGGTGTCAAATGAAGATCAAATCACCGTCACATATGCCGACAAGTCAAAGTCTAAGGTAATGGGTTTCGGAAAGGTAGTGGTGGCTCACGACATTACACTCGTGAACGTCATGCTTGTTGAAACCCTTGGATACAATTTACTTTCTGTCCGTGCTCTTGGAAAGATGGGCTTTGCCGTCTTTATTGATGATGATATTGTGGTCCTCATGTGGAGCAAGTCTCTCAAGGTCACTTTCGTTGGGTACGCCGAAAATGACTTGTATGTGGTGGACTTTTTGGGGCAAGCCACTGCAGGTCCGATGTGCTTATAGGAAAGGCTGATGTGGGTTGTCTATGGCACCGCCGACTAGCCCATGTCAATATGAGAACTTTTCAAAGTCTCCATAAAGAGGGCCATATTGTTGGACTAAAAGAAAATGTTTCCTTTGCCAAAGATTGTGTTTGCAGGGCATGTGTTCTAGGGAAGATGCATGACGCTCCTCACAAGCCCACGAACCAAATCAAGTCTAACAAGATCTTGGAACTCCTCCATGTGGACCTATTTGGTCCTCCATCTCATGCAAGTCTTGGAGGGAAGAAATATTGTTTGGTGATTTTTGACGACTTTTCAAGATACTCTTGGGTTTATTTCTTCAAGTTGAAGAGTGAAACTCAAAGGACTTTTATCGACTTCATCAACTTGGTTCAATGGCAACACAATGTTCCCGTGTTGATTATAAGAAGTGACAATGGAACCGAGTTCAAGAACTACACCTTGAATGATTTTCTTAGTGATGAGGGGATTAAACATCAATATTCCGCTTCATATACCCCTCAACAAAATGGTGTGGCCGAAAGGAAGAACTGGACTCTTATTGAGATGGCTAGGACCATGTTGGCGGAGTTTAAATCTCCATACAACTTCTGGGCCGAAGCCGTCTCCACCGCTTGCCATGCTTCAAACCGGCTCTACCTCCGCAAGAAAATCAACAAGACTCCATATGAGATACTTACTGGTAACAAGCCCAACATATCTTATTTCCGGGTGTTCGGTTGTAAGTGTTTCTATCTCATCAAAGGTGTTCGTTTGTCTAAATTCGAGTCTAAAGCATTAGAGGGTATTTTTGTTGGCTATGGTCTCGAATCTCACACTTATAGAATCTATGACAAGCTCTCCGGAGCCGTCATAGAATCTTGTAGTGTGACCTTCGAAGAATATGATGGTCCCCAAGGGGGGCGTGTTGATGCTTGTGATGCAGATGATGAAATGCCTTAGGATGCCATAGGAAGAATGGGTGTGGTTTATATCTGCCCCGTTGAGGAACCCCTTATGGCGGATCGAGAAGAACTATGCTCCACTCGAGTGGAGCCCTCATCTTCACAACCTCAACTTGCTCCATCTACCGAAGAGGACATTGACTCAATCCAAAGACAAGATGTGGACCCTCAACATAGTGATCAATGTGTGAACTCTAGTCAACGGGAGCTTGGTCCATTCAATGGGTTGTCAAGTGGTTCCAAGTCAATTTGTCAAGGGATATCCATCCAAACTGTTTTGAGACGTGCTCAAATTGATGCTAGAAGAGCACTTGATCAAGACCAAGGTCAATCAATATAGAGGATGACTCCAATGATGATCAAGGTCAAGTTGATGGTCAAGACGAGGATCAAAATGATGAAGAGGGTCCCCCAAGAAACAATGAAGAGATCCACACTCGTCGCGAAGCTAGAAAGGAAAGAATGTTGGAAATAAGAGACCACACCCTCCAAAATGTTGTTGGAGATCTAAGGAAAGGAATTTCCACAAGAGCACAATTGAAGAGGTTCAGTGAACACCAAGCACACATCTCCATGATTGAACCAAAGAAAGTGTGGGAAGCTCTTGAAGATTCAGATTGGTTAGAAGCTATGCACAAAGAGCTCAACAACTTTGAGAGAAACAAAGTGTGGAAGTTAGTTGAGAAGCCAAAGGATTGCCGCAATGTTATTGGAACAAAGTGGATATTCAAGAACAAGCAAGATGAGCATGCAATTATAGTAAGGAACAAGGCTAGATTGGTTGCACAAGGGTACTCTCAAATTGAAGGCATTGATTATGGAGAGACTTATGCACCCGTGGCTCGCCTTGAGTCCATCTGTATCCTTCTTTCTTATGTGGCACATCATAACTTTAAGTTGCAACAAATGGATGTAGAAAGTGCATTCCTTTATGGTCCTTTAAATGAATTGGTATATGTCAAGCAACCCCCGGGATTTGAGGACCCTAACTTCCCAAACCATGTCTACAAACTTGATAAGGCGCTCTATGGGCTCAAGCAAGCCCCACGCATGTGGTATGAGCACCTTAGAGAGTTATTGTTTGATCGTGGATTTGAGGTTGGGAAAATTGATCCCACTCTTTTTACTAAGAGGGTCAATGGAGAGCTTTTTGTATGCCAAATATATGTTGATGATATTATCTTTGGCTCATCTAACAAAGCTTTTAATGATGAATTCTCAAAGCTTATGACTAGTAGGTTCCGGATGTCTTTGATGGGAGAACTGAAAGTATTCCTTGGCTTTGAGATCAAGCAAGTTAGAGGAGGAACATTCTTCAATCAAGCCAAGTATACTCAAGATATGCTCAAAAGATTCAAAATGCAAGATTTGAATGGAGTTCCAACTCCCATGGCTACAAAGACTCATCTAGAACAAAACCCAAATGGTAAAGATGTGGATCAAAAGGTATACCGGTCTATGATTGGTTCTTTGCTTTACCTTTGTGCATCTAGACCCGATATTGTGTTGAGTGTAGGTGTGTGTGCAAGATATCAAGCGGCTCCTAAGGAAAGCCATTTAATGGCGGTCAAGAGAATCTTTCGATATTTAGTTCATACCCCATTTTAAGGTCTTTGGTACCCTCAAGGCTCAACATTCGCTCTTTGTGGATACACGGATTCATATTGGGCGGGAGACAAGGATTATAGAAAATCAACATCCGGGGCTTGCCAATTCCTTGGTAGGTCCTTGGTATGTTGGTCTTCTAAGAAACAAAATTGTATATCTCTCTCCACCGCCGAAGCCGAGTATGTTGCTGCCGCTAGTGCTTGCACCCAATTGCTATGGATGAAGCAAACTTTAAAGGAATACGGTGCCCATTGTGACAAAGTGCCTCTTCTATGTGACAATGAAAGTGCCATCAAGGTTGCATACAACCCGGTGGATCACACAAGGACAAAACACATTGAGATTCGACATCACTTTATTATAGATCATGTTGCTAGAGGTGATATTGATCTATCCTATGTATCAACCAAAGATCAACTTGTCGATATCTTCACGAAGCCACTTGATGAAGCAAGGTTTTGCTACTTGAGGAATGAACTAAATATCGTAGATTCAAGGAGTTTGACTTGATTATCTTGCACTCTCACCTAATACTCAACCCATATTTGGTTTAGGTGTAGGCATGGACATAGGGGGAGTGCGGTCCTAATTGATTGGACTATCCCTCCCCCCATTATGCGCAAAGTAAACAAAATCATTCCTCTTAATATCATTTTGTGATATGTGAGCTCAATGATGAGTTTCGGTAATGGACCCAAGATATATCTTCGTGGTGCCAAGCCGAGTATACTCAAATATGGTGGCCTAGGCCACCGCCCCCTCTCAATCGAGAGGTTGAAGTACTTACTCGTGTTTGTCATCTATTTGAATTGGTTTTCACTCATGATTGTCATCTATTCGAAGTGCCTTCATTGTTCTTAGAATCATGCACTCTAGTTTGGTGTTTATTTGCTTCTTCCATTTTTTGAGTGCATGTGCCTCTCAGCTCACTTGTCTTAACCCAAGCCTCCTTACTCCCTCACGAAAACCTTCTCTCTATCTGCACAAGAATCCTCCTTGATCCCTAGCTTTGGCATCATATGGTACCGGTACTACCGGACCTGGTAAGTTGCCAGGTCGGCTCCTGAAAGAACTGCTCCAGGAACGGTACTACCGCCCACATGTCCGGTCCTACCGGTTATGGAACAGGTACTACCGCTTACAAGCGGTAGTACCGCTCCAACAACCGGTACTACCGGTTGACGGTATATATTGACGCGTGGGAGAGGCACCTCTGCCTCATTATTCCCCACGCCCTCCACTCAAACCTGCGCCGCCACCGGAGATCTTGAAGCCACCGGAGCCCTGCCGCGCCCTCCTCTCTCCGGATTCTCCTTGGATTCGGCCTCTTGGCGGGCTCCCACTCCTTTCCACCGCCATGGATCCCGGTACAACCGCCCTTTCTCTCCCCGTTTGATTTCCCCATTAGATCTAGGTTTTGGCTTAGATTTGTGGAGAAATTGAATATTTGTAAGGTTGTACTGCCATATGATTCCTTGTTACCGAGTAGAATCTTCTATTTAGCAGTTTTATGCAGTCAATTTGGGTCGTTTCCATCAGATCTGACGCTTGTGTGCTGCTCAACCGGTAGTACCGGAACTTTTTCCGGTACTACCGCTTGCAAGCGGTACTACCGTTCGTCAGGTCCGGTAGTACCAGTCCACTCTGACCACATTTTTTCTGCCTAAACTGTAGATTCTCTCGTTTGCTCCTTTTTGATTCTTGTGCCTTATCTCCTTGCTATCCTCCCTCGTGCTTTCACAGATGCAGGTGGTTCTCGGGGTGCACACAAGCGCTCCAAGTCTAACCGTGAGATTGTTGAGGAAGAGACGGAGTCTGAGGAAGAGGTTATTCCACAGCCGAGACACCGTTCCAAGCTGCCTGCCACTAGAGGTGGTCGTGGGGGTCGTGAAGGGGTTACCAAGCGCTCAGCTGGGCGTGGCAGCGCCCCTCCTTCTCGCCCCCCTTCCACTGGGCATACCAAAATTCTCAGCTCTGGGCCATCTGGGCCAAAGAAACTTTCAGACATCTCTGAGTCAGATTTTAGGGCTCTCCGGATGGACAACGCATACTCCCGCAACCGGAGCTAGGCAAGGGCAGACAGTCTCTTCTATGATTATTTCGAAGAGCGTGTGTATCATGAGGTTCTTTTGACCAACATCCAGATGGTGGTGCCTCAGCAGTGGATTGACATGGGACACATTGACAAGAACCCTGACTACTTTGCTGAAGCTAAGGAAATCTGCTCACACCTTGGCTTGTTCCCCATTATGGAGTTTCAGTATGACTATGATCCCCTCCTTATCTGCCAGTTTTATGCCACTGCACATTTCCATAATGGCCGCACTCGGAAGATTACCTGGATGACTCAAGGTGTTGTCAAGGAAGCTACACTTGCGGAGTTTGCTGCAATCTTGGGGTATGAAGACCGCAGCCGGGACGTTCCTTGTGGTTTTCGCTGTCACATGCGGGAGCATCCCTCCAAAAAGGATGTTCTTACACCTTTGTATATTCAAGGTTGTGGTGTTGCTGGCAAGATCAAGGATCTACTCCCCACATATGACATTCTCCATCGCATTTTCCGTGAGACTGTTGCTCCTCGTGCGGGCAACAAGGAAGAGATACATGGGTTCTCCGTTGACTTGCTGTTCAACACCTTCCTCAACCGAGAATCAGGCAATCCTCTTGATGTGACAGACTTCATATGGAATGAAATGGTTGCTGCTGCACACACTCGGAGAGTTCCACCATTTGCTCCTTATATTATGGCCCTCATCGTGTCAAAGTGCCCCGTCATTGCTAGGACTCTCTCCACTCGCTCTCTCATTGTGCACAGGCCAAAGGCACTCAAGATCAAGACACATGCCAAACCTCGCGTTGCGGCGGGTGAGGATGATGATGATGACTCTGAGGATGCTGACAGTGGTCATGACACTGATTATGTTGTCTCTCTTCGCAAGAATGCCAAGCCCTCTTGGGCCAAAAGGATGGAGGTCAAGCTCAAGAAGATCTTCTGCTTCCAGGTTGACAACCAGAAGCGCATGTATGAGGAGCATGTGTATGCAAAGAAAGTCTGTGCTCGGCAGACGGAAATGATGTCTTCTCAAGGCTTGACTATCTCCGAGGGATCCGAGAACAACATCACTCCAGAAGATCAGTGGATCTCTCAGCACAGTCGTTGGGACGATGATGTCTCTTCCTCGCACTGCGCCCCACCCACTTACGAGGATGAGGAGGACCTTGAGGATGAGGAGGAGGAGGATGATTGACCTTTGGGACGGTAGCTTTGCCTTGTCCCTTTTTGGCGTCTTGATGCCAAAGGGGGAGAAGTTGCACTTTAGGCACGGGTGTTGCATGGGAAGTCACAAGCTCGTTTTTATCTTTGATCCTTTTATTGCTTGTGAACTTCGATTTCCCTCTATTTATGTATGAGACTATGTGTTTATGTCATATGAGACTATGTGGTTTATTTCATTGGATCCATCTTGTGATGTTATGCGGTATCTATTGTCTATATATTCCTCATCACATGTTTTGTGCAAAGGTATGTTCAAATGCTAGTATCCATATTTTTGCACCCATGTTGGGTTTGTAAAATAGAGGGGGAGGTTTGTTTCTACACATCTAGGGGGAGTCATGTCTCTATTTTACAAATATCATATGCTTACTATTAAAATCATCTTGCACAAGTGTATTGTCATCAAACACCAAAAAGGGGGAGATTGAAAGAGCATTTTCCTATCCCTCTGATTTTGATGTTTGATAACAACACACTTATCGGTTTAACTGTGTGTTAAGTTTATCACAGGTTTGATATGTGGTGGCACAAATAATGGCATATCAATTCCCCTTGCAAAAACCTCTGTGTCAACCGGTAGTACCGGAACTATTACTGGTACTACCGCTTGACACCGGTACTACCGGTTCCAGTACCGGTTGGCACTGACCAAACCTGATGAAGGTGTGTACTAGTCAGTACCCCCCGGTACCATGGAACGGCACTACCGGTCCAACCAGTAGTACCGCTTGGTACAAGCGGTATTACCGCTTGAGACGGTCGTACCGCTCGGCAGTACCGGGGCATACTGACAAGCACTCACTCCTCTCCGTTTTTTCAGTACCAAGCGGTACTTGGGACAGGTACTACCGCCCTAACCGGTAGTACCGCTTCACGACAGTACTACCGCTGGTAGCTGCAAGGGCGATACCGCCCAAAACTGAAGAATCTTTGAAGATCCGAGCACCTCCCAGACTGGTCCGATACTTGACCGGTAGTACCGCTTGCAAGCGGTACTACCGCTTGAGTACCGGTACTACTGGTACATTAAATGCTCCAACGGCCATATTTCGTGGAGGGGTATACCTTGGGACAAATTGCTCAGTGCATTAAAGTCAAAGAACACCATTGGAGTCCATTGGAGCCACCCAAATTTTCAAGATCTCCTCATCCCACCACCCAAAGTCCTTGATCTTTAGGGAATCGAAGGAGGAGGCCCCGATCTACTACTTCACCAAAAGAGATCGTCATTTCCCCCTCATTTCATTGAGGGCCCCTTTGCTCTAGAGTTTTCTTGGAAACCCTAGTTCTTGTTTTGGTTCTTACAAGCTTGTCTTTGATTGCTTTGACAGCTTGCTTGTATTTGGGAGCCTCCGATTAAGTTGTGGATGTGTGCCCCAAACTTGTAACGGTGTCGGCTTCCACCTTGAAGGTTGCCGATATAGTGGAAGGTGAATCGATCCCGTTGGGGTGAGATTCATCAGAGAACAAGGGAGGCCTTTCGTGGCATTGGTGGTTTGAAACCACCCCCTCTCCAAATGTAGACGTACTTCCCCTCAAAAGGAAGGAACTACGGGAAACAAATCCTTGTGTCTCCGCGTCCACTTTTCGGTTACTTCTATCCTTTTACCGCACCTTAATTACTCGTTACTACTTTGTGTTGTGGTAGCTATTGCATAATTGTCATATAGGTAAATTCACCATAGTTGCATTATCTAGAGAATTTACCTTATTGTCAAACCCTAATTTGAAAAATAAGAAAATTTTAAGTAGCACCTATTCACCCCCCCCTCTAGGTGCCCATACGATCCTTTCAATTGGTATCAGAGCCTCAGCTCTTTATTTGGGCTTTACCGCCTAAGAGAATATGGGTAGCCGCGAAGGGGATGGTGATGGTGAGCCGACCACGGTGACCATGGAATATCTCAAAAACTTGGAAACAAGATTGAGCTCTTCCTTGGTCAACAAAGTCAAGAAGATGCTTGAGCAACTTCTTAAAGACAAATAAGGCTCACCACCCCCATCTCCTCAAGAGGATCAACCATCCATTTTACCTAAAGGGAATACGTCAGTATCCCCCGAGGGTGCATTGGTAGGGGGTAAACCAGACAACGCTAATTCCTCCACACACAATAATGGTGGGAAGGGTGAGCACCGTGACTCATCGTACTCTCCCGATCCTCCAATCCCTCACCCTCATGTATACAATAGAGGTGACCCACCTAAGCTTTAATAATCCGCTAATTTTGCTCAATGGAAATCTCGAAATGATGTCACTTACAGATTTACCGCTATCGTTTTAGTCTTAGTCATTTTACCCATCAGACATGCTTCGCATCTTTCCAGTGATTCGAAATCAAGTGATTCAAGAAGTCCATCGAAATGGAGTTTCTTCATACGCTTCACTCCGATATGACCAAGACGACAGTGCCACATATAGGTTGAGTTATCGCTCAATTTCAAACGTTTAGCCTCAATGTTATTTATGTGTGTATTACTACAATCGAGATTCAATAAGAATAGACCATCTATCAAAGGTGCATGTGCATAAAACATATTACTCATATAAATCGAACAACCATTATTCTCGGACTTAAACAAGTAACCGTCTCGCAATAAACATGATCCTGATATAATGTTCATGCTCAACGCAGGCACCAAATAACAATTATTTAAGTATAAAACTAATGCCGATGGTAGATGAAGAGGTAGAGTGCCGACCGCGATCACATTAACCTTTGATCCATTTCCAACGTGCATCGTCACCTCGTTCTTCGCTAGCTTACGTTTATTCTACAGCACCTATTTCTAGTTACAAATATGAGCAACCGAACCAGTATCAAATACCCAGGCACTACTACGAGTACTAGTGAGATACACATCAATAACATGTATATCAGATATACATTTCCTCTTGATGTTGCCGTTCTTCAAATCCGCCAATTACTTTGGGCAATTCCGCTTCCAGTGACCTTCTTCCTTGCAGTAAAAGCACTCAGTATCAGGATTAGGTCCAGCCTTGGTCTTCTTCGCTGATGCGGCAACTTTCTTACCGCCCTTCTTGAAGTTTCCCTTTTGCTTAGACTTGCCTTTCTTGAATTTGGTGGTCTTATTGACCAACAACACTTGGTGCTCTTTCATGATCTCCACTTCTGCATATGACGGAGCTCCCCTCTTCCATCTTAAGCACATGCTCACTGAAGGAGCTCCCCTCTTCCATCTTGCAGTTAAAGAACTTTTCAGAAGCCTCATAACTCTCAACTGCCGCGTGAGCCTCAAATATCATTTTGAGTTCACGGACAATATCATATGGGTCATGGTTCTCAAACCTTTTCTGAAGCTCCGATTCCAAACCATACAAGATAGCACACTGAACTGTGGAGTACTGATTCTTCCGAGTGAGGTAAACATTCTTTACTTCATTGGTAGCGATGCAAAGTGGTCACCCAATGCATCCAAAGACATAGGTCAAATTACCAGCATTGAGGACAATCCTCAAATTGCGGAACCAATCCGCGAAGTTGCTTCCATTGTTTTTCAACTTTTCTTTCTCTAGGAACGCATTAAAATTGATGGTAGGGGCCGCCATTGATCTACAACATATTTGCAATAGTTTAGACTAAGTTTATGACAAATTGAGTTCTAATTAATAGTTAAATTAATCTAGGTGAACTCCCACTCAAAACAATATCCCTCACATTGTTTTAGTGATCACACGAACCAAATCCACCACATCAAAACCGATCATCACGAGAGTTGATGTAGCTTCAATGGCGAACAATTAACATGTTCATCATATCTACTATATGACTCATGCTTTACCTTTCGGTGATCCGTGTTCCGAGACCATGTTTGTACATGCTAGGCTCGTCAAGATCAAACCTTAGCTTCTGCATGAGAAAATCTGGCTTGCTCACGTTGTATACACTCGCAGAATCTAACACACCCGATCATCACGTGGTGCTTCGAAACAACGAGCTTTAACAACGGTGCTTACTAAGGATGAACACTTTAAAACTTGAAATTTTGTGCTTGAGGGATCATCTTATAATGCTACCATCGTTAACTAAGCAATACAAGATGCATAAAGGATTAACATCACATGCAATTCATAATATGTGATATGATATGGCCTTTCTTCTTGTGCTTCCGATCTCCATCTTCAAGCACGAACATGATCTCCATCATCACCGGTATAGCGTCAAGGTCAATGGCGTCGTTTCATGGTTGTCGTCCACCAGCTTCAACTATTACAACTACTTTGAATAGACACGCGGGTCTTAACAGAATTTAAAAAACAACCATATGGCTCCTACCGGTTTCCAACTTACAATAAGGGACATTGCACACATCAAATATAATCACAATCATGGCCATATCACATCACAACACACCCCTGCAAAACAAAGTTAGACGCCTGTAATTTTCTTTGCATATTTTACGTGGTTTGGGGCTTTCAATAAGTTTCGCTCTAACTTACGAACAAGAACCACAACGTTGATGCTTGAACTATCAAGTGTCCGTTGTAAATTGGATCTATACTATGATGGGAGAGACAGTCACCCGCAAATCCACTTATGCAATACAAGTTGCATGTTCAGCGTGGAACAAGTCTCATGAACGATGTCATGTAACGCTAGCCCTGGTCGCTTCATCCCATCATACCGCAAGATGCAAAGTACACAAAAATCAATTGATAATAAAAGCACCACCGCCCACAATGACCATTGTGTTCTACTCGTGCAACAGATCTACATATAGACACGGCTCTGATACCACTGTTGGGGTTCGTAGCATGGAAAACAAAAAATTTCTACCGCATGCAAACAAACAAGCCAAGATCTATCTACTAGATTGTAGCAATGAATCGATAGAGGAACTCACCCTCGAAGATTCCAAAGCGGTTAATGAGAGCAGATTCTCGTGGGTGATGTAGTCGTACTCTTGCCGATCTCAAGATCGCGTAGACGATCCTTCCGGCGCTGCGTTCCGGCAACGCTTCCGTAGTTGGTCACATGTTCGGTACTCGATGAAGACCTTACTCTCCCTTGTTCCAGCAGTCAGCAGAGTTTGTAGCACTCTCCTCGCGATTCCGGTAGCACGACGGCGTGGTACCGGAAGTAGAGGGGAGATCTCGCAGGGCTTCGCCTTAAGCCGGAGCGAGTATGGTGGACTATGAGAGAGGCCTTGGTGATCTAGGGTTTAGAGGGCACCAAGGGAGGTTGCTTGGCCAGTGGCTAGGGCTTGGGGAAGCCCCAACTCGGCGAGTTGGAGAAACCCTAGGTGGCGGCGGCGACTTGGAGGAGGCCGGCGGCTAGGGCTAGGGTTTTGGTTGTGTGGTAGAGGGGCAGCCCTACCCCTCCTTATATAGGTGGGAGGGTGCGGCTTGGGAGGAGGGAGTCCTCCCCCAAGTTGGCCTCCTTGGCCGGCGGGTGGAGGGAGAGGAACTCCTCCCCAAGTAGGTTTCCTACTCTCCCTCCACCAAGCAAACTTGCCGTTTGACTTTTTCAAATTGGCGTTTGACTTTCAAACTAGGATTTGATTTCTCCCTTTATTTTTCCCAGCCAAGTGACCTAGTACATGATGCAATCATTCCATATTGTCATGACACATTCATGTACCCTTCCCCTCCAGAGTGTCGGACCTTTCGGACCCTTCTAGAACATTCCCGATGAAAACACCGGAATCATTCCCCAACTTCGAAATAGGACTTTCCTTATATGAATCTTATTCTCCGGACGATTCCGGATCTCCTCGTGATATCCCGGATCCCATCCGAGACTCTGAACAACATTTGGTATCTTACTCATCATTCCATAACTACTCAATAACATCGAATCCTTAAGTGTGTCTCCCTACGGTTCGTGAATTATGCGGACATGATCGAGACACTTCTCCGATCAATAACCAGTAGAGGAATCTGGAAATTCATATGGCTCCCACATATTTCTATGATTAATTTGTGATCGAATGAACCACTTACATACGATACCAATTTCCCTTTGTCTCACGATAGTTTACTTATCCGAGGTTTTGATCGTCGGTATCTCTGCATACCTAGTTCAACCTTGTTACGATAAGTACTCTTTTCTCGTTCCCATGGTATGTGATCCCTTATGAGCCAGTCACATGCTTGCAAGCTAATTGGATGACATTCCACCGAGAGGGCCCAGAGTATATCTATCCTTCATATGGATGGACAAATCCCACTCTTGATCCATGTGTCTCAACCCATACTTTCTGAACACTCAATGCCACCTTTATAGCCACCCAGTTACGGTGTGGTGTTTGATGTCATCAAAGCATCCTTCCGGTGATGGTGATAAGCATGATCTCATGGTCGAAGGAATTGGGTTACTATTATCAGAAAGCTTATAGCAATTGAACTATTAAAATGACTTGATCTTTATGCTACACTTATCTATAGGAGTATGTCCATCATACCATTCTCCTAATGATATGATCTTGTTGTTAATAAAATCTCAATGTTCATGATAGGGAAACCACAATCATCTATTAACCAACAAGCTAGTATTATGAAGAGGCTTTACTAGGGACTCTAATTTAGTTTACAAATCACACAAGTATTAATGTTTCCTGGTTAATATTGTTATAGCATGAATGTAAACATTTATCATAAACACAAAGATATAATAATAACTACATTTATTATTGCCTCTAGGGCATATCTCCAACACATACAGCGGCGCAGCCACATAATACGTCAAGGAATAGTCAGGGGAGGACCCGCTGAAGGACGACGGTACGATGGAGGAGGAGATGGTGAAGGAGGAGCAGCTTATGGCCGCCATCGAGCTCTCCTGGCAGGAGGAGGCCAAATGGACTGGACTCCACGAGTCCGCGATGCGGCCCCTCCTGATGCTCCACTGACGAGGATTGATCTCGTCAATGCCCATTGTTATGGACTTTGGTTTTGAAGAAGATGGGGATGCTGGAGATCGCGGAACGGTTAGCAAACAAGCAACACGAGGACACGAGGTTTACCCAGGTTCAGGCCCCCGGAGGGAAAACCCTACTCCTGCTTGTCTGCTATTGATTACGGAGGAACCGAAGGTTACAGGGGTGCGCAGATGCAATCTGGCGTGGAGGTGTGTATGTGGTGGTATGCGAAGTGCCCTCCTCGTCCTGCCCTCCTAGCCTGTATATAGAGATAGGAAGGTCCCGGACACAGATCGAGTCGGTTACAGGTTTTAGAGTTTGCCCCTTTGAATATTCTATCTATTCTAGTCTTGCTCTCCAAGAATCCGAAGGCGTCATGCACCCTAGCCACCCGGAAGTCTTCATGGGCTGGCGCATATTCGTCGTGGGCCTTCCTTGGGCTGGACCAGGTATGCTAAGGTCGTGTACCCGCTGGGTATAACCATGTTATTAGCCCCCGAGTGTTCAGTCGAATCGTAGATTCGACTAAGGACTCTTCAATCTTCGGGTGTAGCTATCTCTGTTTGTTTAGATTATGATTTTAGTGTGTAGGGATTGTTGATGCGTGTGCCTGACTCTCCCGACGGATCAGGGTCAGTTAACTGTCTTAGGACAAAACAACATGATCTTCTTCAGATTTGAGTCCCTCGACTCGAATCCGGAACATATGCTGGCGTAATTCGACTCAGGCCGCGGAGGACTTACAGGAGTGGAATTCCAGTAAATTCTAAATGATGTACCCAACACGTCCGTCGGGATTTTCATCGTGCCTGCTGGCACGGATTCTTACTAGCAGAGCAAAGTCGTGTGTGATGCCAGGCCATCAGATGATATCTGTAGGTATTATCTTTGTGTCGCAGACACAACATCCGAATGTTTATCACCGCGGAGGTGTTTCGGGTGGCCAAGGAGGACGTTGCTCACTTAGCGTTAATTAGGGCAGAGTTGCCGAAAAGTTTTTTGCATACTGATCCGAAGGATCGCAGTCGAAGAATTCATAGGGTGCGCGACCAGCGCTTCCTATGGGAGTAGCCCCCGAGTGCCTGTTCGAGTCGTAGACTCGAGCAGAGAATTTAATTCAGTATTTTTTGACTTTTAGGTCCGTAGGACACAAATTTTTCGGATGCTTGAATCCATCATCCCTATGGGAGTAGCCCCCGAGTCCGTAGTGGAGTCGTAGACTCGACGTAGGACTCGAAGAACAGTTCAGTGGTGTTATGCTTTGTTCGTTTTTCGGGTGCGCGGCCAGCGCTCCTGATAGGAGTAGCCCCCGAGTAGTTAGTCGAATCGTAGATTCGAGTGAGTACTTTTAGCTGTGTAGCTGAAGAATTGTAACCGTTGCTAGCATAGCTTTTGATGACGTCAGTGCTGACGGTCGGTGACCTCAAGAGTCTGCAGCGCTAGAGATGATGTGACTGGACGAACATGGGTCCCACCTTCTGACTTTGAGGTGACTGGTCACGCGCGATGTGGAGATAATTACGGCGTCGCCTCTATTTCCATGCATAGTGGACGGCGTGTGAGCGACGGTTCGCTGTTGTGCCGACACGTGGACGGTTGGATCTGGATGTTGGCTTTAGGTCTTCCCGATGAACGGACGTTGTGCATCGTCCTCGTCCTTATAATCATTGGGTAAAAGTGAGTTTGTTTTTCACCGCAGCCATTCTCGTTTCACTACTCCCATCTTCTTTGAGCTCTTCTCGTTGTGCGCTGGAATTTCTTCGAACCTTTCCTTCCTTGTTTCGGCATTCTCATCGTCAGCACGATCGCATTGTGATGGGGAAGTCCAAGAAGGCCTCCACCGCGGTTGGTACTAGTGCTGCCACCGGCGGCAAGAAGGGTTCCGCCGCCACTCGCGTCACCGATGGTGGCTGGCGGCGATCGGAGACGCGTGAGGGTGACCTCCACAAGCTTCGTGAGCGGGGTCTGATCCCGCAGGATAGGGAGGCTGTCAGAGTTCCTGGCAACGAGGTAATTCCCCGTCCTCCCGCTGGGTTTCGGGTCATGTTCATCACTTTTGTCCTTCGGGGCCTTTCTTTCCCGATCCACGATTTTCTCCGTGGATTGCTTTTTCTTTATGGCATCCAGCTTTATCATCTTTCACCGAACTCTCTTCTTCATGTCGCCTGCTTCATCACATTCTGCGAGTGCTGGCTCGGTGTCGATCCACACTTTGGCCTCTTCCGGAAGCTCTATTCCGTGAAGAGGCAATCTGGCTGTGATGGTGTTTATCCCATTGGCGGCTGCATCATTTCCCTGAGATCCAACTTTCTCTTCTTCTCCTTTTCTATGTCTGAATCTGTCCAGTACTGGCGGAGGAGATGGTTTTACATCCGTGACTCCATAGTGGCCGGACAAAACTTTGGCCTTGCTCCTTTCGACCCTTCCCAGAAAATCGAGCCGAAGAGGTCCTGGAAGAACCACATCTTGGATGGCGAGGTGGCGGAGGTAGAGGGGCTCTATCGTCGGGTGGAGGATCTTTAGTTGATTCCGGATAAAGAGGTGAGCGGTGTGGATATCATCCGCACCTTCCTCAAACGTCGAGTGCAGCCGCTCTAGGCTAGGGCGCACCCAATGTTCCTTTATTCTGGTCGCCACAATCCGACTAGGGTTTCGGCTTAGGAGTTCTCCAGGGGGATCTCGACAGGATTCTTCGTCCGCTACTGAAGTACAAGGCTAGAGAGGATCTCCGGGGGAAGTCGCTGACTCCTCCGTTCGCTGCCTCTCGTCCGGTTCCGCAGGTGTAGATCTGGGGCGTGCGCATGGCGCTTTTTTCGACTGCGTTTTCCTTGCACTTGCTTGTGTGCTGAAAATTTGTTTCTTTTTGCGCAGGAATTCAAGATACCGGGCATGTCGCCTCCACTACCCGAATTGTTTCCGGATGCACCGGACAATGAGGTAGTGGACTCCATGTCTGAGCTTCCTTCGGCGCGGTCGCTGGCTGAGGAAGCCTTTGGCTCGAGCAAGGAGCAGACTCGAAAGCGGACACGGAGATTGAGCGAATCGTCGGATTCTTCGACTCTGCCGACGCCTAGGAACCCGCTGTGCCTTGAGCGTCACAGTGGGGGTCATGGGGGCTCTTCCTCTCCTATTCCGGCCGTTCCTGTGCGGGCTGTGGTGCCGCAGTCGCCGGCGAAGTGGAATAAGGAAGATAAGAAGGAAGAGAAGAAAGATGAGAATAAGTGTCGTGGGAATAGTCACGGCAGATGCTGCAATCGGCAGCGAGTAGTAGAACGAGGGGCAAGGGCGGCCAGCCATCTGCGGTGCGAGATGAGGGCAAAGACACAGGGTTTTACCTAGGTTTGGCCCCCGGAGGGTAAATACCTACTCCTGCTAGATTGTATTATGGAGGTGTTACAATGGGCGAACTCGGCGGCTAGGCAGTGAGTCGCTTGGGTGTATGAGGGGGACGTATCTCTACTCGCCCTATAGGGAGGTTTATATAGGCTCACCTCCCCTAGGGTTTACATATCTCAACCGATTCAGTTAAAGCTTCGGTAGTTGTTTAACCTAATCCGACTAGGCCTATCTACTCGCATGGGCCTTCAGCTTCCAGTCGCTTGGTTCCTCGCTGGGCTTCAATCCATTCGCCGTCCTGCAGGCCCACTCGCCGGTTCTTGGGCTGTCGGAACGCCCCGCTGGTATAGCCCAAGAGGCATATCCCCATCAAGAATCCCCGAGGCCGTCGCCGATTAGGCGTAGGTGGCCGCAATGGAGTATACGGCTCGAGTAGGCATCCAAATAATCGCCTGGCTCAGATAAAGGAGGAAACCAGTGACCCAGGTCGCAGCTTTGGCGAATCGAGTCGGCGAAACACTGTCATAGTGATTGGGTCGGCGAGCCGAGTGGCTTTAGTTGGACCATCAAGCGTGGTCAAACTAGCCGTTAGGGTAATCCAACGGTAAATTTTGGCGTAATCATCGCGCGGTAACGGTCCCCTGATTTGGCGGGTAACATCCCCTATATAAGGGGAATGGCAGGCGATCGGAGAACCACCTTCTCACCACTTCTTCTTACTGCACGCATTTTCCTTCCCTCGTATCGCGATCCAGCCGACCCGAAATCCCCCGACCCCCAACAAACCTCTCGGCCATGGCCCTTTCCACCGAACCGTGGGGTAGATCCAAGTGCACGAGGGCACAACTGGCCTCTTTCGAGGAGGCCGGGATCTTGCGAGCCGGCTGTTGGCGTATTCCCGCGGTCGGAGAGACGACCCCGAACCCGCGAGAGAGGGAATTCATCTGTTTCACCAGTCATCTCGAGCGGGGGCTAGGGTTTCCTACGTCCCTGTTCTTCTGGCGCTTCTGCGCCTACTACGGGATCCAGCCTTCAGATCTGGGTCCCCACAGCATCGAGCACCTCGCCATCTTCGTGGCGTTCTGCGAATGCTACTTGGGCTGCCGGCCCTACTTTCCCTTGTGGCAAGATCTGTTCCACGGACGGATCAGCCGCGAGGAAGCAGGCGGCCCAATGCTAGCCGCGGGAGGCCTGACGTTCCAGCTCAAGTACAAAGCTTCATTCTTCGATCTGATGCTGCCCGCCAAGGCAGCGAGCGACTGGAAGAAGTCATGGTTCTACGTGGCCGAGGCGACCCCGGAAGACGAGGTGGCGATCCAGCGGTATTCCGTGAATCGGTCCGAGCCGCGCCATCTCCAAGTCGGCAAGCTCCCCAACGATCAGCGGATGGTCGTCGACGAGATGATCCAGACCATCCGCGGTCTGAAAAAGAAGGGCCTCCTGACGATAAACCTGTACAACTGCTGGCTCGGGCGGCGGCTCGTCCCGCTCGCCCAGCGCGACCACTACATGTACCGGTACATGGGCCGGGGAGACCCGACGAAGGCCTGCCTCGACGAGTGGAAGCTGGAGGACTATCTCCCAGCACTGAAGAAGATTACCCAGGCGGTGTACCTGGATGCGCAGGCTGGGGTCGCCCCCTATACCGCAAAGCCTCCAGCTCCAACGGTAACCACTTTACCTTGCTCGCAGTCACAGTTTATGCAGTCGCGGTAATCCTGATTTTACTTTGTACTCATCGCAGCTATTCCAAGTGGTGGAAGGGTGGCTCCCACCTTCGGACAACGAGAACTCGAGCTCGTCCGCCCAGGACGTAGGCGAGTCGCCGCCCGCTAAGGGCGACGAGGACGATGACGACGAGTCCGAGAAGGAGGTCGCCCCGCTGGTCCGAAAGACCCGCGGACAACGACAACGCGAGATCGAGGCAAGCAGAAGCCTCGAGCGTCATGATGACGATGACGAGCTCCCAGAGACCACTTCGCGTTGTCAAGCCACTCCGTCGAAGAAGAAGAAGAAATAAAGGGAGGTAAGGCCCCCCCCGAAGAAGAAGACGAAGCCATCGAAGCCGGCCTCGCCGCCGCACTCGGCGAGCAGCTCTGACGCTCCTAGCCCGGCCGGTAAGGACACGCCACCAGTGGCAGCCGCACTGGACGCGGCGACCGAGAAAGTGCCGCTGGCTTCAATGCCTCCGCCATTCGCCCCTGTCTCTGGGCTGGGGGATTTTCCGGCTGCGGCGGCTTCGCCTCGCCAGGAGGCTCCTGCCGAAGATATCTCAGAGGCTCCGGCTGCGGCCTCAACGACGAAGAAGCCGTCCGTGTCTTGGGCACGCGACATCCTGGAGATGGGGCTCAGTCGCCGACTTGGCCCTGAACTAGAAAAACCAGCCGCCTCCGACGGGCTACGCTTTTATTCCCCGCCAAGTGAGTGCACTCACCTTTCCTTGTCTCTCATAATTACTTCAATTGTTTTTGCTTATACGATTGATGCACAGGACCGGAGTGAAAAGGATGGGCCATCCGACCGTGGCTAAGGTGCCTCCCGTCGTTAGCGAGGAGGATCCTTCCCGCAAGAGGAAGGCGGACAAGGTCGTCGCCTCGGCGGATGGCAGCAAGAAGGCCAAGGGCGACGACACCGTCACTATTTCTGACGACACGGCGGTCGCACCAGCCGGACCCGTGATGGAAGAAGCCGCGTCTACGAAGGAGGGTGCTCCCTTGCCTGGACCGGCGGAGCCGACCTCCTTTGGAGCAGGTGCCTCTATCGCCACGTTCCCGCGCTTCGTGACCAAGGCGGCCGTGGCGAGTGGGACTTCGCCCTCAAGCCACGCTCCTGGGACCGCCGATGCTGAAGTCGACCAACATCGTGGGCATACGCCGGCTCTCCTCGCGTCTGTGGACGCGATACAACTCCATGGCATGCTTGGCGCAGCCATCCAGGTACATCCAGTCCCCGAGGATCAGGTCGGTGTTTTGCAGCGGCCTGATTCTTATAATATCTTAACTTTATTTTTCGCATCCAGTCCCGAAAAGTGCGCCGCTAAATTTTAGCGGTGGGCACTTAGGAATTTCTTGATCGCCGGTCCCCGAAAGCGCACTAGCTGAATTTCAGCGGTGGGCACTTAGGAATTTTTGATTGCGCCTCGAGTGTGCACTCGCTGAATTTCAGCGGGTGGGCACTTAATTTTTGATCGCTGTCCCCGAGTGCGCACTGAATTTCAGCGGTGGGCACTTAGGAATTTTTGATCGCCACCTCGAAAGACTCGCTGAATTTCAGCGGTGGGCACTTAGGAATTTTTGATTGCTACCCTCGAGGCGCACTCGCTGAATTTCAGCGGTGGGCACTTTTAGAATTTTGCTTTGATTAACCTTTTGTTGACGTGTGGTCTGGCTTGAGTCGGTGACCGATTGGCATGGCAAGCAGAGAAGGAGCTGCCGCCCGTGAAGTGAACAAAGGGCTTCAGGTTGTTGCCTCGAAGGCAGAGGAAGCTTGCCAGGGGCTTGTCCCCGCTGGTGAATTGGCGGTGGCGCAATCGGCTTTGAGTGCCGCTGAACAACGGATCGCCAACCTCGAGCGCGAACTACGGGAGGCAAAAGAAGAAGCGAGCTCGGCTGACGGGCGAGCTAAGGCCGCCATTGCAGCCGCTGAGGAGGATCGCAAGGTGTCGGAAGTCCTTATTGCAGGGCTTCAGGACGACCATACATCGCTTCAATGCTTCATCACGGAACTCGCCCGCCCGCTGCTTGGTGAGTACATCCTCCCCTTCCGGTGGTTGTGTCTTTTGCGGTGTCCGTCGTACTTATTATTGTCTTCTACTCGCAGGTCGCATCATCGATAGCGAGGAAGAGGCGAGCTCGCTCGACGCGAGGCAGTGCGTAAGCATGCTCGTCGATTCGGCAACGTTGTCGGCGACGTGCATCCGCGCCTATCTCCAAGAAATATCGCCCACGGAGGTGATTCCCAGCGACCTCGTTGAGGTGTGGAAGTATTTGGAGAAGGCGCCCGCGGTCGTTGAGTTCATGACGCGGTCGGCGTTTCGGCGCGGAGCGTCAACGGCGCTTAGTCTTGGACTTTCCCACTTCCCCGAAGACTTCGACATCGACGATGTGACGAGTGGATATCCATCGTCGATCGGCGCGTGGAGCTGTCCGAGGTTCTCGTTGCAGGACCGCCGCCACGCATTTTAACGTGTCTGGGCAATGGGCGACCTCCTTCCGTACCAGGAGACGGTCGTCGCGCCGAACGACCCCGAGCCGCCACATCGTGACTTCAAGGCGGAGCAACCTTTTCACGTGGCAATGGCGGGTGAACTTACGACGTATCCGTCGAACCCGTACACGCCGTTCATCCGCAATCGCCGGGATGTTGGCGAGTCGTCATCAAAGCCTGCAGAGTAGGATAGTTTGCTTTGTGGCGTTAGCAGCAGGTCTGCCATGCGGGCATATTTTGTAGCATGAAACAATGCGATATGCAATTGAATGAAACATTGTGTCTATTTTGGTATTTGTTGTGTGCTTGTGATTGATTTTTGAACGAGTCCCCGAGCGCGTCCGCCCTTTTTTTGTGGGGTTTACCTCGTATGCGATATATGTGTTGTTGTTATGTGTTTTGTTATTTTGGTCGACTCGCCCGAGCTCGAAGAGCCAGTCGCTAGGCGACTCCCTTAAGTGCTCTGTACTTTACTGTTTTCCCTTGCGCGAACGAGGTCGGGTGGCCGAGTCCCCGAGCGTGGTACTTGGTTGTTCTAGGCGCAACTCAAGGGTGGTTGAGGACTTAGCACGTTGGTTTGAGCACGTCACTCCTGCCTGGCCCGTGGGGTCAGTCACGTGGTGAGTCCTGGGCATGCTCTCCTACTTGGCGTTTTCCCTGACCGCTCGCGATGAACTGGTCTTCAGTCCCCGGGCGTGGTACTTAGCCGTTCGAGTCGCTATGCCGAGGATGCGGAGGACCAAGGTCGATGTGAGAAGCGAGGGCAGTTGTCTTGGCTCGTAGAACCAGTCGAGCTAGGCGACTCCAATGGGGCTCCGGGTGGGCTTTTTCATGGACGATGCAAGACCTGAGGTGACTCAGTGCTCTTACACCGCACTACTTAGCCGTGCCGATCGCTGTACCAAAGGTTGACTTCTGCGGTTAGCATAACGCTGTTATTACGAGTGCGAGTGGCACAAGTCATGGAGAGTAGGCGCAATTTGCGGTAACCGTTTCTTTTTATTTCATAGCGACTGGAGAGTACATGTGTGGGGTTCTAGGAGTAAAACTTCCGTAGGAGGTTTACATTCCATGGTCGCTTGACGTCGAGTTCGGCGTCCCCGCGGACGTCGATGAGGTAGTAGGCGTCGTTGCCGAGTACGCGCCCGATGGCGAATGGGCCTTCCCATGGAGGGGAGAGCTTGTGCATGCCCTTCTTATCCTGGATGAGGTGTAACACCAGTTCGCCCTCTTGGAAGGTGCGAGCTTTCACCCGCCGGCTATGGTAGCGTCGGAGTCCCTGCTGGTAGATAGCGGTGTGTGACCGAGCGAGGTCACGTGCTTCGTCGAGTTGGTCGTTCGCAGCTTTCGTATAGTGAACGACCCGCGGCGAGTCGTGCTCGAGGTCGGTGGGCATGACTGCCTCGACGCCGTAGACCATGAAGAAGGGGGTGAACCCTGTCGATCTGTTGACCGAGGTGCGGATCCCCCAGATGACGGAGGGCAACTCTTCGACCCAGCATCCGGCGGTGCGCTCGAGTGGTACTTGGAGTCGCTTCAGCCGTGGAGGATGCTTTGGTTGGCCCGTCGCTGGCCGTTGGATTCCGGTGGGCGGCGACGCGAGGTCGAGCCGGATGTGGTGCTCTTCGCAGATCGCCATGGCTCCTTGGCGGTTGGTGCCGTTGTCCGTGATGATGCTGTTTGGGAACCCGAGCGATATATGAGCTCGCAGGAATTTAGTTGCGTCTTCCCGTCGCATTTCGGACTGGCTTGGCCTCCACCCATTTCGTAAATTTGTCGACGGCGACTAAGGTGGGTCTAGCCGAGGGGCCTTCTTGAAGGGCCTACCATATCCATGCCCCACAGCGAATGGCCGTGATGGGGATTGTTTTGAGCGTCGAGCACGCAAGGCGTCTGGTTACGATTGGCACCCGGCGCACCGCTGGACGATATCGACAAAGCGCGTGCGCGGGCCAAGAAAGCCATGTCGCATAGCCTTGGCGACCAGGAGAGCGCGGCGTGGCCGCGATCATCGGAGTGAATGTCGTGGAGGATCTTGCGTCCTTCAGCTGGTTGACGCAGCGAACACGCCGTGACGCTGCGCTTGTGGAGCTCGCCGTCGATGATGGTGTAGGACTTGCATCGACGAGCGATCATCCGAGCGTCTGTCTCGCCGGCAGGTGCCGCTTGTGTAGGCGATGTAGGGTTTGGTCCACCGTTCGCTCGTTGACGAGTGCGACCAAGGCTGCCTCTGGTTGGAGTGGGACTCCGATGTCGATCTCCCTCGGGGGAGAGACTGATGGCTTGGTGATCGTGTCGAGGAACACGCCGGCGGGTGGTGCGAGTCGAGCCGACCCGATGCGAGAGAGTGCGTCGGCCTCCTCGTTTTTCCGTCTGTCGATCCAGTCGACAGAGTAGCCGGTGAAGTGTCCGCCCAACTTGTCCACTGCTTGGCGGTATGCCGCCATGGTAGGGGAGACGGCGTCGCAGGTGCCAGCGACTTGCCCCGCGATGAGGTCGGAATCTCCGTAGCAGCGGAGGCGATTGACGTTCATCTCCTTGGCAGCTCGCATGCCGTGGAGTAGGGCCTCGTACTCAGCCATGTTGTTGGTACAGGGTGTGAAGTCGAGGCAGAGGATGTAGCGGAGCTTGTCGCCCTTTGGTGAAGTTACCACTATCCCTGCTCCTGCACCGTCCGCGTTCTTGGAGCCGTCGAAGTGCAGGCTCTAGTAATGGAGGTGGCGCTCCGGCTGGGACTCTTCGCCGGCGATGAAGTCTGCCGCTCGCGACTTGATCGCTGTGGCTCGATTTGATGTTGTGGACGCCGATCTCGACGGCCCACTTGGCGACTCCACCTGCCGCCTCGCGGATGATGTCTTGCAGGTGCCGAGGAGACGACCGTGATCGGGTGCTCTGGAAGTAGTCGGCAGGCGTCGCTGAGCTCAAGACCGCGACACTAGCTTTTGGTATCAGTGGGTACGTGGCGCGACTTCGGTGAGGACCTTGCCGATGTAGTACACCGCCGCCGGACGGGCGCCTTTCTTCCTCTGGTCGCCGACGACCATGACGGGCCGACGACGCTCGGAAGCCGCGACGTAAACCAGCATGGGTTCTTTGTCGGCGGGGCAGCGAGTAATGGTGCGCGAGTAGCACCTTTTTGAGGTCGCGAGCGCGTCGTGCCTCCTTGTCCCACCGGAAGGTGGGGTTCTGCGCATCAGCGGTATAGGGCATCGCCGCCAGAGGGATGAAGCGATCGAGAGCCGCTACCGCCCGCCAGCTTCGACGCCACGCAGCACTCGGTTTGCCGAGCAGCGATCGTGTCGATCTTCGGTTCGCCTCGATCCTCGCTTTGGAGTCGACGTACAAAGAGTTGTCCGGCTGGTACACCGAAGGTGCATTTGCCTGGGTTGAGCTTTATCTTATATCTGCGCAGGTTGGAGAATGTTTCCGCCAGGTCGGCGAGTAGGTCGCCTTGGCGAGCCGTTACGACCACGTCGTCGATGTAGACGTGGATGTTGCGGACAATTTGGCTCGCGAGGCATTCTTGCATGCACCGCTGGTAGGTCGCCCCGGCGTTCTTGAGGCCGAAGGTCATGGCGGTGTAGCAGAAGGCTCCGAATGGAGTGATGAACGTCGTCTTCTCTTCGTCTTCGACAGCCATTTTGATCTGGTTGTACCCAGAGTAGGCGTCGAGGAAACATAGCGACTCCGAGCCCGCGGTTGAATCGATTATCTGGTCAATCCGCGGGAGGACGAACTGCTCCTTTGGGCAGGCGCCGTTCAGGTTTGTGTAGTCGATACACATTCTCCAGGTCCCGTTCTTCTTCTCGACCAGGACTGGGTTTGCCAGCCACTTGGAGTACTTGATTGGCCGGATGAATCCGGCAGCGAGTAGACGCTGCACCTCCTCGGCGATTGCTTGATGGCATTCTTCATTGAAGGGCCGCAGCGACTGCTTGACAGGTCGCACTTTGGGGTCGGCGTTTAGCTTGTGCTCAGCGAGCTCCCTAGGGACACCGGGCATGTCAGAGGGTTTCTATGCGAAGATATCCCTGTTCTCACGGAGGAACTCGATGAGCGCGCCTTCCTATGATGGGCTCATGCCCGTCCCGATCGTCACCGTCTAGCTGGAGTCACCTGGGACCAGCTCGACGGTGCGGGTGTGCGTCGTGGCCTCAAAGGTTGAGGTGTTTGCGCCCTCTGAGTTGGGCTTCTTGAGTATGGTGGGGTCGTCGTTGTTGACTCCGCTCGCGTACTTGGCGAGCTCATCGGCGTGGTTGGTCTCCGCCGCGATGACGGCGTCAGCGAGCTTGGCTCCTTTGTCCTCGCACTCGGCGGCCATGTCGGGGTCGCCGTGGATGGTGATGACGCCGCACGGCCCGGGGAGCTTCATCGTGTTATACGCGTAGTGGGGCGCTGCCATGAATTTAGCGAACGCCTGGCGCCCCAGGACGCAGTGGTAGGAGCTGTCGAAGGGCACCAGCTCGAAGACGATCCTCTCGGTGCAGAAGTTTGCCGGTGTGCCTAAGGTGACTGGCAGCGTGACCTTGCCGATTGGGTACGCCTTCCGACCGGGGACGATGCCGTGGAATGTGGTGTGGGTCGTCTCGATCATCGACTGCGGGAGCCGCAGCATCAAGGTGTCGAGGTAGAGGATGTTGATGGAGCTGCCGCCGTCCATCGGTGTCTTGGGGAGCCATGAGTCGCCGACCTTGGCTTGACCACCAGGCGACTCGTCCCGGTACTCGATGCGTGGCGAGTGGTCTTGGCGGCTCCGGTGATGGGCTGCTCACCAGTTTAGGAACCGGGAACGTCCCCACAGGCCACCGCTGGCGACGGCAATGGCGATTACCTTCTTCGCTTCGTGTTGAAGCTCGTGAAGGTGTGGAGCGAGCCGCCACTTTGCGAATTTTCCGCCGTTTGGCGGGTCGTTGTCGGGTCCTCCAGCTCGCCGTGCCTTCTCGATTTCCACGAGGGTGTGGCAGTCGGCGGTGGTGCGTGCGGGCTTCCTTCCTGCTATGAAACTCACATGGTTGGTTAAGGAGAGCCGGGTCGAACCTTGGCTTGGCTTGTAGTTGCCGCCGCTGCGGCGTTGTCCTCCGTCGGGCGAAGCTCTTGGGCTCGCGTTGCGCGTGCGGCGTTAGCGGCGAAGTCGACTTCGCCATCGCTGCGGCGCTTGCCGGTGAGGCGAGTGCTATAGCGTAGGTCGTCGGCGTCGTTGCCGCTTCGTGCGGCGTTGACCTCTTGACTCGTCGCCGCTTCCTGGTTTGGATCTTCCTCGGCGTGCTTTGGCGATCTCGAGGAGGTCGGGATGTTGTCGAGTGCGGGAGTGTCGCTTGAGCTTGGCGACCAGGGGCTCAGAGCGGCACGAGGTCTTGAAGCAATGGATCGCGGTGTCCGGGTGAATGCCGACAGCGTACCATAGTTCTTGCCACCGTTGGACCCGATATGGTTGACTCGCGGGGTCCCCGGACGATCGCTCGGTCCTCGATAGTGGTGGCGCGGTGTAGGAGCACTCAAGTGCCCGACGGCGTCGCGCATCTCCTCCTGTGAGTCGAGCATCGCCCGGGAGGTGTTGATCCACTGCATGTCCCCTCCATCATTAGGGGGAGGTAACGGGCAGCTAGCAGGTCAGTGTGGCCTGCGATCCCCATCGCCATGAGGTATGTGTCGAGCCAGACGGCGGGGTCATACGAGGAGTCGTACTTTTCTATATCTTTTGGCGCCTTGAAGTTTGGCGGGTACTTCTCGCCTCGAATCATTGGTCCGAAGCACTTGGGTCCGAGTCGACTGAGCGATCCCATGGGCTCGCCGTCGCGGCGATTGGTTAGGGTATGTCGCAGGTCGTCGGGCTAGCGTGCGCGCCAACTTTGGTTGTTGATGATGTGGGTGCGGGCGTCGATGGGTTGCCCGTTGGCGGCGACGAGGTTGGTTGCCGGCCTGGGGTCGTTGGTGGAGAGTGCCGCGTTCGCGGGTCGGTGTTGGAGCTGTAGTGGCTCTGGTGGCGGGCAGTTGAGGGTGTTTGCCGCCGCTGGGCGGCCGCTGGAGGCCGCTCTGCTTCCCGAGGAACGCGAGTATACTCGACCTTGCGAGTCGGCACCCGCTCTTTGCTGCTCGACGGCCTTCGCGAGCAGGGCCCTGACGTATTGGATCTGTAGGGCGCCGTCGCCGGTGGCCGTGATGCTGTCGGCTGCTGCTCGGCCTGCCACGAGGTTGTCCATCGGGGTGGAGAACAGTGGGAGGCCGTTTGCGTCTCGCTCCCGTGAGGATACTACTATCCGCGGCTGGTCCTCGGAGGGTGCGGTTGGGTGGAGGTGGGCGCCCATCGTCGTTGATCTGGCGGGGCCGGGCGCTTCCTCTGTGGCGGCGTTCGCAGATCGCGCCGCCACGCGCGGGCCGGGTCGTTTCGTCGCCGAAGTTCAGGGCACGAACGGTGGGGGGTTCAGCGTGACCTGATCCGCCGCTGGTGGTAGCATGATAGCTCTGTCGCCACCGCCGAGGCGAAATTTTTCACGCCGGCTTGCTTGCGCATCGCCCGCCCGCCAGCGGAGTTCCTCGACCTTCGTTGCCGTGGCGTTAGGAGGTATTGGGGTGGAGAATGGATCCTCCGGCGGATCGGTGCCGGTTGCCATGTAGGTCGCGACGTGGCGACCGGTTCCGTCGCGGAGGTCGGCGGAGTTCTCCGACCCGGAGTCGAATTCGAAGATCCCGAGGATGGAGGGGTCCTCGAAGTCTCCCACGTTGGAGACCTGGGCGATGGAGCCCGCGAATGAAGCCGCGGTGATGGATCCGGCGAGTGACGCCGGGGTCACCGAGTCGGCGTCGTCATTGAGGGCCGCATCCTCTGCGGCCGCTGAGTTTTCGGCCACGTTGTTGTGGGCCGAATTGTACTCGGAGGCGAGGCGGTGGATCATGCGGATCTGGCTCTCGGAGAGCCGATCGCGTGGCAGCGACTCGCGGATGCGAGCCGAATCCTCCGAGACGATGACGTCGGTGAGGCCGACGAAGAGGCTGATCGTGCCGATCGGCAGGATCACGCTGTGCGTGACGGGTCGCGCCGCCGGGACGTAGCTGCTCGGCAAGATTTGGAGCATCTCACCAATCGCTATCATGCGGCCGATGGCGACCGTCTCGTTGATGGGCAGATTGGATCTCGCCGCAGAACACCGGCCGGACCGGCCAGTCCCCACGGTGGGCGCCACTGTCGTGGGAATAGTCACGGCAGATGCTGCAATCGGCAGCGAGTAGTAGAACGAGGGGCAAGGGCGGCCATCTCATGGTGCGAGATGAGGGCAAAGACACGTGGTTTTACCTGGTTCGCCGGAGGGTAAAGACCTACTCCTGCTAGATTGTATTATGGAGGTGTTACAATGGGCGAACTCGGCGGCTAGGCAGCGAGTCGCTTGGGTGTATGAGGGGGACGTATGTCTACTCGCCCTATAGGGAGGTTTATATAGGCTCACCTCCCCTAGGGTTTACATATCTCAACCGATTCAGTTAAAGCTTCGGTAGTCGTTTAACCTAATCCGACTGGGCCTATCTACTCGCCTGGGCCTTCAGCTTCCAGTCGCTTGGTTCCTCGCTGGGCTTCAATCCAGTCGCCGTCCTGCAGGCCCACTCGCCAGTTCTTGGGCCAGTCGGAAACGTCCTGCTGGGTATACCCCAGTAGGCATATCCCCATCAATAAGGGTAGGAGGACCCCGCCTGTCTTCGACTTGAGCGATCTCGACTCGTAAGTTTATCCAGTTGCTTTTTGCTCTCGTTTGTTTTTGCTTGCTTGAACTTGTCTGATGTTTTATTTTGTAGCCACTCCACCGATGGCTCCTTCAGCGATGGCACTCAAGAGATGGTGGGGGAGTCGAAGGTTTCTCCTCCTCCTCCTCAGACGGTGGCCACTTCTAAGGGTGCTGCTCCGAACCCTTCTCCGCAGGAGGCTCAGGTGGTTGTCCCCCAGAAGACTTCGGCCGGACCTTCGGAGCACTGTCTAATCATGTAAGTCGCTTTGTTTTTGCCGGGGGGAGCCCCCGAGTGTTTTCGGATGATATGCTGATCACTTTGATTTTGTTTCTCGGGGGGAGCCCCCGAGCATCTGTCGGATGGTCTTCTGATCATGCTTTCCTTTTTGCACATGCCTCGGGGGGGAGCCCCCGAGCGTTTTTTCATATGCGTAATTTGCCTTTTTCGTTCCTTGGGCGCAGCCCCTGAGCCTTTCTTTTGACAAGTTGTATCTTTGCCACTGCCTTTTGTGCAAGGCGCAAACCAGCTAGTGCAGCAACACCTGGTGTTGGAGGCCAGCTTCAAGCAGCTTCAAGGTTTGTTCATTGGTTTGTCTTTTCGTCTTCCTCTGCCTCCTTTTCCTTTGATCTGATGAGTGATCTTTTGTTTGCAGATAAAAACAACACCACTCTCCGCGAGCTTGATGCTCTCAAAAAGAGCCTTGGGCGAGCGGAGAAGAAGGCCGAGGACGCCGTTGGTGCGAAGGAGCACCTCAAGCGGGAGATAGCCGACGCAGCTGCGGCCAAGGAGCGCCTGCAGTAGGAGGCTACGGACCGCGAGGAGCAACTCGCCACCGCTGCGGCCTCACGCTAGAAGGAGGTAGCCGGCAAGCTGATGGCTGCTGCCAAGGCTATTTCAGGTGAGTGGTTTCATCTGTTCTTTTTCGTCTTCCTTGTCTTTCTTGTTTTGCTTGGTTTTCACGTTGTTTCTTCCGCTATGTTTAGATGACGCAGGCATCGGGTTTGACCATGGTGCCCTAGAGCACGGAAGTGCTCTGGATGATGCCACTGCGACGGTCGAAGACCGCTGCAGCACCATGGTCAGCTCGCTTGCCAAGGCCAAGGAGGTTCTCGGGCGCTTCTACAAGGAGCTCGTCCCCAAGGGCGACGCCCTTGAGGATGTCGACTTGTTGGCGGATGCACTGTCAGCCGATGCACCTGCGGCGTACAAGCGCAAGCAAAAAGGCATCGGTGCATCCGTGGGGCTGGCGATGGCCCTGGCGTCTGGAGCGGAGCTGGATCTTCATCAAATTACCTCCCAGATGCCAACAGCCGCCGACGGATCCGAGGTAGCCTTCGCCCTCTACGCTGCCCATTGCAAACGTTATGGGCCGAAGTTGATTGACTTGCTGGCTGAGTACGCGGTGAGGCAGCAGGGGGAGGCCAAGAGCAGGCTGTCCGGCTCCGAGGCTACTCAGGATGGAGCTTCTTAGGCCTTGCAGTTATAGGATAGCTTTTGTTTCTTTTCTTGTAATATATCTATGAATACTCATTGTGCCACGCAGTGGCTTTTTGCTGCATATAATGAATCTCCGAGCTCTTTGTTCATTTGTGTGCTTGTTTATATCCTTGCCTTCTTTTCCCCTAGGGACCTTCGGGTGATGATCTTGTTGACACTTTGCCAGCGCCGCGGCTGCGGCCATCCTTGGATGTTGCGTCGCAGCTTGTGTTTCTTCGTGACCACATCCGTAGTCTTGAGAAAGAATTGCGTGGAGTGGGCGGCCACGTCGATGTTTGGAAATCGAAGACAGAGCGAGGCGCTGCCAGAGAGGAGTATTTGATGGGGGAGTTGCGTCGTCTAGCCGAACGGCTTCGATGTGAGTTTTTTGAGCTACTACTCATTTTTTCGGATGCGCCTGTTGGCCTGTCATCTTACTTTGCAAGTGTTGTAGGTGCCAACCTTGTTCCCGAGGAGGAAAACGAGTGTATTGTTGTTCGGATAAACTGCCTGACCCAGCAGGACATGGAGGCCGGCGGCTTTTTCTGGATGGACCGCGATCGTGCCGTGGTCCTTGCGACTGTGCAGGATCGTGTTTACCAGGTGTCGCGGGTGCTGCGTCAAGCGAAGAATTCGTTGGCGTCGGTTCTGCATGTGATGTTTCCCCTGGATGAGGCACCGTCGACTCTCTGGGGCCTGCTGGCGAAGTTTCGAGATGTGCATCATGTTAGGGAGTTGGTGCGGCATCAGCTGGTTGCAGGGGTGAAGGTCGCGCTTTCCCTCTACGGCTACATCGTCCAGATGTAGATCTTGCTGCTATAGCAGCCAGGCCGCCTCTTCGGCCGGATGGTGGCGAGTGGGATATGCATCCACATTATGCGGCTGTAAGGCAGTATGCCGAGCAAATTGTAGATTTGTTTGAGCAGCGTGCGCAGGTGATTCTTCAGAATAGGTAGGACCTGTAAAAATATAGATGTAAAATTTGTATGTATTTGACTGGGCGTGTTATGCCCTTGTAAAGGTTGGTTGTTATTTAGCACATGGTGTTTTGTTTGTTTGCATGCCCTTTTCGTTAGCCTGACGTGGTCAGCTACTCAAGTGTACACGCGTTATCCTCAGACGGCGAAGTCGTGAGGTGAGGGGAGCCCCCGAGTGTGTTGTAACATGAAGTAAAATGCGAACAATAGACAAAATTTTGGGGCGAGACACTTAGTTTTATTCATATCATAAGGAGGAGGTATATTGTTCGGCTGAATAGCCTTATTGTAAGTAAAAAGAGGAGGGTAGATAGGGGTAGAAGCGTCGCAGTTGTGCGACGTTCCATGGGTTGGAGTATGCGACTCCGGACTCCACATGCTTGAGGCGATAGGCGCCACCTAGGATGACTTCAGTGACGATGTAGGGTCCTTCCCATGTTGACTCGAATTTCTTCGGTCTCTCTTGCTTGAGTCGCAAGACTAGGTATCCTTCGACGAAGGACCTTGGGCGCAGCCGACGGCTGTGGTAGTTGCGGAGGCTCTGTTGATACACCGCTGATCGAGCTGCTGCAATATCACGCGCTTCGTCGAGTGTGTTGACGACGTCTTCGAGTGTGGCCGTCGATTCGGCTTCACTCTAGGCGACGATCGTGGGCCTTGTGGCGTACCTCTGCAGGTAGCACGGCTTCGGCTCCGTGCACCATGAAGAAGGGCGTGTAGCCAGTTGAGCTATTTGGTGTCGTGCGCAAGCTCCAGAGGACCAAGGGTAGCTCTTGTGTCCAGGCTCCTGCGAGTCGCTCGAGTGGGCTCATTAGGCGCTCCTTGATGCCACCACCGATAAGGCCGTTGGCCTTTTCGACCTGCCCGTTCGTTTGCGGGTGCGCCACAGAGGCATATGTGATGTTGATTCTGAGATCTTCGCAGAAGTCCTGGAATTCTTTGGAGATGAAGTTTGACCCATTGTCGGTGATGATGCTGTGCGGCACGTCGAACCTGTAAACAATGGATTCGAAGAGCTTGACGGTCGTTTTGCCCTTTTGGTTAGTGACGGGCATGGCCTCAATCCACTTGGTGAATTTGTCAACCGCGACTAGGAGGTAAACGTGACCTCCTTTCGAGGACCTTGGCAGTTTGCCAATCATATCGAGCCCCCATTGGGCGAAAGGCCAGGCCAGAGGTATGGGCCTAAGCTCCGATCTGGGTGCGTGCGGTTTGTCGGCGAACCTCTGGCACCCATTGCATCTTCGGACGATGTCCTTGGCATCGTTCATGGATGTTGGCCAATAAAATCCGGCTTGTAGAGCTTTGGCGACAAGGGCGCGGCTGCCCGCATGATGGCCGTAGATGCCCTCATGGATGTCTTGGAGGATGGTCTTGCCGTCACTGATGGTGACACACCTTTGGAGTACACCCGAAATGATGCGCTTGTATAACTCGCCATTGATGATGGTGAAGGCCTTGGACCGGCGAGATATGCGTCGGGCATCTGTCGGGCTGTCAGGCAGTTCTCCGTCTATCAGGTACCTAAGGTATGGCCGTGTCCACGTTTCTTCGACTGCCATGACCTGCATCAGGTTGACTACTGTGACCTCTGTGTCGAGCTTTTTGGGTCCTTCCTGACCATCGGGTAGCGCAGCCCCCGAGTGTTCTGCCTCTTCGGGTGATCCCTTGAGGAATTTACTTTTGATGGACGGCACGCAGATCTGTTCGAGGAACACACCTGGTGGCACCCGTGCGCAGGTGGAGCCAATGTTGGCGAGTCTGTCGGCCTCTTCGTTGCTTTCTCTTCCAACGTGCCGAAGCTCGCAGCCGTCGAAGTCTCCTTCGAGTGCGTTGTAGAGTGCACGGTACGCAATCATGTTGGCGGCGTGTGCGTCACACTCGTTCATCGTCTGCTGGACGATGATATTGGAGTCACTGTAGATGACCAGGCGCGTCGCACCGCAGATCTTGGACATCCTCATGCCGTGGATGAGGGCCTCGTATTCGGTTTCGTTGTTGGAAGCTCGAAATTTCATCTGGAGGACGTACTTCATCTTGTCACCCTGCGGGGAGGTCAGTCTGACCCTGGCTCCTGCTCTGGCCTTGTGCTTGGAGCCGTCGAAGTGCATTGTCCATGACTGTGTCATGCCCGGGGTGTCTGGCAGCTGCAGTTCCATCCAGTGTACAAGGAAATCCGGGAGGACCTGAGACTTGATCGTGTGGCGCTTCTCGTAGACGATGTCTAGAGGTGATAGTTCGATGCCCCACAGGGCCACGCGTCCTGTGGCCTCCGGATTGTTCAGGATGCTGTTCAAGGGTGCTTCATTGACGACCATCACTTGGTTCTCCTGGAAGTAGTGGCTTAGCCGTTGAGCCGTCATGAACACACCGTAGGCGAGTTTCTGGTAGTGAGGATACCTCTGCTTGGTCGGCGTCAATACCTCGCTGAGGTAGTAGATTGGGCGTTGGACCCCATGGGTCTTTCCTTCTTCGGGTCGCTCAACCACCAGTACGGTGCTTACCATCTGGTGTGTTGCTGCTATGTATAGCAGTAGAGGCTCGCATTCCTTTGGCATGACCAGGACGGGCGAGGTGGAGAGAAACCGCTTTAGATCTTCGAATGCGTCGTCCGCCTCAGGCGTCCACTCGAATTTATCTGCCTTTCGTAGCAGCTGATAGAAAGGCAGGGCTTTTTTGCCCATGCGGCTGATGAACCTGCTCAACGTCGCGATTCATCCGGCAAGCTGCTGGACTCCCTTGAGGTTTTCCGGCTTCTCCATGGACATTATGGCCCGGATTTTCTTCGGGTTCGCTTCGATTCCTCGCTGGGAGATGAAGTAGCCTAGTAGTTGGCCAGATGGGACGCCGAAGGCGCACTTTTCTGGGTTTAGCTTGATCTTGTATCGATCAAGGTTGTCGAACGTCTCGCGGAGATCGTCTATGAGTGTCTTGGCCTCCCTTGTTTTGATTACTATGTCGTCGACATAGACTTGTATGTTGCGGCCAATCTGGTTTTTCAGGCATGCCTGCATGCATCGCTAGTACGTGGCACCTGCGTTCTTCAGCCCAAAGGGCATTGTGTTGTAGCAGAACACTCCGAACGGCGTAATTAACGCCGTTTTTTCCTGATCTTCGACCTTCGGTCGAATCTGGTTGTAGTCTGAGTAGGCGTTGAGGAAGGAGAGCTTCTCGCATCCTGCAGTTGAATCGATGATCTGATCGATCCGAGGGAGAGGGAAGTGATCCTTCGGGCAGTGCTTGTTCAGCGATGTGAAGTCCACGCACATCCGTAGGATGTCCATGTCCTTTTTGGGGACCATCATGGTGTTGGCGATCCACTCGCTTTCCTTGATATCCTTGATGAATTTGGCGTCGAGCAGTCTATTGACTTCGACTCCGATGGCCTCGGCCCGTGGCCCGGACAATCGTTAGATAGATTGTTTGACGGGCTTGGTATCTGGGAACACATTGAGTGCGTGCTCGGCGAATTCCCTGGGAACTCCTAGCATGTCCGCAGGACACCGTAATTTCCCGGCCTCACGGAGGAATTGACGGCGCTTTCTATCTTGGGCTGAGGTCGTTGGCGATTAGCGCCGTCTTGGAGGCGTCCGTCGGGTGTACCTGCACCTTCTTTGTGTTGACTGTGGAGTCGAACGACATGTCGGGTGCGTTTTTCCTCGAGACTGGGGGTGCCCCATTGTCCGTCACTTCCCGGAGCCTTGTGAGCTCCTCCTGCATGCCGAATGACTGGGGGATTATGTTGAAGTCTCTATCGCAGTGGTCCGATCGGGTGAAGCTCCCATGGACCGTAATGACACCCCTGGGTCCTGGCATCTTGAGTAGTAAGTATGCGTAGTGCGGTACTGTCAGGAATCGTGCGAATGCCACATGTCCGAGGATGGCATGGTATTGTGATGGCCAGTCCACCACTTCAAACTCGAGTTGTTCGCACCGAAAGTTATCGGGCTTGCCGAAGATGACGTCGAGCCATATCTTTCCCAGGGGGGAATATGCCCTTCCCTGGGACAATACCGTGGAACATAGTGTCGGACTGTTCTAGGCTGCATGGCGGGATCCGCATTGCTGCTAAGGTGCTAGCGAACATCAGATTGATGCCACTGTCGTCGTCCATGAAGACGCGGCTCATGTCGAACCCTCTGATCTGCGCCTCGAGCACCAGGGTAGCATGGCACAGGCGGGGACACGGCAAGGGTGATCCGAGCAGTGAGCGTGATCACGGGACTACGATCCTGAGGTACTCAGGGATGGCGGGTGGAGCGGTCAAGGCCATATTGATCTGACGGGTGATCTTATTTTGCACCCTGTTCGTTGGGCGCCCTTTTTGGATCATACGTGATCCTTTCGGCGCGGGGTACCCGTGCCCACTGTTATTCTACACGGGTGTGATTGGGTGATTCGCAGGTCCCGCGGGTGGTGGTGGAGGAGCTCCGTGTGCGATCTCACCTGGTGCGGGTGCGTTTCCGTACCCAGGGTTCGGGGCTTGTTGCCTCATCTGAGACATGCTCTCGCTAAGTTTCTGGAACTCGCGGCAGTCCTTGAGCATGTGGCTTGCCTTCTTTTTACCATCCTGCTTGTGGATGTAGAAGTGGATGGTGCATGGACCCGACAGTTTATCGTATGCTAAGGGCCCGTCATCGCGGCCGCGACGTTGCCATTACTGCACTGGGCGTCGTTCGTCACAGAAGTTATTTCCGCGGTATCCACTTCTGTTGCGGTTGCCGTTGCTGCGGCAGTCGGCGTAGCCGGCCGCGACCATGTCGGGTTCGTCGCGATCGTCGTAGACGCGCAATCTTCTCTTGCAATAGCATTCACGTCACTGGCCGTAGTCATCTTCCTCCTCCGAGTGTGCTCGGTGGACGGAGTCCTCGCCATCTGCCCACTTGTTGGTGATGTCCATGAGGTGGTCGAGGGTCTTGGGCTTGACGTGCCCAAGCTCTTCCTTGAAGTCTTGGCGCTTGACGCCATCCTTGAAAGCGTCGATAGCGCTCTCCTAAGAGATGTGCGCCGTGGAGTTCTTGGTGTTGGACCAGCGCAATATGTACGAGCGAATGGATTCGCCCGTTCGTTGGGTGCAGGCACGCAGCTCCTCGATCGAGGCTGGCCTCTTGCTGGTGCCTTTGAAGTTTCAGATGAAACTATATGCCAGTTCCTCCCAGCTTCGGATGGATCCCGAGGATAGGCTACTGATCCAGATCCGGGCTGCGCCCGTCAGCTGCAGCTGAAGGCATTGTAGGGCGGTGTTCTTGTTTCCGCCGTGTAGCTTGACAGACGACAGGTGGTCGCTGAGCCACGCCTTGGGGTCCTGTGTACCGTCAAACTTCAGAGTGTCCGAAGGAAGCTTGAAGTTTCGTGGCATCCGTGTCCGTCGGACGGATCTGCTGAAGCATCGGGCTCCGCAAAGTTCTCCTTCGTCATCGTCCTCCTCGGATTCGAATGAGCAGACGTGCTTGGCGTGCGCTTTGTCGACCTTGCGTTGAGTGAGCTCGCTTCGAGCGTCGTAGTCGCGGCTGCGGTGGCACGAGCTTTTGTGCCTTCAAGGTAGGTCGTGCTCTTCATCCTCGGATGAAGGCGTGAGGCTGCGGTTTAATCTGACCGCAGCCTTCTTCTTTGGCTCCACAGGAGCTTCTCCGTGGAGCGCAGCTCCAATGAGTCCTAGTCCGGTAAGCGCGGACTTGTGCATGGCGCTTTTCGGGTCCCCCACCGGAGGTGGATGGGACACGAGGTATGTAGTGGCTGTCATGATCGCGGCTTGTGGTGTCTTCGGGATGACGTTGTCATCGGCATCCATCACCATGAAAGACGTGTTGAGGGTCCGGGTCACCTCACGACGCTCCTTGAGGTCCATGTTCTCCATGCGAGAATGGTGCTTGTTGTTGGAGATATGCCCTAGAGGCAATAATAAATGTAGTTATTATTATATCTTTGTGTTTATGATAAATGTTTACATTCATGCTATAATAGTATTAACAAGGAAACATTAATACTTGTGTGATTTGTAAACTTAAATTGAAGTCCCTAGTAAAGCCTCTTTATAATACTAGCTTGTTGGTTAATAGATGATTGTGGTTTCCCTATCATGAACATTGAGATGTTATTAACAACAAGATCATATCGTTAGGAGAATGATATGGTGGACATACTCCTATAGATAAGCGTAGCATAAAGATCAAGTCATTTTAATAGTTCAATTGCTATATACTTTCTGATACATAGTAACCGAATTCCTTCGACCATGAGATCATGCATATCACCTTTACCAGATGGATGCTTTGATGACATCAAACACCACACCGTAACTGGGTGGCTCTAAAGGTGGCATTGAGTGTTCGGAAATTATTGGTTGAGACACATGGATCAAGAGTGGGATTTGTCCATCCATATGGCGGATAGATATACTCTGGGCCTTCTCGGTGAAATGTCATCCAATTAGCTTGCAAGCATGTGACTGGCTCACAAGGGATCACATATCACGGGAACGAGAAAAGAGTACTTATCGGTAACGAGGTTGAACTAGGTATGCAGAATACCGACGATCATAACCTCGGATGAGTAAACTATCGTGAGACAAAGGGAAATTGGTATCGTATGTAAGTGGTTCATTCGATCGAAAGTAATCATAGAAATATGTGGGAGCCATATGAATTTCCAGATTCCTCTATTGGTTATTGTTCGGAGAAGTGTCTCGATCATGTCCGCATAATTCACGAACCGTAGGGAGACACACTTAAGGATTCGACGTTGTTTGAGTAGTTATGGAATGATGAGAAAGAGTCCGAATGTTGTTCGGAGTCTCAAATAGGATTCGGGATATCACGAGGAGATCCGTAATGGTCCAGAGAATAAGATTCATATAAGGAAAGTCCCGTTTCGGAGTTGGAGAATGGTTCCGGTGTTTTCATCGGGAATGTTCTAGAAGGTTCCGGAATGTCCGGCACTCCGGAGGGGAAGGGTACATGAATGTGTTATATCAAGTTGGTATGATTGCATCATGTACTCGGTGTCATCGCTGAACAAAATAGAGGGATTAATAAAATCCTAGTTTGAAAAGTCAAACGCCAAGTTTGAAAGTCAAACGGCTATTTTTGGGAAGTGGAGAGAGGAGGAAACCGAGTTGGGGAGGAGTCCCTCCTCCACCGCCGGCCCACCTCCAAGACGAGTTGGGGATGGACTCCCCTCCCCTTGGCCGGCCGGCCCCTCCACCTATATAAGGAGGGGCAGGGCTCCCCTCCTAGAGACACAAATCCCCGCCTCCAAACCCTAAGCCGCCGGCGCCACCACCTGCTGCCGTCGCCGCCCTAGGTCAAGCCGCCGCCACCTAGCAACCCTAGCCGCCGGCCAAGCTTCCTCCTCGGCGTGTCTAAACCCTAGATCGTCGAGGGACTCTCTCATACTCCACCATACTCGCTCCAGCTTAAGGCGAAGCCCTGCGAGATCTCCCCTCTACTTCCGGTACCACGCCGTTGTGCTGCCGGAATCGCGAGAGTGCTACAACCTCCATTTTCTTGGAACAAGGAGAGGAAGGTCTTCGTCAGTCGAGCGATGTGACCCATTGGGAGGCGCTCTTGCACGCCTTGGGAAGGATCGTCTACGCGATCTTGAGATCGGGAAGAGTACGACTACATCACCCACGAGAATCCGCTCTCGTTAAACACTTTGGAATCTTTGAGGGTGAGTTATTCTATCGACTCGTTGCTACAATCTAGTGTATAGATCTTGGCTTGTTTTTTTGTATGCGGTAGAATTTTTTTGTTTTCCATGCTACGAAACCCTACAGTGGTATCAGAGCCGTGTCTATATGTAGATCTGTTGCACGAGTAGAACACAATGGTCTATGGGTGTTGATGCTTTTATTGTCGATTGCTTCTTGTGTACTTTGCATCTTGCGGGATGTTGGGATGAAGCGGCCCGGGCTAACCTTACATGACATCGTTCATGAGACTTGCTCCACGCTTGACATGCAACTTGTATTGCATAAGTGGCTTTGGGTGCTGTTTCTCCTAGCATAGTTAAGATCCAATTTACAACGGGTGATTGACAATACTAGTATCAATGTTGTGGTTCATGTTCGTAAGTTAGAGCGACACTTATTGAAAGCCCCAAACCACGTAAAACATGCAAAGAAAGTAGGCGTCTAACTTTGTTTTGCGGGGGTGTCGATGATGTGATATGGCCATGATTGTGATTATATTTGATGTATGCAATAATCCTTATTGTAAGTTGGCAACGCGAGAGCCATAGGGTTGTCTTTAATTTATGTTAAGACCCATGTCTATTCAAAGTAGTTGTAATAGTTGAAGCCGTGGGCGACAACCATGGAGTAGCGTCATTGACCTTGATGCAATGCGGTGATGATGGAGATCATGTTCGTGCTAGAAGATGGAGATCGGAAGCACAAAGAAGAAAGGCCATATCATATCACATATTATGAATTGCATGTGATGTTAATCCTTTATGCATCTTGTATTGCTTGGTGAGCGATGGTAGATTATAAGATGATCCCTCATGCACATGAATTTCAAGTCATAAAGTGTTCACCCTTAGTTAGCACCGTTCTAAAGCTTGTTGTTTGAAGCACCACGTGATGATCGGTGTGTTAGATTCATAGTGTATACAACGTGAGCAAGCCAGATTTGCTCATGCGGAAACTAAGGTTTGATCTTGACGAGCCTAACATGTGCAGATATGGTCTCGGAACACGGATCCTTTGAAGGTAAAGCACGAATCATATAGTAGATATGATGAACATGTCGATTGTTAGCCATTGAAACTATATCAACTCTCGTGATGATCGGTGTTGATGTGGTGGATTTGGTTGTGTGATCACTAAAACAATGTGAGGGATATTGTTTTGAGTGGGAGTTCACCTAGATTAATTTTATTATTAATTTGAACTCAATTTGTCATAAACTTAGTCTAAACTATTGCAAATATGTTGTAGATCAATGGCAGCCCTACCATCAATTTTAATGCGTTCCTAGAAAGAAAAGTTGAAAAACAATGGAAGCAACCGGCGGATTGGTTCCATAATTTGAGGATTGTCCTCGCGGTTGGTAATTTGACCTATGTCTGGATGCACATTTGGGTGACCCACTGCGGTGATCTTGCCGATGAAGTAAAGAATGTTTACCTCACTCGGAAGACTCAGTACTCCACAGTTCAGTGTGCTATCTTGTATGGTTTAGTGTGGCATACCGCTAAAACCACTACTAGAAAATCGCGTTGTTTTTGTGCATTGCATCATCATGACCGCATGCTCATGTCATCATGCCACATTGCATTTGAGCATCGCCATCACCTTGCATTTTGTTTGCATAAAACTAATTTCGGAAAAACCTATTTTGTTTTCTAAATACCCCGTCTTTAATTCAACTCAAACCCGGGTCTCCGGATTATTTCGTTTTGTCTGACAACGGTTTGCAAAAGCCCGGTTTTAATTGAATAAAATATTTAATTATTTTTATGGGGCCAGACCGGGCCGATCCGACCCAGTCGGCCACCCCCAGTACAAACACCAGCCGTCTAATTCCTAATCTTACCCCAACCTAATCTACCCTGCCCCCCTCCACCTCACCCCAGCCTATCACCGGTTTCCACATCAACCCTGGCCAAGCCCCCACCCAACCAACTGCTGCCACCTAGCCAGCTGCACCCCCACCGACTCGAGCCACTCCCCACCAGCGCGCCTGGCCCCCCATCTCCCTCTGCCCCACACGCAATCAACCCACTCACCCGCCTGCACCCTGGCCCCACCTGCCTCTCTCCCCTCCCCCACCTTCTCCAACCTCTCTCCCCGACCACGCACACCCTCCCGCATCTCCTCCTCCCCACGCGACCCATGGCCACCTCTCCTCTGTCCTCTTCCTCCCCGCCTCCGGTCGCGCCTCCTCCGCGCCTCCACCTGCCCGCCTCTGCTCCGGCGCCGGCGCTCGCCGCCTCCCTCCACCCGTTCCTCTCGCGCCGCCGCTCGAGCCGCAGAGCCCGCCGTCTGCGCTCGCCCTCGACCTTCTCCTCGCCCGCGTCCGACTGCGGCACACCCTCCTCCTCCTCGTCGCTCTTCCCGAGCTCTACGCACCCGCCGTCCTCCCGGACCCGCTGCCATCCGCGACCACCCGCCGACCCGGCCCCTGGTCTGCGACCTCGCCGTCGCCTCCCTCCTGCGAAACTCCACGCTGGCACCTCTCCATGGCAGCCAGGCGCCCTTCCGCCCCCCCCTCCTTCAAGCTCGCCCAGTGCTGCGCGTCAGGCGTGCCACGGCCCAGCGCCATTGTCTCGGCCGGCCTCGCCTGTCCGCTTCGGTCCCGCCTCTGTCATGCTTCTCCCGGGGCCATCTGCATCTGCTGCTTGTGCGTGTGCGCCCTGTTTTCTCTGCCTATGCACGTCGTGTGTATGTGGTTCGGTGGGTGGCAGTGTGCTCTGAACTGTTGGTGTGGTGGTGATGAGGACGGGTGGTGATGCTGCCACAAGATCTTCGAGCCCCCTTGGTAGACAAGATCCCCGGTGCCCTTCGAGAGGCCGAGACGAGGACCCTAAGGACCACCAGCAACGAACCGCCGGTACCTCAAGATATACCTCCCGGACCCGAAGACCGTACCTTCGCAGAACAAGTTCACGGCCAACAAACAAAGTCGGAACCCCAAGGTCGACAACACGGACTCGGAGGATCCCCGGACGACGAGCCCTTCATCTCGGACGCCAAGTTCGTCGAGAACCCGGACGCCAAGGTCGCCGACGCGAATACGACAAGTACTTCATCCCGAACGCCATGACCGTCGACATGACCCGAAGACCACGGATGCGCCAAGATCTACTCTGTTATCCGAGAACGCTCCCGCCGAGACCGAACCCCAGATCCGAACCCTGAGACCGACCCCGAACCCCCGGACCAAGATCTTCGACCCCTAATGTGTGAACCTTTTCTCGAGCCCTATTTTATAAATGTAATATCAAATTGTTGCATATTAAATCAATTGTCATGTTTGCATACATATTGTGGGTTTGGGGGCATTATTCCGATTCACCTAAATTAAATATGGGGTCCATATGCGGGCAAATCTAGTCTCATATTGGCCTCATTTAAATTTGTGTAGCGAACCGGTAACTTATCTTGCCCTGTTTTTATAACATTTAAATTGGGGGCATCTAAACAACTTGAACCACTTAAAGAATTATCGGGACCCCGGTTCCGCTTAATATGGCCTATTTGCATCGCATCCTTTGCCATGTCATGCATCATACCCGATCTTTTGCCGTAGTATTAAATATTGCATCCGGTGTTTATTATAGTGTTTTGGTTCTTCGCGGATAAGGCCGTTGAGTTGATGCGAGTGTCGACCCGATCTTCGGATGAACCTTCGGCAATGTTTTCAGGCGAGGATCTCCCCCTTTTCTACCTATCTTACTTTTATAGTATTTATTCCCTCCTGTTGATCTATTGCTATCTGTGTTGCGATGCTCTAGTTTTCGTACCCGTGTTATCCCTTGCAGCCTTATATTGCCTTGGACACCTCCTATTACCTGTTGTTTGATAGCTAGTTGGAACGCGCGTCGTAGTCGCTTGCTCAAGTGCCGTTGCGTGTCGTCAAGTACCACAGTTGTTGGAGTGTTGCCGCCTTTTTAAGGTTGGAGATGATCATGGCTTTAATTATCGTTTAATTCAATTACTGTTTAACAACTAAAATTGAAGTAGGTAAGCAGAGGCACATGTGGGCAATAGATGTTATTTGGTTGTTAACCGTCCACTTGTGTCCCGTAGGACCCCGAGTTCTTGACACCTGTTCCGAGACCGAGCGCGCTAACCACAAGTGGGGAGATATGGGCCCCCCATCGATTAGTACCTGATTTCAAAGTATTGTACTGGGGGCCACAAACTAGTTTGAGGTTTTATTTACTATCCTGTACTTATGCCATGCTTTACCGCTTTATTTAAATTGTGCGATGGATAGCACCTGTACTTTTTAGGATCGGGACACGTTTTCGCGGTGTCGACAAGCCCAGTTTTGGGTCCCATCGTTCACTGACCGTCTACCCAAACCTAAGTCCGTCTCGGAGACCGGACTTTTTCTTGGTGTACTTAGTGGGGTGGCCCCGTGCTTGCTTTGGGTGCAGGAAGCGTCATGACTTAGGCCCCGACATACCGATGGGTGTATGTTAAGCGATCGGCAAAAATTGAAGTGCTTGTGGATACTTTGGTGCACCCTGCAGGTTAAATCTTTTAGAAGCCGTGTCATGGTTATGGAAGACTTGGAGCACAGGTCTCGATCATAGACAACTATAACTAAAGTTCTTGTTATAAATTGACTTGTATCCGATATGACTAGTAATCAGCTTCACTTTGCGGAATGGCTAAATAAAAGTACCAACAAGCTGCTGGGTTTTGGGGATATCTCATGCTAATTGTATCGACTAGTAAGTGTTGCAACTTCTAGCGGAATGGTTAACTAAAAGTGCCCATCGCTTATTCTATCGGGATGACTATCTATACGACTAGTAATTCTCAGAACGATAATGAATAAATAAAAGCGCCAGCGGTGTGAGTTCCTCGGTTGACTTCCTCATTGGTCTCGAGGGGGAAACACCAGGATGGGTATGTTTGGTGGTAGTATCAGGTTGGTTCCGAATAGGTTTTTCTTACCCCCTCTGATAGCCGCTAGTTGTATCGAGTCTCTATAGGTTGTTTAGTGCATCTTTGCTCACGCTCGATCCACCATACCTATGTAGGCGAGGACCTTGAATTCTAGCCTCGCGTGTCTTGGCCTCGATCTTGACCGCTCTCTTTTTTTCCTTTGCCCTTTGTCGGCACCCCTTTTGTTTAAGCAGGCTTGAGATCGACGTCGTTAGCAGGGTTACCCTTCCGGCTTGGCCTGGGCAGGGTTATGGACGCCATTGGTTATTCTTCAGGGCTCTTAGCCCCATTCGCATCTTGTCCGTAGTCGGACGCTGACTCATTTTCAAGGTGATTTGGATCTTTGTATTGTATATCTGTATTCTTGACTCTTTGATTCGTTGTTGTATATATCTGTTCTGTGGGTTCCATCGTGGACTATTGTGTAATGGTATTACTTCGTTTTCCACCCGCACGAAAGTGCCTGGTGGGCACCTTTGAATCGTTTCTATGCGGGTTTGGCGGGAATCTCTGAAACTTGCATAGGTCCGATTCTGAGGGTGTTACAGAGTGGTATCAGAGCTCAGCAGTTACGATACCCCACAAGTCCAGCCTGTAGGATAACCTAGCTAACGGCCGAAGTAGAGTGTCGAAACTATTTTTGCAAAATCGGTTGGATAGATCTGATTAGGTCTGCTTTTACTCCTTACCCCTCTGCTATTCTCCTCTTACCTCTACGCGTTTCGAATCCACCTCTTATCTTTTCTTCGAGTCCAGGATTTCTCGTGGTTGGGTTTCTGTCGTACCTTTAGGGTTTCGCTTCTTTCCTATTATAACGATGGCGCTACAAACATCTTATCTGCATCTCGTTTGGTGTACCCTTCATCCAATCTTTTTGTTCTTGAACTCTTTATCTATATGTGTACCTTGCTGGATATCCTTATCGTTGAAAAACATATGAGAAGGACGAGCATTGGTGAAGTTGGAGTATACCTTGAACATGAGTTGTTCATGCCAATGGAACCATTGTGAAACCTAATCGTTATGTATTTTTCATAAAATTTCTTTGGTATCTTCTGGTGTTTTCCGATGTGATGACCTCATCTACATCAGATCCAATGCAGAGCTGGCATCATCCCTTTGTTCCGAATACCGCTTATGAAGATCTCCAGTCTAATTCCGAGAGTTGGTTGCATAATTCATCTATTCGTGTGCAGAGTAATGGTTTGGGTGCGCGATGGACTGATCACCATCCGACTACTCTTATCATTCGCTCTTGTACCCCGAATCAGTGGATCCAGCGATTTTACTCCGTCCACGGAAGCTAGAGGTGGCTTTATTTGTTGATACCTCTACCTTCGACCTTTTGTTTCCGGAGTGTTTCCCTCGACGATCACGGACAACGACCTCTTGTTAGTGGTGTCGTGAAGATCTACACGATGCGAGAAGATTCAGATCGCCGCCCTTCTTTCCGGTACCATGAGGCGGATCTCGAGGGCGAGATCCATTTTTAGTGGTGTCGAATTGTGGCATCCCGCTAAAACCACTACTAGAAAATCGCGTTGTTTTTGTGCATTGCATCATCATGACCGCATGCTCATGTCATCATGCCACATTGCATTTGAGCATCGCCATCACCTTGCATTTTGTTTGCATAAAACTAATTTCGGAAAAACCTATTTTGTTTTCTAAATACCCCGTCTTTAATTCAACTCAAACCCGGGTCTCCGGATTATTTCGTTTTGTCTGCCAACGGTTTGCAAAAGCCCGGTTTTAATTGAATAAAATATTTAATTATTTTTATGGGGCAGCCAGACCAGGCCGATCCGACCCAGTCGGCCACCCCCAGTACAAACACCAGCCGTCTAATTCCTAATCTTACCCCAACCTAAACTACCCTACCCCCCTCCACCTCACCCCAGCCTATCACCGGTTGCCACATCAACCCTGGCCAAGCCCCCACCCAACCAACTACCGCCACCTAGCCAGCTGCACCCCCACCGACTCGAGCCACTCCCCACCAGCGCGCCTGGCCCCCCATCTTCCTCTGCCCCACACGCACTCAACCCACTAACCCGCCTGCACCCTGGCCCCACCGGCCCCCCACCTGCCTCTCTCCCCTCCCCCACCTTCTCCAACCTCTCTCCCTGACCATGCACACACCCCCGTCCCCGCGTCTCCCTCCTCCCCAACGCGACCCCGCCGGCCACCTCTCCTCTGTCCTCTTCCTCCCCGCCTCCGGCCGCGCCTCCTCCGCGCCTCCACCCGCCCGCCTCTGCCCCGCCGCCAGCGCTCGCCGCCTCCCTCCACCCGTTCCTCTCGCGCCGCCGCTCGAGCCGCAGAGCCCGCCGTCTGCGCCCGCCCTCGACCTTCTCCTCGCCCGCGTCCGACCGCGGCACACCCTCCTCCTCCTCGTCGCTCTGCCCGAGCTCTGCGCACCCTCCGTCCTCCCGGATCCGCCGCCATCCGCGACCACCCGCCGGCCCGGCCCCTGGTCTGCGACCTCGCCGTCGCCGCTCCCCTCGCCTGCGAGCTCCACCGTTGGCAGCACCTCTCCATGGCGCTGATGCGGGCGCCCTTCCGCTCGGCCCCCTCCCGCTTCAAGCTCGCCCAGGTCTGGCCGCGTCGGGCGTGCCACGGCCCCAGGCGCCACCGTCCTCGACACCGGCCTCGCCTGTCCGCTTCGGTCCCGCCTCTGTCATGCTTCTCCCGGGGCCATCTGCATCTGCTGCTTGTGCGTGTGCGCCCTGTTTTCTCTGCCTATGCACGTCGTGTGTATGTGGTTCGGTGGGTGGCAGTGTGCTCTGAACTGTTGGTGTGGTGGTGATGAGGACGGGTGGTGATGCTGCCACAAGATCTTCGAGCCCCCTTGGTAGACAAGATCCCCGGTGCCCTTCGAGAGGCCGAGACGAGGACCCAAAGGACCACCGGCAACGAACCCGCCGGTACCTCAAGATCTACCTCCCGGACCCGAAGACCGTACCTTCGCGGAACAAGTTCACGGCCAACAACCAAAGTCGGAACCCCAAGGTCGTCAACACGGACTCGGAGGATCCCCGGACGACGAGCCCTTCATCTCGGACGCCAAGTTCGTCGAGAACCCGGACGCCAAGGTCGCCGATGCGAATACGACAAGTACTTCATCCCGAACGCCATGACCGTCGACATGACCCGAAGACCACGGATGCGCCAAGATCTACTCTGTTATCCGAGAACGCTCCCGCCGAGACCGAACCCCAGATCCGAACCCTGAGACCGACCCCGAACCCCCGGACCAAGATCTTCGACCCCTAATGTGTGAACCTTTTCTCGAGCCCTATTTTATAAATGTAATATCAAATTGTTGCATATTAAATCAATTGTCATGTTTGCATACATATTGTGGGTTTGGGGGCATTATGCAGATTCACCTAAATTAAATATGGGGTCCATATGCGGGCAAATCTAGTCTCATATTGGCCTCATTTAAATTTGTGTAGCGAACCGGTAACTTATCTTGCCCTGTTTTTATAACATTTAAATTGGGGGCATCTAAACAACTTGAACCACTTAAAGAATTATCGGGACCCCGGTTCCGCTTAATATGGCCTATTTGCATCGCATCCTTTGCCATGTCATGCATCATACATGCATCATGCCCGATCTTTTGCCGTAGTATTAAATATTGCATCCGGTGTTTATTATAGTGTTTTGGTTCTTCGCGGATAAGGCCGTTGGGTTGATGTGAGTGTCGACCCGATCTTCGGATGAACCTTCGGCAATGTTTTCAGGCGAGCATCTCCCCCTTTTCTACCTATCTTATTTTTATAGTATTTATTCCCTCTTGTTGATCTATTGCTATCTGTGTTGCGATGCTCTAGTTTTCGTACCCGTGTTATCCCTTGCAGCCTTATATTGCCTTGGACACCTCCTATTACCTGTTGTTTGGTAGCTATTTGGACCGCGCGTCGTAGTCGCTTGCTCAAGTGCCGTTGCGTGTCGTCAAGTACCACAGTTGTTGGAGTGTTGCCGTCTGTTTAAGGTTGGAGATGATCATGGCTTTAATTATCGTTTAATTCAATTACTGTTTAACAACTAAAATTGAAGTAGGTAAGCAGAGGCACAGGTGGGCAATAGATGTTATTTGGTTGTTAACCGTCCACTTGTGTCCCGTAGGACCCCGAGTTCTTGACACCTGTTCCGAGACCAAGCGCGCTAACCACAGGTGGGGAGATATGGGCCCCCCATCGATTAGTACCTGATTTCAAAGTATTGTACTGGGGGCCACAAACTAGTTTGAGGTTTTATTTACTATCCTGTACTTATGCCATGCTTTACCGCTTTATTTAAATTGTGCGATGGATAGCACCTGTACTGTTTAGGATCGGGACACGTTTTCGCGGTGTCGACAAGCCCAGTTTTGGGTCCCCAGTCGTTCACAGCCGTCTACCCAAACCCTAAGTCCGTCTCGGAGACCGGCCGACTTCGTTGCGGGTGTACTTAGTGGGGTGGCCCCCCGTGCTTGCTTTGGGTCTGGAAACGTCATGACTTAGGCCCCGCCGACATACCGATGGGTGTATGTTAACTGATCTGGCAAAAAGGGTCGAAGTGCTTGTGGATACTTTGGTGCACCCTGCGGTTAAATCTTTCGAAGCCGTGTCCGCGGTTATGGACGACTTGGAGCACAGTCTCGATCATAGACAACTATAACTAAAGTTCTTTGTTATAAATTGACTTGTATCCGATATGACTAGTAATCAGCTTCTTAGCGGAATGGCTAAATAAAAGTACCAACAACTGCTGGGTTTTGGGGATATCTCATGCTAATTGTATCTGACTAGTAAGTGTTGCAACTACAACGGAATGGTTAACTAAAAGTGCCCACTGCTTATTCTATCAGGATGACTATCTATACCTGACTAGTAATTGCTGTAACGATAACTGAATAAATAAAACTGCCAACGGTGTGAGTTCCTCGGTTGACTTCCTCGTTGGTCTCGAGGGGGAAACACCAGGATGGGTATGTTTGGTGGTAGTATCAGGTTGGTTCCGAATAGGTTTTTCTTACCCCCTCTGATAGCCGCTAGTTGTATCGAGTCTCTATAGGTTGTTTAGTGCATCTTCTTGGCTCGATCCACCATACCTATGTGGCGAGGGCCAATTCTAGCCTCGCCGTGTCTTGGCCTCGATCGACCGCTCTCTTTTTTCCTTTGCCTTTGTCGGCACCTTTTGTGTTTAAGGTTTGAGATCGACGTCGTTAGCGAGGTTACCCTTCCGGCTTGGCCTGGGCAAGGTTATGGACGCCATTGGTTATTCTTCAGGGCTCTTAGCCCCATTCGCATCTTGTCCGTAGTCGGACGCTGACTCATTTTCAAGGTGATTTGGATCTTTGTATTGTATATCTGTATTCTTGACTCTTTGAGTCGTTGTTGTATATATCATTACGTGGGTTCCATCGTGGACTATTGTGTAATGGTATTACTTCGTTTTCCACCCGCACGAAAGTGCCTGGTGGGCACCTTTGAATCGTTTCTATGCGGGTTTGGCGGGAATCGCTGAAACTTGCATAGGTCCGATTCTGAGGGTGTTACATTTAGAATCGGAGCTTCAGAAAAGGTTTGAGAATTCAGACCCATATGATATTGTCGAGGATCTCAAATTGATCTTTGAGACCCATGCGGCAATTGAAAGCTATGAGGCTTCTGAAAAGTTCTTTAATTGCAAGATGGAAGAGGGCAGCTCCGTCAGTGAGCATGTGCTTAAGATGTATAGGCACGCAAATAAACTTCAAAGCTTGGGTATAGTGATTCCTGATGCTTTGGGGATTTACCGCGTCCTCCAATCACTACCACCAAGTTACAAGAACTTTGTGATGAACTACAACATGTAGAACATGAACAAGATGTTGCCAGAACTCTTTGCTATGTTGAAGTCTGCAGAAGTGGATATCAAGAAAGAGCACCAAGTGTTGTTGGTCAATAAGACCACCAAATTCAAGAAAGGCAAGTCTAAGCAGAAGGGACACTTCAAGAAGGGTGGTAAGAAAGTTACCACGCCAACGAAGAAGACCAAGGCTGGACCTAAGCCTGATATTGAGTGCTTTTACTGCAAGGGAGAAGGTCACTGGAAGCGGAATTGCCCAAAGTACTTGGCGGATTTGAAGAATGGCAACATCAAGAAGAAAGGTATATCCGATATACATGTTATTGATGTGTATCTCACTAGTACTCGTAGTAGTGCCTGGGTATTTGATCTTTGGTTCGGTTGCTCATATTTGTAACTCGAAGCAGGTCTTTGCGAATAAACGGAAGCTAGCGAAGAACGAGGTGAAGATGCGCGTGGGAAACGGATCAAAGGTTGATGTGATCGCGGTCGGCACGCAACCCCTTCATCTACCATCGGGATTAGTTTTATACTTAAATAATTGTTATTTGGTGCCTGCGTTAAGCATGAACATTATATCGGGATCTTGTTTATTGCGAGACGGTTACTTGTTTAAGTCCGAGAATAATGGTTGTTCAATTTATATGAGTAATATGTTCTATGCACATGCACCTTTGATAGATGGTCTATTCTTATTGAATCTCGATAGTGGAAATACACATATTAATAACATTGAGGCTAAACGTTTGAAATCGAGCGATAACTCGACCTATATGTGGCACTGTCGTCTTGGTCACATTGGAGTGAAGCGTATGAAGAAACTCCATTTCGATAGACTTCTTGAATCACTTGATTTCGAATCACTTGAAAGATGCGAAGCATGTCTGATGGGTAAAATGACTAAGGCTCCATTTTCTGGTATGATGGAGCGAGCTACGGACTTATTGAAAATCATACATACCGATGTGTGTGGTCCAATGAGTGTAGCATCGTGCGGTGGTTATCGTTATGTTCTTACCTTCACGGATGACTTGAGTAGATATGGGTATATCTATTTCATGAAACATAAGTCCGAAACTTTCCAGAAGTTTAAGGAATTTCAAAGTGAGGTAGAGAATCAAAGTAACAAGAAGATTAAATTTCTACGTTCTGATCGTGGAGGTGAATATCTAAGTTACGAGTTTGGCGAGCATTTAAAGAAATGCGGAATACTTTCGCAATTGACACTGTCGGGAACACCACAGCGTAATGGTGTGTCCGAACATCGTAATCGAACTCTCTTAGATATGGTTTGTTCTATGATGTCACTTACAGATTTACCGCTATCATTTTGGGGTTATGCATTAGAAACAGCCGCATTCACTTTAAATAGGGCACCATCTAAATCCGTTGAAACGACATCGTATGAATTATGGTTTGGGAAGAAACCTAGATTGTCGTTCCTTAAAGTTTGGGGTTGCGAAGCCTATGTAAAGAAGTTACAACCGGACAAGCTTGAACCCAAAGCGGAAAAATGCGTCTTCATAGGATACCCGAAGGAAACTATTGGGTATACCTTCTATCATAGATCCGAAGGAAAAATCTTCGTTGCCAAGAATGGATCCTTTCTAGAGAAGGAATTTCTCTCGAAAGAAGTGACTGGAAGGAAAGTAGAACTCGACGAGGTTGTCGAACCTTCTCTCGAAATTGCGAGTAGCACAGAACCGGAAGAAGTTCTTGTGGTGCACGCACAGTTAGAGAGGAAGATAATGATGATGATCATGAAACTTGTTGAAGTTGCTCTGAGCCTCGCAGTCAGCGAGAACTCGTACCACTCCATTGGTATGATCCCATTATGAGTGTCATGTTGGTGGACAACACCGATGACCCTGAGACATATGAGGAAGCAATGATGAGCCTAGATTCCAATAAATGGCAAGAAGCCATGAAATCCGAGATTGGATCCATGTATGAAAACCAAGTATGGACTTTGGTGGACTTACCGGATGGCCGGAAGGCTGTCGAGAACAAATGGATTTTCAAGAAGAAAACAGATGCTGATGGTAATGTTACTGTCTATAAAGCTCGACTTGTCGCAAAGGGGTTTCGACAAATTCAAGGAGTTGACTACGATGAGACTTTCTCACCAGTAGTGAAGCTAAAGTCTATGAGGATTATGTTAGCAATCGCTGCATATTATGATTATGAGATATGGCAGATGGATGTCAAAACAGCATTCCTCAATGGAGACATTGATGAAGAGTTGTATATGATGCAACCCAAAGATTTTGTCGATCCTAAAGATGCTAACAAGGTATGCAAACTTCAACGGTCCATCTATGGATTGAAGCAAGCATCCCGAAGTTGGAATCAACATTTTGATAAGGTAATCAAAAGTTTTGGTTTTATACAAACTTATGGAGAAGCTTGTATTTACAAGAAAGTGAGTGGGAGCTCTGTAGCATTCTTAATACTGTATGTAGATGACATATTGTTGATTGGGAATGATGTAGACCTTCTTAATAGTGTCAAGGAATATTTGAATAATAGTTTTTCAATGAAGGATCTTGGCGAAGCAGCTTACATATTAGGCATAAAGATTTATAGAGATAGATTGAGACGCCAAATATCATTGTCACAAAGTACATATTTGGAAAAAGTTCTAAAGAGGTTTGGAATGGAAGATAGCAAGAAAGGGTTCTTGCCCATGTTGCCCAATACGACCTTGAGTAAAACTCAAAGTCCGACATTAGCAGAAGATAGAGAAAGGATGAGTAAGACTCCCTATGCCTCAGCCATAGGATCTCTAATGTATGCCATGCTATGTACTAGACCCGACATTGCATATGCTGTTAGTTTAACTACCAGATATCAAAGTGATCCAGGAATGGATCATTGGACAGCGGTCAAAAACATCCTTAAGTACTTGAGAAGAACTAAGGATATGGTTCTTTCTTATGGAGGTGAAGAACAGCTCGTTGTTAATGGTTACACCGATGCTAGTTGGAACACCGATCCGGATGATTCTAAATCACAATCTGGATACGTATTTATTTTGAATGGTGCAGCAGTTAGCTGGAGGAGTGCAAAGCAAAGCGTTGTGGCGAGATCTTCAAGCGAATCGGAATACATGGCTTCGGAGGCTTCACAAGGAGCGATATGGATGAAAGAGTTCATTCTGAGTTGGGTGTGGTTCCTAGTGCTGGACCCAATGTCTATCTACTATGATAACATGGGCCATAGCCAATGCGCAAGAACCAAGGTCACACAAGAAGCACATCAAGCTACGTTTTCACGCTATTCGAGAACATGTCCAAGATGGGGACATAAAGATTTGCAAAGTACACACAGATCTGAATGTGGCGGATCCGTTGACTAAACCTCTCCCGAGGGCAAAACATGACCAGCACCAAACTGCCATGGGTGTTCGGTATATTACCATGTAATCTAGATTAGATGACTCTAGTGCAAGTGGGAGACTGTTGGAGATATGCCCTAGAGGCAATAATAAATTTAGTTATTATTATATCTTTGTGTTTATGATAAATGTTTACATTCCTGCTATAATAGTATTAACAAGGAAACATTAATACTTGTGTGATTTGTAAACTTAAATTGAAGTCCCTAGTGAAGCCTCTATACATCACTAGCTTGTTGGTTGATAAATGATTGTGGTTTCCTTATCATGAACATTGAGATGTTATTAAAAACAAGATCATATCATTAGGAAAATGATATGGTGGACATACTCCTATAGATAAGCGTAGCATAAAGATCAAGTCATTTTAATAGTTCAATTGCTATATGCTTTCTGATACATAGTAACCTAATTCCTTCGACCATGAGATCATGCATATCACCTTTACCGGATGGATGCTTTGATGACATCAAACACCACACCGTAACTGGGTGGCTATAAAGGTGGCATTGAGTGTTCGGAAAGCATTGGTTGAGACACATGGATCAAGAGTGGGATTTGTCTATCCATATGACGGATAGATATACTCTGGGCCCTCTCGGTGAAATGTCATCCAATTACCTTGCAAGCATGTGACTGGCTCACAAGGGATCACATATCACGGGAACGAGAAAAGAGTACTTATCGGTAACGAGGTTGAACTAGGTATGCAGATACAAGCGATCATAACCTCGGATGAGTAAACTATCGTGAGACAAAGGGAAATTGGTATCGTATGTAAGTGGTTCATTCGATCGCAAAGTAATCGTAGAAATATGTGGGAGCCATATGAATTTCCAGATTCCTCTATTGGTTATTGTTCGGAGAAGTGTCTCGATCATGTCCGCATAATTCACGAACCGTAGGGAGACACACTTAAGGATTCGACGTTGTTTGAGTAGTTATGGAATGATGAGAAAGAGTCTGAATGTTGTTCGGAGTCTCGAATAGGATTCGGGATATCACGAGGAGATCCGGAATGGTCCGGAGAATAAGATTCATATAAGGAAAGTCCCGTTTCGGAGTTGGAGAATGGTTCCGGTGTTTTCATCGGGAATGTTCTAGAAGGTTCCGGAATGTCCGGCACTCTGGAGGGGAAGGGTACATGAATGTGTTATATCAAGTTGGTATGATTGCATCATGTACTCGGTGTCATCGCTAAACAAAATAGAGGGATTAATCAAATCCTAGTTTCAAAAGTCAAACGCCAAGTTTGAAAGTCAAACGGCTATTTTTGGGAAGTGGAGAAAGAGGAGGAAACCGAGTTGGGGAGGAGTCCCTCCTCTACCGCCGGCCCATCTCCAAGACGAGTTGGGGAGGGACTCCCCTCCCCTTGGCCGGCCGGCCCCTCCACCTATATAAGGATGGGCAGGGCTCCCCTCCTAGACACACAAATCCCCGTCTCCAAACCCTAAGCCGCCGGCGCCGCCACCTGCTGCCGCCGCCGCCCTAGGTCAAGCCGCCGCCGCCTAGCAATCCTAGCCGCCGGCCAAGCTTCCTCCTCGGCGTGTCTAAACCCTAGATCGTCGAGGGACTCTCTCATACTCCACCATACTCGCTCCGGCTTAAGGTGAAGCCCTGCGAGATCTCCCCTCTACTTTCGGTACCACGCCGTTGTGCTGCCGGAATCGCGAGGAGAGTGCTACAACCTCTATTTTCTTTGGAACAAGGGAGAGGAAGGTCTTCGTCAGTACCGAACGTGTGACCGATTGAGCGCTTAGGAGCAGCGCCGGAAGGATCGTCTACGCGATCTTGAGATCGGGAAGAGTACGACTACATCACCCACGAGAATCCGCTCTCGTTAAACACTTTGGAATCTTCGAGGGTGAGTTATTCTATCGACTCGTTGCTACAATCTAATAGATAGATCTTGGCTTGTTTGTTTGTATGCGGTAGAAATTTTTTGTTTTCCATGCTACGAAACCCTACACTTGTTGTCATGGTTGCCGTGCGAGCTGGAGCCAATGCCCATGGCAGAGAGCGCAGCTCGCCATGCACTGGACTCCGAGGCTGCTTGCTTGCGTTGTCAAGCACCTCTTGCATCTTCACCTGCTTCTTGTGCTCTTCGACTAGGAGTAGGTGGTACGCCATCAGCAGGTATCGTGAGGCACCCACGGGCAGGATCTTGTTGCCTGCTACGGCTTCGCGTGCTTGAGCCCATCCTTCCTCGCTGAGGTGGATGATCCGATGGGGATTGGTGCCTTCATCGACGGGCAGGGGGGACTGGTTTCTCCTGTTCTCGCCATTCCTACCTTGCGGGTTAGGTGGCGGGTTAGGTGTGTGCTGCTCCGCGTCGCTCTGGATGACTACGGCGCATTGGTAGCGCTCGTAGATTGGATCGCTGCTGCCGCAGCTTTCGGATCCGGAACCGTAGGTCCCTTCCTCCGATGGTGGATCGCACAGATCTGAGTTGCAGTTGCTGCTGTCATAGGACTCATCTGTTGATGGCGATGTGCATAGCATGGGTGTGGATCCCACGAAACGGGCCTGATCGATGGGAGGGGCACCCACTCTGGGAGGCGGAGAGTGCCGGTCTGCCCCACCTAGAAGCAAAAGCTCCCGAACAGGATCTCGAGTCCGTCGCCAACGAGCTCGAAGTCCTTCAGGGTGGCTGGTGAGTGGGCGGTGAAGTCGAAAGCGCCGAAGAGGAGATGACTCTCCGTCGCCGCGGAGTTGTAGATCGCTTTGGTTGGGACCGTCACGATCGCACAATCAGCGCCCCCAGTTCCCACAGACGGTGCCAATTGACGAGGATTGATCTCGTCAATGCCCATTGTTATGGACTTGGGTTTTGGAGAAGACAAGGATGCTAGAGATCGCGGAACAGTTAGCAAACAAGCAACACGGGGACACGAGGTTTACCCAGGTTCAGGCCCTCGGAGGGAAAACCCTACTCCTGCTTGTCTGCTCTTGATTACGGCAGAACCGAAGGTTACAGGGCTGCGCAGATGCAATCTGGCGTGGAGGTGTGTATGTGGTGGTATGCGAAGTGCCCTCCTCTTCGTGCCCTCCTAGCCTTCATATAGAGATAGGCAGGTCCCGGACACAGATCAAGTCGGTTACAGGTTTTAGGATTTGCCCCTTTGAATATTCTATCTATTTTAGTCTTGCTCTCCAAGGATCCGAAGGCGTCATAGTCCCTAGCCACTCGAAAGTCTTCATGGGCTGACGCACATTCGTCGTGGGCTGAATCAGGTATGCTAAGGTCGCGTACCCGCTGGGTATAACCATGTCAGCCACTGCCACCTCCATCGCCGCCAAAAGAGTCTAGCGGAGGCCTCCGCTGTCATGGGCGACAACTAGGACGTCGGCCGCCACCGCCACTATCTTAATGTTTTTCTTTTTTGTTAGCGAACAGTCTTTTGTTAATTTATGTAAACTATGTTTTATTTCCGTTTATTTATTTTTATTTTTGCAAACGGACCTTTGGAGTTGCCCTTACTCTTGGAGCAGGAGGATGTTCACCAATTAAGAAACTGGTTAAATATTTACTGGGAGGCAGACCAACCAAACCTGTTCTTCCAAATAAACACGGTGCTGGTGCTAGTTTCACAGAAAATAGATACACTCAGAACACCAGGAGTTCAGGTACAAGGTTGGGCTTCGAAATTTGCAGTCCTCCGATAATTTATTGTATTTCAAGTTTTCAACATCCTTGATGAAACATAGAACAGACCACATGTATATGCAAAGTTCCAGCTAACCATTGAAGGTTATTTCGCCCCCAAAAAAGAATGAAGGATATCATTTCCAAAAAAGAGCAGTGAAGAAGTTCCGACAAAACACCAGAACACCATACACTTCCATGCTTCATGAGACTCTCATATTGAACTCCCCATGTGCAGCCACTAGGAGACGCGGTCGTGACACCATAAATTATTTATAGCTCATAAACAGAAGGACGGCGCAAAAAAAACTTGACCTTCTGCTTTAACACCTGTAGCCTTTTGATCTGTTCCTCAATGACTGACCTTTTATGCCCGGGGTTGACCGTACAGATTTGTGTACACTATCTTTGTCCGGTGGACCAGAATCAAGCTCAGGATAACAGCGATGACGCAGAACCCCGACATGATCAGTGACGAGATAAAAAAGCAGATTGCCCCCTCGCACTTCAGCGCAGGAGTGGCTTCGGAGACCATTCCCAGTAATCTTCCTGGCATTGCCAGCAATGCTGAGTTCAGGTGCTGGTCAGCTTGCTTCTTGGCTTCGTAATCGTAGATGCCGCTCGCAATGATTCCCGAGAAAACCAGGGAGCCGGCAGGGTTTGCGACTGTAAGGAAGTTGTACAGAGCTCCAAAATTCTTCACACCAAACAGTTCGGAGGCAGCGGCTGGCACGATCGCCCAGTGGGCGCCGTACCCGAGCCCGATAAGCAGTGTGCCAAAGTACATTGTTCCGGGCCAAGCCATTGCGAAGGTGAAGTGTCCAATCGCCATGAATACCTGAGCTGTCGCCAAGGCAATTGCCCTTGGATACGCGTAATCCCTGAAAAGAAGAAGTGAGGGTAAATAAAATGAGACAAGAATGGGTGACATGTTTCTCAACAACAAAGATAGAACCCGCACTTATTTTTTTGAGAGGGAATCGCTACAAATTGATCAGAAGAATATTGCTCGTGATTGACCAAAATGATAATCCGGATGTTGCCTATTAGCTACTTACAGTTAGTTTGTTCTTTTTGTTATCTCACTACTCTAATATTTGTATCAGTTCGATGAGTGCTCCTATGACATTCTTCTCTTCTTTGGATCTCACAGGCTGGTGCTTATTTATTTTTAATAGATTTAGGAATAAATTATCACAATACCACTAAAAACTGCTTTAACATGGAAAATATATTTAATCAATACAAACTAAAATGGGTAAACGTCTCCTTGGAATTTTGCACTTAGTTAGCACAAGCACACATTCACTGCTGAAGAACAGCACTAGTCTGTTACGCAACTTCCAATTGGAGACTGCTCTTCCATATGAAGTAAACAAAATACTACTGATCTAATGATATGCAAAGGTCAGCAAAGAGGTGCCACATAATTCTTACTTGACAATGATCTCTGAAAAGTATCCCCCAGCAACACGTCCAAGGAAGTTCCAAATGCTAATCATCGACACAAAAATGTGGCTTTCCTCGTAACCCAATGACTGACTCATCTGCCCAAGATTATCGATCACAGTAAGACCTGATCCTGACCCCAAAAGAAGGGAGAAAAATAGAAGCCAAAAATCTGCCTTGATCATAGCCTGCAGCAGTGTGAAATCCTCTCCTCGTCGTGGACCTCTCCTTCTTTTAACCCTGACAGCGCCAACAGCAGCTGCCTGGAATAGTCTAGCCTGCAAATCAGCAATCCTCTTCTGCCTCTCCGAGGCTGGAAGTAGATCAACATCTTTTGGTTTTACATCCTCCACCTCACTGAGTATAACTTCATTTTGCTCATCGGACAGTACTGAACCACTTGCTTCTTCCCTCTGAGGTGATGGTAGCAGTGCTGCATAGACACTCTCGTCGTCATTTGAAAAGAAGCTGAGTATCACAGGGATGACTACTGGAAGTAGCAACAGGGCCACCAGAATGATGGTACACACGACTGTCAATGTTTCACTCAAGCCAACAAGGTCTTCAAGCAGCATCACACCCATCAGATAAGCGGCCAAAACTAAGCAGACACAATATACAAATGTGAAACTTAAACCATCAGTCGGTCGTACTTGTCTGTGGCCTCCAACTGGTCTAACAATGAACATTAAAGCGATAACTACCATTGCTGGGCCAACAGCAACCATGAATATCAGTGCGGCATCATCAGGCGAGTGTACTATTGCATAAACCTGTGTTAGGATTGCACCACTCAGACCAGCAAATCCCTTGAGGATACCAACAATTGGTCCACGGTTCTTGGGGAAGTTCTGAACACATGAGACGAGTGCAGCAGTATTGAAGTATGTCTCGCCATTATTTCCGACAAATATTAGAATGCACATCTGTGGAGAGAAAGGAAACTTTTAGTCGAAGAGCCAACAAAACTCAATTGGAAGGATACAAATGTAAACAAAGATTTGATTAGATCGTATTGAAATCATGAAACAATCCAATTTTCCAGATGCCACAAGCTAAAACGAGGACATGGAAATCAGTGCTTTTAAAATAATATAAGCTCTCCATTCTCATGTACAGACAACAACACTGATCCTATGGTTTTAGTGTTGGCTGAAGTCACCATACATTGGTTGGAAATTTCACATAGCAAGTATTTTTTGTATTATAAAACATAGCAAATTATTATATCATAATCATAAGCTTGGAAACTCAATGGGATGTTAATTCACCTACTTAACCCGAATTTTAGGTGATTCTATTGCAGCGCTGCAGTGGTATTGGACAGACTAACAATAACACGTAGCGAAGTTTGTAGGTTGACATTGTTAATTGACATGAGCCATGTTTTCTTCAGGATTTTTTCCTCATACACACATCTAAACGGACGTCCTTTGTAGTGTATTTCTATTATTAGAAAATGAAGGTTAACTGAAAGCATGTGAAGCAAGAAAGCGACCACTAATACTATGTAAGTAGAATATAGGTACAGAGTGATGACTAGGAGGCATATTCCACATGCAGTGTGTTAGAATATTCTTAGTACATACAGTAGAGCCGAAAACAGTAAACTGTCTGAGCCCACAAAAAATCTGGAAATGATTTCTGAACATAGCTTTCAATACTAATTTGGATGAACAGAAAGCATTGAAGTCCAGCAGAAACGGTATTCCAAAACAAGGAATTCACTCCTCTTCTCTGAACGAAAGTTGAATAGCGACTCTCTATCATTGGAGACAGGCATTGAAATGCGCGTTTGACCCATGTTTGTTTTCAAATCATCATACATACTAGTAGTAACACTTGCCGCCGGACATGATTAATTTCCAATCTCAATCTTAGAAAGTTCAACCGTATTTCTACAAAGCACACTAGACAGTGAAACCTCAACAACTACTACACATAAGTTCATGGAATTTTTGTCATGACAGCATCGTGCACGGTTCATTATTAGCACAAAAGTCACAGCAGGGGATTAGAATAATCAGCTAGAATCTGCAGCAGCACATGAGGCTGCCTGCAAGAACATGACATGCTGACGCGGAAGCATCTGAAACGGAAGGACTGATAATAATTGGAGGGGGTGGGAAGGATGTAACGGATCTTACCGCCCAGAGCGGCGGCACGGCGACGCGGTGGGTGACGGCGAGCCAGACCCAGCCGTATCCGACGAGGTTCTGCGCGGCGCCGATGAGGAGCGCGGCCCAGAGCGGCAGTATGGCGCAGAGCGTGCCGGCGAGGAAGCCGACGCTGTCGCCGAGGTCTTTGGCGACGCCGAGGCTGGCGACCTGGCGCTGGTTGTACCCGAGCGAGGCCTTGATCACCGGCGAGAGGCTGCCGAACAGGTAGCCGACCCCGGCGACCGACTGCATCCACATGGCCGCCACGAACACCAGCCACCGGTTCCGCAGGAACCCCCGCACCCGGCTCCCGCCCTCCGCCATCGCTGCGCGCGCGAGACCAGAGTGGTCCGAACTCCGAACAGAGCAGCAGGCCCCAAGAATCTGATAATGCGAGAAGCTGAACTCAGTCAGCCAAGAGATGAACGGGGTTGGGATAAGAAGGAGAAGCTGTCCTCCTCCGGCCAGTCAGTCAAGCCCGACGGCTTCTCGGGGGCAAGCCAAGAAAGAGCTGGACTGCGCCGCGAGGAACCGAAGTGACGACGACCCTTGAGGAGGAGCCGCGGATCGAGATGCGGAACCAGCAACGATCTTCTCCGCTGTCGTTATTTATCCCTGATAAGAACGTGTGTCCGGCCGTGCTGGAATGACTGGGGGCCGAGCAAGTTGGGAAAAAGAAATCGGGATTGAGCTCGAGCGTTTTTTCTTAATCTGGAGGCGGTGGGTCGTAGGCCCGCGTGGCGATGGCGAGAGGGGGGCAAGGCGACAAGCCCGGACTTTGACGCGACGCTGTGCGCCCAACTTTTCCTCCGGTGCGCGGCCGATGGGCACAGCAGGCAGCCACGACGCTGATCGCGGAGTGACGGTGATGCGCATCGTGGGGGACAACGATGAGGCGAGGTGAGAGTGAGACGACGCCACGACGAGGCCAGGCGAGGCATGTGTGGATGGGTATTGGGTGGGCGGCGGCGCTGGACAAGGCCCATCTCGCGACCGCCGAGATCTGTGGGTTCGTCCACGAGTGTGCTGTCGGGGGCAGCGGTGGCGGAAAATTCCAACGCAGGGGACGGGATGGGGCCCGAGAAATGTCCGCTCGCGGGTGATTTAATCGGCCTACGTTTGTTCCGTTTTTTTTTTTTTTTTGAACGGATAAGGCCCCGAAGGGCCTGGAGCATTCTATTCCAGCGGAGGGTGTACAATTACAAGGAGGCAAACAGAGAAAGCAGAAATTACAACTAAGCCCCTCAAATTTGCAAGCAACACCCTAAAAAAGATTGCCAAAAAGCAATCAAGCCCTTGAACTGGCTGGCGACGGCTCCGTGGCGCCATCCCGCCTCCAACCGGACGAGACCACTTGGCGCGCAGGAGGCATAAATGCCGCTGTGAGCCGCAGAAGAGCCTCAAGCGAGGTTGAACATGCTCAAGCATATGACGATGCCGAGCGCGGTGCCACCATCTTGGCCTCGATAGCGGCGGATCGAGGCCGACGCTTGGAACACGATGAGCTCATGCTCCAGCAGCTCCGGAGGCATGTATAACGCCCAAAGAAGCGGGCAGAGCAGAGGTCGCAGAAGGAAGATCCGCTCAATCTCGCCACCATGGCGAGCAAGAAGCGCATAACTCCTCGATCCGACTCGTACCACCCCCGCTATCGCCATCTCCAGAAGCAGCAGCAGGACAACGCCGACGCCATAAATAGCTCTCCTCTCGCCGCCACGGCCAGAGAGGCCTATCACCGCCGCACCACTTCGCCTCACCCCCGCCACCACGGCCATGAGGGCTCAATGGCATGCCACCATCAAGAATCAAGAAGGCTCCTAAGAAGCCCATTATTCGAGGAGCCGTCGCCTTCCGACCATCGTCATCCGCCCCACCACCGGAGCACCGCGACGAGGAGAATAAAGAAAGATACGCCAGATCTTGGGCAAAAGATCTAGACATCCGCTCCCGGCAGAACGCCAGACGACGGCAAGAAGCCGCACAACCCTACTGCAAGACAACCTACATCTAAACCTAAAGCCGGCGCCTCTCCATGTCCACCTCCAGCCGGCTATTCCGACGGAGGGGACGATGGATCGGCCCGGAAAGCACGGGAAGACTCTCAAGGTGGGTGCCTCTAGAAACGTGCGGAGGTGGGGGGTGGGAACTGACTCCTACGTTTGTTCCGTTGGGGACGCGCGCGCGGTGTGCCTAGCGTCATTCGACGCGACGTGGCCTGTTTCTTCTCTCAGCCACTATCGAAAACCATAGTTGTGACATTTTGCATGACCCCATCCATTTCGCAATTACACTTTGATATCGATATAAAAAAAATGTGCCATGAAAATTATATTATTAGTACAAATGTGAATTTGATGATATTAAGAACATTATCCATATTTCGTGGGTTAAAGTTGAAAGAATCGTACGGCCACATAGAGAGGGGTTGAATAGGTGCTACTTCAAATTTTACTCTTTTTTATGGTAGGGTTTGACACAAAAGATAAATTCTCTAGATTATGCAACTACGATGAATTTACCTATATGTCAACCTAGCACAAACACAAAGCAAGAACAAGATAAATAAAGTGCGGTAAATGATGGAAGTAATCAAAGTGGAGCACGTGGAGACACAAGGATTTGTTTTCCGCAGTTCCTTCCTTTTGAGGTGAAGTACGCCTGCGTTTGAAGAGGAGGTGGTTTTGAACCACCAATGCCACGAGAGGTCTCCCTTGTTTTCCGGTGAACCTCACCCCAAAGGGTTCGATTCACCTCTTCCACTATATCGGCAATCGAGGTGGAAGCCGACACCTTTACAACAAGTTCGAGCCACACATTCATAACTTAATTGGAAGGCCCCGAATGGAAGCAAGCTGTCACACAATCAAAGACAAGCTTGTAAGAACCAAATCAAGAACTAGGGTTTCTAATGAAACACTAGAGCAAGGGGCCCTCAAGTGAATAAGGGGATCTGAAGATCTCTCTTGGTGAAGCTATAGATCAAGGCCTCCTCCTTCGATTCTCCAAAGATCAACGACTTTGGATGGTTGGATGAAAAGATCTTGGTGATTTGGTGGCTCAAATGGTGGGGGACTTATATTCTGGAATGAGCTGCTAGAGGAAGGGGATGAAGTCCCCTATTTATAGCCCCTCGGATTGTGAATCGTTTTCTGACTGTTGGAGAAAGTTTCACACCGGAGACTCCGGTCTATAGATCGGAGACTCCGGTCTATAGATCGGAGACTCCGGTCTGACCTTGATGCACACCGGAGACTCCGGCCAATCTCTGGTCCAACTCCGGACCACCATACAGAATGTCCCAGCTAAGGTAGATAAGCTCACCCCAGAGATTTTTCAGTGACTCCGGTCTCAAGCACACCAGAGACTCCGGTGTTTACACATCGGAGACTCCGGTTTGGGAGGATGCACCGGAGAATCCAGTCTGGCTCCTGTCCATCTCCGGAGTAGTATACAGAAGGTCCCATGCATATTTCTGGAGGCCCCTCCGGGGACTTTGGGGGAAACTCTGGTCTAGAATTCCCTAAAAATTGTAGTTGCTTGCAGGGACATTTCCATAGGGCTAAAGACTTTTCATTATATCATCCTGTAAACATTAGCACACTGAAAAATAATCTACAAGTTGTTAACGAACACCAAAATTGATTAAGACAATAAATGTCCTTTCAATCTCCCCCTTTTTGGTGTTTGATGACAACAAGTGATTTTGCATGGAAATCACACAAATGAGATATAACAATGCTCCCCCTGACGATGTGCAATAAGATAAACAAGTAAATCATGCAAGTCAGGTAATAGATACTAAACAGATAGTTCTGACGATTACAATAACATAGGACCATAACATGTCCTCACACAGATAGTATCTCACAAACCAAAGAAGCAAAGCAAATGTTCGAGTTTTAAATGATAATGATAGAAAGGCCAAATTCCAAATTCCCAGCCCATGCAAATCCCTATGACAATGTCTTCTCCCCCTTTGGCATCGAAACGCCGAAAAGGGAAAAGACCTAAGCTAGTGCCCCAAGAGATCACTTGTAGTCATCGTCGTCGTCCTCCTCATCCTCATCCTCATCATACTCATAGTCATCATCACCACCTGAAGTTGCAGGCCCTTTGCCGTGAGGGCGAGAAGATGATGTGCCCTGAGAAGCAAACCCAAAAGTGACCTCAGAAAATATCTTCCAGTACACAAGTTTGTCCCGCTGGGCATTCCAATCCCCAAACGAGAGCGTGTAGTCAGACTCAGTGGATGGTTGAGCACCATGCTCATCTGTGTACTCATCTCCTCCTTCCTCTTCATCCTATACACCTTGAGCTTTAATCTCCTTGAGAAGTTTCTCAATGCGGCGGTTTCTCTTGTAGGAGGCTTGTTGTTCTTTGCAAATGTCCACATTCATGCAATAGAGGATCTTCTCCCAAAAGAAGGCCTTCTTGACCTTGTCCTGGGCATACTCACGAGACATGGGTGGCATGGGTGCATTGGAGGCATTCTTCCTTCGATAGCCCCTAGGAGGAGTGGGAGCCCGCTCGGTCAGAAATCTCATCGTCATCATCAGCATGTGAGAGTCTAGGGGCTGGCCCCATGTGTCCTTTCTTCTGGAGAGACACAAGTGCATGCTCCACAAGATTGGGATGCAAAGCAAGTGGTGAACCATGAGCCTGGGTGTTGATGAGCATCATGAAAAGTGGTGCATATAGAGGAGACCTCTTGTAGAGAATGTCATGATGCATCTCCTCAAAGATGAAATCCATGATGTCTATACCAAAACCTTCAGCATCAGGACGAGCACAGTAAATCTTGTGAGTATGGTGGAGTAAGTTGACCAATCCACATCTAATGGCATCATCATTTCCAGCACTGGGTAAAATGGTCTGGCAGAAAATCCTCAACATCAGGTTGTAGAGGGGCTTGAGGCCCTTGGACTCACCCATAATACCCTTGTTGTCATATAGTGGTGCCAGCTTGTTATTGTTCTCACCTAGAGACGCAGAATGCATGCGGTGCCCAACATGGGTGGACACCCCCTGAAAAGTCTCATGGATGGCATTGGCAAAGTCAAAGAAGGTTGCAGTGCAATGGTGATTTCCTGTCATCCAAGTCATTGTTCTTGCTTGATCAGTCCCAAACACCACTATGGCATAGAATCGCTGAACAAAAGTTATGTTGTAGTTCTCACGGAGCTCCATCAGCCCATGCAGCCCAAGCTTCTCAGAGATCCAAATAGCATTAGCAAAATAAGAGCTGGCACGCATCTGCTCGATATCCATGTACTTCTGAGGACAAACTGGGGAGTTGGTGAGCTTGCGGTAAATGTCTTGCATGAACACTAGTTTCTCCTTCCTCCAGAAACATGGGTCATCGCTGGTCCGAGGCAAGTCATAAAACTGCGTCTTGCACAGCTCACGGTACTCCTTCTTCGACATACGAGCCAAGGACTGCAGATTATCATACTTTGCCCTCTTTTCCCGATTTTCTTCCTCAATGCGTTCATGCTCCCTCCTCATAAAGGCAGCATCTCTGGCCTGTTGTTTCTGGTTGGACGGGGGAATAACATACCAACCTTCTGCCTCATCAAACTGCGGATCAACCCTCCTTGACTTGGACTTGGTGCGAGGGGGACGACAAGAACCAGAGCCACCTGTGAAAATTGAAGGAGGGGGTAGCATGGAGGTAAGCATATATGTCCCGGAGATGATAACAATACCCTCAAACCGTTGTTGGATATGGGAGATACAAACCACACCGGAGTCTCCGCAGTGCACACCGGAATCTCTGGTCTCAGCCAGAATCTCTGGCCTGAAGGTCCGATGTCCCCGGCCTGGAGGACCAGAATCTCTGGTCTAGAGATTCAGGTTTGCACTAGGAGGTTGTGGGTGGCATTGCACTAACATATCGAGCAATGATTTGAGACTAATGTGATAGTGTGCACGCATACAAGTGTTTCTAGTGAGCAAAATCAGTACAAACTCCAAAATACACGAAGGGGATGAACCCTAAGTTCATGAGGAGAAAAGAGGTACCAGATCTATCCATTGGACAGATTCCACCGGTGGGAAGGGACCAAGGGTGGAGAGGTTGGAGTTGGCCGGCGGCACGGCGGATCCCGAGGGCTTCAAGACCTCCGGGGAGGCTATTTGGAGGAGGAGGCGACGGGTGAGAGAGGAGAAGTCGAGGGTGGAAGAAGGAAACTGTCTGTTTCACTTCACCCCGGCCTCCCTTAAGTCAGGACCGAAAAACCGTCTAGACCGGAGACTCCGGTTCGCTAGACCGGAGACTCCGGTGTGGGTACACCGGAGACTCTGTCCCTCTTCGACCAAAACGCTAGGTATAGGTGTATTGGGAACATATATGAGATATAGAGGGTTTGTTGCAAGGGAAAGGCTTGGGTTAAGATGCCAAACTATGAGGAATCAATGAAAACCGTAAAAATCCAAGAGAATTTTCAATAAAGCTTCAAATAAAATGAACCAAGAACCAACTCTTCAACAAGAAGAGGGCAATGGACGATGCCATCATGTAAGAGTTGGTGGCATGACACCGCGAAGAATTATCCTTGGGTTCATAGCCACTACTCATCAATGAAGCTCACATATCACAAAATGATATTAAGATAATTGATTTTCTTAATGTTGGCATTATGGGGGGAGGGATAGTCCAATGTATTAGGACCGCACTCCCCCTATCTCCATGTCTGCATCTAAACACAATAGGAGTCAAGACATAGGTGAGAATGCAAGCTAATCAATTCAATCTCCTTGAATCAATGATGTTTAGTTCATTCCTCAAATAACAAAATCTTGCTTCATCAAGTGGCTTCGTGAATATGTAGGCAAGTTGGTCTTTGGTTGAAACATAGGCTAGCTCAATATCTCCTCGAGCAACATGATCTCTAATAAAGTGATGACGGATCTCAATATGTTTTGTCCTTGTATGATCCACCGAGTTGTAGGCAATCTTGATAACACTTTCATTGTCACATAGAAGTGGCACTTTGTCACAAGGGACACCGTATTCCTTTAAAGTTTGCCTCATCCATAGCAATTGAGTGCAAGCACTAGCAGCAGCCACATATTCAGCTTCGGCGGTGGAGAGAGATATGCAATTTTGCTTCTTAGAAGACCAACATACCAAGGACCTACCAAGAAATTGGCAAGCCCCAGAGGTTGATTTTTTATCATACTTATCACCAGCCCAATATGAATCCGTGTACCCACAAAGAGAGAATGTTGAACCTCTAGGATACCAAATACCATAGTTTGGAGTATGAACCAAATATCAAAATATTCTCTTGACCGCAATCAAGTGGCTTTATTTAGGATCCGCCTGATATCTTGCACACACTCCTACACTTAACACAATATCGGGTCTAGATGCACAAAGGTAAAGCAAAGAACCAATCATAGATCAGTATACCTTTTGATCCACATCTTTACCATTTGGATTTAGTTCAAGATGAGTCTTTGTTGCCATGGGCGTAGGAGCTCCTAAAGGGAATATGCCCTAAGAGGCAATAATAAAATTGTTATTATAAGTATTCCAAGTATATGATAGATGTTTATTTTGCATGCTATAATTGTATTAATACGGAAACTTTAATACATGTGTGTTTAATAAACAAATAGAAAGTTCCTAGTTATGCCTCTCTTAGAAACTAGCTCGTTGATTAATAAGATGATCAAGGTTTCCTGATCATGGACATTGGATGTTGTTAATAACAAGGTCACAACATTGTTGGAATGATGTGATGAACATTCATCCAAAGTATAACATTACGATCAAAGTCATTGTGTTTGTATTGCTATAACATCATACGAAGTAATCCTAATCCTTATACCATGAGATCATGTCAATCACTAATACTAGAAGAGTATCTTGATAACATCAAACGTCACACCGTAACAGGGTGACTATAAAGGTGGGTTTAGTGCTATGAAGGTGTTATGTAGAGGCTCATGGATCAAGAGTAGAATTTGTCCATCCCAATGATGGATAGATATACTCTGGGCCCTCTCGGTGATATAACAATAGTTAGCTTGCAAGCAAGTGATTTGATCACTAGAATGTTATATCACGGGAACGAGAAAAGAGTGCATGTCGATAACGAGATCAAACTAGGTATGGAGATACCGATGATCGAATCTCGGACATGCAATATATCGCGAGACAAAGGGATTAAGTTACTAGCGTAAAAGGTTCTCACGATCACAAATTCATCGTTGAATGTGTGGGAGTCAGTATGGATCTCCAGGTCCCGCTTCTGATTATTGATCCGAGAAGGGTATCGATCATGTCTGCATTATTCACGAACCGTAGGGTGATACACTTAAGGTATACCAACACCATTTGGAGCAAATATGTTCTAGACGAAAGAATTACAAAGCATAGGAATTATTTTAATAGACACCAGAATTGTTTTGAGTGAAATTGCTGAAATTGTTTCTGCATGTGAAATTGAATAGTAGCAAGGGGTTTTATGTGAATGTTTTTTAATTAATGTGATTGACAAAATTCTGAATAAAATAAAAGGAGTTTTATTTAATGAGATATTACATTAAATTTGGTGGAAATTTAATGGTAATTTGAGTTGGATTTTTAGTGGAGAAAATAGAGAGGCAATTTGTGAGTGGGAGCTCCACTCACATGAATGGAGGGAGGGGTAGGGGCAGCACCCATGCGCCGGCCACCCCCTTGGGATGCCTCCTCCTCCTATATAAATCACCCTCTCCCTCTCTCTCACTCGAACATCCTCGTGAAGGATCTATCCCCCTCTAGAATTATTTCCCCATGGTATCGGACTAGCGAGATACATGTTCCCAGTGGCTTTTCGTCAGGAAGGAGTTGCCGATTCCGCTGCATTGCTAGAGCAAGGAGGCGGAGGTTGTTCGGTGGATTGAACGTGTGTGTGATCACGGATGTGCTGCTAATTTGCGGCGCTGGACTTCTTCCCGATCTTGAGATCAGCAAGCGTTCGACTACATCATCCATGAGTACACAACCTTGTTAAACTTTGTCGGTCTACAAGGGTATGTTCTTTATGGATGTATATCCACCCGTTGCTTGTATCTAGTAGATAGATCTTGGTGTTTAGTAGTTCCCATAATAGAATTTTTTTCTATGTTGCGAACCCAACAGTGGTATTAGAGCCGGATCTATGCATAAATGCTTTGCACGGGTAGTACACATATGAGTATGTGGACGATGATGATCATGTTATTGCTTCTTGTTTGTACTTTCGATATTAGTGGCATAGTGGGATGAAGCGGCCTGGACAAACTTTACATGTCCTCACACATGAGACCTGTTCCACGCTTGACATGCAACTAGTTTTGCATAAGTGGCTAGTGGGTGTCTATCTCTCCTACTATAGTCAATATCTGATTTACATCGAGTTGCTAATAACTTAGTTATCATCATCGTGGTTCCATGTTCGTAGGTAAGAATGGTTCTATCTTCAAAAGACCTATGCCACCTAAAAATTGCTTTGGATAAATTATAAGCGTGTAGTTTAGATTGTTGCTGGGCTAGTGTCATGATATGGTAATGTTGTAAGTTTATGTATAGTTGATACTCTTACAACACACCTAACATGTAAGTTCCATAGTACTTGGCCTTACACACAAAGGAATAATAAAGATCATACCATGATGCACATGATAGTGATCAAGTCAAGAACTATATCATTTCACTTTTCACATATGATGTTTTTGCATCTTATATTGCTTGTTTGGCGTTTTAGTAGCATTATATGATGATCCCTCATTTAGATATCAAGATAAAAATGTGTTCTCCCTTAAGTATGCACCGATTATGTTTTGTCGCTTCAATACATCACGTGATGATTAGGTGTACTTGAATCCACGATCATATTTTGGGTGTAAGATAGTTTTACACACGCAAATACTAAGGATCTTACTTAGCGAGCCTAGCATGTACAGACATGGCCTCGGAACACGGACTGAAAGGTTAAGCATGAGTCATATATTTGATATGATGCCCATATAGATGATCGCCTTTGAAACTACACCGACTCACGTGATGATCGGACTTGGTGTAGTGGATTTGGTTCATGTAATCACCAAAAAGACACGAGCGATGTTGTTTTTGAGTGGGAGTTTATTCATAATTTGGATTAACTGAACTCAATCTATCATAGACTTAGTCTAAACTTTACAAATTCTGTTGTAGATGGCACCACCTGCTTTTAATTTCAATGTGTTCATGGAGAAAGAGAAACTTCCCTCGAATGGTACTAACTTTACCGACTGGGCCATGAATTTGAGGATTCTCCTCACTGTTGCACAAAAGCAATATGTGCTAGAAGTGTTGCTAGGCCCCCCACCACTTGATGATGCCCCTGACAAAGAAAAGGACGTCTATTTGACTCGTTAGGAGGACCATAACTTAGTTCATTGAGGCATATTGTATGGGCTAGAGCCAGAACTTCGAAAGCGTTTCGAAAAGGGCAATGCCTTTGATACAATGGGTGAATTGAAAATGATTTTCGATACCCATGTTGCCGTAGAGAGTTATAATGCTTCTGAAAAGTTATTTAGCTACATGATGGAAGAGAATAGCTCCATTAGTGAGCATGTACTCAAAATGTCTGGGTACGCCGATAAGATTATGTCCTAGCCTCAGAGGGAATAATGATTCCCATTGACTTAGGCATACATCATTTTCTCCAATCTCTCTCATCTAGCTACAAGAGCTTCGTGATGAACTATAACATGCAGGGCATGAAGAAGTCTCTCCCCGAGCTTCTATCAATGCTTAAGACTGCAGAGGTGGAGATCAAGAACATCAAGTGTTGATGATTAATAAGACCACCGGTTTCAAGAAAGACAAGAAGGGTAAACAAAAGGGAAAGAAGGGCGGCAAATCTGTTGCCGTGCCTAAAAAGAAATCCCGAACTGGCCCTAAGTATAATACCGAGTGCTATTATTGTAAGGGGACTGGCCATTGGAAGCACAACTGCCCCAAGTATTTGGCAGACAAGAAGGCCGGCAAGGCAAACAAAGGTATATATGATATACATGTTATTGATGTGTACTTGAATAGTAATCGCAGTAGCACCTGGGTATTTGATATCGGATCGGTTGCTAATATATGTAACTCGAATCAGGGGTTGTGGAACAAGCGACCGCTAGCAAGGGGTGAGGTCATGATGCGTGTTAGCAATGGATCAAAAGTTGTTGTGATCACCGTCGGAACGTTGCCTCTCCACTTACCATCGAGATTAGTTATAAACCTAAATAATTGTTATTTGGTGCCTGCACTGAGCATGAACATTGTATCCGGATCATGTTTGATGCGAAGTGGTTATTATTTTAAATATGAAAACAATGGTTGTTCGATTTATATGAATGATATATTTTATGGTCATGCACCTATGATGAATGGTTTATTTCTATTGGATCTCGATAATAGTGTTATACATATTCATAATATTGATGCTAAAATGATTAAACTTAGTGATGATATATCTGCATATATGTGGCACTGCCGTCTAGGTCATATTGGCGTTAAACGCATGAAGAAACTCCATTCAGATGGACTTTTGGAATCACTTGATTTCGAATCATTTGATACATGTGAGCCATGCCTTATGGGCAAGATGACTACAACGCCATTTTCCGGTTCAATGGAACGGGCGATAGATTTATTGGAAATCATACATACTGATGTATGTAGTCCAATGAGTGTGTTGGCGTGAGGTGAATATCGTTATTTTGTCATTTTCACGGATGATTTGAGTAGATACGGGATATATATTTGATGAAACACAAGTCTAAAACCTTTGAAAAGTTCAAGGAATTTCAGACTCAAGTGGAAAATCATCATAATAGAAAGATCAAATTTCTATGGTCCGGCCGTGGAGGTGAGTATCTAAGTTACGAGTTTAGCGCACATATGAAAGGGTGGAATAGTTTCACAACTCACACTCACCGGAACACCACAACGTAATGGTGTGTCGAAACATCGTAATCGTACTTTATTAGATATGGTTCGATCTATAATGTCTCTGGCTGACTGGCCACTATAATTTTGGGGTTATGCACTAGAAACCGCTGCATTCACTTTAAATCAGGCACCATCTAAATCCGTTGAAAATACATCGTATGAATTATGGTTTGGAAAGAAATCTAAGATGTCATTTCTTAAAGTTTAGGGATGCGATGTTTATGTGAAGAAACTTCAGCCTGATAAACTTGAACCCAAAGCGAAAAAATGCGTCTTCATAGGATACCATAAGAAAACTATTGGGTATTTCTTCTATCATAGATCCGATGGCAAGGTTTTCACTACCAAGAATGGATCCTTTCTAGAGAAAGACTTTCTCACGAAAGGTGTGTGTAGTCGGAAGGTAGAACTCAAAGAGGTGAACCTTCTCTTCATGAAATGGAGAGTAGCACAGCGCCAGAAATTGTTATGGAGTTGACTTCATCGATTGAAGAGGGAACTAATGATAATGATCATAAAACTACAAAAGAGAATACTACCGAACCTCGCAGGTCAAGTAGGACACGTGCAACTCCTGAACTATACGAAAATCCTGTTATGAATTTCATGGTTGATGAAATAGATGACCCTGCAACATATGAAGAAGCGATGATGAGCTCGGATTCAAACAAATGGCTAGAAGCCATGAAATCCGAGATGGAATCCATGTACGAAAACCAGATTTGGACCTTGGTGGACTTACATCACGACCGAAAGGCTGATGACCCACATGTATAGGGGATCGCAACAGTCTTTGAGGGTAGTATTACCCAATTTATTGATTTGACACAAGGGAATCCAAAGAATACTTGCAAGCCTTAACAACTGAGTTGTCAATTCAGCTGCACCTGGAAATAGTTCTTGCTCACAAAATTTTATCAGTGGCAACAGTTTTATAGTAGCAATAGCAAAGTAACAACAGCAGTAGAACAAGAGCAATAGTAACAGTAGTAGCAAACAGTATGATATGAGTGCGGTAGGCACAGGGATGGATGGACGGGTGTTGCATGGACGAGTCTAAACATGTAACTTCAAGATCTAGGGAAATTGCAGATAAATAAGATAAAGCATCCAAGTACTAAACAATCATAGGCATGTGCTCCATATATAGTCATGCGTGCTCGCAATGAGAACTTGCACAACATCTTTTGTCCTGCTAGCGCGTTGCAGCGGGGCCTCAAGGGAACTACTGGCAATTAAGGTGCTCCTTTTAATAGAGCACTAGAGCAAATCATTAACACTACATGAACACATGTGATCCTCACATCATAGCCATCCCCTCAGGTTGTCCTAGTTTCTATCACTTCGGGGCCTTTGGATCCGGACAATGATATGTGTACACAACTTGCAGATAATATCACAAACAATACTATCATAATGATTCAATAATAAGTCCAGATCTGAGATCATGGCACTCGGGCCCTAGTGACAAGCATTAAGCACAACAAGTTGCAACAAAGTCAAATAGCACCAATAGAGATACTAGGCACCATGCCCTAACAATCTTATTTGATTACATGATAGAACTCATCCAATCCCTACCATCCCCATAGCCTACAGAGGGGTATCACTCACTCATGGATGAGGGAAACATGGATGGTTGATGGAGAGGCGTTGGTGATGATGATGGCGATGATCCTCTCCAAATTCCCAACCCGTCAGGGTGCCGGAACAGAGTTTCTGGTTCCGAATCACGGTTTCTGATGGTGGAGGCACAGCGAAACTCTTTCTGGAAAAATGTCGAAATAACCCTGTCAGTTTTTAGGTCAATAGGCATCTTATAGGCGACGAGGGAGCCCGAGGGGGTGCCTGGGGCAGCCACACACCCTCTAGGCGTGGGCTGGGCCCACCCGCGTGGCAGGGGGTGTGCCCCCCAGGGCTCCACTCCGTCTCGTATTCTGGCTCCATGGATCTTCTGGTGAAATAGGATTTTTGGCATATTTTCCGGGATATTTCCTGATAGTTGATTTTCTTCACAAAAACTAGACACCAAGGTAATTCTGCTGAAAACAGCGTCAGTCCATGTTAGTTGTATCCAAATCACACAAGTTTAGAGGAGAAACAATGGCAAAAGTGTTCGGGAAAGTAGATACATTTTGGATATATCAACTCCCCCAAGCTTAGCTTATTGCTTGTCCTCAAGCAATTCAGTTGAAAACTGAGTGCGATAAAAGAACTTTCACAAACACATTTGCTTCATATGATGTATATATTCTTAGCACAGGAGTAGACACTTAGACAATTCATAATAAGGAGTATGCAACTAAGTCTACTCAATAGTCATTGCAAGCTATGAAGAGAAACCAACTCAATAATAATAAGTAGCATGGAACATAAACGTAAGCAACATTGCAATGCTCATAATAAGGTATGATAGAGTGGTATCTCGCTTGCCTTTGTTTGTAGAGCACAATATAAATGTCAAGGCACCTCTGAAGTTTACATGAAGACTAGAAGTAAAGATATCAGAGATACAAGCATCAAAGTCATGACATAATTAACCAAGTTTTGAGACAAGCACATTACACCAAGAATGACAACTATGCTCTCAAGAAGGTGCTCATAGAATAAGTGATGACTCAACAAGGAAGTGAAAAGGTTTTTGAAAAGTTTGAAAGGTTTCCAAATGTTGAAAGTAAGGTACTCATTAGCTTTGAGATCTCATTGCCCTATCATAGGCATCTTTATATGGTTAAGGTAAAAGTGAGGTCCAATATGAGTTATATGCTTAACAGACCATAAACTGGAAATCTCATGTCCCTTGAGTACGAGGGCCGCTCCTCATGCTACTCAACTTTAGTCACCTATAAGTTCTTGTCATCGTAAATACATGTGTATCATAGAGAACCGTCAACGGGGTACCCCTTGCACATGATACCGGAGCTATCTCGTGATCAAAATGACAAGGCAAGCAGACAATGAGCATCTCAGCGATCTTTTATTTGCTATTTCCATAGGTTTTTATTGAGGATGGTTCACAGATTGCTCATTATAGTTATGCTGCAAGTTTCCACCATGATTAGGCATGGCTTAGGCTAGCGGCCCAGGCGTTTCTCTAACACACACACACACACACATATATATATATATAACTCCATGAACTCACAAGCTCCCCTTTTATTTCACACCGACGACATCCGCAAACAAAAGAGCATGATATCAACTGGATATGTATCCATAAGTGTTGAAAGAATTCTCCATGACAACACGTTTCTACTAACTCCCAACCTATAATTTGCAAGCATATAACTTTCACGGATAGTCACAATGGTTCAAGTTTATTAAGTGCAAGAAATAAAGTGTGCCATCAAGTTTGTGAGAGCTTTACTAACTAACTTTCTCAAAACATTCAAACATTTGATTTGGAAGAAAATCGAGGCATAATGAATATGCACTGAATAATAAATAATGCTAGTAGTAGGTATGGTGGACACTATTGGCAATAATGGTTTTGGGGAGTTGGATGCACAAGTAGAGCACATCCCCAGTGCAAGTGAAGGCTAGCAATAGAGAGGGAGCGACAAACGAGAGAACAATAACTGCCATAATCATGCTTGCAACAAAACAAGACTAATTATGGCATGAAAGTCATATAGGAACTCTGAGGCAAAATAAATCATCGAGGCTTACTGACTATGGTTTAGTCATATGCATGCGTGAGCATGTGCCAAGTCGATTCACATGAAACATTCAGAGGAGGATACCACAATATCATACCAAGTTATGAATAGAACAATGTAAGAAAACATTCATATAACATGCTACAAACTATTTGCAAGCTGGGGCTGATCATAAGAGAGCAAGAACTACTAAGCATCCATAAATAACATACACCTTACATGAACAGACTAAGCATGCTCACAATGATGAGTATATGTACAAAAATGAAAACCAATAGAGTTCGTTACCAGCCTCTTACCACACCTCAAGTTGTCTTAATCTTCATTATTGCCCTTCACTTGTGTGACTTGAATAATAACATGAAACCAAACTCCACGGAGTACTGTTGAACTCTGCAAAGAACTTCACAAAACCCAAAGAAGAACAACAAATATTTTTGGTGTTTTCGATTTTTAGAGCAAACACACAAAGCAAAACCAAACAAAGCAAAATCTTTTTGGATTTTTCTTTAAGGCAAACCAAAGCTAAAAATCAAAGAAATAAACCAAGAGAAAAAACGAAAATATTTTTTCGTATTTTTGTGTTTTGATAAAGCAGAAACAAAAACCAAAAAGAAAGCGAAACATGGATATACAATGAACCGACGAAACATGATATATGGATGAATGTGATGTCGGTGTACCTCTCCCCAAGCTTAGGCTTTTGTCCAAAGTGGGGCTCAACTCCATGGTGACCAAGAAGGTGCACCTCCGTAATACGATGAAGAGGTCCCTTTGTCCTGGTATGAGCTCGAGGACTCCCCCGTGTAGTGGACAGAGGGGTCGTATGAGGGCGCGTCCCCCCTAATAGTGTCCATGGAAGCCAAGAATGCGCAGCTTCTCGTCCATATCCTCCTTGGAGCGTGACAAAGGTACCTGGGAAATACTAAACAAAGTGGTTTGGGGCAGAGGAATCTCTCTCTTCCCCGTCAGTAAACAACATTCTATAAACCAGACTCTCAAGGGCAGAGCCAGCAGTGATAGAGTGATGCGCTTTCATGGCAGCTAAGTCAAGCCTCCGAGGATCCAAAACTGTATCATTTGGATCAACAGAAAGGTCTAAAGCAGCAACAACACGTGCAACAATAATTCCTCCATAAATGAGTCCCTTAGCAGCTAAGCGACGAGCAATGAGAGAACCAAGATTGTACCTGGTTTCATTGTTGAGTGCAGCACCTAGGAAGGCCAAATGATAGTCATAAATATTGCTAGTGTTCTCCCTACCAAGAAAACTGGTGGCAAGATAATAAGCAAAATATCTGATAGCTGGTAGTTGAATATTTCTTATCTTTCCCCGCTGGGCTCTACGGTTATCATCATTAGTTATCCCGCGGTAGAGCTCCAACAAATCAGCGGGTTGAGCTGGAATATTTTTCATCGTCCCAGTTGTGCCAACACCCAAGATTCCACAAAATCTCTTCAATGTCATGGAGAAAGGCCTGTTATAGATTTTGAAAGACACATCTAGCTTGAAGGGGCTATTAGAAAAAGAGAAACTCTCCATAAAGGTTTTAGTGAGCGTAGCATACTACACACTATCATCCTGCATATAACTCGTTAATCCAACCCTCCGAACTAAGGTTAGGAAATCATTGAGAATCCCTGCAGCCCGCAAAAAGGTAGGACAAGGAAAGGTGGAAGGGTGCGCATCCCCCTTATCTCCCTCGTCGCCAAATCGCGGTGTAATGAGATCCTCATTATATGAGGGCCTGGCTCGGGAGGATGATCTTGAAGGCCATGTCCCCCTAGGTGCATCACTCTCAAATATTTCACCATAGGTGTGGTTATCCATGACCCCTTTTTTTGAAAATTTTAGATAAACATCAAACCAAGTGATTTCCAAGTTGATAAATGATGATAAACTACTATAGGAACTTGCTAGAGGGATACACATGCATCAAAATGAAATATATAAACATAGAACAAGCATGCAAGCTCACACAACCTGACATCTATAGTAGCAAAATACTCAAGATACAATTTACCAATCACAAATCTAATTGGACAAGCGGAGGAGGCACATACCAAGGAGCAATCCCTCCAAAAATCGGTAGCAAAGATGGGCTGAGCAAGGAGATCGAAAATCGGGAGCAAAAACAGCAGGAACTCGAGCTTGAGAAATTTTTCCGGTGTTTTTTGGGAGAGAGAAAGAAGTGGCTAGGAGGAGACAACTTGGAGGGGATCAGGTGGGTCCCACCCATGCCAGGCGCGCCCCTAGGGCTGTCCGCGCCACCAGGGATGGATAGACAGACGTTTCATAGACGAGTCTAAACATGTAACTTCAAGATCTAGGGCAATTACAGATAAATAAGATAAATCATCCAAGTACTAAACAATCATAGGCATGTGCTCCATATATAGTCATGTGTGCTCGCAATGAGAACTTGCACACCATATTTTGTTCTGCCAGCCCGTTGCAGCGGGGCCTCAAGGGAACTACTGGCAATTAAGGTGCTCATTTTAATAGAGCACCGGAGCAAAGCATTAACACTCCATGAACACATGTGATCCTCACATCACAGCCATCCCTTCAGGTTGTCCCAATTTCTATCAATTCGGTGCCTTTGGATCCAGACAATGATATGTGTACACAAATTGCAGATAAGATCACAAACAATACTATCATAATGATTCAATAATAAGTTCAGATCTGAGATCATGGCACTCGGGCGCTAGTGACAAGCATTAAGCACAACAAGTTGCAACAAAGTCAAATAGTACCAATAGAGATACTAGGCACCATGCCCTAACAATCTTATTTTGTTACATGATAGAACTCATCCAATCCCTACCATCCCCATAGCCTACAGCGGGGGATTACTCACTCATGGATGAGGGAAACATGGATGGTTGATGGAGAGGCGTTGGTGATGATGATGACGATGATCCTCTCCAAAATCATCGTCCCGACAGGGTGCCAGAATGGAGTTTCTGGTTCCAAATCACGGTTCCTGGTGGTGGTGGCGCAACGGAACTCTTTCTGGAAAAATGTCGAAAACCCCCCTCGGTTTTTAGGTCAAGTGGCATCTTATAGGCGAAGAGGGATACCGAGGGGGTGCCTAGGGCAGCCACACCCCCTCCAGGTGCGGGCTGGGCCCACCCGTGCGGCAGGGGGTGTGGGGCCCCCAGGGCTCCACTCCGTCTCGTATTGGGGCTCCGTGGATCTTCTAGTGAAATAGGATTTTTGGCATATTTTCTGGAATTTTTCCTGATAGTTGATTTTCTGCACAAAAACTAGTCACCAAGGTAATTCTGCTGAAAACTGCGTAAGTGAGTGTTATTTGTATCCAAATCACACAAGTTTAGAGGAGAAACAATAGCAAAAGTGTTCGGGAAAGTAGATACGTTTTGGACGTATCAAAGGCCGTGGAGAACAAATGGATTTTCAAAAGAAAAACTAATGCTGATGGTAATGTAACCATCTATAAAGCTCAACTTGTCGCAAATGGGCTTCGACAAATTCAAGGAGTTGACTACGATGAGAAATTCTCTCCCGTAGCGATGCTAAAGACGGTTAGGATTATGTTAGCAATTGCTGCATATTTCAATTATGAGATATGGCAGATGGATGTCAAAACTGCGTTCCTCAATGGCAACATTGAAGAAGAGTTGTATATGATACAACCAAAGGGTTTTGTCGATCCTAAGGATGCTGACGAGGTGTGCAAGCTTCAGCGATCCATCTATGGATTGAAGCAAGCATCCTAGAGTTGGAATCTCCGCTTTGATGAGGTGATCAAAGAGTTTGGATTTGTCCAAACTTATGTAGAGGCTTGTATTTACAATAAAGTGAGTGGGAGCAATGTGGCATTTCTGATATTATATGTGGATGACATATTAGTAATTGGAAATGATATAGATCTTTTAAAAAGTGTTAAAAGTTATCTAAACAACAATTTTTTGATGAAGGACCTAGGTGAAGCGTCATACATATTAGGCATAAAGATCTATAGAGATAGATCAAGACGCCTGATAGGGCTATCACAGAGTACATACCTTGATAAGATTTTAAAGAAGTTTACAATGGACGAAAGTAAGAAGGGGTTCTTACCTAAGTTGCAAGGTGATAAGTCGGAAACGCATCTATAATTTTTGATGTTCCATGCTTGTTTAGTATCTACTTTGTTTTGCTTTGTCTACACTTTGAGGTGCTTTTTACATGTTTTCTAGTACTAACCTATTAACAAGTTGCCACAGTGCCAGTTGCCTGTTTTCTGCTGTTTTTGGTTCCAGAAAAGCTAGTAAGGAAATATTCTCGGAATTGGACGGGACAAACGTCAAAGTCAATTACTTTCCATGGGGAACAAGAAGTCTAGAGGGGAGACGGAGAGGCGTGCTAGGGCAGCCACACCTCCCCTAGGCGCGGGTGGGCCCTGCCCCGCACCTAGGTAGGGTGTGGGGCCCCTGGCCACCGCCTCGGCCTCCCCCTTCACCTATAAGAAGCCCCCGATGCAAAAACCCTAAAAGCCCCAATCAATATTCCACGAAACCTTCTGTAGTCGATGCCATCGTCGTTCCTAGATCGGGGGGAATGAAGTTCTTCCTGGCACCCAGTCGGAGGGAAGATCATCCCGGAGGCCTTCTCTCTGGTATGATGCGTGAGTAGTTCCACCTTGGACTATGGGTCCATGTAGTAGCTAGATGGTTGTATCTCCTCCTTTGTGCTTTCATGTATAGATCTTGTGAGCTCCGTTCATGATCAAGATCTAATCTATTTGTAATCATGCATGTTATGTTTGCGGGGATCCGATGGATATTGAGATTATTATGTTGGTTTGATTAATGGTTTTGTCTTTATGATTCTATCATGTCTGTGTTGTTTGTGATCTTGCATGCTCTCCGTTGTTAGTAGCTATCTTGGCCAAGTAGTTTCTAGTGACTCCAAGAGGGGGTATTTATGCTCGATAGTGGGTTCATACCTCTAGTTTCCAAGGGAAGTGACAGAAATCTCTTCGGTTGTAGATGTGCTGTTGCTACTAGGGAGAAAACAACGGTCTCTTGTTCATGGAACATGTGGACTGTTTACCTTACACACTTTGTTTAAAGCAGTTGTCTGTTGCTTGCAACTTAATACTGGAGGGGGTTCAGATTATAACCTGAAGGTGGACATCTAGTCATAGATGTAGTTGGATGGCGGTCTATGTACCTTGTTGTATTGCCCAATCGAATCTCATAGGATCTTTCTGACTAGTAATTGCATTGTTATGCCTTGCTCAGTTCCTGTCAATGCCCCGCTGTAATTTGTTTACCCTTCATGCCATGTTGTTTATCTAAGGAGAGCAACTCTAGTGAACCATGGACCCCGGTCCAATCTTTACCTTTGATATATCTTCCACTGTTACTTGTTTACTTGTTGCAAACCATTACCTTCCACACCATACGTTTAATCCTTTGTTACAGCAAACCGGTGAGCTTGACAACCTCACCGTTCGTTGGGGCAAAGTCTTGAATTTGTGTTGTGTAGGTCTCCGCGTTGCTTGCAACACCCGTGTGATGTTTCCTTCCTCCTTCTGGTTCGATAACCTCAGTCTCTACTGAGGGAAGACTTGTTGTTGTGCTCATCACACCTTGCTCTTGGGGTTTCCAACGAAGTGCTCCCACGTCAAGCACCAACAAGTTTTCTGGCGCCGTTGCCGGGGAGGCTAAGGACATCTTCACTAGGGGAGTCATTCACTTCCTTTCTCTTTACTTTGTTTTTAGTTTGCTTTGTTTCTTTTGCTTGGTTTTGTTTGCCTATTTTCAAAAAAAAAATAGTCTAGTTTGGTTTGCTTTCTTTATTCAAAAACACAAAAAAATTAGTTCCTACTTTAGTTGCCACCATGGCTGGTTTTGGACCAATCTTTATTTCACCTATGGAAAATATCTCCACTTTTAAGCAAAAAAGTGAAGAGAGTTTTAAAAAATCTTGGTCTAGAATCTCCGCTTTACAGAGGGAAACCGAGCCTAAGATGAGTCTTAGCATGGTTATCAATAATTTCTACCGCGGTATTACTCTTCGTTATAGATATGCTTTGGATGCTGTGGCTGAAAAAGATATTTTTCAATGTACTGAGGATGAATCTTTTGATGCCATAAAGAAGTTGATTGCAATTTATGATACACCTGGCAAGTCTGATTCCTCTTTCACAAATATTTTTGCTAGGTTGAACACTCTTGAGACCAGCATTGCTGCTATGAATAGTTGCTATCACACGCTTAGGGCTTACCATGATTATGTTTCCATAAATTCTGAGCCTTCAAAGTTGTTTGCCACAATCAAAGTCTCTATAAATACTACACTTTTTGATGCTCGCTGTGATATCATGTCTGAATTTTGTCTCATGCCTAAAGATATTTATGATTCTTTGTGTCTTTGGGGGCTTTATGAAGGAGGAGAGGAAATATCTCTTACTAACAATGCCAACCTATTGCCCATTATAGATGAAGGTGTGTTTATAAAAATCTCAGGGAAACTGGTGTCTATTGATTATCTTGTTATTGAATGTGTAGGCAAAGGACAGATTACACTTGGAAGATCCCTACTGAAACACCTTGGAGTAGTAATAGATATGGGAAAGGGCATTATGCACTTTTCTCCTCTGGTAAGCAATCATATCTTCCCTAAAGAGAAGATGAAATGTAAGAAAGGAAAGAACAAGAGGGTTAATGCTTCATTTGAAAATACTTGATTCTTCTTGCTTCTTGTGCCTAACTTAAAGGCGTTAAAGAAAAGTACTTGTTGGGAGATAACCTAAGAGTTTCCTTGAGTCGTCGAAGTTATTACTTCAGTAATGACCTCTCCTTATCCTTTTTGTTTGCCTTTTGTGCCAAGAATGACCTCTAATGAGAGGGAAGTAAGATTTGGGGAGTTGCTGTCTCAAAACAGATTTCTGTCCTCTACCATAAAAAATCGTGAGGAGTCTCTGTAACTCATATTGAGCTCAAAATTTACGAATAAATTACCTAGTATGTTAGATAACTTTCGTTAGTTCAACATTTTCTGATTTGAGCAATAGAAGATGTTCGAAAAAATCGGTTTCTACCTGCTGGTCTGTTTTGACAGATTTCTGCCATTATTTGCATTTGCTTCTTATTGATTTCTTTTTGTGTTATCTTTAGGTGAATTGAGCCTTTTGAAGGAGTTACTATAGTAGCTTGTGTTTTTAATGAAAAGCCTTTATGTTACAAATGACGAGGTTTCGACTCGTCAATGCCCATTGTTATGGACTTGGGTTTTGGAGAAGATGGGGATGCTGGAGATCGCGGAACAGTTAGCAAACAAGCAACACGGAGACACGAGGTTTATCCAGGTTCAGGCCCCTGGAGGGAAAACCTTACTCCTGCTTGTCTGCTCTTTCATTATGGCGGAACCGGTGATTACAGGGATGCGCAGATGCGATCTGGCGTGAAGGTGCGTATGCGGAAGTATGAGGTCTAGATCTGTAGATCTATTGTGGAGGTGGAGATCGTAGATCTGTCTATTGGGGGTTATGGCGTGTGTAGGTCGTAATCTGTCCTCCTTGTTGGACCCTCCTAGCCTTTATATATGGGGAAGCTAGGTCTCGGGTGCCAATACGATTTGGTTACAAGTTGTATTCAAACTCTAGTCTTGAGGTTTCCTTGTCTTGTGCGCTTGGGAGTCCATGTCCATATGGGCTTCATAGTAGCCAAAAAGTCATAGGTGTCATGGACCTTGGCATGTCGTCGAGTGGGCCTTCCGTCGGGCTGGACCAGGTATACTAACATCGGGTACCCGTAGGGCATATCCATGTCAAGAGCTCGAGTGTTCAAATAATCGAGATTCGATGAGGACTCTTCAATCTTCGGGCGCTTGCTTACATTCATCAGAGAATGATTTTAGTGTGTAGGGATTGTTGATGCATGTGCCTGACTCTCCCGATGGATCGGAGCCAGTTAACTGTCTTAGGACAAAACAACACGATCTTCCTCAGATTCGAGTCCCTCGAGTCGAAACCGAAACATATGCTGGCGTAATTTGACTCAAGCCATTGAGGACTTACAGGAGTGGAATTCCAGTGATTTTCAAATAGTGTACCCAACGCATCCGTCGGGATTTTCATCGCGCCTGTTGGCACGGATTATTACTAGCAGAGCGCAGTCGTGTGCGTTGTCAGGCCATCAGATGGTATCTGTAGGTCTTATCTTTGCGTCGCAGACGCATCATCCGAATGTTTATCACCGCGGAGGTGTTTCGGGTGGCCAAAGAGGATGTTACTCATTTAGCGTTAACTAGGGCAAAGTTGCCGAAAAGTTTTGTATGATGATCCGTAGGATCGTAGTCGAATAATTCATAGGGGGCACGACCAGCGCTCCCTATGGGAGTAGCCCCCGTGTGTCTGTTCAAGTCGTAGACTCGAGCAGAGACTTTTAATTCAGTCATTGTTGACTTTTAGGTCCGTAGGACATAAATTTTCGGATGCTTGAATCCATCCTCCCTATGGGAGTAGCCCCCGAGTCCGTAGTGGAGTCGTAGACTCGACGTAGGACTCGAAGAACACTTCAATGGTGTAGTACTTTGATCGTTTTTCGGGTGCGCAGCCAGCGCTCCTGATAGGAGTAGCCCCCGAGTGTCTAGTCGAGTCGCAGACTCGAGTGGAGACTCATGCGAGGAAAAACCACTGACCCGTAAGTGCATCGAGTCAGCTAAATTTGTTCGGTTGTTGTAAATGAATTGACATCGTGGACGCAGTCAATACAATGGACTATAGGGTGCGCGACCAGCGCTCCAGCTTGGAGTAGCCCCGAGTGTCTGGCAGAGTCGTAGACTCAGGCAGAGACTCGAGTCTTTTATCTTATAGACGTAGTCGACAATATCGTGGGCGTACCGCTGACCCGGAAGTACATCGGGTGCGCGACCAGCGCTCCTGCTAGGAGTAGACCCCGAGTGTCTAGTCGAGTCGCAGACTCGAGTGGAGACTCATGCGAGGAGAAACCACTGACCCGAAAGTTTATCAAGTAAGTGTCTCCGCATAAGGAGCCAGGAGTCGACGTAGCGGAGTCGTGCGACGTTTAGCCGGAAGGACTCGACGTTGCGGATGAAGTCGACGCCGTTGCTTCTTTCGGGTGCGCGGCCAGCACCTCCTTTGTCGATGATTTATGTGGTCATCCGAGGAATGCGTCGACTCGGGTCTTGGTGTTAGTTGACTCCGCTCGAGGACCCGACACAATAGCGAGATGTAATTCGACATCCCTGTAGGCTGCAAAAAACACGCAAATTTGTGAAGTACTTGTATCTTATAAAGAGTAATTGCCTGTCGACTTGCAAAGTAAAATTCTGGTGCCAATCGAGTCGACACTTTTGCACTGTATGCTAGGCCTTTTCGTTAGCTTGATTACCCTTAGTCTCAGTACCTTGCTGAGGCACGGAGTTTAAGGATTCAACGATTAGGCAGAATCAGCTACTCGGGCTATCGCGTTCGAGGTGCTCGAGTGCGTGAAGCCGATGGCACATTAGGTTACTCGAAGAGGGTGCAGCCCCCTAGTGTTTCGTGTGCGAGTTAAAAAATAAATCAAATCTAAGTATAGGGAAACTTAGCTTTATTGGTATTGCCGTGGACAAAGTTGATGCGGTCGCGGACGTAGTCGACGCGGTAGCGGATCACGCGGCGGATGTAGTAGACACAGCGGACCGCACTCGTAGCAGCGTCAGGTTCCTGGGGTTAATGGAGGCAGCGAATTCCGCATCCGAAGATTGTCACAATCGAAGACCACATTGGGTCGTCGCATCCGAAGGATGTATCAGGTCATCGCATTCGAGGAATGCAGCGGGTCACCGCAGCCAAAGGCCACACAGTTCGCTGGAGCTGAAGACCGCAGCGGGTTGCTGGAGCCGAAGGCCGTGGCTGGTCACCGAAGCGGAGGGAGCCCCCGAGTCGTTGGAGCCGAAGATTGTCGAGGATCGCCGAAGTTGAAGACCGTAGCGGCGAGTCGCCGCAGCGGGTCGCAGGGCGGAGTTTTTTTTTTGGAGTTATCCAGAGCCCAGCAATTTGTCGGTAGCAGTGTATACTGACCTTCACCTAATATCTTCGCCTTCAAAATCATGTATGTCGATGTACAAGCTCCACTTTAGCTAAAAACTTGATCGATGCCTTATTTTTTCCGAGTAGAAAAAGAACTCGTAAAGTTAACAACTGCTCTACGCTTCCGAGCTTGACTAAAATTTCCAATTTGCAGCTACAGAACCTTTCTATTTTATAGATTGATCTGTGTTTAGCGTTTCCGGCCGCAGAATCCATGCAGCCGTACGTATCCTAAGCATATATCTTCACGTGTGGCACTTTGATTTGATCTTTATGCAATTAGCACAACTAATGTTGTTCTGCTTCTTTCCTTCTATTTTGACTTGTCGTACGTGGCCAAAACACTAATTCCTTTTTTCCTTGTCCTTGAGTTTTGACCGATCAAAACACTGCTCTGTCCGTAGCGGACTCTACTCTTGCTGCGCGAGAAATCGGTCACTGGCTACGCTTTCCATCTTGAACAGTTTCATGTGACCTCCACATATTTTGCAAATCGATGAACCATGACGAATTTATTGATGAAGAATCCGAGTGCGCCGACGTAGATGAGTCGACCGGATGTAATCCGACCACCGATGATGATGAGGGAGTCGAACCAATATGCTCCGCAGGAGCCGACGAATCGTAGATTGTTGTGGATGGGACCGTCGCGACCGCACGATCAGCGCCCCCAGTCCCCACGGACGGCGCTAATTGACGAGGTTTCGACTCGTCAATTCCCATTGTTATGGACTTGGGTTTTAGAGAAGATGGGGATGCTGGAGATCGCGGAACGGTTAGCAAACAAGGAACACGGGGACACGAGGTTTACCCAGGTTCAGGCCCCCGAAGGGAAAACCCTACTCCTACTTGTCTGCTCTTTGATTCGAGTGAGGAATCGAAGCATCCTGGTCCAGCAACCTTTTGAATAAGCTAATGTTGTTAATGAAGATTGTGTGAAGTTTTGTATGAAGGAAAAATTTCAGGTGTAGAGAGAGAATGATGCAATGAGATGAAGAATGGACAAAAGCTCAAGCTTGGGGATGCCACCCCGGTGTCACCCCAAGAAATATCCAAGAGGTACAAGCATCAAAGCTTGGGGATGCGCAATGCATCCCCTTCTTCATCAATAAAAAGCTCAGGTCTGTCTAGACACTTCGTTTTTATTGTTTCATGCACAATTGTGTTGTTTTTGAAGCGTCTTAGTTTTAGTTTGCCTTGATTAGTTTGTTTAGTTTTCTTAAATAGTTTGTAACCCCGCTCTCGTTGTGTTGTTTTGCAAATAAGTTGCTTGGTGTTGGAAAGGAGTAGTAAGTTCTTGCTTGTAAGTGCAAGAGGAGCTCACATTGACTGTGACTTAGACTCTAGCATGACATGCTAGGTGTTTTTTTATCTTATGCTTAGTGATTATTGCTATAGCATGTCTTGTTCCAAACAATTGGGATTTCTTAGTGTGCCTTGAAGAAATTATGCATTGTTTTAGCATGCAAAAGCATACTATTGTGGTATTCTCCTTTGATGTTTTTCTTGGGTTGACTTGACACATGCTCATACCATGTTATGACTCTCACAAGTCACCATTAGCCTCTATGATCATTTAGTCTTTGACTTGTAATATCACTCTTTGCTTTGATTAGTAATGCTTTGTTGCACTGCATGATTATGACCATTATTGATCTCTTAGTTGGTTGCTCCCAGTCCTTTGCTAGCCTCCACTTGTATGAGTAAGCTCTACTCATGCTTCCAACTCCCAAGAAACCAAGTTATTCGAAAGTGTCCACTATAAATTCCTATGCATGGTGTGTTACACCATTCCAAGTATATTCTTGTTTTCATCTATCTTCCAATTAAAAACTATTTTGTTATTGAAAACTTAGTGATTAAAGCCCTTAGAAACTTGATGGCACACTTTACATTCCTTGTCCCTAATAAACTTGAACCATTGTGTCATCTTTGTTGTATATGATTGCACTTATACATTGGAATTAGTAGAATTGTGCTGTCACGGGGAACGTTTTCAACATTGCACTTGTACTTTGTACTCAGTTGATGTCATGCTCTTTTGTCTATGGATGTCACCGGTGTGAAATAAAAAGGGAACTTGTAAGTCCATGGAGTTCGTATTCTGTGTTAGAGAAACGCCTGGGCCGCTAGCCTAAGCCATGCCTAATCATGGTGGAAACTTGCAGCATCACCATAGTGACATCTACGAAGCATTATTCTTATAAAAAAGACACATTGAGAAAAGAGGAAAGAGAGAAAAAGCACCATATTCCCATGGTAAATAAGAAGATTGCTGAGATGCTCATTGTCTGCTTGCCTTGTCATTTTGGTTATGGGATAGCTCCTATACCATGTGCAAGGGGTACCTCGTTGGCGGTTCTCTATGATATGCAAATACTTACAATGACAAGAACTTATGTGGCATCCCGCAAAAACCACTGCTAGAAAATCGCGTTGAATTTGTGCATTGCATCGTCATCATCATATGTTGTTTGTCAAAAACTATTTTCGCAAAGCCCGATTGTTCTCCAAACGCCCCATCTTAATTCAAACGCAAAGCCCGGTCTCCGGATTATTTTTGTTGGAATGCTAACGGTTTGCAAACGGTGTTAATAAAACAAATAAAATATTATATTATTTTTAGTGGGGCAGCCGGACGGGCCGAATGACCCGAACGACCGCCCCAGGATTTAAATCGGACCACCTAACCAGCCCCCTAATTCCTAAGTCCACCAAACTATCTACCCCAACCCGCTGGCCACATCACTCCCTCCAATAGCCATGCGCCACCTCACCTCCTCCCTCTCCCTCACCCACTCACACGCCGCCACGTCACCCCCTCACCCCCACTCCCTCTCTCCACCTCTCTCTCTCAACCACACAAACCCACACCCAGCCACGCCACACGCAACACACGCAGCACCACCCGCGCGCGCCCAACCACCGTCAGGCCCCGTGTAACACCCTCAGAATCGGACCTATGCAAATTTGGGCAAAATTCACCAAACCCGCATAGAAACGATTCAAAGGTGCTCCAGTGCACTTTCGCAAGGGTGGAAAACGGCAATAATAACATTACACAACAGTCCTCGATGGGACCCATGTAGCAGATATATATATAGGCGACTCAAGGAGTCAAGAATACGATATAATATACAAGATCCAAATCACCTTGAAAACGAGATAGGCCCAGCTACGGACAAGAAGCAAATGGGGCTAAGAGCCTCAAGAATAACCAATGGCGCCCATAACCCTGCCCAGCCAAGCCGGAAGGGTAACCACGCTAACGGCGCCGATCTCAAAACCTGCTTAAACAAAGGGGTGCCGACAAAGGGCAAAGGAAAAGAGGAGCGTCAAGATCGAGGCCAAGACAGGCGAGGCTAGATCGGCGGTCCTCGCCTACATAGGTATGGTGGATCAAGGCAGAGGCAAAGATGCACTAAACAACCTATAGAGACTCGATACAATGGCGGATATCGAGAGGGATAAGAATGACCTAACCGGATCCAACCAAGCTAACACCAAACAAACCCATCTGGTTTTCCCTCGAGACCAAACGAGGAAGTCAACCGAGGAACTCACACCGCTGGCGCTTTATTTATTTGGTTATCGTTGCAGCAATTACTAGTCAGGTATAGATAGTCGTCCTGATAAAGTAAGCAGTGGGCCCTTTTAGTTAATCATTCCGTTGGAGTTGCAGCAATTACTAATCAGGTACAGATAGCATGATGTAATCCCGAAACCCAGCAGTTGTTGGTACTTTTATTCAGCCAATTCGTTGAAGTTGCAATACTTACTAGTCAGATACAATTGTCGCAAGCGACAACCAAACAAGCAATTGTGGGCAGTATTAATTAGCCATTCCGTTGTAGTGAAGCTGATTACTAGTCATTATAAGTCAAATTTATAGCAGTAAACTTTAGTTATGCTTGTCTATGATCGAGATATCAGGCTCCAAGTCGTCCCATATCCGGACACGGCTTTGAGAAAGTTTTACCCGCCGGGTGCACCAATAGCAACACACGCCGATCAACCTCGAAAACCAAATCAAAACCCAACGAGGCTTTCACGGTGAACAATCACAGGATTCAGAAATATTTCAGGGGCCACCCTTAAGTAGAATCCAACGGAGTAAGCAAGCTCGAGACGGCCTCAAGGTTTGGGTGGGCCGTGAACGATCGGGAACCTGAAAGTGTGGCTGGGCTTGTCGACACCATGAATCGTGTCCCGCTCCTAACAAGATGCAGTCCTCGCACAATCGTAAATAAAGCAAAGAGCATGGCATAAGTACAGGATCGTAAATAAAACCTCAAACTAGTTTGTGGCCCCAAGAAATAAGACCGAATCAAGCTCGCTCAGGGGGTCTCATATACCTCCGGATGTGGATAGCGCGATAAATCAAGGAACAGTATCAAGTACTCGGGTCTTACGGACACAAGTGGGCTCGAAACCAAATATTATCTATCACCCACCGATGCCTCTGCTTATTTCAATTTTAGTTGTTAAACCGAAATTAAAGTGACGATAAGTAAAACTAGAATCATCTCCAACATCAACATGCGGCAATACATCATCAACTGTGGCATATGACGACATACATCAGCACTTGAGCAAGCAGCCACGACGCGCAAGTCCAACTATCTACCAAACAACAGGTAATAGGATGTGTCCAAGGCAATATACGGCTGCAGGGAAATAACTCGGGTACGGAAACTAAAGCATCGCAACACAGATAGCAATAGATCAACATGAGGGAATAAAGACTACAAAAGTAAGATAGGTAGAAAGGGGGAGATGCTCGCCTGAAAACATTGTCGAAGGTTCAACCGAAGATCGGGCGAAGCTCACATCAACTCAACGGCCTTATCCGCGAAGAAGCAAAAACACTAGAGTAAACACCGGATGCACTATTTAATACAACGGCAGAAGATCGACATGATGCATGTATGATGAATGACATGGCAAGGTGCGATGCAATTAGGTCATATTAAGTGGAACCGGGGTCCCGACAATTAATTAGGTGGTTCATGTTATTTAAAAGACCCGCAATTTAAATGTTGTTATAACAAGGCAAGATAAGATACCGGTTCGCTACACAAGTTTAAATGAGGCCAATATGAGACTAGATTTGCCCGCATATGGGCCCCATATTTAATTATTAGGTGAATCGGCATAAGGCCCCCAAACCACACAAGATGCATGCGAGATGACAATTAAATAGGCAACAAGTTGTTATTATGTTATAAAATAAGGTCCGAGGAAAAGGGGTCACACATTAGGGGGGCTCGACGATCTTGTTAGGGTTCCGGGGTTCGGGGTCGGGGTCCAGGGTTCGACGGCCTTGGTCCGGGGGAAACGTTCTCGGACTCCGGGGTCGTTCTCGGGTTACTAGGGTAGATCTTGTCGAGTTCACTGCAACGGCCTTGTGGTTCCGATGACGACCTTGGCGGTTATCTAGGAGAAGCTCTTGTGGTTCCGCGAGGAAGTACTTGGTCTGGCGTCGGGCTTCGGACTACAGTTGTCGTTATTGTCGTGGCGAAGCTCTTTGTCGGGTAAAGCACTTGTTGTACCGGGCGTTCTTGGCGATCCTCGGTTCGGGTCTCGGCGTCTAGGTTCCGTTGGAGATCTTGGCGTTTGTGGACTCCGGGAACGGTTCTTGGTGAACTTGGTGTGTCGAGGTGTGGTCTTCGGGTTTGCTTCAATCGGGTCCATGTCGGAGTACTTGTCGTCCCATGTGGCCCCGGGGTCCCAGGGGAGTACATGTCGCGTCCGTCTCGTCTTCGGTGTCGAACTTGCATCGGCGTTGGTCTTCGGAAGAACTTGATATTAGGCGGTTCTTGTCGGTGTTTGGAATGGGTGAACATCACCCAGCGGCTGAACCGGATAGAGGTGGCGTTGGTGCACGCGCAAAGGACCAGGGAACCTTGGCGAAGATGTCCTGGGAGAGGAGGCCAGCGCGCCCGGCAGGCAGCACCTGGTGGCAGCGGAGCTCAACCACGACAGGAGCTCGGCGGCCGGGGCGGAAGACCACGGGGCTGCTCGGGGACGACGCTTAGCGAGGTCCGGTGGGAGGAGGCCGACGGGCGTCAGGCCCGGGCGAGGACGGCAGAGGCGGGCGGTGGCGGCTCGAGGAGGGCGGGTCCGCGGGCCGGCTCTGGGGCGCGAGGCTCGTGATGGCCGGGCGGTAGCGGATGCGGCGGCGGCATGGAGGCGAAGGTGGAGAGCGGCGGAGACGCTGCTGAGGGCGGAGAGGCGCGCCGAGCTCAAGGCGGACGGGCAGGCGGTGAGGGAGCGCCGTGGAGGTTGCTCGGCCAAGGCTGCATGGGAGGCCTGAGGAGGGGCGACACGAGCTTGTGGGGCGGCTCTGCCACGGAGGCGGAGGAGGCGACGGGCCGACGCGGGAGGAGGAGCGGCCGGACTCGAGGGAGAGGAGGACCGGCGGAGCGCCGCGACGGGTGGCGGGCGGGGTCGCGGTTGCTCGCTCATGGGAGCGCCTGGGCGGCGAGGAGGAGGCGCGCTGCTGAGCTGCGGGGCGAGATGGGCGGCATGGGAGGGGCAAGGCGGCATGGGGAGAGCGAGCGCTACTGGGCAGCTCGTGGCTTGGAGCGAAGAGAGGCGGAGAGGGGCTCTGCAAAGGCTCAAGGCGAGCTGGGGAGAAAAGAGGAGGGAGGGAGGAAGATGGTGGGGAGGAGAGAGGAGCGGCGGGGCTGGGCCAGGGCCACGGGGTCCACGGGGAGCTGTCAGGGCGGTGTCTTTGAGGCTGCAGGTGGGGTGGGGCCAAGCTGTGGGACGGGCGTGGCGGGGAGGTTGCTTGCGTGTGTGTGGCGTGCTGGGGCTGTGGAAGAGAGAGAGGGAAGAGAGAGGGGGGTGGGGTCTGGGCCAAGGTGGCAGCTGCTGATTGGTTATGGGGGAAGGGTGAGAGGAGGTGGCACACACTGATTGGATGGAGTGAGGTGGAGCGAGGGGTTGGGTAGAGTTTTAGGTGGGTTTAGGATTAGATGGGGTAGGCAGGTTGGACCGTTTAGAAAAATCTGGGGCGGTCGGGTTGGCCCGTTCGACTGCCCCTACTAAAATAAATAAAACTTTTATTTAATTTAATTGGGCCGTTTGCAACCCGACAACAACAAAACAAAATAATCCGGAGACCCGGGGTTTTGGCGTTTGAATAAGATGGGCGTTTAGGAAACAAAGACGGGTTTTGCAAACATAGTTTTATGCAAACAATGCATGATGATGACGATGCAATGCACAAATTCCACGCGATTTTCTAGTAGTGGTTTTGCGGGATGCCACAATTCGACACCACTAACAAGGGATCTCGCCCTCGAGATCCGCCTCATGGTACCGGAAGGAAGGTCGGCGATCTGATCCGTTGCGCTTCGTGTAGATCTTCGCGACACCACCAACGATGGTTCCTTCTTCATCTGGAAATCGGCGACACCACCAACAAAGGGTCGTTGTCCGTGATCGTCGAGAGAACACTCCGGGAAACAAAAGGTCGAAGGTAGAGGTATCAACAAATAAAGCCACCTCTAACTCCGATGGAAAGGGGAACCGATGCATTCTCATCCACTTCAATGTACAAAAGCGAATAGAAGGGGTAGTCGGCATGGGGGCCAATCCATCACGCACCCAAACTATTACTCTGCACAATCAGTAGAAAAAAAAGTGCAACCATTCGCGGAATCAGACTGAAGATCTCGACAAGCGAGGTTCGGAAACAAAGGAGGGATGCAGACTCTGCATCGGATCTGGCGTAGATGAGGTCGTCGCGTAGGAAAACACCGGAAGACACAAACAAGGAACAAAGAATGGTACCACCGTAGACGGATTCATCAGGCGGCTGGAACACCGGATGGCAGAACACCGTTATCGAAGAAGGAAGCGAAACCCTGAAGGTACGACAGAAACCCAACCACGAGAAATCCTGGACTCGAAGAAGAGATAGGAGGTGGATTCAAAACACGTAGAGGTAAGAGGAGAGCAGCAAAGGGGTAAGGAGTAAAATCAGACCTAATCAGAACTCTCCAACCGATTTTCGAAAATAGTTTTGACTCTCTACTTCGGCCGTTAGCTAGGTTATCCTACAGGCTGGACTTGTGGGGTATCGCAACTGCTGAGCTCTGATACCACTCAGAACACCTCGACCGGACCTATGCAAATTTGGGCAAAATTCACCAAACCCGCATAGAAACGATTCAAAGGTGCTCACCAGCACTTTCGCGGGTGGAAAACGCAGTAATAACATTACACAACAGTCCTCGATGGGACCCACGAGAGATATATAGCAGCGACTCAAGGAGTCAAGAATACAGATATAATATACAAGATCCAAATCACCTTGAAAACGATAAAAGGCCCGACTACGGACAAGAAGCAAATGGGGCTAAGAGCCTCAAGAATAACCAATGGCGCCCATAACCCTGCCAAGCCGGAAGGGTAACCCCGCTAACGGCGTCGATCTCAAAACCTGCTTAAACAAAAGGGGTGCCGACAAAGGGCAAAGGAAAAGAGGAGCGCCAAGATCGAGGCCAAGACACAGGCGAGGCTAGAATTCGCGTCCTCGCCACATAGGTATGGTGGATCAAGCGGCAAAGATGCACTAAACAACCTATAGAGACTCGATACAACCGGGCGGATATCGAGAGGGATAAGAATGACCTAACCGGATCCAACTCGAAGCTAACACCAAACAAACCCATCTGGTTTTCCTCGAGACCAAACGAGGAAGTCAACCGAGGAACTCACACCGCTGGCGCTTTATTTATTTGGTTATCGTTGCAGCAATTACTAGTCGTATAGATAGTCGCCCGATAAAGTAATGGGCCCTTTTAGTTAATCATTCCGTTGGAGTTGCGAATTACTAATCGTGCATGATAGCATGATGTAATCCGAAACCCAGCGCTTGTTGGTACTTTTATTCAGCCAATTCGAAGTTGCAATACTTACTAGTCGATACAATTGTCGCAAGCGACAACCAAACAAGCAATTGTGGGCGTATTAATTAGCCATTCCGTTGTAGTGAAGCTGATTACTAGTCATTATAAGTCAAATTTATAGCAGTAAACTTTAGTTATGCTTGTCTATGATCGAGATATCTGGCTCCAAGTCGTCCATATCCGCGACACGGCTTTCGAAAAGTTTTACCCGCCGGGTGCACCAATAGCAACACACGCCGATCAACCTCGAAAAACCAAATCAAAACCCAACGAGGCTTTCACGATGAACAATCACAGATTCAGAAATATTTCAGGGGCCACCCTTAAGTAGAATCCAGAACGGAGTAAGCAAGCTCGAGACGGCCTCAAGGTTTGGGTGGACGGTCAGTGAACGATCGGGAACCCGAAAGTGTGGCTGGGCTTGTCGACACATGAATCGTGTCCCGCTCCTAAACAAGATGCAGCTCCTCGCACAATCGTAAATAAAGCAGTAGCATGGCATAAGTACAGATCGTAAATAAAACCTCAAACTAGTTTGTGGCCCCAAGAAATAAGATCGATCAAGCTCTGGCTCAGGGGGGTCCCATATACCTCCCGGATGTGGATAGCGCGATAAATCAAGGAACAGGTATCAAGTACTCGGGGTCTTACGGGACACAAGTGGGCGTTCGGAAACCAAATATTATCTATCACCCACCGATGCCTCTGCTTATTTCAATTTTAGTTGTTAAACCGAAATTAAAGTGACGATAAGTAAAACTAGAATCATCTCCAACATCAACATGCGGCAATACATCATCAACTGTGGCATATGACGACATACATCAGTACTTGAGCAAGCAGCCACGACGCGCAAGTCCAACTATCTACCAAACAACAGGTAATAGGATGTGTCCAAGGCAATATACGGCTGCAGGGAAATAACTCGGGTACGGAAACTAAAGCATCGCAACACAGATAGCAATAGATCAACATGAGGGAATAAATACTACAAAAGTAAGATCGGTAGAAAGGGGGAGATGCTCGCCTGAAAACATTGTCGAAGGTTCAACCGAAGATCGGGCGAAGCTCACATCAACTCAACGGCCTTATCCGCGAAGAAGCAAAAACACTAGAGTAAACACCGGATGCACTATTTAATACAACGGCAGAAGATCGGCATGATGCATGTATGATGAATGACATGGCAAGGTGCGATGCAATTAGGTCATATTAAGTGGAACCGGGGTCCCGACAATTAATTAGGTGGTTCATGTTATTTAAAAGACCCGCAATTTAAATGTTGTTATAACAAGGCAAGATAAGATACCGGTTCGCTACACAAGTTTAAATGAGGCCAATATGAGACTAGATTTGCCCGCATATGGGCCCCATATTTAATTATTAGGTGAATCGGCATAAGGCCCCCAAACCACACAAGATGCATGCGAGATGACAATTAAATAGGCAACAAGTTGTTATTATGTTATAAAATAAGGTCCGAGGAAAAGGGTCACATTAGGGGGCTCGACGATCTTGTTAGGGTTCCGGTTCGGTCGGGGTCCGTGGTTCGGCCTTGGTCCGGGGAAGCTCGGACTCGGGTCGTTCTCGGGTTACTAGGGTAGATCTTGTCGAGTTCACTGCAACGGCCTTGTGGTTCCGATGACGACCTTGGCGGTTATCTAGGAGAAGCTCTTGTGGTTCCGCGAGGAAGTACTTGGTCTGGCGTCGGGCTTCGGACTCGCCCTGGTTGCTGTCGTTATTGTCGTGGCGAAGCTCTTGTCGGGGTAAAGCACTTGTTGTACCGGGGCGTTCTTGGCGATCCTCGGGTTCGGGGTCTCGGCGTCTAGGTTCCGGTTGGAGATCTTGGCGTTTGTGGACTCCGGGAACGGTTCTTGGTGAACTTGGTGTGTCGAGGTGTGGTCTTCGGGTTTGCTTCAATCGGGTCCATGTCGGAGTACTTGTCGTCCCATGTGGCCCCGGGGTCCCAGGGGAGTACATGTCGCGTCCGTCTCGTCTTCGGTGTCGAACTTGCATCGGCGTTGGTCTTCGGAAGAACTTGATATTAGGCGGTTCTTGTCGGTGTTTGGAATGGGTGAACATCACCCAGCGGCTGAACCGGATAGAGGTGGCGTTGGTTACGCGCAAGGACCAGGAACCTTGGCGAAGATGTCACGGGAGAGGAGGCTGCCGGCAAAGACACGGTGGCAGCGTGAGCTCAACCACGACAGAGCTCGGCGGCGGGCGAAGACCACGGGCTGCTCGGGGGACGCACGAGGCCGCGGGGAGGAGGCCGACGCAGGCGTCAGGCGCCCGGGCGAGGACGGCAGAGGGCGGGTTGGCGGCTCGAGGAGGCGGGTCCGCGCGGGCCGGCTCTGGGGCGCGAGGCTCGGTGATGGCCGGCGGCGGTAGCGGATGCGACGGGCGGCATGGAGGCGGAGTGGAGAGCGCGGCGGAGACGCGGCGCATGAGGGCGGAGGCGCGCCGAGCTCAAGGCGGACGGGCGTGGGTGAGGGAGCCGCGGGCAGGAGGCTGCTGCGGAGGCCTGAGGAGGGGACAGCGAGCTTGGCGGGGCGGCTCGCCACGGGAGGCGGAGGCGACGGGCCGACGCCGGGAGGAGGAGCGCCCGGACTCGAGGGAGAGGAGGACTGGCGGAGCGCCGCCGCGACGGTGTGGTCTGGCGGTTGCTCGCTTCATGGGAGCGCCTGGGGCGAGGCGATGTTGCCGGGCGGAGGAGGAGGCGCGCTTGAGGCTGCGGGCGGGGCGAGATGGGGCGGCAGGGGAGGGGGGCGGCCATGGCTGGGCGGGAGAGCGAGGCGCCAAGAGCTCGGTGGCTTGGAGCGGCGAAGAGAGGAGCGGAGAGGGGCTCTGCGCGGCGCGTCCCGCGTGCGAGCTGGGGAGAAAAGAGGAGGGAGGGAGGAAGATGGTGGGGAGGAGAGAGGAGCGGCGGGCCCGGGGCTGGTGGGCCACGGGGTCCACGGCAGGGAGCTGTCGGCGGGCAGTGTGCTGGGGCTGAGCGCGCGTGTGAGCTGGGGTGGGGCCAACTGGTGGGGACGTGGCCAGGGGAGGTTGCTTGCGTGTGTGTGGCGTGCTGGGGCTGTGGAAGAGAGAGGAGAGGGAAGAGAGAGAGGGGTGGGGTCTGGGCCAAGGTGGCAGCTGCTGATTGGTTATGGGGGAAGGGTGAGAGGAGGTGGCACACACTGATTGGATGGAGTGAGGTGGAGCGAGGGGTTGGGTAGAGTTTTAGGTGGGTTTAGGATTAGATGGGGTAGGCAGGTTGGACCGTTTAGAAAAATCTGGGGCGGTCGTTCGGGTCGGGTTGGCCCGTTCGACTGCCCCTACTAAAATAAATAAAACTTTTATTTAATTTAATTGGGCCGTTTGCAACCCGACAGCAACAAAACAAAATAATCCGGAGACCCGGGGTTTTGGCGTTTGAATAAGATGGGCGTTTAGGAAACAAAGACGGGTTTTGCAAACATAGTTTTATGCAAACAATGCATGATGATGACGATGCAATGCACAAATTCCACGCGATTTTCTAGTAGTGGTTTTGCGGGATGCCACACCCCGCCCTGGGACCCACCCGCGGGCCCCCACCACAGCATGCGCTTGCCCCGTCCTCCTCCACCTTCTTCCCCCTGGCGCCCGTCTCCTCTCCCAAGCTTCTCAAGACGCCCTCCAAGGCCGGGCGACGCCACCACGCCTCCCATCTGCCTTCCTCCTCCCTCACGGGCCAAGACCGCGCCTCCGTGCCCGGTGCCGCGCTGCCTCGAAGCTCACCCGCCGCTCCCTGCAACCCCGAGCCTCCTCGCCGCGAGGCTGCCACTGCCGCTCCAGACACCGCGCCACGACACTGTCCGCGCGCGCCGCCTCCGCCTCGCTGCCGCTCGGGCCACCGCCTCTCCCGAGCCTCCGCTCCACTGCCACCTGCCTCCCGTCTCCCGCGTTCGCCCGCCCCAGGCGCCTCTGTCGCTCAAGCGCTTCGCCGAAGCGCCACCATGGCCTTAGCCGGCCGACCCGCTGGCAGGACCACGCAGCGCCCTCACGGCCTCTGGCGCCTCCCCGGACGCTGCTTCCGTCATCGCCGCCAGGGGCCGCCGATCTCCGTCGGTCGCAGCCCTACCCGAACGCTGCCGCCGCCGCCTGGCTGCTCGCCGCGAGCCGCCTCTGCCGGCTGGCTGCGGGTGCCTTCTCCCCGTGTGAGTGCGCAAGTGAGCCAGAGCCGTTCGGGTTCTGCAGTGTTGATGCTGCTATCTGACAGTATAGTGGTGACTTGGTGTTGGTGTGATCCCCAAATCGTGATGTCTCAAGATCTTCCTGAGACCATCGACAAGCAAAGACGAGCCCCGAGCCCTCCTTCATGGAAAACATGATCGCCCTCACGAACCCTATCGCTTGCTCCGGGGACTCGAAGACCAAACACGGCGTTCTCTCCCTCGTGGATCCGAAGACCGATCCTCAAACCCTCCGAAGCCGCCAAGATCGCCATGGAACGACAAGTACTTCCCCCGGACATCGAGACCCTGTGCGACAAGTGCTTCTTTCCGGACGCCGAGACCGTCGAGAACCCGGACGCCCAGGTCATCTACACGGATACGACGAGTGCTCCTCGAGGATGCCAAGTTCCTCACCCTGAAGGCCAAGACCGACTCGATGGCGCGGACCCGACAAGATCGACGCGACGACAAGAACGGCACCGACCGAAACAAACCCGATGCGCCCCGGCACGGAACCAAGCCCGTCATCCCGGCTGCGCCAAGATCTACCCCGTTATTTGAGGACGCTTCCGCCGAGACCGAACCCCAGATCCGAACCCTGAGACCGACCCCGAACCCTCGGAACCTCAAGATCGCCGAACCCTAATGTGTGAACCCGAACCCGAGACCTTATTTTTATTAAAAGATATATAATTGTTGCATATTAAATTGTCATTCATCTGGCATGCATATCATTGGTTTGGGGGCCTTATGCCGAATTCACCTCATAACTAAATATGGGGCCCATATGCGGGCAAATCTAGTCACATATCGGCCTCATTTAAATTGGTGTAGCGAACCTGGTACTATCTTCTGCCATGTTATTATAACATCTAAATTGCGGGGTAGCTAAACAACATGGACCATCTAAATAATTGTCGGGACCCCCGGTTCCGCTTAATATGACCTAAATGCATCGCACCTTTGCCATGTCATACATCATACATGCATCATGCCGATCTTCTGCCGTTGTATTAAATATTGCATCCGGTGTTTGTTCTAGTGTTTTGCTTCTTCGCGGATAAGGCCGTTGAGTTGATGTGAGCTTCGCCCCGATCTTCGGTTGAACCTTCGACAATGTTTCCAGGCGAGCATCTCCCCCTTTCTACCTATCTTACTTTTATAGTATTTATTCCCTCCTGTTGATCTATTGCTATCTGTGTTGCGATGCTCTAGTGTTTCGTACCCGTGATATCCCTTGCAGCCTTATATTGCCTTGGACACATCCTATTACCTGTTGTTTGGTAGATAGTTGGACTTGCGCGTCGTAGTCGCTTGCACAAGTGTTGTTGCGTGGTGTCAAATGCCACAGTTGATGGAGTAATGCCGCATGTGTGTTGCTGGAGATGATCATAGCTTTACTTACCGTTCACTTTAATTCCTGTTTAACAACTAAAATTGAAATAAGCAGAGGCATCGGTGGGTGATAGATAATATTTGGTTTCCGAACGCCCACTTGTGTCCCGTAGGACCCCGAGTACTTGATACCTGTTCCTTGATTTATCGCGCTATCCACATCCGGGAGGTATATGGGACCCCGAGCCGAGCTTGATTCATCTTATTTCTTGGGGCCACAAACTAGTTTGAGGTTTTATTTACTATCCTGCTTATGCCATGCTACTACTGTATTTACGACAGCGAGGAGCACACTGTACTATTTAGGATCGGACACGATTCCGCGGTGTCGACAAGCCCATTTGGTTCCCGATCGTTCACTGCCGTCCACCCAAACCTTGGGTCCGTCTCGAGCTAGCTTACTTGCTATGGTAGACTTCAAGGGTGGCCCCTCAAATATTTCTGAATCCTGTGATTGTTCTCGTGAAAGCCTCTGGTTTTGAGTTGGTTTTTCCGAGGTTGATCGAGCGTGTGTTGCTATTGGTGCACCCGGCCGGTAAAACTTTCGAAAGCCGTGTCCGCGGATATGGACGACTTGGAGCACAGTATCTCGATCATAGACAAGCATAACTAAAGTTTATTGCTATAAATTTGACTTATAATGACTAGTAATCAGCTCCACTATAATGGAATGACTAAATAATACTGCCCACAATTGCTTGCTTTTTGTGTCGCTTGCGACCATTGTATCTGACTAGTAAGTATTGCAACTACAACGGAATGGCTGAATAAGAGTACCAACAACTGCTGGGTTAAGGGTTATCTCATGCTATTCACATCTGATTAGTAATTGTTGCAACTATAACGGAATGGTTAATTAAAAGTGCCCACTGCTTACTTTATCAGGACGATTAACTAAATCTGACTAGTAATTGCTGCAACGATAACTGAATAAGTAAAACTGCCAACGGTGTGAGTTCCTCGGTTGACTTCCTTGTTTGGTCTCAAGGGGGAAACACCAGGATGGGTTTGTTTGGTGTTAGCTTCAGGTTGGATCCGGATAGGTCATTCTCACCCCTCTCTGATAACCGCCAGTTGTATCGAGTCTCTATAGGTTGTTTAGTGCATGCCACGCCGCTTGATCCACCATACCTATGTAGGCGAGGACCGAATTCTAGCCTCGCCGTCTGGCCTCAAGATCGACGCTCCTTCTTTTCCTTTGCCCTTTGTCGGCACCCTTTTGTTTAAGCAGGTTTTGAGATCGACGTCGTTAGTGGTTACCCTTCCGCTTGGCACAGGGTTATGGACGCCATTGGTTATTCTTCAGGGCTCTTAGCCCCATTTGCATCTCGTCCGTAGCTGGACGCTCTATCGTTTTCAAGGTGATTTGGATCTTTGTATATTATATCTGTATTCTTGACTCATTGAGTCACCGTTATATATATATCTGTTCTGTGGGTCCCATCGAGGACTGTTGTGTAATGTTATTACTTCGTTTTCCACCCGCACGAAAGTGCCTGGTGGGCACCTTTGAATCGTTTCTATGCGGGTTTGGCGAGTTTCGCTAAAACTTGCATAGGGTCGATTCTGAGGGTGTTACAACTTACAGGTGACTGAAGTTGAGTAGCATGAGGTGTGGCCCTCGTATTCAAGGGACTTGAGATTTCCAACTTATACTTCGTTATGCATATACTCCATCTTTGTTCACTTTAACCTTAATCACTTCAAGATGCTTATGATAGGGGCAATGAGGGCTGAAATCTAACAAGTACCATAATTTTTGGAAGCTCTTTTTGAAACTTGAAATCCCTGCTTCCTTGATAAAAGACTTTTCTTCCACCATTATATTGAGTCTCCACCTTCTACCTTTAGGCACCATTAAGAGAGCATAGTTGTCATTCTGTGTGTAGTGTTCCAAAGCTTATTGATTGATGCATATTGTGATATTACCTGTTCTTTTGCTACTTGTTTCTAGTCACCCTTGTGAACTTTGAAGGTGTCCTATGCATCTATTTGCTACTCTATGAGGGACAAGCTGATTGCCACTATGCCATGTTTTCTGTATGTGAAACAAACAAACATTTTCCAATGCATGTTATTCATGATCTTTGTTTGTAGCCTTTCATGTTGCATGCATAGTTACTATGTCCTATTGTTAGAACTCCATCTTTCATGCACATGTTTTGATTTCTTTCATCCCAGCTTTCAGTTCTTGCAAATGGTTAGATTTTCATTGTGAGGGTGCATGTCACCTCAAAAATTATTCTTTTTATGACTTACCTACTCGAGGACAAGCAGGAGTTAAGCTTGGGGATGCTTGATACGTCGTAAACGTATCTATAATTTTTGATGCTCCATGCTTGCTTAGTATCTACTTTGCTTTGTCTACACTTTGAGGTGCTTTTTACATGTTTTGTGGTACTAACCTATTAACAAGTTTCCTTAGTGCCAGTTGCCTGTTTTCTTCTGTTTTTGGTTCCAGAAAATCTAGTAAGGAAATATTCTCGGAATTGGATGGGACAAACGTCAAAGTCAATTACTTTCTGTGGGGAACAAGAAGTCTAGAGGGGAGACAGAGAGGCTTGCCAAGGCAGCCACACACCCCCTAGGCACGGGTGGGCCCTGCCCCGCGCCTAGGCAGGGTGTGGGGCCCCTAACCACCGCCTCGACCTCCCCCTTCGCCTATAAGAAGCCCCTCGATGCAGAAACCCTAAAAGCCCTGATCAATATTCCATGAAACCTTGTGTAGCCACTGCCACCGTCGTCCCTAGATCGGGGGGATCTGAAGTTCTTCCTGGCACCCTGCCGGAGGGGAGATCATCCCGGAGGCCTTCTCTCCGGTATGATGCGTGAGTAGTTCCACCTTGGACTATGGGTCCATGTAGTATCTAGATGGTTGTATCTCCTCCTTTGTGCTTTCATGTATAGATCTTGTGAGCTCCGTTCATGATCAAGATCTAATCTATTTGTAATCATGCATGTTGTGTTTGCGGGGATCCGATGGATATTGAGATTATTATGTTGGTTTGATTAATGGTTTTGTCTTTATGATCCTATCATGTCTGTTTTGTTTGTGATCTTGCATGCTCTCCGTTGTTAGTATCTATCTTGGCCAAGTAGTTGCTAGTGACTCCAAGAGGGGGTATTTATGCTCGATAGTGGGTTCATGCTTCTAGTTTCCAAGGGAAGTGACAGAAATCTCTTCGGTTGTAGATGTGTTGTTGCTACTAGGGAGAAAACAATGGTCTCTTGTTCATGGAACATGTGGACTGTTTACCTTACACACTTTTCTTAAAGCAGTTGTCTGTTGCTTACAACTTAATATGGAGGGGGGTCGGATGATAACCTGAAGGTGGACTTCTAGTCATAGATGCAGTTGGATGGCGGTCTATGTACCTTGTTGTATTGCCCAATTGAATCTCATAGGATCTTTCTGACTAGTAATTGCATTTTTATGCCTTGCTCGGTTCCTATCAATTGCCCTGCTGTAATTTGTTTACCCTTCATGCCATGTTGTTTATCTAAGGAGAGCACCTCTAGTGAACTATGGACCCCGGTCCAATCTTTACCATTGATACATCTTCCACTATTACTTGTTTACTTGGTGCAAACCATTACCTTCCACACCATACGTTTAATCCTTTGTTGCAGCAAACCGGTGAGCTTGACAACCTCACTGTTCGTTGGGGCAAAGTCTTGAGTTTGTGTTGTGCAAGTCTCCGCGTTGCTTGCAACACCTGTGTGATGTTTCCTTCCTCCTTCTGGTTCAATAACCTCGGTCTCTACTGAGGGAAGACTTGCTGCTGTGCTCATCACACCTTGATCTTGGGGGTTTCCAGCGAAGTGCTCCCACGTCAAGCACCACAAGGCAAGATATTGAGTAAGACTCAAAGTCTAGCTATGACAGAAGAAAGAGAGATAATGGACAATATCCCCTATGCTTCAGCCATAGGAACTATCATGTATGCCATCCTATGTAAAAGACCGAATGTGACACATGCTATTAGTTTGACTAGTAGATACCAATCTGATCCAGGTACGAAACATTGGATAGCGGTCAAGAATATTCTTAAGTACTTACAAAGAACTAAGGAAATATTTCTCGTGTACGGATGTAAAGAAGAGATCGTCGCTAAATGTTATGTCGACGCTAGCTTCGACACCGATCCGGATGACTCTAAGTCTCAATCTGGATATGTATTTCTCATGAACAGAGCAACAATCAGTTGGAGGAGTTCCAAACAACCTGTGGTGGCGGGATCAACAACAGAGGCCGAATATGTTGCTGCTTCGGAAGCAGCTCAGGAAGCAGTTTGTATGAAGGAGTTCATAACCAAACTAGGTGTGGTTCCTAGTGCGTTGGACCTAATGGTGATTTATTATGACAACAATGGATCCATAGCCAATTCCAAGGAACCAAGGTCTCACAATAATTCCAAGCATATTAAGCACCGGTTTAACTCCATCCGCGAACATGTCAAGGATGGAGATATAAAGATTTGTAAAGTACACACGGATCTCAATGTAGCAGATCCATTGACTAAAGTTCTACTTAGGGCAGAACATGATCAACACCAGAACTCCATGGGTGTTATATTTATCACTATGTAACTAGATTATTGTCTCTAGTGCAAGTGGGAGACTGAAGGGAATATGCCCTGAGAGGCAATAATGAAGTTGTTATTATAAGTATTCAAAGTATATGATAGATGTTTATTTTGCATGCTATAATTGTATTAATACGGAAAAGTCAATACATGTGTGTTTAATAAATAAATAGAAAGTTCCTAGTTATGCCTCTCTTATAAACTAGCTCGTTGATTAATAAGATGATCAAGGTTTCCCGATCATGGACATTGGATGTTGTTAATAACGAGGTCACAACATTGTTGGAATGATGTGAGAGAACATTCTTCCAAAGTATAGAATTACGATCAAAGTCATTGTGTTTATATTGCTATAACATCATACGAATTAATCCTAATCCTTAGACCATGAGATCATGTCAATCACTAATACTAGAAGAGTATCTTGATAACATCGAAAGTCACACCGTAACAGGGTGACTATAAAGGTGGGTTTAGTGCTACAAAGGTGTTATGTAGAGGATCATGGATCAAGAGTGGAATTTTTCCATCCCGATGACAGATAGATATACTCTGGGCCCTCTCGGTGATATCACATTAGTTAGCTTGCAAGCAAGTGATGTGATCACTAGAATGTTATATCACGGGAACGAGAAAAGAGTGCATGTCGATAACGAGATCAAACTAGGTATGGAGATACCGATAATCGAATCTCGGACATGTAATGTATCGCGAGACAAAGGGATTAAGTTACTAGCGTAAAAGGTTCTCACGATCACAGAAGTCGTCGTTGAATGTGTGGGAGTCAGTATGGATCTCTAGGTCCTGCTTTTGATTATTGATCCGAGAGGGGTCTCGATCATGTCTGCATTATTCGCGAACCATAGGGTGACACACTTAAGGGATACTGACACTATTAGGAGCATATATGTTCTAGACAAAAGAATTAAAAAGCCCAGGAATTATTTCACTAGACACCAGAATTGTTTCGGGTGAAATTGTTGAAATTGTTTCTGCATGTGAAATTGAATAGTAGCAAGGGGTTTTATGTGAATGTTTGTTAATTAATGTAATTGATAAAATTCTGAGTAAATAAATAAAAGGAGTTTTATTTAATGAGAGATTACATTAAATTTTGTGGATTTTTGATGGGAATTTGAGTGGATAAAATGGAGAGGCAATTTGTGAGTGGGAGCTCCACTCGCATGAATGGGGGAGGGCTGGGGGAAGCCTCCATGTGCAGGACACCCCCTAGGGGTTCCCTCCTCCTATATAAAGCCCCTCTCACTCTCCCTCACTCACACCTCCCCGTGAAGGATCTCTCTCCCCCTCTAGAATTATTTCCCCATGGTCTCGGACTAGCGAGATACATGTTCCCGATAGCTTTTCTTCTTGAAGGAGTTGCTGCTTCCGCTGCATCGCTGTAGCAAGAAGGCGGAGGTTGTTCGGTGGCTTGAATGTGCATGCGATCACGGATGTGCTGTTGATTTGTGGCGCTTGACTTCTTCTCGATCTTGAGATCGGCAAGCGTTCAACTACATCATCCACGAGTACAACCTTGTTAAACTTTGTCGGTCTACAAGGGTATGTTCTCTATGGATGTATATCCACCCGTTGTTTGTATTTAGTAGATAGATCTTGGTGTTTAGTAGTTCCCATCTTAGATTTTTTTTGTTTTCTATGCTGCAAACCCAACAGCTCCATTTAGATCTTTCATGTTCAACCTCTTGAGCATGTCTTGAGTATACTTGGCTTGATTGAAGAAGGTTCCTCATCTCACTTGCTTGATCTCAAAACCAAGAAATACACTCAACTCTCCCATCATAGACATCCTGAACCCATTAGTCATAAGCTTTGAGAATTCATCATTAAAATCCTTGTTAGATGAGCCAAAGATAATATCATCAACATATATTTGGCATACAAAAATCTCCCCATTAACCTTATTAGTAAAAAGAGTGGGATCAATTTTCCCAACCTCAAACCTACGGTCTAACAACAACTCTCTAAGGTGCTCATACCACGTGTGTGGGGCTTGTTTAAGCCCATAGAGCACCTTATTAAGCTTGTAGACATGGTTTGGGAAGTTGGGATCCTCGAACCCGGGGGTTGCTTTACATATACCAACTCATGCAATGGACCATTTAGAAATGCGCTTTCTACATCCAGTTGTTTCAATTTAAAGTTATGATGTGCTGCATAAGAAAGAAGGATACATATGGACTCAAGGGGAGCCACGGGAGCATATGTCCCTCCATAATCGATGCCTTCAATTTGAGAGAACCCTTGAGCTACCAATCTTGCCTTGTTCCTTATAACAATACCATGTTCATCTTGCTTGTTCTTGAATATCCACTTAGTGCCAATAACATTGCGGCAATCTTTAGGATTTTCAACTAACTTCCACACTTTTTTCTCTAAAAGTTGTTGAGATCTTTATGCATTGCTTCTAGCCAATCTGAATCTTCAATAGCTTCCCAAACTTTCTTTGGCTCCATCATGGATATATGTTCTTGATGCTCACCAAAATGCTTCAATTGAGCTTGAGTGGACATTCCTCTCCTTAGATCACCAAGCACATTCTTAAGAGTGTGGTCTCTTATTTCCAACATCATATCCACTCTAGCTTTACGACGAGTTTCGATCTCCTTGTTATCTCTTATGGGGATATCTTCATCATTTTGGTCCTCGCCTTCACCATAATCTTGACCTAGATCATCACTCGTATCATTCCCATCATCATGAGGCATAGATTGACCTTGGTCATGATCAAGCAAACTCCTGGAAAGGCATTGAGATGATCTTCTGGCCAATTCTATAAATCTTCCTTGTGATGGCTACAAGTGCACAGATCATTTGTAGCTAGTTTCGAAATAAAGATATCGATCCCACAGGGAGCGGGAGTTCTGAAGTCTAATAACTCTTGAATTAAATACTGAATAGTAATGCTAAATAACGTTCCAAGTAACAAGATAAAATGCGAGTGTTGTGTAAAAAGGTGTTTTTGGGTTTTTCTGTAAGATAACAATAAGTAAAGTAAAACAAACTGAATACAGAAAGTAAGTATCGCGTATGTAAAAGAGATGTGAAACTTCAATGGGAAAAAGCATTCTCAGGGAGTAGCGGATACACCTCTAGCGTTTATAAAGGATCTAAGGTAAAGATTATTATCATGAACATTCTCAACTATGTATGTGTGGGAGGAACTCCGTATTTGGACGAATAGGCAACAGCCACTGCACACATCATCATCATAACCACAACAGACAAGCAATCAACATTAATCGAATTACCGCGCTATTAAGGAACTTTATCCATAGGATGTATCCCATGGCATGGATAATGTTTTGTGAGTTTCCTCGGTTCCCAATTTGATACGTAAGGAGTGCCAACAACTTTATAGTCACTACAAGTGCTAGTGCACCTCCATCTACCAACAAGTAGTTCCCTCCATCAAGTCCCCACAAGAGGCACATATTGAGAGGTCGACCTCTCTCAACATCAAGATGAAGACAATATAACACATGGTCACAGCGATGAATATCATAATAAACTTTATCTTATTTCAATCTCATGCTAGGGTTTCTCCATCTTCCCAAGAACTAATGATCTACTCATACATGGAGGCAATCAATATCATGACAAAGACAATGGAATCTGTCATAGATGAATAGTACTTGTATAAATCCACAACGAGTACGGAAATTATAACAAGATCTAGACAAGATGTAGATGAGATGGGTGGAGATGGAGGTGATGAGGTGGTTGATGATGAATATCGATACCTTGGCCTCCCGGATCTGTGTAGGGTGAAGATGGATCCCTGGTGGATGAGTTCCCTTCCAGATCCCTTCCGACGATGAGGTTTCTGCGATTTCTAGTCGTTCTGTATGTCGTCTGCCTGATCTAGTTGCACATGGTGAAACTTTTTGAGGAGGCGGCTGCGGCGCCAACTATATAACGGGAACTATACGGCCAGAGAATTTCTTCCCGTCGTATAGTTGGTCGTTAAACCCACTGGATGCTGCGATCGCCTCGGGTTTTCTTCTGGTCTTATTGATATTTCTCAAATTAGCAATTTATGTTGTTTTTGACTCCTTTTTGCTCCAATACAACTGGTCCAAGGATTGTGTCCATCATGTCCATCATTTGTCCCGATCCTGGTGAAAATAGACATAAAAGATGCACGCAAACGCCGTAAAATACCAAGATCCTACCACTATAGTGCAAAATAATAATATAAAACACGATGCAAATATGCACTCATGACCTTGAACAATAGACTGAGCAGCGCTGGACAATCTGGTAAGTGGAGAATCCTGTTCCTCCTGGCTAGAGGTTTCTTCCTGGTCAACTTGTTGAGGGTTCTCAGCTTGTCTTTGGCTTGGGTCATTATTCTCCTCAATAGCAGGAGCTTGTTGATGTTGTGAAGGTGAGTGCTCCACTTGAGTAGAACATAGTTCTTCTCGATCCGCCACAAGGGGTTCCTCAACAGGGCGGATGAATCCTACACCCATTCTTCTTATGGCATCTTGAGGCATTTCATCATCTACATCACAATTGGGGACCATCATATTCTTTGAAAACCACACTACAAGATTCTACAACAACTCCAGAGAGTTTATCATAGATTCTCTAAGTGTGGGATTCGAGACCATAGCCAACAAAAATACCCTCTAAAGCTTTGGAATCAAATTTGGACAAACAAACACCTTTTATGAGATAGAAACACTTACAACCAAACACCCAGAAGTATGAAATGTTGGGCTTGTTACCGGTAAGTATTTCATATGGAGTCTTGATAAATTCTTTGCAGAGGTAGAGCCGGTTTGATGCATGACATGCGGTGGAGATTGCTTCAGCCCAAAAGTTGTAAGGGGATTTAAAATCCGCCAACATGGACCTAGCCATATCAATTAGAGTTTGATTCTTCCTCTCAGCTAAACCATTTTGTTGAATGCAGCGAAATATTGGTGTTTTATCCCCTCATCACTAAGAAATCCATTCAAGGTGTAGTTCTTGAACTCGGTTCCGTTGTCACTCCTTATTACGAACATAGGGACATTATATTGATGTTGAACCATGTTGATAAAGTCGATGAAGTTTTCTTGGGTCTCACTTTTCAACTTGAAGAAGTATACCCATGTGTATCTTGAATAGTCATCAACAATCATCAAACAATATTTCTCCACCAAGACTTGCATGAGATGGAGGACCAAAGAGATCCACATGAAGGAGCTCCAAGATCCTCATGCACTTGATGAAGTTATTTGGCTTGTGGGGCGAATCATGCATATTTCCTTCAACACAAGCCCTTCACACACGATCTTTGGCAAAACAAACATTTTCTTTTAGTCCAACAATATGGCCACCCTTATGGAGACTTTGCAAAGTTCTCATGTTGACATGGGCTAGACGGCAATGCCATATCCAACCCACATCGGCCTTTTCGAATAGGCACATCGCACATGTAATGGTTTTCCTCGAAAAGTCCACCACATACAAGTCATTTTCGACGTACCCAACGAAAGCGACCTTTAGAGTCTTGATCCACAAGAGGACTGATGGCTGTGAAATACCACCTCTTTTAGCCATATAAAATGTTCCATTTATCTCTCATATCATGTTTCTTCTAGCTATAGCTATGCCTTATATGCATGACTTCTAGTTTTCATTCTACTTTCAATATGAGCTTTGCACATTTAGTAGTTTAGGTAGAATTTTATCACTTTCCTTGTATATGATATGTGTGTAGGTGTTGATGATGATTATGGATAAAGTAGAGGCAAAAGGAACAAAGAGGGCATAGTATGGAGGAATTGCAGGGGCCAGACTTAGCCATTTGAGAGGTTGAAAAAGTGATTTTTTCAAACTTCTCAAAGTAAAGATCCAAGACCACGGGGTTCTATCGCTCGTCAATACGAATCCAACGAGCCGAAGAACATCCAAAACAAAGTTCGTATGTAGAAATGGCGACCAAAATACGAAAGGGTACTGCAAGTATGACGACCAACTGTACGGCCGGAGACCGTATAGCTCCGGCCTTATAGTTGCCAAAAACGTTGGGAACGACGGAATTTGGCCACAGAAAGGCTCCAGAAGCATCCCAAAGTCATATGAAGGTATTAGGGGTATCCTAGGGCACCCCCAAGGCCTGCATAAGGCGGGGAGGAGACAAGAGAGAGCCACCAGGCCATACCCTCCACCATGGCGGTGCCCTGCCGCCGTGCTACCGCCATAGACACCTCCAATCAGATCTACACCATCACCACCACATAAGAGGACAAGGGACTAGGATCTTGAAGGCCTCCACATCTATCTACATCGCCATCTTCATCAACAACGTCTCCATCACCGATCCCCTTTGGTTACTTGTTGTAATTCTAGATTGAACCTTGGATTTGCACTTGTTCTCAATTGTATCATCATACTTTATCCATATTCTATCCATGATGTTGATTGCCTTCATGTGTGAGTAGTTTCCTTTGTTATTGGGGAGATGGAGAAACCCTAGTATGTGATTGAATTGAGATAAAGATTATTATGTGATATTGTTCATTATGTACCTATGTTAATTGTCTTCATCTTGATGTTTGATGAAGCGCACCACTCAATATTTGCCTCACTGAGGACTTGATGAATGGGATTACTTGTTGGTAGACGGAAGGATGATAGCACTTATTGTGACTATAAAGTAGTTGTCATTCTTTACTATAACATCTCAAAAATATTAATGAGGATATCAATTTCTAATCAATCAAAATTAGGGTTAACAAAAGGTTTTAATATTAAAAACCATAATAATGCATGTGTGTTTATGAATGTGTATGAATGCTTGCAATTCTATGTTTGTTTGTTGTAAATTATGAAAATTGGTTTAAATATCAAAACCATATCATCTAGGTCAAATCCAAACTAGATCAAAACAAAAGAAAATCAATATATGAAGCATGTGACCTAATGGTCATTGTTGCAAAAATTAACACTTAGCTCACTTTGAGCATCTCTAGCAAATGATTTCAAACAGAAACAATTCCATTTATTTTCTCCCCTTGCTATACCAAGTGACACTGAACCCAAGTGAGCTTTCAAACCTTGCAAAAATATTTTCAAATCCATTTGGGGGGAAATTCAAAATTGAATCTATCTTATGCATCAAGATAGTCATTTTTGGAAAACCATCAAAACCATCACCACTTAGCAAACCCTTGCACCCAGAGACTACCAAGCTTATGACCAGCACCCCCACCAAAAAGATTTGGAAAATTCAAAGGTTTAGTTCTTGTGGCCATTTAATCAAACATTCGGTGATCATAGTACAACTTTACCAACTATTCACTGTTTTGATCAATCTTGTGATCATCTTGTGACCTCACCGACCCTCCACTACGTGCCCTTAACTCACCCCAGTATCATCCCATGCATTTGAGATCATCTCACTCGCCATTGTGACCAGTAGAATTCGTACCCGAGCTCACCCATGTCACCCTGACCGGCCACACTGCCACACGCTGCGTCGCCCTCGCCCATGATGTCTAGGAGGTAGCCGTGACCTCACCGCCTCTGCTTGTGCACGCCCCGACCAACCACTGCCCGCGGAGACGCCAGCATAGCCGCGCCCATTTAACACTCAACCATGCCGATCGCCGTGCTAGAGAGCCGAGCAACCCCGCGCGACCACGCCGCGTCTCGCTCTCTCCCTGTGCCAATAAGTTCGTCACAACGCCAACAATCTTCCAGACATAATCGTTTGACCCCGCGTGCTCCGTGACCATCGTACGCCATGACGAATGCCAACGGTACCGAAGCAGAGCATCGATGTTCCCAACCGACTGAGATCACGCCTCGTCGTGCCACTATGTGCATGACGATCGCCCTGAAGCACCGCGTCAGCCTACGCCTTCAGCCATGCCGATAGCTTCTTGTAACTACATCGCCGACGAGCCCGAGCCATGCCGCACTACCCCTCTCGCGAGTGTATAAATAGAGCCCTCCCCTGCCTCAAAACGCACATCATTCCACTCCCCTCCCATCCAGAAATCTCTCTGACACGTCCCTGGAGCAAGGAGAGCACCACATCAATGGAATTTCACCGGAGCCCGCCGCTGCAGTGGAGAAGTGGAACCAGCGCTAGGAGCCGCCCCAGGAGCTGCCGCGACCACCAGTCGAACCACCGTCGTTGACTCGCTCATTCGCCCACTTCGTCGGACCTAGATGGAGCCCTGGTAAGCCCCCGACCACCCCCGCCGTAGCGCTAGGGTTAGCTTCTCGCGTGCCCCGTGCGATGGAGACAACGACGCGAAGCCGTCGATCACGCTCTAATCGTGCAGCCTAGATTGAAGGATACCGCTTCACATTATATGATCCGCTTACGTATGGGACCAACCTCGGTGAAGCCTGCCGCGCGTGCACTGCGTAGTTGGGCCAGCCCGTTAGCATTCCCGCGCGAGCCCGCAGATTCAAACTTAGATTTTTCATTTTAATTCAAAATCATATACTGTAGGTAACTTTGAAAATCAATTCAGAAAAAATCACTAAACCAAATTGAATGAATCCAATTTAGTTAGAAAGGATTTGAAAATCTCTAATCACTCCCGTTGGATTCAAACAGTTTGAAATTATAGATCACCCATAGTAAAAATAACAAACAGTAGATTTTACCACTTCAAACATTTTTCTAAAATTAACCATAAATGCTTTTGAGTTAATTCCAACTCTCAAAAATCACATTGGCCATGATCTATCTGAATATGTAAAAATATATAATTTTACATGCAGTAGTGCTGGACCAAAATTAAAGAATAATTTTATAGTCATTTCTAGTCACATAAATATTATTAAATGGCATTGTTAAACTTTGTAATTTAGGCCAATCACTTTAAATCACATTCTCCAAGTATTGGAATATGCGGTGATGACATGTTTCAGTATGATCCCATATTTTAATTGGAGAATATTAAATCGTAAGTAACTTTTCAAGGAGTAGAAATTACTTTTCTAAAATAAGATAAATAAAATCTTGTCACCCTTTCCTGGTAATGGTAGAGATGATGCTAGATCATCTAGTGTGACTCTTGAGTGTTAAATAGAAGTAGTTAAGTATTGTTTTTGTGATTGTATACCACGTATTTATTTATAGACGCTAGTAACAATCCGGGCTATGAGGAGGAAGAATTTTACGAAGAAGACGAAGAGAACTATGACCACCTTACCAACCAAGGCAAGCTACATTATGCAAGCTATTATATGCAAGCTAAACCAAACCATGCAAGCAACTGTGATACCACTTTGATTATACCACTTCCCAGTTTTACTTGCAAGCTTTATCTTTTCTCCCTTTTACCAAAGTTACTCAAGTAGTTAATTAATTGGTGATCAGTGGAAAAATAGAAAAGATGCCCTCAAGAGTATAAAACTAGGTGTAGATAGTTACACTTGATTAGTACCCCTCAAATAGTGACACCCTCATGGATAGATGCTATTGCTAAACTAATATTGATCACTATAGATGGGAACACTTGGAGAAAATGATTATGGAAATCTTGGAATGATGAGTCATTTTATTGAAATGTTTTGACATGTGTTATGGAACACAATGAGATGAAGCTGATACTGATTGAAGTATGAGCCCTGACTTTGATAAAAACTGATGGTTGGGTTCGGATGCTATAGCATTCCAATTCTACCGTACAACCATAATACCCGAGTTTGGGTAGGGCTTAACTGGACGTTTATGTGTCTTAGTATGGGTTGATGACCCACGAGTATAGGGGTGTATCGTAGTACTTTCGATAAATAGGAGTGTCGATCCCAACGAGGAGCATAAGGTGTTGACTAGTGGTCCTGGCTCAAGAGTTCTCTGTAAATACTTAGCAAAAGGATTTTTAGGGGTTTTCTAATAAAGCAAGGAAATAAAGTGCAAGAAAGTGAAATAGCAAATAATTGCAGCAAGTGGCCCAATCCTTTCTTAGAAAAGGACAAGGCGGTGTAAATACTAATGAGTACCAAACATTCTCGAGGACACATGGGAATACTGTCAAGTGCTTTTGCTTCATACAACTAAGTAGTCTTCTTTGGTTTCATAAGTGTTGTGTGGGTGAACTTGTGCTAATGTACCGACCTTACTTGGACTAATACATACCTGTGATTAACCCCCTTGCAAGCATCTGCAACTACAAGAAAGCAATTAAGATATAAACCTAACCACAACCTTAAACTCTGAGATCCTACACTCCCTTGTGAATGGTTTCCTAACGGGGGTTCAGGTTTCTGTCACTCTGGCAACCCCACAATTAGTAGCCAAATACACAATGCATTCCCCTAGGCCCATAAATGGTGAAGTATCATGTAGCCGACGTTCACATGACACCACTAGAAGAATAGCACCACAACTTAAATACTAAACCATTGAATAATATCTCAACATAACTCCACTACTAACAACATGACTTCTCCCATGTCCTCAAGAACTAAACGAACTACTCACGAGACATCATATGGATCAATATCAAAGATGATATGGTGATGGATAACAATCTGAACATAAAAAATAATCCAATGGTTCCACCCACAAGCATCAACTACAATAGTAATCAACGCCGAGAAAGTTTACCCTAAGAACTATGCAAGATTGAACACAATTGTTACAGCGGGATGGAGTGGTGATGATGGTGCTGGTGGAGATGATGGTGTGGATGATGATGATCCAGATGAAGTCTAGCTTGATGATGGTGTTGATGGCGACGATATCCCCTCTCTAGGAAGGAATTTCCCCGGTAGAAATCTGTCTGCCTGAGAGCTCTTTCTCTCTCGGTGTTTTCCACCCCGCAGAGGCGGCGGAATATTTCTGTGGTTGCTCCCCGTGTATTAGGGTTTCGAGGAGAAGATATAGGCAAGAGGGCGGAGCCAGAGGTGGGTCAGGTGGGCCACACCCCTATAGGCGTGGCCTAGGGTGGCCCGCGCCTGGGGGGTGTGGGCCCCCTGTGGCCCAACTCCGCCTCCCCTTATAGCATACTTCGTCTTCTGGGAAAATAGGATTTTCCATAGTTTTTCTGGTATTTTTCTGATCTTCGCGAAATTGCATCAAAACACCTCTTTTTCCATCAGAATCCTGTCTCCGGCAATTCATCCTCCAATAATCATCCAACATGCATAAATAGATGAAAATACATAAGTATCACCTCTTAATATGAAATATATTAATAAATAGAGGCAAATTATGATATATAATGGTGATGCAAATTGGACGTATCAACTCCCCCAAGCTTAGACCTTCGCTTGTCCCCAAGCGAAAACTGAGCTTAGTAAACATGTCCACAGGTTTATGGACTGAAGTGTCGATAAAATAATACGGACAAGAAGCATCACACTTACCAATACACAATTCATAGAAGAAAGCAACTCACCATTATATGACTTAGCTTGCAACAAGTATAGCAGTCACAATAGAGATGCATAAAGATAAATCATAATTGGGATTGGCAAACTTTGTTCTTGGTCAGAGAACAGTCGGCAAACAGTTTTCAATTAAAGCTTTTGCAGAAGTTTACAACAGGAGTACACTTTGCTCAAACATAAAAGGTTTTTCCCAATGATGTCTTTCAAAGTAATACTCATTTAGATAAGAGTCTTGTGCAAACAAGGAATATGAAGAACATGATTGAATAAATCATCATATGAATATTTGAAACACAACAACTCAAATGCTTTCTGGAGATAGAGAGGAAGTCGGTTTACTAACTCAACTTAGAAATAGGAGAAAGGCCCTTCATAGAGGGAAGCAGGGATTTCAAATTCATAAAGAGCTTCCAAAAGATTATGGTACTTACTAGCTTTGAGCTCTCATTGCCCCTATCATAAGCATCTTGAGGTGATTAGGTTTAAAGTGAACAAAGATGGAGTATATGCTTGAAAAAATATAAGTTGGCAATCTCATGTCCCTTGAGTAGGAGGGCCGCTCCTCATGCTACTCAACTTTAGTTACCGGTAAGTTCTTGTCATCGTAAGTACATGTGTATCATAAAGAACCGCCAACGGGGTACCCCTTGCACATGATACATGAGCTATCCCATAATCAAAATGACAAGGCAAGCAGACAGTGAGCATCTCAGCGATATTTTTATTTGCTATTTGCATAGGTTTTTATTGAGGATGCTTCACAGATTGCTCACTATGGGTATGTTGCAAGTTTCCACCATGATTAGGCAGGGCTTAGGCTAGCGGCCCAGGCGTTTCTCTAACAAACATACATAACTCCATGGACTTACAAGATCCCCTTTTATTTCACACCGACGACATCCGCAAACAAAAGAGCATGATATCAACTGTGTACAATATACATGTGCAATGTTAAAAGCGTTCCCCGTGACAACACGGTTCTTCTAATTCCAACGTATAGGTGCAATCATATACAACTTTGATGACACAATGGTTCAAGTTTGTTAGGGGCAAGAAAATAAGGTGTGCCATCAAGTTCGTGAGAGCTTTACTAACTAGTTTTCTCATAACAAAATAGTTTCTAATTTGAAAGATAGATGAAGCTTGAGAATTTGCTTGGAATAGCAATAATGCTAATAGGTAGATATGGTGGACACAAAAGGCACGGGTGTTGGTTTAAAGGAGTTGGATGCATGAGAAGTATGCCTTCTCAAAACAGGTTTTTTGGCTAGCAAGGCTGGGTAGCAAGCAAAAGAGTCGAAAGAAACAAGAAAACATACAAGTAATAAGCCAAACTTGCAATCTTCCTCGAAGACACAAAAGATATTAAATGAAAAATACTAAGCTTATGAGCCAATCAAGAAAGAAAATAAATGATACAAAATACCTGCAAGCTTTTTCACTTTTCCTTTCAAACCTCAAAAAGTGTTGCTACTGACGAGAGCTCAGTTTGCCAAAACCAATTTAGATCTACTTGATGCTCCCAAAGTGATACCAATACTGATCAACAAGATCAATCATATAATAGAGATTGCAAACTAAAATAAGAAGTGCAAAAAGTAAAAGATGAGACTTCTCATTAATATTCCATAAAGGCACTCACACCAAGGGATACATAGATAACCAACTAAAGGAGAGATACTTCCACAATGCATACCAACCTATAAGATAACTTCTCTACCTAGGATATGAATCTACTAAAAAGGTAAAAGATAAAAGATAATGCTGTGATACCGCGACACTCCCCCAAGCTTGGAACAAGCCAAGGGGATGCCAAACCTGATGATGAATTACTCCTTAGGTGGCGGTGTTCTCTTGATAAGATCTTCAATAAGTTCCCTCAAATCCTCAATATCTAAGGTTAGAGTACGAATCAACTCCGAATTATGCTCAATACGGTTCATGATCATGTCGGACCGAGAATCCAAGTCCTTGTTATTCTTTCCCCACTCTTCCTTCTTAGTATGTTCCTTCCCTGCATGGTTAGAACGAGGCAGATCCCAAACAGAGGGCAAATTCCCTTGTGGCACCTTCTGATAATGTCGCTCAATTAAGAGAATATGGAAGGGATTCTTGGTACATGGAGGAAGTGACCGCGGAGCGAGGCAATGGCGCGGAGGTTTCCCTCCGGTAGACATCTGTGTTGTCCTCCTAAGCTTGGTAGTGTTTTCCACCACTCCAATGCTTGCAACAGTAGCGCGGGTGTCCGTATGCTCTTCCTCCTTCATGTATTCTTCATCCTCAACCAAGATCTCCTCCTCCTCGGGGTTTTGATGATCATCTTCCACGGGCTTCTTGCCTTTGTCGTTGGCGGAGACCATGATGCTCTAAACTTGAGAAGATTTCCTGACAAAAACAAATCGAAATTAAAACACGACGAGAACATGATATACGAACCTCGAGGGATCCGGGGGGTTATATATTAAGAATTTTCAATGCATAAGGAAGGTATTATGCGAAAACGAGGCCGAGACGGACTCCAGGGGGCTCACACCCCCTCTAGGCACAGCCAGCTAGTGCCCGCGCCTAGGGTGGGTGTGGCCCCTCTGGCCTCCGTTTCCTCCTCTATTTCGTCTCATAACCTTTCGTATGTGATAAAAACATCAAAAATATAAAAAGATAAGGTTTTCACGAACCTTCTATTTTCACCACTTTTACCTACTCAAAGATGAACTCTGCAGATTCCTTTTCTCCATCTCCTAAAAATTCCTTTCATACAAGGCCTTACACAAACCTCATTGGCAACATTAGTGTATGCAAAAACAATAAACCTCTAGGTACACATTTAAACTGGAATTCATCAAAACAAAAGCTACTATGGCAACTCCTTTCCAAAAGCCCAAAAGAATCTAAAAGGGAATCAATATAAGAGGCAAATGCAAATGATGGCAGAAATCTGTCAAAACAGACCAGCGGGTACAGATTGATTTTTTTGAAAAACTTCTGTTGCTCAAAACAAAATGTGCAAAACTAATTAAAGTTGGATAATAACTTAAAGAACAAGCACAGCAAATTACATATCCAACGGTAGTACTGAGCTCCCTCGTGAATTTTTACAATGCAGCACAAAAATCTGTCCCAGGACAACCACTTTTCACAACTCCTCTACTTCTCAAAAGTAGTTGAACTTGACACAAAAACCAAAACAAAAAGGATAAGGAGCGTTTATTACTGAGGTAATAACTTCCAAGACTCAACAAAACTATTGGGTTATCTCCCAAGAAGTACTTTTCTTTATTGCCTTTAAGTTAGGCTTGATAATTTCAAAGATGCTCACATAGGAGATATAGATTTGAAGTGAAAGAGAGCATCAAGAAGCAAATATCAAACACTTTTAAGTCTAACCCACTTCCTATGCAAGGGGGTCTCATGAGAAAACAAATTATTGAAACAAAAGGCCACTATCATAGGAAGACAAAACAAATGCAACTTCAAACTTTCAACATAAAACGGGGAAACTTAATATTATTGAGATGCATAAAACCGTGTTTCCCTCTCTCATAATAACTTTCAGTAGCACTTTGAATAAAGTTGACAATATAATTGTCATAATAAACCATTTTATCATCAGAATGAGCATACTTACAATCATCAAAAAGAGGTCCAAGGTCATAAACTGGATCAATAGAAGCAAGTTGTTCCACCCTGAAATCTTCATTAGGCAAGCTATTTTCATAAGTAGCTTTGGAAAATTTAAACTCATAAGAATCTCCATCAAACTTAGTTAAAAATTTCTCCTTTTACAATCTATAATAGCTCCACAAGTGTTCAAGAAAGGTCTACCAAATATGATAGGAAAAGTTTTACTAGCTGCTCAACTAAGCACTAGAAAATCAGCAGGATACTTAATCTTACCACAAAGGACTTCCACATCCCTTACAATAACAATAGGGCAAATGGTTTACTTATTAGAAAGGTGGATAACCACATCAATGTCCTCAAGGTCACAAGGACCAATTTCATGCATAATTTCCCTGTAAAGCTCATAAGGAATAACACTGGAACTAGCACCAATATCACATAAACCATAATAGCAATGATCACCAATTTTAACAGAAAGCACAGGGACACTAGCTTTTCTAGCTTTACTAGGATGAGAGATAATATTAGAAGCGTCTTCACAGAAGACAATGTGCTCATCCTCTATATTTCTAGTGACAAGATCTTCATAATAGCTACCATAGGTTCATTGTTTATTTGCTCATCAGGTTCCACAGCTTTCTTTATACCTTTGTTATTCGCACTAAGTATCATAGAATACTCCTTTAACTTAGCTGGGAAAGGTGTTTTTTCAATATAAGGTTCAGGCAAAATATGATTAGTAGTACAAACTTCAGTATTTCTAGCAGGAACATGATTAACAACGTCTTTATAAGGTGCATGGTACTTATTCCACTTCTTTTTAGGGATTTCTATGTAAGAGGCAAAGGCCTTAAAAAAATTGGCAATACTTTGAGAATCAAGACCATACTCAGTACTAATATCACGGAAGTCATCAGTTCCCATAAAAGATTTAATGCATTCATAATCATAGTTTATACCTGACTTTCTTCCTTTGTCATTCTCCCATGCTCCAGTGTTCTCTTGAATACGGTCTGTGAGATCCCATTTAGCTTCTTCCTTCGTACATGTGAATGATCCAGCACAGTAAGCATCTAATAAATCTTTATCATGAAGAGAAAGCCTTGCATAAAAGTTATTGATAATAATATTGTTAGGGAGTTCATGAATAGGACACTTAAGCATTAGTAACTTCAATCTCCCCAAGATTGAGTTGTACTCTCTCCATCATGAGGCCAAAAGTTAAATATTAGATTCCTATCCTTATGGATCTCACTGGGAGGATAAAATTTAGAATAAAAGAGAGGTACTATTTCCTCCCATTCCATTGATTGTCCATTCTTCAGCAGCTTATACCATTCTTCAGCTCTTCCTTTCAATGATATAGAGAGTAACTTCTTCTTCACATGTTCAGTTGTGATGCCTACACACTTAAACAACCCGCATAATTCATGGATAAAAAGCAAGTGATCACCATGATGGACAGTTCCATCCCCAAAATAATAATTATCCATAACACGATCAACAATACTTGTAGGTATCTTATAGGATCTATCTCAACAGGTGGTGGTTCATCTACTACCCTAACAGTGGTAGTAGTTTTCCCAAACAGAAAACCAAGTGGGTTATCCATATTGGGAACAAAGTAACAAACAGAAATAAAAAGCAATACTCATAGTAGAAGTTTCCTTCACCAGTTCCACTCTTCAATAGCGCTTCACTCCCCGACAACGGTGCCAGAAAATAGTCTTGATGACCCACAAATTTAGGGGGTGTATCGGAGTACTTTCGATAAATAGGAGTGTCGATCCCAACGAGGAGCAGAAGGTGTTGACTAGTGGTCCTGGCTCAAGAGTTCTATGTAAATACTTAGCAAACGGATTTTTAAGGGGTTTTCTGATAAAGCAAGGAAATAAAGTGCAACAAAGTAAAACAACAAATAATTGCAGCAAGTGGCCCAATCCTTTCTTAGCAAAGGACAAGCCATTGGAAATACTAATGAGGACCAAACATTCTCGAGGACACATGGGAATACTGTCAAGTGCTTTCGCTTCATACAACTGAGTAGTTTTCTCTGGTTTCATAATTGTTGTGTGGGTGAACCTGTGCTAATGTACCGACCTTACTTGGACTAATACATACTTGTGATTAAACCCATTGCAAGCATCCGCAACTACAAGAAAGCAATTAAGATATAAACCTAACCATAGCCTTAAACTCTAAGATCCTACACTCCCTTGTGCAATGGTTTCCTAACGGGGGTTCAGGTTTCTGTCACTCTGCCAAATACACAATGCATTCCCCTAGGCCCATAAATTGTGAAGTATCATGTAGTCGACGTTCACATGACACCACTAGAAGAATAGCACCATAACTTAAATACTAAACCATTGAATAATATCTCAACATAACTCCATTACTAACAACATGACTTCTCCCATGTCCTCAAGAACTAAACGAACTACTCACGAGACATCATATGGATCAAGATCAAAGATGATATGGTGATGGATAACAATCCTAAAATAAAAAATAATCCAATGATTCCACTCACAATCATCAACTACAATAGTAATCAACACCGAGAAAGTTTCCCGTAAGAACTATGCAAGATTCAACACAATTGTTACAGCGGGATGGAGTGGTGATGATGGTGCTGGTGGATATGATGGTTTGGATGATGATGATGATGATCCCGACGAAGTCTAGCTTGATGATGGTGTTGATGGCGATGAAATCCCCTCTCCGGGAAGGAATTTATCCGGCAGAAATCTGTCTGCCGGAGAGCTCTTTCTCTCTCGGTGTTTTCCGCCTCGCAAAGGCGGCGGAATATTTCTATGGTTGCTCCCTGTGTATAAGGGTTTCGAGGAGAAGATATAGGCAATAGGGCGGAGCCAGAGGTGGGCCAGGTGGGCCACACCCTGTAGGCGCGACCTAGGGTGGCCCGCGTCTGGGGGGTGTGGCCCCCCTGTGGCCCAACTCCGCCTCCCCTTCTGGCATACTTTGTCTTCTCGGAAAATAGGATTTTCCATAGTTTTTCTGTTATTTTTCTGATCTTCGCGAAATTGCATCAAAATGATACGTCAGAAACGTATATATAATTTTTGATGCTCCATGCTTGTTTAGTATCTACTTTGCTTTGCGTTGTCTACACTTTGAGGTACTTTTTACATGTTTTCTGGTACTAACCTATTAACAAGTTGCCACAGTGTCAGTTGCCTGTTTTCTGCTGTTTTTGGTTTAAGAAAAGTTAGTAAAAAAATATTCTCGGAATTAGACGGGACAAACGTCAAAGTCAATTACTTTCCGTGGGGAACAAGAAGTCCAGAGGGGAGACGAAGAAGCGGGCCAGGGCAGCCAGACCCCCCCCCCTAGGCATGGGTGGGCCCTGCCTCGCTCCTGGGAGGGGTGTGGCCCCTCTGGCTGCCTCCTCGGCCTCCCCCTTCGCCTATAAGAAGCCCCCGATGTAGAAACCCTAAAATCCATGATCAATATTCCACGAAACCTTCTATAGCCGCCGCCACCGTTGTCGCTAGATCGGGGTAATCTGAAGTTTTTCCTGGCACCCTGCCGAAGGGGAGATCATCCCGGAGGCCTTCTCTCCGGTATGATGCGTGAGTAGTTCCACCTTGGACTATGGGTCCATGTAGTAGCTAGATGGTTGTATCTCCTCATTTGTGCTTTCATGTATAGATCTTGTGAGCTCCGTTCATGATCAAGATCTAATCTATTTGTAATCATGCATGTTGTGTTTGCGGGGATCCAATGGATATTGAGATTATTATGTTGGTTTGATTAATGGTTTTGTCTTTATGATTCTATCATGTCTGTGTTGTTTGTGATCTTGCATGCTCTCTATTGTTAGTAGCTATATTGTCCAAGTAGTTGCTAGTGACTCCAAGAGGGGGTATTTATGCTCGATAGTGGGTTCATGCCTCTAGTTTCCAAGGGAAGTGACAGAAATATCTTCGGTTGTAGATGTGTTGTTGCTACTAGGGAGAAAACAACGGTCTTTTGTTCATGGAACATGTGGACTGTTTACCTTACACACTTTGCTTAAAGCAGTTGTCTGTTGCTTGCAACTTAATACTGGAGGGGGTTCAGATAATAACCTGAAGATGGACTTCTAGTCATAGATGAAGTTGGATGGCGGTCTATGTATCTTGTTGTATTGCCTAATCAAATCTCATAGGATCTTTCTGACTAGTAATTGCATTATTATGCCTTGCTTAGTTCATGTCAATTGCCCTGCTGTAATTTGGTTACCCTTCATGTCATGTTGTTTATCTAAGGAGAGCACCTCTAGTAAACTATGGACCCCGGTCCAATTTTATCATTGATACTTCTTCCACTGTTACTTGTTTACTTGCTGAAAACTATTACCTTCCACACCATACCTTTAATCCTTTGTTACAGCAAACTGGTGAGCTTGACAACCTCACTGATTCGTTGGGGCAAAGTCTTGAGTTTGTGTTGTGCAGGTCTCTACGTTGCTTGCAATACCTGTGTGACGTTTCCTTCCTCCTACTGGTTCGATAACCTCAGTTTCTTACTAAGGGAAACTTGCTGATGTGCTGCTTCATACCTTGCTCTTGGGGTTTCCAACGAAGCGATCCACGACAAGTGTTGGGCGCCATCAAGCTATTTTCTGGCGCCTTTGCCGGGGAGGCCAAGGACGTCTTCACAAGGGGAGTCCTTCACTTCCTTTCTCTTTACTTTGTTTTTAGTTTGCTTTTTTTATTTTGCTTGGTTTTGTTTGCCTCTTTCCAAAAAACCCAAAAAATTAGTCTAGTTTGGTTTGGTTTCTTTATTCAAAAACACAAAAAAAATATTTCCTGCTCTAGCTGCTGCTGCTGTTTTTGGCTTGCCCACCTTTGCAAAAATGAACTGTGCTGAGAACACCAAGTTGTGTGACTTTACTAGCACCAACAACAATGATTTCCTTAGCACACTTATTGCTCAACCTGCTCCTGATGCTATCTTTTATGAAATTAAGCCTGCTTTGTTGAATCTTGTGATGAGAGAGCAATTTTCTGGTGCTAGTTCTGATGATCCTGTTGCCCATCTCAATAGCTTTGTTGAACTTTGTGAGATGCAAAAGTATAAGGATGTAGATGGAGATATTATTAAGATCAAGCTTTTCCCTTTCTCCTTGAGAGGGAAATCTAAAGAATGGTTGTTATCTTTGCCTAAAAATAGTATTGATTCTTGGACTAAGTGCAAAGATGCTTTTATTGGAAAGTACTATCCTCCTGCTAAGATTATATCTATGAGAAGTGACATTATGAAATTTAAACAACTTGATAGTGAACATGTTGCTACAGCTTGGGAAAGAATGAAATCCTTGGTTAAGAATTTCCCCACTCATGGACTCACTGCTTGGATGATTATCCAGACTTTTTATGCAGGTTTAAACTTCTCCTCAAGAAATCTGTTGGATTCTGCTGCTGGAGGTACCTTTATGGGCCTCACTTTGGGTGCTGCAACAAGGCTCCTTGATAATATGATGGTTAACTATTCTGAATGGCATGTTGAGAGAGATCCACATGGTAAGAAGGTAAATTCTGTTGAGGAAACTTCCTCTTTGAGTGAAAAGATTGATGTTATTATGGCTATGCTTGTTAATGGGAAAGCTCCTCTAGATCCTAATAGTGTTCCCTTAGCGTCTTTGGTTGCTCAAGAAGGGCAAGTTGATGTGAACTTCATTAGAAATAACAATTTCAAAAACAATGCCTATAGGAATAATTTTGGTAGTAACAACAATTATAGGCCTTATCCTCGTAATAATGGCAATTCCTATGGTAACTCCTACAACAATGCTAGAAGTGCCCCCTCTGAACTTGAAGTCATGCTCAAATACTTTATTAGTAAACAAACCACTTTCAATAAGGCTATAGAGGAAAAGCTTTTAAATGTTAAAAAAAATCCTCTTTGTCTGAAGCTCAAACTTCATTGGTTAATAAAATGGATGCTAAACCTGGAACTATGGAAAATACCTTTGCTACTGCTCATGCCATACAAGTTACTATTGATGAAAATGTTAGGCTGTTAGCTCAACTTCATGCTAAGTGGGAGAGGGAAACTGAATTGATAGAAACAATAGTGTGTGCACCATCACCACTAAACCACAAGTAGTCCCTATTCCTACTCCTACTATGCCTACTACTAGTGATGCTAAGTTTGACTTTGATATTGATGGTTGCAATATTTCTGAAGTGATTATGTTCCTACAAAAGCTTGCTATAAGTCCTGATGCTAGTGATATGCATGTTGCCATTACCAAACACATTACCGATGCTCTTGTTAAGATCAAGGAAGAGAAGCTAAAACACAAAGCTTCTATTCCTAGGAAGGTAGAAGATAGTTGGGAACCCATTATTAATATGCAAGTGAATGACTTTGATCTCAAAGCTTCATGTGATCTTGGTTTTAGTGTCTCTATTATGCCTAGGAAGATTTATGAAATGCTTGATTTGCCACCATTGGAAGATTGTTATTTAGATGTCCCACTCAATGACAATGCCAAAATGAAACTCATGGGGAGTATTAATGATGTTCTCATAATGGTTAAAAATGCTTATGTCCCTGTTGATTTCTATGTTTTGGATGTTGAATACAATGCTTCTTGTCCTATTACTTTGGGAAGACCTTTTCTTAGAACAGTTGGTGCCATCATTGATATGAAAGAGGGCACCATTAAATATCATTTTCCATTCAAGAAAGGTATTGAACGCTTCCCTATGAGGAGAGAGAAGTTGCTTTTTGCTCCTCCTTTGAAAGAAATATTTGATGTCAATGCTTCCTCATTTAAAAATACTTGATTCTTCTTGCTTCTTGTGCCTAACTTAAAGGCGTTAAAGAAAAGTACTTGTTGGAAGATAACCCAAGAGTTTCCTTGAGTCTTGGAAGTTATTACTTCAGTAATGACCTCTCCTTATCCTTTTTGTTTGCTTTTTGTGCCAAGAATGACCTATATTGAGAGGGAAGTAAGATTTGGGAGTTGCTATCCAGAAACAGATTTCTGTCCTCCACCAAAAGTTTTTCGTGAGGAGTCTCTATAACTCGGATTAAGCTGAAAATTTACGAATAAATCCCCCAGTATGTTAGCTAACTTTCTTTAGTTCAAAACTTTTTGATTTTATCAACAAAAGATGTTCGAAAAAATAGGTTTATACCTATTGGTCTGTTTTGACATATTTCTGCCATTATTTGCATTTGCTTCTTATTGATTCCTTTTTGAGTTATCTTTAGGTGAGTTGAGCTTTTTGAAGGAGTTAATACAGTAGCTTGTGTTTTTAGTGAAAAATTCTTGTTGTTCCAAAGCTTTGCCAGAGGTCTAATATCTTTTGAATACACTAATGTTGCTAATGAAGATTGTGTGAAGTTTTGTATGAAGGAAAATTTTCTGGTGTAGAGAGAGAATGATGCAATGAGATGAAGAATGGACAAAATCTCAAGCTTGGGGATGCCACCATGGTGTTACCCCAAGAAATATCCAAGAGGTACAAGCGTCAAAGCTTGTGGGGCATCCCCTTCTTCATCAATAAAAAGCTTAGGTCTGTCTAGACACTTTGTTTTTATTGTTTCATGCACAGTTGTGTTGTTCTTGGAGCGTCTTAGTTTTTGTTTGCTTTGCTTAGGTTGTTTAGTTTGCTTAAGTAGTTTGGACCCCCGTTCTCGCTATGTTGTTTTGCAAATAAGTTGCTTGGTGTTGGAAAGGAGTAGTAAGTTCTTATTTGAAGTGCAAGAGGAGCTTGCATTGACTATGACCTAGACTTTAGCATGACATGCTAGGTGTTGTTTTGACATTATGCTTAGTGATTATTGCTGTAGCATGTCTTGTTCCAAACAATTGGGATTGCTTAGTGTGCCTTGAAGAAATTATGCGTTGTTTTAGCATGCAAAAGCATAGTATTGTGGTATTCTCCTTTGATGTTTTGCTTGGGTTGACTTGGCACATGCTCACACCATTTTATGACTATGACAAGTCACCATTAGCCTCTATGATCATTTAGTCCTTGACTTGTAGTACCACTCTTTTCTTTGATTAGTAATGCTTTGTTGCACTGCATGATTATGGCCATTATTGCTCTCTTATTTGGTTGCTCCTAGTCTTTTGCTAGCCTCCACTTGTATGAGTAAGCTCTACTCATGATTCCAACTCCCAAGAAACCAAGTTATTCCAAAGTGTACACTATAAATTCCTATGCATGGTGTGTTACACCATTCCAAGTATATTCTTGTTTTCAATTATCTTCCAATTAAAAACTATTTTGTTATGAGAAAACTTAGTGATTAAAGCCCTCACAAACTTGATGGCACACTCTATATTCTTTGCCCCTAATAAACTTGAACCATTGTATCATCTATGTTGTATATGCTTGCACTTATACGTTGGAATTAGCAGAACCGTGCTGTCACGGAGAATGTTTTCAGCATTGCACTTGTACTTTGTACTTAGTTGATATCATGCTCTTTTGTCTATGGATGTCACCAGTGTGAAATAAAAAGGGAACTTGTAAGTCCATGGAGTTTGTATCCTATGTTAGAGAAACTCCTGGGTCGCTAGCCTAAGCCATGCCTAATCATGGTGGAAACTTGCAGCATCACCATAGTGACATCTATGAAGCAGTCTTCTTATAAAAAAAGAGACACATTGAGAAAAGAGGAAAGAGAAAAAAGCACCATATTCCCATGGTAAATAAGAAGGTTGCTGAGATGCTCATTGTCTGCTTGCCTTGTCATTTTGGTTATGGGATAGCTCCTATACCATGTGCAAGGGGTACCTCGTTGGCGGTTCTCTATGATATGCAAATACTTACAATGACAAGAACTTACAGGTGATCAAAGTTGAGTAGCATGAGGTGTGGCCCTCGTATTCAAGGGACTTGAGATTTCCAACTTATACTTCGTCAAGCATATACTCCATATTTGTCACTTTAACCTTAATCACTTCAAGATGCTTATGATAGGGGCAATGAGGGCTGAAAGCTAACAAGTACCATAATTTTTGGAAGCTCTTTTTGAAACTTGAAATCCCTGCTTCCTTTATGAAAGGTTTTTCTTCCACCATTATTTGAGTCTCCACCTTCTACCTTTAGGCACCATTAAGAGAGCATAGTTTTCATTCTGTGTGTAGTGTTCCAAAGCTTATTGATTGATGCATATTGTGATATTACTTGTTCTTGTGCTATTTGTTTCTAGTCACCCTTCTGAACTTTGAAGGTGTCCTATGCATGTATTTGCTACTCTATGAGGGACAAGCTGATTGCCACTATCCTATGTTTCTGTATGTGAAACAAACAAACGTTTTTCAAATGCATGTTATTCATGATCTTTGTTTGTAACTTGTCATGTTGCATGCATAGTTACTATGTCCTATTCTTAGAACTCCATCTTTCATGCACATATTTTGAATTCTTTGATCCCAACTTTCAATGCTTGCAAATGGTTGGATCTTTATTGTGAGGGTGCATGTCACCTCAAAAATTATTCTTTTTATCACTTACCTACTCGAGGACGAGCAAGAGTTAAGCTTGGGGATGCTTGATACGTCGGAAACGTATCTATAATTTTTTATGCTCCATGCTTATTTAGTATCTACTTTGCTTTGCTTTGTCTACACTTTGAGGTACTTTTTACATGTTTTCTGGTACTAACCTATTAACAAGTTGCCACAGTGCCAGTTGCCTGTTTTCTGCTGTTTTTGGTTTCAGAAAAGTTAGTAAAGAAATATTCTCGTAATTGGATGGGACAAACGTTAAAGTCAATTACTTTCCGTGGGGAACAAGAAGTCCAGAGGGGAGACGAAGAAGCGGGCCAGGGCAGCCAGACCCCCCTAGGCGCGGGTGGGCCCTCTGGCCCCTCTGGCCCCCCTGGGAGAGGTGTGGCCCCTCTGGCCTCCTTCTCAGCCTCCCCCTTCGCCTATAATAAGCCCCGATGCAGAAACCCTAAATACCCGATCAATATTCCACGAAACCTTCTGTAGCCGCTGCCACCATCGTCCCTAGATCCGGGGGATCCAAAGTTCTTATCGGCACTCTGCCGGAGGGGAGATCATCCCGGAGGCCTTCTCTCTGGTATGATGAGTGAGTAGTTCTACCTTGGACTATGGGTCCATGTAGTAGCTAGATGGTTGTATCTCCTCATTTGTGCTTTCATGTATAGATCTTGTGAGCTCCGTTCATGATCAAGATCTAATCTATTTGTAATCATGCATGTTGTGTTTATGGGGATTCGATGGATATTGAGATTATTATGTTGGTTTGATTAATGGTTTTGTCTTTATGATTCTATCATGTCCGTGTTGTTTGTGATCTTGCATGCTCTCCATTGTTAGTAGCTATCTTGGCCAAGTAGTTGCTAGTGACTCCAAGAGGGGGTATTTATGCTCGATAGTGGGTTCATGCCTCTAGTTTCCAAGAGAAGTGACAATAATATCTTTGGTTGTATATGTGTTGTTGCTACTAGGTAGAAAACAACGGTCTCTTGTTCATGGAACATGTGGACTGTTTACCTTATACACTTTGCTTTTAGCAGTTGTTTGTTGCTTGCAACTTAATACTGGAGGGGATTCGGATGATAAACTGAAGGTGGACTTCTAGTCATAGATGCAGTTGTATGGCGGTCTATGTATCTTGTTGTATTTCCCAATTGAATCTCATAGGATCTTTCTGACTAGTAATTGCACTGTTATGCCTTGCTTAGTTCCTGTCAATTGCCCTGCTGTAATTTGTTTACCCTTCATGCCATGTTGTTTATCTAAGGAGAGCACCTCTAGTGAACTATGGACCCCGGTCCAATATTTATCATTGATACTTCTTCCACTGTTACTTGTTTACTTGGTGCAAACCATTACCTTCCACACCATACGTTTAATCCTTTGTTACAGCAAACCGGTGAGCTTGACAACCTCACTGATTCATTGGGGCAAAGTCTTGAGTTTGTGTTGTGTAGGTCTCCGCGTTGCTTGCAACACCTGTGTGACGTTTCCTTCCTCCTACTAGTCGATAACCTCGGTTTCTTATTGAGGGAAACTTGCTGTTGTGCTGCTTCATACCTTGCTCTTGGGGTTTCCAACGAAGCATTCCACGACAAGTGTTGGGCACCATCACAAAACACCTATTTTTCCATCAGAATCCTGACTCCGACAGTTCATCCTCCAAGAATCATCCAACATGCAAAAACAGATGAAAAGACATAAGTATCACCTCTTAATATGAAATATATCAATGAATAGAGGCAAATTATGATATAGAATGGTGATACAAATTGGACGTATCATGAGTTCCCTCGAGGAACGAGGTTGAGCTAAGGCTAGCTTGTGAATGTGAATGTCCACCTAGGCAGTTCCTAGGATGACAGCTGGTTATGGCTAGGAGGCCAGACTCATAGGGAAGGTGCCTATACTAGGGTGTGTAATTGAAAGGTTAGGATTGATTATCCGCATACCAAGTATGATGATTCAGGGTTATCCCTGACGAATGTATCGAATGTTGTGGTGAAAGTGTACCACCTCTGCAGAGTGTCAAACTATTTGAATAGCCGCGTCTGCGGTCATGGACAGTTGGATGGCCATATTGTTCTGTTGTCAGATGTTTTTAAAATGACTTGTGACTTGAAGTATGACTTTTACTTGACCCCACAAGGTTGTGGACATGAAACTAGGTTCGCACTTGAGTGATCTAGATAACTAAAGTTAGGTCTTTACTACTAAGTACCTTTGAAATAAAATTGGCTTAGTGCAAACAAACCTAGAGCTTAGGATTCCTACTAGAATGGTACTACTGCTTTAGTGATAGTTTGCGAGTACTTTGAAAGTACTCATGGCTTTGTCCCTGGTTGTTCCCATGGCCAGACTACAAAGGAGAGTACGGGGAGAATGAACAGCAGGACGCCTATGATAACTAGGATCATCTCCCATCATCAGGATTGCCTGTGACCATGAAGATGGAGCCCCTACTACGCTACTATTATTCCGCTGGTTTATTATGTAACCAGACTTGATCATTAGATCAACTATTTGTAATACTATTATGGTTTGTAATGGATGATGTACTGTGCTATCAACTCTGTTATGTATCGCAAAAATGGTAATCCTGGGATTGCGATGTACGGCATAACAGACATCTAGGATTAAAAATTCGGGTGTTCACATTTATGTACTAACTTGGGGAATCAAGGAGAACTCATCAAGCCATGTCCATGCCACAGGAGAAATCCCTTAATAGCGCAGTAATTCGATTAATGTCGATTACTGTGTACTGTGGTTATGACGGATGATGTGAGCAGTGGTTGATGCCTATTCGTCCATATATGGAGCTCCTCCCATACATATCATAACTGGTCTTATTCATTTTAATAATTTTTATCACTCTTTCTAATAACTAGTGGTGGATCCACTACTCCCTGAGAACTCTTTCCATCATCTACAAACCTTCGTAATCATAATCGCATGCTCTTGTTTACTTATAAGCTTTAGTTTACTTATTTTTATCTTATTTGAAAACCCAAAAATATCTTTTATACAACAATCACATTTTATCTTATTACTTAGAACTTTATTTAGCATTTCTATTTCAGTATTTAGCTCAAGAGTTATTTAGACTTCAAACTCCTGCTACCTGTGGGATCAATATCTTTATTTCGAAACTAGCTACAAACGATATGTGCAGTTGCAGTCATCAAGGACCACAATATCATTATCAATAAAGATGGCAAAGCCCATCTTTCCAAGAGCACAGACTGAAAGTAAATTATATCCAAGGGTCTCAACAAGCATGACGTCCACGAGTATAATATCGTGAGCAACCACAACCTTGCCAAAACCCATTACCTTAGACTTTGACTTGTCGGCATATGTCACGGTTATTTGATCATCATTTGGTCTCATTTCCATGACAATAGTTTTGCTTTCGGTCATATGACTTGTGCATCCACTATCAAGCACCCACTTTGACCCTTCGGAAGCATAGTTCTACAAGAGATCAAACTAATTTTTAGGTACCCATTTTTCATTGGGTTATCTATTGTTAGCAACAAGGGTCCTGGGAACCCAAATGGACCAAGCAATATAACCATCAAACGGGCCAACATATTGTGCATAAACATCACCATAATAATCACGCATTAAGACATAGTGAGGGTTAGCACTTCCCGCAAAGTCATTATGTGACATAGTTTTTTCACTCGTGGTCTTACTACCCACAATGGCCTTGTATTTTGCTTGTGTGGGCATGACCTTCTTCTTCTTCTTCTTCTTCTTCTTGGCTTTGGAGACAAAGCCAATACCCCCTTTCTCTTTATTTGTCCTTTGCTTACTTAAAAGATCATCAATAGACTTGTTTCCTTTGGGAAAGGTGGCATTAGCAAGCTCCCCCTTCAACCTAGCATTTTCTTCAATGGTGTTTGTACTACTAGAGGGAATGAAAATACTTGGTGAGGCAATATTAGTCAATTGAGTTTGAAGTTTTTCACGAGACTTTGTGAGCAACAAGAGTTCACTCTCCAAGGCCTTGTGAGCCTTGTCAAGCTTCCTAAAGTCCTCGGCAAGTTTGTCATGAGCAACACCAAACTCAACCTTATCCTTTTTAGCCTTTTTATACTTAGCAATGGCATGATCATGTTCCTTGATGAGTTTATTAATAATTTGATCATTTGCCTCATCGAGGCCTTTAAGCTTTATTTCAATAGACATCCTAGTCTCTTGCTCTTCTTCTAGAGCATTATTTAGAGCATCCACCTCAATAGTGTGCTCTCTCCCTAGTTTACATCTCTCATCAAGAAGCTCTTGTGTGTGAGAAAGTTGACTTAAGAGGTTCACAAAATGCTTCTTGTGCTCCCCTTGAAAGTTAGTCATAAACACATCAAAAGCAACTAATTTCTCGTTGACTTCAAGAGATATATCCTCATCAAGTTCATCATCAGTCATCAAGGAGGGGTGGAAAGATAATCATACCTACGATCCTCTTGCCATTAGGGCAAGTGACATTCTTGTTGGGGATATTCTCATTTGGAGAGTCGAAGAGTGAGAAAGTGGAGGTAGAAGTAGTGGTAAGATCAGTCACACCATTTGATGTTTCCTCTTCTTCATCTTCATCATCGGAGGAGTATTCTTCATGTGTTATCAAAACAATCTCACCCGACTTCTTGTTGGCGGGATGGTTCTTGATGAAGGGTTTATTGAAGGGAGCCTTTGAGTTTTTCTTCAACACTACTTTACCCCCATGATTTTCTCTTTTCTCATAGGGACAACTGGCAACAAAGTGATAGCGGTCACCATAGTTGAAGCAAGTTCTAAATTTTGAGCCATTGTCTCTTCTCCCATTTGGGTTGATTCTTTGTTGCATTTCCATCTTGGCCTTGGTGGGGTCTTTCCAAAAGTTCCTTGTATAGAAGGCCAAATATTCACCATGAGAAACCTTGACATCTTCGAGATGGCTCAAAGATAAGCCTTCGACACTTCCTTCTTCATCCACATACTCCACAACTTTAGCTTTTAGGGCAAGGTTAACACCATTGTTCATTCCAAGGGCTCGAGCACGAGCATCTTTGGCAGCAACCTTGAAAGTGGCCATCTCTTGCATAACTTCATTGGAGGTCATGAGGTGGTATTTGTGTCTTCCTTAGAGACTCTTCAAGTCGGTGGGCTCTAAAGGCATAAGTGCACACACATATTTTCTTTTTATCCAAGCATCATCCACATGTGAGGCACCAACATTCCTAAAGGTGGTGGCAGTGGATTTGAGACTTTGATACATGCCTTCATGATCTTCACCATCCTTCATATAGAATCCTTCGGCTTCATTGCTCAGTGTATCATAACGGTTTCTTCTCATGCTCTCATTTCCAACATATAACTCAGTGAGAGCATCCCAAGCTTCCATGGCGGTGTTGAGGTGTTCTACGTGAGGGAAATATTTTGTCCCCAAACCTTTTTGAATCATGTGCAACGCGGTGGCATTGAGTTGGCTATTAACAACTTCTCTTCTTGTCAAGTAGGTTGGATCCACAATTCTGAGTCCCTCTTCAATGATATTCCACAATTCAATGCAAGAGCTGCGCACATGAGATTTCATTAATGATTGCCATTGAGCAAAGGAATGTGCAGCTAGCTTAGGTGGGTCACCCCTATTGTTTATATGTGGGTGAGGGATTAGAGGGTTGGGAGAGTACCAACCGGGAACCTTATGGTGCTCTTCCTTCCTGTCATCCCTTTTGGTGGATGGATTAGTGTTGTCAGGATCATCCCCCCACCACAATCATGGGTGATGCCGAAGAATTCACCTTTGGAAGTGTGGAGGGTTCCTCTAGAGGAGGAGGAGGAGGTGAGGCCATTTTCTCCTTAACAAGTTGCTCAACTAAGTCACGCAATCGTTTGATTTCGTTGCCCAGGGAGGAGCTCAAGCTTGATTCCAATTTCTTGAGATCCTCCATGGACACCGTGTTACTAGCCTCACTCCTTCTTCTCCATCGTGGCTACCCATATAATCTTAGGTGGTAAAGCCCGAAAAAAGAGCCGAGGCTCAGACACCAATTGAAAGGATCATATGAGCACCTAGAGGGGGGGTTGAATAGGTGCTACTTCAAATTTTACTCCTTTTCAATTTAGGGTTTAACATAAAAGGTAAATTATCTAGATTATGCAACTATGGTGAATTTACCTATATGTCAACCTAGCACAAACACTAAGCAAGAACAAGATAAGTAAAGTGCGGTAAAGGACAAAAGTAACCAAAGTGGAGCACGCGAGACACAATGATTTCTTTCCCGCAGTTTCCTTCCTTTTGAGGGGAAGTACGTCTGCGTTTGGAGAGGGGGTGGTTTCAAATCACCAACGCCACGAGAGGCCTCCCTTGTTCTCCAATGAACCTCACCCCAAAGGGTTCGATTCACCTCTTCCACTATATCGGCAACCTTCGAGGTGGAAGCCGACACCTTTACAACAAGTTTGAGGAACACATCCACAACTTAATTGGAGGCTCCCGAATGCAAGCAAGTTGTCACACAATCAAAGACAAGCTTGTAAGAACCAAATCAAGAACTAGGGTTTCTAGTGAAACACTAGAGCAAGGGGCCCTCAAGTGAATGAGGGGGAAATGAAGATCTCTCTTGGTGAAGCTATAGATCAAGGCCTCCTCCTTCGATTCTCCAAAGATCAATGACTTTGGATGGTTGGATGAAGATATCTTGGTGATTTGGTGGATCAAATAGTGGGGGACTTCTATTTTGGAACGAGCAGCTGGAGGAAGGGGATGAAGTCCCCTATTTATAGCCCCTTAGCTTGTGAATCGTTTTCTGACCATTGGAGAAAGTTTCACACCGAAGACTACAGTCTGTAGACCGGAGACTCTGGTCTGACCTTGATGCACACCGGAGACTTTGGAAAATCTCCGGTCCAACTCCGGACCACCATACAGAATGTCCCAGCCAAGGTAGATAAGCCCACCCTGGAGATTCTTCAAAGACTCCGGTCTCGAGCACACCAGAGACTCCGGTCTAGGAGGATGCACCGGAGAATCCAGTCTGGCTCTGGTTCATCTCCGAAGAAGCATACAGAAGGTCCCATGCATATTTCTGGAGGCCCCTCCGGGGACTTTGGGGGAAAATCCTGACCACACCAGAGACTCCGGTCTGGAATTCCCTGAAAATTGCAGTTGCTTGTAGGGACATTTCCACAGGGCTAAATACTTATCACTTTTTAGGAAATCATCCTATAGACATTAGCACACTGTAAAATGATCTACAAGTTGTTAACGAACACCAAAACTGATTAAGACAATAAATGTCCTTTCACAAGTTAATCAATAACAGAAAATGGAGATTTAGATATTTGCAAGAAATACTAGATGAAGAATCCTCCAAGTGAATGGAGGGGAATTGAAGAGCTTGATTGGTGACGATGTAGATCGAAGCCTCCTCCTTAGATTCCCCAAAGATCGGAGTCTTCGGGTGGTTAAACATGGAGATCTCACGAGTATTAGAATGAATAGCACAAAACTTTTTCGAATTAATCAAGAGATCTAACATGAGGATCAATTGAGGTATTTATACCCCCTGCCAAAAGCCAGCTGTTGGAGAAAAAGGGGCCGAATTATCCGGCCTAAGTGGGGGCCGGATTATCCATCCGGGACAAACATCCCGCCCAGAATCGGATAGTCCGGGCCAAATTTCCCCCCTCTATGGGAGTTGCGCCTTAGCTGCCTTTGGGAAAATCTTTGAGGGGCGGATTATCTGACCCGGGCACAAGCACCGGCCCTAGCCGGACAATCCGAGGGAAAACTCCGCCCCCACTCTGCATGACGCGTCTTGTTGACCTTGTCGATCGAGCCAGGGCAATAATCCGACACTTGGCAGGGGCAGATAATTTGCCCCCCAAAAGTCTAGTTCAACTGCATTTCAGTGGACAATAATCTGCAGCACTAAACACACATTAAATAATCCTTGGTATTGTTATATCTAACACACAAAACACTAGGGATCATGAAATGTTATTTTAGATATGCTCCGGTGAGCCAGATTCTATTGGTCTACTATGATATATGACTGTTTTAGGTACTACAAGGGATACAAAGCTTGTCAGAAGTTCGGGATATCCAGCTAGCACCAGCTTCTATGCTATAGCCAATCATCAAACTGTGGCCTTCTCGAGCATGAGCGCTTGACTTTGTTGGGATGATCCATCCGACTTTATCCAAGGGGCATCAATTCATGCTATTTGCTATCGACTATTTCATCAAGTGGTCTAAAACAGTACCTCTAGATAATATCACTCATAAGGAGGTGATTCAATTTATCACTAATCATATTGTTCATAGGTTCGGCATACCTCAAACTCTTACCATAGACCAATACATGTATTTTATGGCGAAGTAGGTAAAAAATTGCCGAGTCACTAGGGATTAAGATGCTCGATTCCTTTCCCTACTATTCCCAAGCCAATGGACAAGAAGAATCGACTAAAAATATAATGATCAAGTTGATTAATAAAAAGATTCAAGATTATCAAAGGCATAGGCATGAAGTACTGTCATAAGTACTGTGAGCTAATAGAATCTCAAGGCATGGTGCTACTAAAGTAACTCGATTTGAGTTAGTCTATGGACAAGAAGCCCTTTTACCTATTGGGATTAATCTGGTTGTCTTGAGGTTTGCTAAACATAATAGTTTGTCGGTTAGAGATTATTTAATGTGATGATGGACAATATCATTGAATCAACTGACAAACATGTGATCGCTTGCAACAAGTAGGTTCAGTTAAAGGACTTCCAAGTAGACGATTTGGTCTGAAAGGTTATACTACCAGTCGTCTCTTAAAGTCGCAAGTTTGGGAAATGGTCAGCTAGCTGGGAAGAGCCTGTAACAAGGATAGTGCATGGTAAATCATATCTGGTGGAGAAATTGGAGGGAGACCTACTTTCTCGAGCGCTTAATGAATGATATCTGAAGAAGTTCAATCCAGCGTGTGGCAATCTGCCTGAGTTGCACCAGAAAATGGCCAATATGCATATATCACCCTCAGGATAAATGGCCGATGAACTAAAAACATCGGCCTTAGTCGAACATGAGGTATTTCCTAGCACACAAGCTTTTCAAAGAAACATGGCATCTTTTAGCACCCATTTTGGTCCAGTAATTGATGCACTAGTGAAAGTCGAATGAAAGTAAGCTGCAGGTGGAAACATTTTGTTATTTGCTAAAATTTGGACAAAATCAATCCAGAGACTAATATGCTGAATCTAGTCGGTGCCGAAGAAGATTGTAGAGGCTATTTGGAGATAGGTTCAGATGAAAGACGATCAAGACAAGGCAAAGACATACTTAGACAAGACCGTCTAGAAGACGCGTTGAAAAGAGTCAAGCTAGTTGATGGTCATAAGACCATGACATAGCTGGAAAGAAGCTCGAAGACTTCGAAAACTGTCCCAGCACAAAAGAAAACAGGTTCTGCAAAGAGTTGACTCGGGTGATTAGAGTCCAGATGTAGTATGAAGCCGATGTTAGTATACCTAGCTTAGGATAGTTTTTTCCTTACTATAAGTATTCAATACTCATGTAATAGTCTCTTAGACTTGCACGAAAGACCAACCATCCCATGTATATGTGTCTGGTAACGTATGATTAAACTTAAACACACGATCGACAAACTTAATATATTCTACCATTTTTGTCCTCAAACCCTTGTTTTTTCTTTCCTTTTTTGGTGACTTAGCGTTTTCGAAACATGGATAATCGAGTTAGAGCAATCAGGTTGACTAGCTCAGCCAATAGTCATTAGAATCTTAGATGGGCCCCTCCCACGAAATCGAGGCTTACGATTCTAAAAGTGCCGATTTATTGTCTGTGCGTATCACGCAGTAAGTTCGACCTCCTGTAGACGCATTGAGGTATATCACCCTTGCCACTACATGTAATCCTTCTACGTGTGTGTGTCCCGATTTAAATGCAACATAACTCCAGATCCAGCTTGCTTGTTCAGGCAGTGGCGGCACTATGACGGTGTTTCCTACTTAGAGGCATTGTTTGGTTTGCACGAGGATTTTCAAGACGACAAGTGGCGTCAAGGTTGGCGGCTACTCAGAGCATGGGCCTCTGTGCGCGATGCACACCGATGCAACATCTCTTCGACGATGCTCTCTTCCTGTCTGGTTGGGTCCTTCCATCCACTCACCATTACTTCTTCTAGGCATCAAGCGTGCACTATACAGTAACACATGCCTTCTTTGGACAAGAGTTGTGTGTCCGACTTGTCTTGCTTCGATTACAAAGCGGTCTGGTGGCTCTGTATCCTCCTAGCCTCTCGCCATTCCGGCTCGAGTTATGTAAGCCAAGTCCTTGTTATGTGCTTTTATGATACTAGGAAACGTGCCCGTGCGTTGCTACGGATTTGATTTTATTAAACATTTCTTAGACCATGAAGATTTTTAATACTGAAAATCAGAGACATATTATTTTTCTAAGATGCACATTCACGGTAATATATAGCTGCCCGTTAGCGAAATTTTAGGTTATTCCGAACAACTTTAAATTACTTCATCTTTATCGTGTAATTTCGAAAGGATAAACACATTTATATAGTGGGAGAAATAAAAAGTGCATTAGAGATGTCATGTTTGAAAAAATCATTGTATTAGACATGCGTGAGCAAAAAATGTCTCGGCATTAATATACGTTTGATGCTGTGTTTTGTATATTATCAGAGAATACAACAATATCATGAGGATCAACAACATTTTATTACACCACAACGTAATATAACCTGCAACTAAAAGTTTGGTGATATCACATTTCCAAGTTGGTGCTACCAATAGAAACTTAGAGTAACCTATTAGAGTAAATGGTTGCAGAAAGTATTTTAGAAAATATCACACTTAGTAGTGTAAGTAAGTGTTTAATTTATTGAAAATCTATTCGGATGTGTCAAAATGCCAAGTTCTACTGAGGACAGAGGTACAATACTTATCGTTGATGTAGACGCCGTCGTCAGGACAATGAATTTAGACACCGCCTGAACAACTGAGATCGCCGGTTGTTTCTATTTGCAAATCCATACCCAATAACACTCTTGTTTCCTCTACACGAACACCACGCGTCAGGTTGAAGAGGTCTGTTCATTGAGCTAAACTTGGTAAGAACCAAGTTAAGTGTAGACTCGTGCAGATTTCACACCAGGTGACCCAGCAAGAAAACACGTATGACGGTATGAGCCAGCGTGAACACAAGCCGTGAAAGTTGTAATGCAATGATCACGTTCATTCTAGTTTCTAAGCTCTGGAGTCGCCCCACACTTAGTTCTGAACATTTGCTATTGAAGGCCAAATACAAAACTCCTCCATTGAAAGAGAAAACAATCAACAAAAACTTACATGCAGATGCTGCTTCCATCGTTTTCTATATACAAAAAATTCAGAGCATACGTATCCATCTGATTACAAACACCTATCCTCCCCGTCGTGTCCCTTCTCTCATTGCTGATCCATCGTCCCATCATGCCTCTGCCTGCTAGTTGTTGCGTGAACCGAGTTGTACACAGATCCGTATGGGGCGACGATGCGGCCGCCAGACTTGCGCATCCGGGGCACCCATTGACCGGCCCATCACGATTAGCATGCGTCTCCTTGTGGGGCGACGAAGCACCCATCGAACTTGGTCACGTTCATGGCTGGGGTGGTGGGGAGTTGAGGACCTGCAGGAGACGGCGGTGGAACCTTAACGAGTCTGCCTCATGCGGCGTCGAAGGATGCAGTGCAGAACCCTTTCACCGGCTGCTGGAGGAGGGTGGCGGCTCCATGGGAGGAGATCGAGGGGTAGCGGCGGTGTTCAATGGGCTGTGATGTTCCTAAAGATGGTATCGCGGTCTGGTAGAGAAGAAGACCAACGAACCAGGGCCCGACCTTTCCTTCTTCGGCCGGCGGAGGGGATCAGAGTAGTGGTCACTTCTTTTCAACTTCTTGCCCAGCTTCTCCTAAAAGCTACTCTTAACCAGCTTCTTTTAGAATTTTATATGTCAAAATCATTATACTTTTAAATTGATATTAAACAACCAGTTAAAAAGTTTAAACGAATTTTGAAAATGAGATTCTGGAAGAAGCTGGTCGAGGTAGCTTCTGGGAGAAGCTGGCCAAAAAGCTGAAAAAAAGGGGGCCTAGATCGAGGGGGCTGGGGACTATGGCCTGGGGGTAAGTCGATGCGAGGGGAATTGAGAAAAAAAATCTCGAACCGTTTTGACTTATCGGGGACTCTCTCACTTACCAATGGCAATGGTGGGTAATTACTCTGAACAGTCAAGAGTTAAATCGTCCAAAAAAATGTAGGTACTACAAGAAACGCTCTCGAACCGCTTTGACTTATCGGGGACTCTCTCAATTACCAATGGCAGTGGTGGGTAATTATTCTGAATAGTCAAAGGTTAAATCGTCCAAAAAAGTGTAGGTACTATAAGAAACGCTCTTACCTTTATTATTAGACTAGTAAAATGTTCGCGCTTTGCAGCGGTAGAAGTTAGTCTTTGTTGTGCTGGTGGTGTATTTTTTTTAAATCAGAAAGTATTGGGTGGACGAGTTTGTCCGTGGCTGCCGTGACCCATCTTTTGATTTCTTTCATTGAGTTTTTCTAGGTAAGATCTTATCGACGAGGCATGCATGTGATATGAATATTATCTTTGATCGATGAGCTCGGTATACAACATCGACCTTGTTGCGGAAGCAGACCGCTCGTATCTCTGCTTTGTTTAACGTGGCGATAACTTCCTTGTAGGCCAGCTCCAATGGTTGCCTGGCGTCGTGCCACACACCGGACGACGACCTTTTTGGCAGCGCATGCTCCACCACGAAGCGGGCGTTCTTTGAGAGCCCGTCTTGGAAGCTGGCACCCAAGTCAGCGAGGAGCTCATCCAGGGTGTTGCCGCGGCATCGACGACCACCATGGACAGTGCCGAGTAGGCAATTGATTGAGATTTTGGTGGCGTCAGCCGGTGAACTATGCGGCATTTAATTCTGAAAATCCTAGCTCTCGTCTGGAACTAAGGGAGGACCGGGAGAGTACGTGGCCACTGGAGCTAATTGCATGCTATTGAGCCGTCCAAATTTATGCCCTCGGTGTAGCTGGCATGTAGTGACGTTAGACAATCAACATATCAAGCAGTTTATGGATCTTATTAGCAAAAAGAGAGCGTAATGTGTACCTTAGATTAGCGGACCACACCATGCCAGATCGATCCATAACTTTTGGCCGCTGCTTCCGTGCGTGGGGCCGCGTGACCTTAGCAAGACGATGTAGAGGCAGGTGAACTGTGGTATGGTCCGGACTCTTGATATTATAGGTTGGAGTAGTTCTGGTTCTGTAGAGGCATATGAACCGTGGTATGGTCCGGACTCTTGATATTGTGGGTTGGAGTAGTCCTGGTTGATGATTTTTTTATTTACTGGTGGCGTTAGTGGTAATATATGGTTTGATGGAAGGGCAAAGCGGTCCAGAAAAGTGTAGGTACTACAAGAAACGCCTTTTCTTTTATTATTATAGGAAATATGCCCGTGCGTTGCAACGGGAGAGTCACCGAGAGAGTCACTATCCGCTGCGGTTTCCTCTTCTCGGCGGCCTCTTCTATGTTGCTTTCACCAGCAGAAGTGAAGCGGCCTAATTAATCTGTATCTAATATAAGTCTTATATTACTGAATATACTCTAGATATGAAATTTGAATATGCTATATGATATAGAATGTGAGTTAAATGATATAGAACGTGATCACGACAGGTGAACCATCCAGGGGTATCCAACTTGTTTTTGGAAATGAATTGAGAAAACAAGAGACATAGTAAACTGTCAGTCTATACATTCAGAGAAAATTAGTTTAGAAACTTAGAAACTTTTCAGGCTTGAACGCCTCGAACATATCCTTTGCGTATATAGTTGTCAACATGTCTTTGTAGTTGTCGATGGAAAAGGCCAGGCCGTGCTGTCGGCCTCGAGGGATTTCTCAGTTAGCTCGGCCTACCGGGCCCTATTCCAGGGCCCGGAGCTGACCTGGACCTCCCCCTTGTGGAAGGCCCCCCTTCCGCTTAGTATTCGGATTTTCGTGCGGCACTTGCTGGGATGACTCTCGGGTGTCGAGGTCTCTAAGCGGGCAGGTCTGTAACGGCCGTGTCCCTATGTGGGACTCGAATCTGTGCCGATATTATGTTTTCTTGCTGCATTGCGGCTACTGTGGTCCTTCATCCAGAGGCGCGGGGCTGATTGGCGCGCAGGAGCTCGGGAGTTCTTGCAAACCTGGCATACAGGCGGGAGGCGCCGCCTCTTACGGCTCGTGTTTGCGGGCATCTCTTGGACCACGTGGAATGCGTAACAAAATGGTGATTGAAGGTCTTCCTTCGCGTGGTGACCAGTTTTTATTTTCCGCCTTCCTTCAGCAGTGGTCTCCCCTGGCACGCCAGCGTGACCGGGCGACCTTCGACGACTTGCTTCTGTCCTTGAGGGCAACGGCGCTTCCCCTCTCGGCCCCGGCCCGGTCGTCCTCGGTGGCATGAGCTCCTGCGGTCGCCATGTCTTTTCTTTCTTTTCTTGTTTGGGCGTGCTTGCGGCCCCAGTGTTCTGTCGACTGCTTTTCTTTTTTGCTTGGCCAGTTTAGATATCAGATGAACCTTGTTTCACGCCGCTTTATTTATAAAGTTCTACGAAACCTATTTCGAAAAAAAGGCCAGGCCGCCGTCAGAGCTGACAAGCTTGCTCCTGTTGCCGCACCCAACCCGGATCTCACGCCCGACTGCTAGTGGAAATAAAATTATCAGGTAGAAACTGCAGAAGACATATTTCCATGCTTGATCAATGATGACGATTCATGCAAATCTACTCTTTTCTGAACCAGATTTGTTGCACACTGTATAAGTTTCCAGATTTGTTGCACACTGTATAAGTTTGTTTACTCATGGAGTCCTCATGGAGTCATGCCAAGAGTAAAATTTGACACAGATTGTCATGTAATGGTCGGAATATTGAATAGTCAAACAACACTCTATATACTGAATGGCACACCTGATAGTACCCTGAGGTGATGGCGTTTTCACGAAAGAAGTGTAGAGTGGCACAAGAGCTGAAATTCTTGTTGCATCGAGCACCACACTAAAGTAAGAAATTCCTACTCCTGATCTAATAAATGATATGACAAAGTTTAGCAGGCGCGTGTACGAAAATCTGCATTTTTCATCACGCAAGGGCATTGGTCTGGTACACACATCACCAAAGAAATTGGAAACTTGATCTCCCCTAAAAAAGATCATGGGTCTGACACAGGAAACCAACGAGACTACGGTAGAGGGGATGGGCGCAGTGGCTTGCGGCCGGCAGCGCGGTTGGATACCTGGAGTTGGACCGTAGATTGTCGACACACGGGCGTACACAACTATGGCGGCGGTCGAATCCTGAGTTCTGACTGGGGTGGTTCGAAATCCATGGCGGCATCTCACTGGTCAGGCACATCTGTGGCTGCAGGATAACCGCCAGAGAGAACACATTCCACCCACCGAGTCCATCCTGCCCTTCAAATCGATTCCAGTTTGGAATGTGAGAGGTCCATATACATGGACGCCCATGGTGAAATCGCTTGGTCTCCCTTGCACACCCGTCCCCCATCGTGATGGCTCCCTGTGTGGCCCGCCCCCCACCGCAGAGCGGCTTCCGTGCGTGCCCCGGCCTCCGCCTATAACGACTCGGCTCCTGTGCGCGCCTTTGCATCCGTCGCAGACCGGCGTGTACGTCTTCACATCGGCCGCAGAACGGCTCCTCGTCGCTGCTTGGCAACCGACGCGGCTGCCGCTACCATGCCTCCTTCGATCGGGATTCGGGACCAGGGAGAATTCCATCGGGAGCGAAGCGGGCAGATTGGTTATGGCATGCGTGCGTAATATGTGGTTTTATGGAAGGGTAATGTTGTCCAAATGCGTAATATGTGGTTTTTTTTTGACATGCGTAATATGTGGGTTTATGTAAGGTTAATGTTGTTCAAAAAAGTGTAGGTACTACAAGAAACACACATTCTTTTATTATTAGGTATAGATATATATATATGTATAAATATAGATATAGATTATAGATAAATATATATGTTGTAAGTCGAAAGACGTTTGTATGGTTTTGGGTCGGTTTTGTGTATGGACTGGACTAATTTTCTATACAAATGAGTTTAGCAGCTCTCGTTAGCGTTTTAAAAAATAAGTCTACCGCCTGGATGCTCTTATTGGGCCGTAGTCCGAACATCCGTCAACAATGAATACCGAGCCAGATCCTCAAAACTAGCATTCCTCCATCAGCGGGCCCAGCCCCGACGGCTTAGCGTCCTTCCCACGCCAACCTCCCCACCCCACCCACGCCCCTCCCGATCCAACTCAGCAGCAATTATTATTCCCGTCGCGAACCCCTCTCCCCATTTACCAACCCCCTGCTCCGAACGCCCAAAGCTCCCGAGCCATCCGCATCCAGAGCTCCAAACCCTAGGCGCGGCGAGGCAAGGCGCGGCGAGGGAGAAATCATGGATCCCGATGCAGTGGCCAAGGCGTTCGTGCAGCACTACTACCAGACCTTCGACTCCAACCGCGCCGCGCTGGTGGGGCTGTACCAGGACGGCTCCATGCTCACCTTCGAGGGCGAGAAGTTCCTCGGCGCCGCCGCCATCTCCGGCAAGATCGGATCCCTCCCCTTCCAGCAGTGCCAGCACAAGATCGACACCGTTGACTGCCAGCCCTCGGGGCCCCAGGGCGGCGTCCTTGTCTTCGTCTCCGGCACCATCACCTTAGGCCCCGGCGAGCACCCCCTTAAGTTCTCCCAGGTCTGCGCCATCCCCCCCCCCCCCCCCCCCCCCCCCCCCCCCCCCCCCCCCCACCCCACCCACACACCCACCCTCCTGTTTGGTTCTAGTACGTGCTGATCTGATCCTATTAACTGGTGGTTACTGTTGCGATCCTGCGTTTGGTCCCAATTCACAATCCGACGGCACGGCCTTCCCTGGAAGTGGAAGGCTCTCGATTTGTTGATTAAAATTGTTTGCCTTTCCTGTTTGGGTTCGGTCAATCTTCTCGCTTAGCCTTATCTTAATCATTAGAGGGTAATACTTGATTGCTTAGTATAGTTGGGTACTGGGTAGTACTTTCTGGGCTGCGAGCCTTAGGTCGGAGATGTAAACTGTGAATTGTGACATTTAGGGTGTGTTTGGTAGACCGGGCCACCTCGAATTCACTTTCCCACTTGAGATATCTGACCTCATACAAGCTTGCCTGAGATTTTGTGGTGTGTTTGGTAGACCAGGTGGGCTGAGAAAAGCTGCACTTATACTCTGTTTGGTAGCCCGTATCGGGTGAGATAGGCCCAAAAACTGAGGAATTACAGAACAGTCCAAATGTTTACACAAAGGCCCCTAAACAGAGACAAAAGAAGCAATCAGGCCCTCTTCTCCACCACACTGTGTGCTGGGAGCTGTTCGTTGCCGGTGACGAGCGGTGGTAGGTGGTTGACGAGGCGGCGCGACCTGCTGCTGTTGCTGCCTCTATGGGCGGATGAGGAGCTAGGGGCGGCGTCGGGGGTGGCCAGCGCATCGGCGGGAGACGAGGAGGGCGGCGTCGGGGCGGCCAGCGCGTCGAGGAGAACGGGGGAAAATCAGGAGAGAAATGGGTTGGGGTCGAGTGGGGGGAGGGGTGGCGGGCCCGCAGGTGCTACAGTGTATTGCGGGATGGACTCAGCCCGGGTGATTTGAGCTTCTCTCCTCAGCCTGGCTGAGAGCCCTTTTCGGGGTGAGGTGGGCACTGCTGAGATGGCCTGACCCGAGCGGCTAACAAACTCCCAAGAGGCCTCTTAGCTAGGTTGGGGAGAGAATATTTGGGTTCCACCGGTCTACCAAACACACCCTTAGAACTCTGTCTTGGAGCGCTCGAATCTTCCATGGATCTCCTTTTTTGTAGTTATATTGTTTCCTTGTAATGTTTTCAGATTTACTTGAGGTAGTTGGCGTGTAGTTGAGAAGATCTGTTGAATTTTTAATCCAGGTCCCTACTTTACTATTCCTGGAATTGTGAATCTGACGAGAGCTGTTACTGACTCTATATAATGGATATTGTGGTACTGACCCATCTTTTCTGATTGCTTCAAGTTGTGACAATTGAAGTTGAATTTTCTGTTTGTTGCATCTAGTCAGTGTTGTATCTCGAAGTTTGATCTTTCATTGAATTTTGACTCAGTCTACCTCAATTGAAAATTCAATTTGTTACCTAATACTGATTTGCTGCTGTTTTGTGCTGAGAATATATACTATGTCTTGCTCTGTTGCATCAGTACTTAATCTTTTGTATGACATCTAGACCATTTTTGCATGATTTCTACACTAGTAGATCAAGTTTTAATGTGATGGTATTGTTTTTTCCTGACAAAGTAATCTGATGTCCGTGATACTTAGTTTTTCTTTGTGCTGGAGTAATTTGAGAAATAAGATGCTTTACATTTTTTTCTTGTTCACTTGATCTGGAGACATTGGAAGTTACACAAGTGGATTGTGCTTGTATGCATGAGGCAGATGGTAGATTTAGTTCTCTATTGATCTGAAATAATATGAGCTTTTGTCTTCATAGTGTTACAAAATACGAACACAGGATTTATTTTTTCATGTTTTAGAAAGAAAGTGCTACATTAACAAGTCCCATGTAAAATCTTGGAACAGTCTGTTTGAAAGTATTAGATTGGGGTGGTGTACCAAAAGTGATGTTTCTGCTAGAAGTTTCACTGCCTTCGGATTCATCACTTCTGTGATCACTTACAATCAGGTGGTTAGAAAAAGCAAACGGACGGTATTATCCTTTATGTTGACTAGACTGTTTCGGAAATGCATGAGAACAGTTCTATACAATGTCAGAAAGTCAGCTGTTATGTTCTAACAGTGTACATCTTGTATTGTTTAGGCTATGCAAAGCTTCCTGGTAATCAGTATGTGAACATATGTATCTGTATTTGGACTTGTCAGATACAGTAAAATTCTGCTCATTTGGTTAGATGATATTGGTGGTCTTTTCCAATAAAAAATTGTATAGATCTCATCTTGGCCCTGACTTTAACCACTTCATGTTGTATGATAGTTATGGAGCATTTCTAGAAGAACAGTGCGGCTATTAGAGGGTTCTTGATTGCCTTGATTGATGACTGGTCCTTTACACCTCTGAAATTCACATCTGTCTCTGTCTTCACTCTGTTTGCACGAATATTATTAGGACTGTTTGTATTTCTGATAGGAGGCGTGTATCTCATTGGGTTGAGAGGGTCCATGGAAATTTTCTAATCTCAAGGGAAATTATCGCAGTTGACGACCATATAAGGATGTATAGTGTTTTCTAACCTTGTTATCCACTGTATCTGCAGATGTTCCATTTGCTGCCGGCTGGAGGGTCCTTCTACGTGCAGAACGACATGTTCCGGCTGAATTATGGTTAAGGAAGGTCGGTCGCTCTCGCAACAAAGAACTGGTTCAGGGATTTATGTTGAAATGATGTTCTGAATGGTGCTGTAGACGCTTTGCTTGTTTGTCAACTTGTGCAAATTATTGCAAGAAATTGCCAGACTCTTGATAGGCATCTGCCAGCCTTTTCTCTCTTATGTGTGGCTGAAGTGTAGCCATGCTGTCCATGCTTGGGTAACACTTTCTCTAGAATGTTGATGTAAACCTTTGAAGTATTATCCATGCGTGGCATCGTTGCTTTTGTTTTGTGACCAATTAAGTTTACTTTGCTGCCCTTGAATTTCTCCCCTGGTGATCAGAACTGGGGATGTTATGTTGGATTGAGACTGCATTCGCACCCAGAATGGATTTCTTTAATTTACGCTTATATGCTGGCTGTTGTCATAATTTTTTGGACGAAACAACAGACGTGATCCTACTTTATAGTATCTGATCACTCTTAACGCCATCGTTACAGGTTTAGCAATGCATGACGTGAAATAATGTGCTGAAGAACCTGACGAGTCATTGAAGTCGCCTGATGGAACATGCAGTGGAGTGGTTTAAACAGACGCTGTCTGCCTATCTGCACTTGTTCATCCTCTGCTGTTAAAATAGCTACAGTTATCGACGTCAGACAGATTAACATGAACCCCAACCAAGGCCGTCGTCTTGCCCAGCTTGTCCTGTGTTGCGCCACTGCCAATTCTCTACTTAAGTTCGGTATTTTGGGCGAATTATAGATACGAGCCTACGACCGCACGTAGGTGCGGGAGGCCAGGGCCAGCCTTGGCAGCAGCAGGACCGTGGGAGGTCGAGGAGGGCGGGGTGGACGACGGCGGCGGCGTTAGGGTTAGGGTTTTAAAAAGGGAAAATGTTACGGGAGGAGAAGTACGGGGGTAGGCTGAGGAGGGGAAAAGGGGAAATGTTACGGGAGGAGAAGTACGGGTAGGCTGAGGAGGGGACTCGCGCGGCTGAGTTTGACCGTTTGAGGCTATCGTATTATATGGACAAGGAAACCCAGCGGGGCCACACAACAGACGCACATAAATGGCATGACGCACTGTATCGCCTGCAGATCATCACGCTTAAGCTTTTAAAGAATTAGATATATTTTGGTTGATATATAGAACGAGATGGAGAATGTACAGATAAAACATCTTACACATGTGAAACCTTATCTTACGTACAACGACTTGTGATGAGGTTTCTTAATCTGTCATGCAAACCGTCAAAAAATTGGATGACATGCTTTTCATGCTTAAGTTTTTTTATTTTATATTGCATGTTTGTAAGAAACGGCAAAAACATGTGTAAGAGCAACTCCACTCCTTGGGCGTTTCCGGCCCGAAATTTGCCACTATTTAGTGCCGGACGGAGATAGTCTTTGGTCTAGGAATGCCTAGGTTTCCACTCATGTTTCTAGGCCGAGTTCCCGTATTTGGTTAAAGTTCAATCAAACTCGACAAATTTTGGAAGAATATAGACGATTTTCATTAATAGCGGGCGAATTTATACATATTACAACAAATTCGGACGAACACCCGAGTTCTGACTTCATTAAGCTAAAAAAAACTTAAAAACGGCCGAGGCCAAGGCCGATGCCGATGCCGTCGGATGCCGCTCACATGCCGAAGTTACAGTAGAAGCATGTGTACCCGGGGTCCGCCTTGCCGTCGTCATCGCTCGGCGGCTGCGGAGGCTGCGAGCTGCCCTGGCCGGTGTCGCCATAGGATGGGACGAGGGGCCGGCGTCGTCGTCGTCATCGAGGACGATGAGCGGTGCGTCCTGATAGGCGAGCTCGTGGCGAGCCCTGGCCTGGCGCTCGGCCTCCTCCTGGTGGTGCCAAACTCTATTTGCCTCCTCGTGCTCCGAGTCCGCCCTAGACCAGGGGATGACGTCCAGCTCCGGCATCGGCGGCGACATGTCCTGCAGAGAGCGCTCCATCGCTCCATCAGCGGTGGCCTCACTTCATCGGGTGAAGTGCTCGCCGCTCGCGGCGATCGTGGCGCAGAGTCGGACGGCGCGAGGGGCCGATGACAGAGGAGCGAATCGAGGTCGCCCATCCTCCCGGCAGCGGGCTTTGCGGGCTACCGCCTCGCAGCGGGCGCTGCGAGCGGAAGCCCGGTGATTGCCGGCGTGGATGTGCTCCAGGACGGCAGTGAGTGTTCGTCATGGTGCACTCCACCATCGACGGCGCCCCGCCGTGTTGTTGCGCTTCGGCGGCGAGCCGAGATGTCCTTCGTGGACGGCGAGCTCCCGATTTCGCTGCTCGATGTAGAACACTGCTCCCAGTAAACTAAGTTACCGGGGTCTTAAGCGAGCTCCGGGTCCTTCATCGCCGCGATGGCGGCTTGGATCTCCTCCACCATCTCGTCGTCCTTTGGCACTGGCGACACCGGCACGCCACCGCCGTTGAGCTTCCAGCCGGGCGGGCACCAAAAGTCCGACGGCGCCATGTAGCTGGCATCGTGGAGCATCTGGGCCTCCCACGGCTGGAGGGTACGCCGGCCGAAGCCGTTCGCCGCCGCGGGGTCGTCTGGGTACCTCTCCACCATTTCTTTCGCCGAGAGCTTCTTCTTCTTGCTGGAGGTGGAGTTCGTGGGGAATGGGGAGGAGAGTGTGTGCTGTGAGCCGTCGAGGGCGCCGGCTTTTATAGGCCGAAATGGGCGGCGAAGGCGGGAGGGGTGTAGCGGCGTGAGCGATAAAATGGGAAACGACGGGAAGGCGAGGCGGCGGTGGTACGCCATTACGGCGACGTGTGGCCGACGAGACGGACAGTCATTGCCCGGCGGTCCATCGCAGGAGCAGAGGCGAAGGAATGACGATAACTCGGCTTGTAGTCACTGACAGGGGGGCCACTAGCGAAGCCATTTTTTTTTGCCGTTTTCACTTCGTCCGAGTGCATTCACAGTATCCCGCGGCCTGGGACCCCTGACAAAATTTGGGCCAAATAAAAATGGCGTCCTTTGGCGTCCGGATGAAAAATTGGCCATGGGACAGGCTGCTGGGAACCCGAGTCAACACGGGCTACAAAATATCGTAGGAAGGAAGGGGCCCTTGACTGATCTCTGTACGCGCTTCCACACTCCCAGCACCACATCGCCAGGCATATTAGTCTAATTGATCCAGCACAGTCTCAGTTACAGCTTGACAGGTCCTTCATTTTCACTCTCCTGTTCAACGCGGAGCATAGTAACAAGATACTATAGTAAGCAAAGTCACATTCAGGCATACAGACGCATGCACATGAACCCAAATAAATAGTTTTAGATACAAGACGGTACTTGAAAAGTTCTACAGTAACTGAATTTATTGATTCTTCTGACAATAAATAGCAGAGTCCGTGTTGTTTCTCTGGAAAATAAAAAACGTTGACCCCGAGGAACGATCCCTCACGGGCAAAAAAACGTTGACCACGAGGGATAAGGTCAACGTTCTCTTGAAAATATACAACCACTAATTTCTGTAGGTAACAGGAGAGAACATCTCCCCAATTAGCAAGCATGAAGCCCAGCTGGGTAAAACCAGATGGCTAACACCGCAGGTTTGGACCTTCTGTTGGAGCTCTAGACTTGTAGCTACATATATAGTCGTCCAGCATGTAATCACATTCTCACTCCTTCTCTGCCTCTGAGGCCAACCAGTTTCTCACTTTCTTCTGTGGAGGTCTCTATAATTTTCATCATGAGCAGAAAAAACACAATGAATGGTCAGAGAACAGTCGAAACATTGTGCATGTATATGCATTCATGGTTTTCCCAGTCCCAGCTATTTTTTAGATCAACAGGGGCCTCGCCCCCGGTTCCTCTGATAAATCAACGAATTCTGATTGCAGGTCTCAGACATCACGCATCATGCAAGTCTTAAGTTTTTGTTGACCAGTCCCAGATTCTTAAAAATGTTTAGTTACTCGTATCGAATATCAAGTTAGGTTTTTCTCCGAGACTTAAATTTTGGATCAATTAGTTTTCAAACTAACCTCATTTTGGGTGAGATCAGCCACCTTAGTCATCAGTTTGCTCTGCAAAAATAAAATGGAGAAACTCTTAAACTTCGTGCATATATTACGTACAATGCATGGATAAACATTGCAATTAAATTATAATGCTAGTCCACTATATTTATTCTAGAATGTTATAGATATAAAAATATTGCTGACCTTAATAACTGTCAAAGTGTCAGTAACAATTTCCTCAAAATGCCTTAGTTGAGCAATGCTCATCTCGTTAACATCTAACTCCAGGGACCTGAAATTTTAAAATGTAATGCAAAATATATAATCTTAGGCAGAGAATCAACTCAGGTGTATGTGTGATCATTAGTTACTTACCATTCAGCAAAGTGATTTAACTCAGATACTGATTCCGGAGCTGACTGCTTATTCAGATCAATCTGTGCAAACAAGATATAGAAATTAAAAGAGCAAGGTTGATTCAGCCATGCAAACAGTTAAGCAAAATATGATTAGATGTTCAGAACATATGATCTGGATGCTGCGGCAAGGTTGATACAGCCATACATGCATTATACTCCGTATAAGATAGGGCAGATTTTTAGATTGGAACAAAACATCGATACCATGGTTACAACTTTTACTAGCATTCTAGGCTTCCCTGGGTTTACTAGATACTGTATTTAATTAGCCAAGAAAATGGACCCGTCCAAGTTTGAATTCAAGCCCAGAAATTAGACTCTGTCTGGTTGACGAAATAAATGTAGAATTTACTTTGAAATAAGTTCTGGTCTACTCAACATTCTCTAGCTAATGGAAGTAATACATGCTCTGTAATTAAAATGTTTGTTGTCCCCTGATCAAGTGGCTTAAATCGGGAAACCTTTCTTGACCGTTAAATCTAGAAACTGAATATATGAGTCTTTGTGGAAGAAAGGAATAGAGTGTTAAAATTAATGAGCTTTGGCCCTTGAGAATATTCAGAAATTCCCTAATAAATCACATAGGAACGTGTATGTGACAGTAGGTGGAGGTGTCTTTAGCCCCACATTGCTAGTGGAGGGGGAGGAAGACCTCCTTATGTAGTGGAGTCTTAACATTCCACTTAGCGATGGGATAAAGAGAGAAAGAAAACACAACACACGCGCACTCGCTTGCATCGATGGTCTGTGGCCAAGGTGACAGGGGCTTGTGACACGCGCAAGAATGGTCCACCGAAATCCGGTCCCTAGACTTGAAGGGGCGTGGCCTCCTTTTGTCATTTGGATTTTTGGTTTCTTGGCCTTTAAGTCTAGAGTTGGGAAACTTGGTTGATTTAGATTATGCTCGAGAAACCGCAGAGACACATCTATCGGCCACCACAAAAGAGACATCCACCGACCACCACCACAAAGGACTCACAAAACCGAGCTAGGGTTTTGCCTCCTCTCGCTATTAGCGTCGCCATTGTAGTATACTCCATCCCTGTGAGACCGTGGCACATGGCTTAATAGGATTGATAGTATACCCATAACAACAAGTTGCAACTTCTTTTCCGAAAGCTTATTCAAAAAAACCTCCAGGTTAAGCATGCTTGGTCTAGAGCAATTTGAGGATGGGTGACCGGCCGGGAAGTGGGTACCGGGTGCGCATGAGTGAGGACAAAATGCACAGAAAAGACTAGTGTTGGTCTGTGGAATTAGTCCAGAGATCCAATTAAGATGCCAGCAGTGATAGCCGCCGGTCCGAAGAGGCCGGGGTGTTACAAGTGGTATCAGAGCCGACCCTCGTGGTTACATGGGCGTGTGCGGGATCAGTGGCGAACATGTGAAGCATGGCGCGTGTGGCCCAGAGTGGACACGGCGTAGCACATGTGCCGGCACTAGACGCATAGACGAATGCCAAGAGGGGACGTTTCTGGCTTGTGGTTGATCGATGAGGACGTCGTTCTTCTAAGGGTGGGTGTATGTGACATCCTGGCGCATGACTTAATAGGACTGATAGTATATCCATACCAACAAGTTGCAACTTCTTTTCTGGAAGCTCATTCAAAAAGAACCTCCAGATTAAGCGTGCTTGGCCTGGAGCAATTTAAGGATGGATGACCGACCAGGAAGTGGGTACCGGGTGCGCACAAGTGAGGACAAAGTGCATAGAAAAGACTAGTGTTGGTCCGTGGGGTTAGTCCAGAGATCCTATTAAGCTGCCAGAAGTGACAGCCGCCGGTCTGGAGAGACCGGGGTGTTACAATCCCAAGTACCAGCAAGCACAGGTGAATGAGAGAGCAATTCTCCGAAACATGACTCATTGTCAAAGTATCGCGGGCTAGTATTGACAAGCCTAAGGAACTATGTCTAATGATGACCAGAGAAAGTTCGAAGAAGCCAATACTATCTTGAGAGGATGCATTCTTAGTGTTATTGTTGCTAGCACAAGAACTACTCCCGGGTCGCTCCTCTCCCGGGCGACTCCGGAGGCACCCATCCCCCAACCCTAAAATGCCATCGATCTTTGATCCCCACCGCCATCGCCGCCGATGTCGGGTATGTGCACCTCATTGTCGAACCACGGAGAGCAGGAGAGGTGCAATCGGTGGTGGCACACGGGGGTGGTGCGGCGGTGCACCGCCATTGTGGTCATCGGCCATCAGGCGCGTGATCTGGACTCTAGTTGGGACACGATCTAGGCCTCTGGGATACGATCTGGACCTCCGGTTGGGCCACGATCTGGGCCTCCTAGGCCTTGATCTAGAACTCTGGATTGGGCTACTGTTGTGGGGGGTTTCGTGCTCTTGCAAACGTGCCTTTGTGATATATTTTTTGCTGCCTTCCTGCTGGATTTTGACTGGCAGCATGGGAGATATGAGTCTTGCGAATAATGGAGGTGGTCCTAGGGTTTCTCTCATGCCAAGACGAAGATCTACTTATTGTCTGACACCATTGATCTTAGAGGAATGGCGAGTTCCGGAAGGCTCTGCCGACGATCTCCCTTGGGCGTCTCATGCCTGGAGTTTGATGGATCAGATGGTATTCGGTTATGCACACCCGTGCATTTTTTGATCGTTTGGTTTTAGAGGGAGTGTTGCCAAGCTCTGCTATTTGTTACCGGCATGGTTCATGTCTTTGATGATCCATAGTGAAGTGAGATGCGGAGAATTTCACGAAAGCAGAGACATGAGGGATAGCGATGGTGGTTTGAATCTTTGTGGCGATGAGAAACTGTCTTGGTGATATATGACTCGCAACAGCGACTATCAGTGGGTGCGACAATATATGATAAGTTCGGAGACTTACCTTGCAGGTAAAACACAAGGTCTGTCCTTCATTGGTTGTGTCTGGCAATAGCCTTGTTGAAGCATTGTTTTTGCGGGCAAGGATTTTCTCCAGCGTGAAAACCTAGATCTTTGATCGAGCAACAATGGCTCTTGTGCACTGTTTCTTTCTTGGAAGCGTCGCTTTTGGAGGTGTTGGACTTCTAATATTGTTTTAGTGGTGTTAGTGTTTATGGTACTAGGATGGGATCGATGTAGCAGGACTATGTAATTCTTCTTCTGTCTTTTTAGTTGTGTGCATCTGTAATGCCATTAGAGCAATGCGTTGTTTCATAGGTTGGGTCTAATTGGTATAACTTTTCTATATTAATATATTCTCCTTATCAAAAAAAATATATGTGTGATGTATACATGCACATAGAATACATGAATGAACTCCTAGATGCACGGAATGCTAAACTTGGTGCAACCTATGCAGGTAGCAAACTGTACATCATGAAGAGCTTTCATGAATACAAGATGGTGCACAGCTGATCTGTACTTGCACAAGCTCATGTGATACAATGTATTGGAAGATATCTAGAACTCTCGAAGTGTACCTAACTCAACAAATTTTGTGGTTGGATGCATTATGGCAAAGTTTCCCCTTCATGGAGGAACTTCGCCACAACTCTCAAACACGAGCAACAAGAGATATCAGTTGAAAACTTAATAGCGTCTCTTGATGTTGAGGATAATACTTGGGCAAAGGACACACGTGATAAAGGAGGCGAGGTCCAGTCTAGCCGCATAATAATTCCTACATCAATAACAAAGGAAAAAAATAAGCATGTCAAGAATGCTACCTTCAAGAAGAAGAAGGTGAATAAGACCGACCTAGGTTGCTTCACATGTGGAGAGCTCAGGGACTTTTCCTATGAATTCCTAAATCATGCATATCACAGAGAAATATGGTTCTAAGAATGTCAACGTTGTGACTGCTAGCAATACCAATGGGTATCATAATTTATCTACTATGCTTTTAGTATTTCTATCCCCATGTTGGTGGACTGATATATGTGCTAATGTTCATGTGTATGCTGACATATCTATGTTTACTTATCATGAGGCCGCACTGGATCCCCCTGTCCTAATGGAGAATGGTCCACTTGCCTTGGCATTTTTGATTTGAAGCTTCCTTCAGTTTAGATCGTTCAACAAGTCCCGAATATCAACAAAAATCGTATTAGCATCTCACCTCTATGCAGAGATGTGATTAAGGTAGCTTTAGAGTAGAATAAAGTAGTTGTGTCGAAGCATGGATAACTTACTGGTAAAAGCCATGAGTGTGAGGCGTGTTCTGCTTTTATCTTTCATATTTTGCAAATAAGTTAGTGAACCATATTTGTGGAAATATTAATGCTGATGGGAGTGTTTCACATTCTCATTTATGTCATGTTAATTAAGGGTTAATGTCTTGTATATCTAGTATAAGCTTGATTCTAAATTTCACCATTGACAAAGGTTCTAAATGACATAGGTTTATACAGCTGTAGCAACCTTGGAAGCCTCACACGATAGCCGAAGAGAAAAACTTGGCACCTCCAGAACTCGTACATTCTGATATATGTGAGGTGAATGGTGTGTTTACAAAAGGTAGAAAGATATATCTAATGATGTTAATTGATGATGCAACTTGATTCTGCTATGTTTATTTGTTGCAAACTAAAGAGAATGCTTTAGACTACATTAAAATCAATACTACTATAGTTGGAAGTCAATTAGAGAGAAAGATCAACCATCTTAGATCGGATCATGGTGATGAGTATTTTTTCCAAAATATCTTATGAATAGGAACACAATATTATTCATCAAAGGATGCCTCCATATTCACCTCAATCAAACATGATTGCCAAGAAGAAAATCGCACGTTGACTAACTTGGTAAATGTCATGTTGGACACTAATGATTTGTCTAAGATATGGTGGGAAGGCTTTATTAACTTTATTCCATGTCCTGAATAAAGCTTCAAACAAGAATAAATAAAAAACTCCTTATGGAGAGTAGTTTGGGAGAAAACTATCACTTTCTTATTTGTGCACTTAGAGTCCTTGACTACATTCAACACAACAAACTTCGAAAAAGGCAAGCTTGGACAAAAAAAATGAGATTGCGTATTTCATGAGGAAATATTCATGGATCATACTGATTTTGATTGTTTGAGCTGGAAGGAAATATTGAGTCAAACCGATGATCGTTATCAGGTGAATTTATTCCTATTTAAAATAATAAAATGATATTTAAGAATTATATACTATCTAAATCATGGTGTTATTATTTGACTAGATTTGACATCTATCATACTAGCACCATCAGGAGGAGAGGGAGGAAGGCGACCGAGAGATGACAGACGTACTAGGAGGGAATGATCAGACCAACCATGCTCGAGAGAAATAAGTGGTGCACCCAGAAATATACGTTTTAAGGTGCATCACCATGTTTTGCCTACATGCCAATTGGGATGAACCTATCTATGGGTCAGTTTGTATCAGTTTGACTCAAACCGAGTCAGTTGAGGCAAAATAAGGATGGTTTTGGGTCTGGTCTTTGTGGAGGATGCCCCACCCTCTATAAGTACTCATGAGGCAGCCACAAATAGGGTTAGAACACATTTAGATTAAACCAATACTTGTTTCGTTGAACTTTTTTAAGCATTCATCTGGAATTATATATTCCATTTTGATTCGATCGGGAATATTTACCATACCTCCACTTTGCTTCGATCTAGAGTTTAGTACTAAAAGTTCTCGTATTTTCTGCTGTTCTATTGGGAATTGGTAGATTGCAAATGCTTCATGGTCGGCGGCTTACGTGCGCAAGTGTGTGAAGTTGCGAATACCATTTAGGTTGAGATCTGTTGCATTGGCAACGGGGGAACAACTCATGATTCAGAGCATCCCACAAGTTATCATCCATCCACTACATAGTGCTCAACGAGAAGATCGGGCCATCCCTTATCATCAAATAACACCATGATTTAGATAGTATACTTAAATACTATCACTATATTATTTTCAACTAGGAATAAATTCACCTGATAATGATCATCAGTTTGACTCAATATTTCCTTCTATCTCAATCAGTCAAAATTAGTATGATTCATGAATAGATCCTCATTAGTATTTCTAGGTTATGCTTAGTGGTTAAACCCAGGGTACGTCATATGCATGTTGATACCGAAAAGAATTTTGAGTTGTAACATTACTCAAGAATATGATTTTTATGAAAGATATGCATAAGGTTGTTAGAATTTCCTCTAGGATTTTTTAACCTAGTACATCTAGTGTGTATTTTGAACAACTATATGAGGAAGTCATTGAGAAGGATTTCAATGAAACTCCTGTTAGGAGTAAGAGAAAGATGATTCAAAATCCTTTGGGAAAGATTTTATTGTGTATCTTGTGGATGATTTCCTAGATCTGTTGTAGAGGCATATGCATCTACAGATGAAGCTGATTAATAGAAGCTGTTCTGAGTGAGATGGACTCAATTCTTTTTGATCAATGGCAGAGCTAGGGTAGATCCAAAGGAGGGACCACCACTTTTAGTGAAGTATTTCCTTGTAAATGGGACATTTTCCCCACCCCTAGATCTTAAAAAAATGCTTCTGCTAGCCTTTTTAGCCCACTTGCCACACCCATGTGAAATGGGCCCAAAAGCTCCGCCATTATTTCTAATACAATTTTAGAACTATGTGAACAACCCTATGGTTATAAACCTGTGGGTGTAAGTGGGTGTTCAGAAAAAAGCTTATGTCTGATGGTACTATTGATAAGTACAACACAACTTTAAGTTGTAGCTTAGATTATTATTATCACTACCATTTTTCATGGGTTCATATATGAAATTTAACAAGATGTCCATGTTAACTTGGTGAACATCGATGCTAGGATTGTATGATAACAATGTTATAAGTGGCTTGACCTCGTTGTAAAAATAGGAAACTAGATAGTCACTTCTATGAATTGTGCTATAAATATCACCGTGTTAACCTCCAATAATTCTAAAAACAACCTTAAGCATCTACGTTGAACTAGTTTTACCCACTGCAATCAATTTTTTGATATACTATCTTATTCTAGCTTTTGATGCATCCAAAATACACATAATTTTATAACTCAGTGTTGAATATTCTTGTAATGAATTTCTTCATACTAAGTTATACTAAATTCTTCGCATATATTGCATGCTTATCGAGTTTTCTATTTCAGATGTGAGCATTTGATGAGTCCACTTGTACTCATATATATTTCCTTGAGTTTAACCCAAATAATTTCAGATTCATCCAAGGTTATCCCATTATAATCTACTATTTTGTAGACTTTTTATTGTATTTTATGGTTTTTAGGTGGCTTGACTTATAACGTTGGCTGGAGCCAAATTGGGACAATTTTGTTGAAGTTATAAACAACAAATTTAAGATTGTTGGAGTACTTTTTATATGGAGGTACAAAATATATTCTAATAGATACAACATATAGATATTATGAGGCTCGTCAGTAATATGATAATCCTCAATTCATGTTTAGATGGAAATTTTGAGGCTGAAATACTTAAACTTGTGCCAGTCAGAACTAAAATCAAGCAATGATATGGCTTCATGTTGCCATACGGTCATACCATAATGTATGTGATGCTATCAAGGGAAGTGCAATATTTTCTTGTCTTAGCTCCAATAGGGTTTCGTATGATGCGTGGGATCCTGAGTATATGGGGAACATAGTGAGACAATCTACATCACATGCGAGACCTTTATGGAAAGAGCGGAGGAGGATCAACGAAGCAAAGGGTTAGCTTGGTATTTATGTTCTTTTACAAGCCGTACTTGTTCGTAATAAACAAAGCACATACCATTCTCCACCACATCATGTCAAGAAGCATTGTGCGGTTGTGCCTATAATATCGACCTACAAGAGACATCTTGTGGGAGAGCCAAGGAGAAGAAGAGAACCACCTTGGGCACACCACCATCACCATTCTATTGGTTCCACCATCTACATCTGCATTGATGCCTTCATCGCTTCCTCTCCATTCATCATCATGCATGGACTCCATGATAGTTGTAAATACTTCAACTCCCTTTAATGCATTTATTATTTGAGTGATTAATGGTTGGTTCGAGGTTGTAGTAATATAGTATATTATGTAAATTCATGTCATGGTTAATTGTTGGTCTCTTGTGTGTTCCCCCTTTATGTTATTCACATTGATATCTTCATAGGATCATGTTTTGTCTAGGGATATATGGTTATTCGCGTCTTCCTAACCTTAATCTCTTTCATGAGTGTACATGTCTTTAATATCATGAGGGATACAATTGCATTTCCCAATTATACATTGGGAGGTAACATTATTTGAGAAGCCTCCTCATGTGTAGTAGAGTGAGGCCACTCATCTCTAAAGTAGTACTTGTGAAGCCACCTCCACTTGGGTAATTCTTATGGCAAGCCCATTTCAGTTTTTATCCTTTAGTTTAATTTAGTTTGAAGTTTACTTGTTCACTTTTAGAGCCCACTAGTTGTTGATGAAGTATATTTCCAAACTATGTTTGAGTGCGAGCTTAGCTACATTAAGCAACAATCATAGTAGTGTGAAAGATACTAGCTATCATTTCCTCATGTGGTTCGATAAACTTGGGACACAACCCCTTTGGAAGGGTACTAGGGTGATCTATACACTAACTTCACAGTCCTTCGTTTCTACTAGTTCCTGTTGTTTTTCCTTATTTACATGTTAGACCACAATTCCCATATACATCACACAATGAGTTGATCCAACTTAGAGAGAAGAAAATCCACTTTTGGTGCTTCAAATTTATAGAAGTTCAATTTTGCTCCGAAAACTTCTATTTAGACCAAAAATGAACCTTGAATTCTCAAAAAGTTCACATCCCGTTTGACCTAATAAATTAGCGATGTGACCTGCCCAATTGAGTATCCCTCTTAAATCTTGCTCGTTCGCTAGCTGCATGTGCATTCCAACTTGAAGAAGGAGCATGGCGGCAAGGATTTTCCATAGGATTACTTGAACGAGCGTGATGATAACATCGAGCTTGGCCTCAATCCGTGAGAGCGGGGGATATGCTAAGGAGATAGGGGCGTGGGCGAGCGGGGTTATGCATGACGTGGGGTCTCCATGGCAACGCCCATAGTTGATGGGCTTTAAGGGAAGAGAGGAGCGCTGGTGGATTCGTTGGCTAACAAACAAGAAGAGGGGGCATGATTTACCCAGGTTTAGGCCCAAGAGGGAAAAACCAACTCCTACTTGTCTGTTCTTGATTGATAATGAAGATTATAAGGTTGCCGTGATGGCTATGGTGTAGACCGGATCTTTCCTAGGGAAGATTTCGTGTGAATTTGAGATAGCCTCCTCGACGGCCCCTCCCAACCTTTATATGAGAGGCTGGGTCTTAGGTACCATGACCGAGTCGGTTACAAGCTAAGGGCTAATCCTAGAACTTCCTAAGCTTGGGCTTTGTCGTGGTAGTATCATGGCATATGCCATGGGTAGGCTAAAGTTGGGGCCGGTGGACGTGGAGGAATCCGAGGAGGGATGATGCAGTCAAGACCACACTCGTAAGAACAAAGAGAAACACGTTGTATCCAGGTTCGAGGCTCTCATGTTGAGATAACACCTCTACCCCTGCATCTAATCTCATATAATCTTGCCATACTTGTGGCTACAATGGTACTCCTTGAGTTGTATCTACTATGCCTCTATCTAGATCTCTCTATGAGAGTGGAGGAGAAAGAAGGTGAGCTCCTAGCAAGCAGAGAGGAGAGGAGCCATTCAGGGGCCTCGCTTGTAACGATCCCACTGGTGCTCCTTATAAAGGGGAGCCCAGGGGACAAGACTTGTTCCTTACGATTGGCATCTCTGTAGCATATTCCTAGCATCTTATGAGATGCTCAGCATATGCCTTCGCATCTCTGGAGATGCCTGGCATATTCGCTAGCATCTTCTTGGATGCCATAGGAATATTCCATATAGCATGTGTCAGTCTGAGCCATGGGCGTCCCAAGACTAGTACGATACTTGTGGAGCCTGTCCTGGCTCGGTGGTACATGGATGTAGAGTTTTTTTTTGCATAGATGGATGTAGAGGTTGCGGGGTCATCCGAGGATGAACAATAAAGCATCCAGGGTGATATAACTCGACCCGGTGAAGTGAAACTCGGCCTAGGGAAGAAGTAACTCAGCCCGAAGGAGAAATGGGCTCAGACGGGCGAGGGTTACTGCCCGAGCCGAATTATCTTCAGCCCAGCCGGGTCCTTTGCTTGATTCGGCCCAAAGGAGAAAAAAGGAGCCCCGCCGGATCATTCTACTTTGGCCCAAGACGGACAGCATCCGGGGGAGCACCGCTGGGCGGTTTCCCGCGGTGGGCCGGGTAAAGCCTCTGTCGGCCCACCCGGGATGCGCAGGTGGTGCGACCTAGAGATGGAGCCCCACGGTGGGCCGAATTGCTCTTAGTCGGTCCACCCGGGTGACGCTGGTGGGGCGAGGTGGCGCCTACGGTCCAGCCCGCGATGGACTGAATCAGGCTGAACTCGGCCCACCCGGGTGAAGTGATGATGCACCTAGGAGCTTGCGAGGTAGCGCCGAGGGAGCTTGGCGAGGGTGTGCTGTTGAAGGAGTTCGGTGAGCGTCTGGTGGGAGCTTGGCGGGAGTCCTGGCTGAGGTAAGGACGCGGTGGGCCGGCTGGGGTAATTTGGCCCAGCCGGGTAAGTTGGTAATTCGGCCCATGGGGGCAAGTTCGGTCCTGCAGCACTAGTATCAGGCCGAATTAAGTATAATTTGGCCAGTAGTGCTTTTTCCCTTTTCTATTATTTCATTCTCTTTGTGCCTCATTTCTTTATTCATATATGTCTTTTCTCCACATATGTCTTTCATTAAGTCCTTCATTGTCGGGGGTGTACCCCCAGGTACCCGAGAGTTGGTGTATCGAGTTATTCGATACGGTGCTAGATTAGTCAATTAAGAGACATGAAATATAAACAGAATAAAGAAAAGGAGAAGAAAAGTGCACTTGGGCCGACTCAGCACCTATTCGGCCCAAGTGAGAAGCTTCCAGGATCAGCCTTGCATAAAGATGGGCCGAATTATAACCACCGGGGCCGAGTCAACCAGATGGGCCGAGTTAATCACCTCGGCCCACCGCGTCCCCACCTTATCCCGCAGAACGAACCTGTTGCCTCGTCACCGGTACCCGGCACCCTCCCGCCAAGCATCGCCAACGACCCTGCACACCGCCCACTCCCGCCAAGGTCTCGCGCGCCTCGGCAGCCCCGCCTCAGCGCCAGGAATCCCGCCGCCAACCCGTCTGCCGCTTCACCCGGATGGGCCCGCATCCCCTCTGTCCAGACCGGCCCACCACGGGCTTGCGCAAAGGAGAGGCTCCCTTCCCCGGATGGGTCGAAAAGGGATATGTCGGCCCACCACGGGCTGCAGCCACAGCAGGACGCTGCACCTCGGCTGGGCTCGTCTCAGGTTGGGCCGAATGATGGTCAACCTGGCCAGCCCATGTCAAGACCTCGGTTGGGCTGTAATTCAACTCGGTGGGCCCTTTTCTCCTGCAGATCGACCCAGGCCGAGTCAGGGGAGTTTGATTCGGCCTATCCACCCCCTGGGCCGAATCAGATCATCCCGGGAAGTCTCCTATCACCCAGACAACTCAGGAAATCACTTCCAACCTCAACAAGGACATGCCATCAACCCAGGACGAGCTCTGCAATTATCGTGCCAGTCTTGGGACACCCATGGCTCAGACTGACACATGCAGTAAGGAATATGCCTATGGTATCCAAGAATATGCTAAGGAATATGCCTTAGCATATCCAAAGATGCCAAGGCATATGCTAGGCATCTAAGAAGATGCCAGGAATATGCTACACAGATGCCAAGCGTGGGGAACAAGTCTTGTCCCCTGGGCTCCCCTTTATAAGGAGCACCAGGGGGATCGTTCACAAGGGAGGCCCCGAAGGGCTCTTCCCCTCTCTGCTCAATAGGAGCTCTCCTTCTTCTTCCTCCTCCACTCTCATAGATAGATCTAGATAAATGTATAGGAGATACAACTCAAGGAGCATGATTGTAGCCACAAGTGTGGCAAGATTATAAGAGATTAGATGTAGAGAAAGAGGTGTTATCTCCACATGAGAGCCTCAATCCTAGATACATTGTATTTCTCTTTGTTCATACAAGTGCGGTCTTCACTGCATCATCCCTCCCCAGATTCCTCCATGTCCATCGTCCCCAACTTTAGCCTACCCATGGCATATGCCGTGATACCACCACGACATTTGGCGCCCACCGTGGGGCATTTTAGTGGCGTTGGTTGGGTTTCTATCCGGACGGGAGCATCTACATCAACCTCTTCTTCATAGAGCTCCTGCAGCTCATTCAAGCGAACAGAGAACAGAGAGGTAAGCAGAGGGGTCTCCAAGTCTGACTCAGCAAAGCAGGTAAGACTCAGCAAGAATGACTCAAACTCTTCTCCAAGCATACCATAAGTACCAGATAACTCAGCCAACAACATTCGACCCTTGACCTCGGGGAGAAAATAACTCAACCCGGGGACTAGCCAACGTATCCGTAGAATCACCCTTAGATGAAGAAAAATTTATGTTGATTTGGGTATGTATTTCACGAGCTTATTGATGATTCGGATAGAATTTGAGTCAGTATATTTATGCTTTGGATTAACCTTTAACACAGCTCACCAGCCAGATTATTGATGATTCAGATAGAATTTGAGTCAGTTCATTTATGCTTTGGATTAACCTTTAAATCAGCTCACCAGCTTATTGATGATTCAGATAGAATTTGAGTCAGTTTATTTATGCTTTGGATTAACCTTTAACTCAGCTCACCAGCCAGCTTATTGATGATTCAGATAGAATTTGAGTCAGTATATTTATGCTTTGGATTAGCCTTTAACTCAGATCACCAGCCAGCTTATTGATGATTCGGATAGAATTTGAGTCAGTTTATTTATTCTTTGGATTAACCTTTAAATCATCTCACCAGCTTATCGAATATTCGGATATAATTTGAGTCAGTTTATTTATGCTTCAGATTAGCCTTTAACTCAGCTTAGTAGCTTATCTCTGATTCGTACTAACATTTGATTCAGCTTGCCAAGGTATATTATAATTCGGATTTGTATTCTGGTTCAGCCTACTAGCTTATCTCTGATTCGGACTAAAGTTTGATTCAGCTCACCAGATGGCCAGGTTATGTTATGACTCGGATCGATATTGGACTATCTTGCCAGGTTATCTCATAATTCGGATGACTATTTGCCAGCATATCATATCTTGAATCTATATCTCGGATCTACATCTCGACTAACATATCTCAGCGATTAGCCCTATTATCATATCCCAAAGCTTTATCTCGGATTCATATCTCAGATCCATATCAAGGGCAAGTTGCCATCTTCTCATCAGATCAAATTGTATCTCAGAAAACAGATGACTCGGATTTGAGTCATATAACTCGGATTTTAAGCCAGATAACTTAGATTTGAGACATAAGTCATATTTGAGTAATATAACTCGGATGTAAACACAGATGATTCGGATTTGGAATCAGATGACTCAGATTTGAGTCATATAACTCGGATTTTGAGCCAGATAACTTAGATTTGAGACATAAGTCATATTTGAGTAATATAACTCGGATGTAAACACAAATGATTCGGATTTGGAATCATATGACTCAGATTTGAGTCATATAACTCGGATTTTGAGCCAGATAACTTAGATTTGAGACATAAGTCATATTTGAGTAATATAACTCGGATGTAAACACGGATGATTCGGATTTGGAATCAGATGACTCAGATTTGAGTCATATAACTCGGATTTTGAGCCAGATAACTTAGATTTGAGACATAAGTCATATTTGAGTAATATAACTCGGATGTAAACACAGATGATTCGGATTTGGAATCAGATGACTCAGATTTGAGTCATATAACTCAGATTTTGAGCCAGATAACTTAGATTTGACACATAAGTCATATTAGAGTAATATAACTCGGATGTAAACATGGATGATTCGGATTTGGAATCGATGACTCAGATTTGAGTCATATAACTCGGATTTTGAGCCAGATAACTCAGATTTGAGACATAAGTTATATTTGAGTAGTACAACTCGGATGTAAACACAGATGATTTGGATTTGGAATCATATGACTCGGATTTGAGTCATATAACTCGGATTTGAGTCAAATGACCCGGATTTTGAGTCATATGACAGATTGGAGTAATATAACTCGGATTTGAGTCGTATAACTCGATTTTTGAATCAGATGACTCAGATCTGGGACATAAGCCAGAATTGAATAATATAACTCCGGAAAAGATAATTCGGATGAAAACTTTCCCAAAGGGATTATGAGACCAGAGCCAAAGAAGTCCAGAAGTCAAAACTTTCCCAAAAGGGTTATGACCAGTTTCCAAGAAGGCCAGAAGTCAAAAACTTGCCCAAAAGGGTTATGACCAGTGCCCAAGAAGGCCAGAAGTCAAAAACTTGCCCAAAAGGGTTATGACCAGTGCCCAAGAAGGCCAGAAGTCAAAAACTTGCCCAAAGGGGTTATGACCAGTGCCCAAGAAGGCCAGAAGTCAAAAACTTGCCCAAAAGGGTTATGAGCAGTGCCCAAGAAGGCCAGAAGTAAAAAACTTGCCTAAAAGGGTTATGAGCAGTGCCCAAGAAGGCTAGGAGTCAAAAAACTTACCCAAAAGGGTTATAAGACATAGAAGTATACGACCAAGGTACAATAAGTCGAAAAACAACTCTGGAAATATTTAAATTTAAAGCCTATGAGCGACTCCATGAGTCCCACATAGCCTCGGGGACTAATGTCGGGGGTGTACCCCCAGGTACCCCAGAGTTGGTGTATCGAGTTATTCGATAGAGTGCTAGATTAGTCAATTAAGAGACATGAAATATAAACAGAATAAAGAAAAGGAGAAGAAAAGTGCACTTGGGCCGACTCAGCACCTATTCGGCCCAAGTGAGAAGCTTCCAGGATCAACCTTGCATAAAGATGGGCCAAATTATAACCACCGGGGGCCGAGTCAACCAGATGGGCCGAGTTAATCACCTCGGCCCACCGCGTCCCCACCTTATCCCGCCGAACAAACCTGTTGCCTCGTCATCGGTACCTGGCACCCTCCCGCCAAGCATCGCCAACGACCCTGCACACCGCCCACTCCCGCCAAGGTCTCGCACGCCTTGGCAGCCCCGCATCAGCGCCAGGAATCCTGCCGCCAACCCGTCTGCCGTTTCACCCAGATGGGCTCGCATCCCCTCTGTCCAGACCGGCCCACCACGGGCTTGCGCAAAGGAGGGTTCTTCCCGGATGGGCGGCAAGGTATGTCGGCCCTTGCCCACCGCAATGACTGCACCTCGGCTGGGCTCGTCTCAGGTTGGGCCGAATGATGGTCAACCCGGCCAGCCCGTGTCAAGACCTCAGCTGGGCTGTAATTCAACTCGGTGGGCCCTTTTCTCCTGTAGATCGACCCAGGCCGACTCAGGGGAGTTTGATTCGGCCTATCCACCCCCTGGGCCGAATCAGATCATCCTGGGAAGTCTCCTATCACCCAGACAACTCAGGAAATCACTTCCAACCTCAACAAGAACATGCCATCAACCCAGGACGAGCTCTGCAATTATCGTGTCAGTCTTGGGACGCCCATGGCTCAGACTGACACATGCAGTAAGGAATATGCCTATGACATCCAAGAATATGCTAAGGAATATGCCTTGGCATCTCCAAAGATGCCAAGGCATATGCTGGGCATCTAAGAAGATGCCAGGAATATGCTACACAGATGCCAAGCGTGGGGAACAAGTCTTGTCCCCTGGGCTCCCCTTTATAAGGAGCACCAGGGGGATCGTTCACAAGGGAGGCCCCGAAGGGCTCTTCCCCTCTCTGCTCAATAGGAGCTCTCCTTTTTCTTCCTCCTCCACTCTCATAGAGAGATCTAGATAAAGGTATAGGAGATACAGCTCAAGGAGCATGATTGTAGCCAGAAGTGTGGCAAGATTATAAGAGATTAGATGTAGAGAAAGAGGTGTTATATCCACATGAGAGCCTCAATCCTAGATACATTGTATTTCTCTTTGTTCATACGAGTGCGGTCTTCACTGCATCATCCCTCCCCGGATTTCTCCACGTCCATCGGCCCCAACTTTAGCCTACCCATGGCATATGCCGTGATACCACCACGACATTCATTCCTTCATAGAGGTCCATTTATACCTCGACTTTGGGGTACATGGGGTCATATCCCCGACATTAGTCCCCAAGGCTATGTGAGACTCGTTGAGTCGCTCACAGGATTTAAATTTAAAATATTCCCAGAGTTGTTTTTTGACATATAACCTCTTTGTCATTCGTTACCTTGTCATATGACCCTTTTTGGTAAGTTTGGTTATCTGGCCTTCTTGGGCACTGGTCTTATAACCCTTTGGGTAAGTTATGACTTGTGGCCTTCTTGGGCACTGGTCTTTTAACCCCTTTGGGTAAGTTATGACTTCTGGCCTTCTTGGGCACTATTATTTTAACCCTTTGGGCAAGTTATGACTTCTGGCCTTTTTGGGCACTGGTCTTTTAACGCATTTGGGTAAGTTATGACTTCTGGCCTTCTTGGGCGCTAGTCTTTTAAACTTTAGGCAAGTTATGACTTTTGGCCTTCTTGGGCACTGGTCTTTTAAGCCTTTTGGGAAAGTTATGACTTCTGGCCTTCTTGGGCACTAGTCTTCTAACCCTTTTGAGTAAGTTTCAATCCAAGTTATCTCACCTGAGTTTGCATGACCCAAATCTGACTTATATCCCAAATCCGAGTTATCTGACTCAAAATCCGAGTTATATGACTCAAATCCGAGTCATCTGATTCCAAATCCGAGTTATATTTTTCAAATATGATGCATCTGACTCAAATCCGAGTCATTTGAATCCAAATCCGAGTCATATTACTCAAATCTAACTTATGCCCCAAATCTGAGTTATCTGACTCAAAATCCGAGTTATATGACTCAAATCCGAGTCATTTGATTCCAAATCCGAGTCATATTACTCAAATTTGACTTATGATCCAAATCTGAGTTATTTGACTCAAAATCCGAGTTATATGACTCAAATCCGAGTCATATTACTCAAATCTGACTTATGCCTCAAATCTGAGTTATCTGACTCAAAATCCGAGTTATATGACTCAAATCTAAGTCATTTGATTCCAAATCCGAGTTATATTACTCAAATCCGACTTATGCTTCGAATATCAGTTACCTGACTCGAAATGCGAGTTATATGACTCAAATCCGAGTCATTTGATTCCAAATCCGAGTTATATTACTCAAATCTGACTTATGCTTCGAATTTGAGTTACCTGACTCAAAATCCGAGTTATATGACTCAAACCCGAGTCATCTGATTCCAAATCCAAGTTATATTTTTCAAATATGACTTATGCTTATATGACTCAAACCCGATTCATCTGATTCTAAATCCGAGTTATATTATTCAAATCTAACTTATGCTTCGAATCTGAGTTACCTGACTCAAAATTCGAGTTATATGACTCAAATCCGAGTCATCTGATTCCAAATCTGAGTTATAACTGCTAAGATACAATTTGATCTTATGATATGATGGCAAATTGCCTTAGATATGGATCCAAGATATAGATCCGAGATATAGGTTTGAGATATGATATGCTGGCAAATCGCCATGAATTGGGATCCGATATATAGATCCGAAATTGAGTATGATGAGTCTAAGATTTGCTGGGAAATTACCATCCGAGATATGAGTTAAATACCCATCCGAGTTATAATATAACCTGACAAGCTGAATCAAATACCAATCCGAGTCAAGGATAAACCTAGCAAGCTGAGTTAAAGTACAAATCCGAGTTAAAGATAACCTGGAAAGTTGAGTTAAATACCAATACGAGTTATAATATAACCTGACAAGCAATCCGAGTTATAATATAACCTGGCAAGCAATCCGAGTTATAATATAACCTGGCAAGCAATCCGAATTATAATATAACTTGGCTAGCTAAATCAAATATCAATCTGAATCATAATAGAGGAGGTATTATTGTAACATAGCTCAAAGAGATATAGCAAGCTGACATATGAAAATATATAACAAAGGGCATATCTTAAATCTACTCGACGAAACATTTCTATGCATATGGGTGCTGAGTCATGATATGACCCGAGTCCCTGAGATACTTTTTCCATCTAAGGGTGATTCTATTGATATGTTCGCTAGTCCCCGGGTTGAGTTATTTCCTTCCCAAGGTGAATGATTAAGTGATTCAGGGTGATAGCCCCCGAGTGACGTTTGGGGTTATCTCATGTGCGTGTTGGTGGCTGAGTTATTTGATACTCACTATATGCTTGGAGAAGAAGTCGAGTCGTGCTTGCTGAGTCATATTTGCTAAGTCATGTTGGCTGAATCAGGCTTGCTGAGTTAGGCTTACTGAGTCAGGTTGGCTAAGTCGGTGGCCGAATCGCTTGAATTAGTTTTTTGAGTCAATTTGGATTAATTTGGCGAATCGATCTGCCGAATCGACGGCGAGTCAATTTGGGCCGAATCAGTGGCGAATCAATCTCGCCAAATCAGATTTCTTTGCCGGCCGAACGATCGCCGAATCAGATTTGACTCAATGGCTCAATGGGCTAGCCGAACAAGTCCTGTCGAATCTGATTTCCGAGTCGATTGGTGAATCAGTGGCCGAATCTCCGCCAAATCAGTTCTTTGAGTTAATTTGGTTGAATCGAACTTCTTGAGTTTAGGCGTGCCAAGTTAAACATGCTGAGTCAGGCTTGCTGAATCAAGTTTGCTGAGTCAGTCTTGCTGAATCAGGCTTGGAGGCTCCTGTGTCCAACTCTCTGCTCTCTGCACACTGGGGAAGAGGATAAATAAGATCTTGCTTAATGATGAAGTCGTAGTTGATGAAGATGTTCCCGTCCGGATGGAAACCCAACCAGCGCCTTTGATCAGCCCCACGGTGGGCGCCAAATGTCGTGGTGGTATCACAGCATATGCCATGGGTAGGCTAAAGTTGGGGCCGATGGACATGGAGGAATCCAGGAAGGGATGATACAGTTAAGACCGCACTCGTAAGAACAAAGAGAAACACGATGTATCCAGGTTCGAGGATCTCATGTTGAGATAACACCTCTACCCCTCCATCTATTCTCATATAATCTTGCCATACTTGTGGCTACAATGGTTCTCCTTGAGTTGTACCTCCTATGCATCTATCTAGATCTCTATGTGAGAGTGGAGGAGGAAGAAGGTGAGCTCCTAGCGAGCAAAGAGGAGAGGAGCCCTTCGGGGGCCTCGCTTGTAATGATCCCCCTGGTGCTCCTTATAAAGGGGTTCCTAGGGGACAAGACTTGGTCCTCACGATTGACATCTCTATAGCATATTCCTGACATCTTCTGAGATGCCCAAAATATGCCTTGGCATCTCTGGAGATGCCTGACATATTCCCTAGCATCTTCTTGGATGCCATAGGAATATTCCATATAGCAAGTGTCAGTCTAAGCCATGGGCGCCCCAAGACTGGTACGGTACTTGTGGAGCCTGTCCTGGCTCAATGGTACATGGATGTAGAGGTTGCGGGGTCATCCGGGGATGAACAATAAAGCATTCGGGGTGATATAACTCGGCCTGGGGAAGAAGTAACTCGGCCCGGAGGAGAAATGAGCTCAGCCTGGTGAGGGTTACTACCCCAGCCGAATTATCTTCAGCCCAGCCGGGTCCTTTGCTTGATTCGGCCCAAAGGAGAAAAAAGGAGCCCAGTCGAATCATTCTACTTCGGCCCAGGACGGACAACGTCCGGGGGAGCACTCCTGGGCGGTTTCCCGCGGTGGGCCGAATTGCTCTTAGTCGACCCACCCGGGTGACGCTGGTGGGGCGAGGTGGCGCCTGCGGTCTGGCCCGTGATGGACCGAATCAGGCTAAACTCGGCCCACCCGGGTGAAGTGACGATGCGCCTGGGAGCTTGCGAGGTAGCACCGAGGGAGCTTGGCGAGGGTGTGCTGTTGAAGGAGTTCGGTGAGCGTCTGGTGGGAGCTTGGCGGGAGTCTGGGCGAAAGGGGCAGTGGGCAATTTGGGTAATTTGCCCACGGTAAATAATGGTCGGCCCATGGGGGCAAGTTGATCTAGTATCGGGGCAATTAAGTATAATTTGGCCAGTAGTGCTTTTTCCCTTTTCTATTATTTCATTCTCTTTGTGCCTCATTTCTTTATTCATATATGTCTTTTCTCCACATATGTCTTTCATTAAGTCCTTCATTCCTTCATAGAGGTCCATTTATACCTCGACTCTAGGGTACCTGGGGTCATATCCCCGACAGGCTTGTTCTTGCTCCACGCGCCAGGATCCTAGGCTTCCAAGACTCTGTAGTTGTCAGCTCATCTTGGGCTTCATCATCTTTATCCCATAATCATGTTGGGTCTCTAGTAGGGCCAGACCTGGTAATACCAACAATGGGTACCCAAAAGTCTATACCCACGCCGGTATCCCTTGAGTGATTAGTCAAGTTGTAGACTTGAATAGGGACTCAAATTCATAGGTCATGCATCGTGGAATCATTGTCGACAGTTGTACAAGAATTCAATGACCCAGGAGTGCATCAAGTCAATGTCTTGTATGTTTTAGATGTTCAGTAATCATGGGGATGGTGGTCTAACATGTCTGGTGCTCTCGACAGATCGGGACCAGTTAATTGTTCTTGGAAAAAACAACACTAGCCTACTCAAGATCGAGTCCCCGAGCTCAAACCTAGTATCTGCTAGGGTAGTTCGACTCGTGTCGCGAAGGTCTTATTGAGTCAAACTCCAGCTTGTAGGTGAGTACCCAACGCATTTGTTGGAATTTCCATCCCACCATAGGTGTGGTAATTATCTGGTAGAACGCATTGGATGTGATTCCCAGGCTGGTAGATTCGATCTAGATGTCTTACATTCACATCATAGATCTGGCACCCAAATATGTTTTCATGGCGAATGCAATTTGGGGAGTTGAGGAGATGTTGTCTCATACATTCAACCTTATAGTAGCTGCGTGGTATGTGGTCACAAGAAGTTAGGAGTCGACACCACAGATGGAGTCAATACCGTGGATAGATTATTTGGTGCGCGACCAACGCTCTAGATGGAAGTAGCCTCGGAGTCTATGTTTGGCTACTTGTAGCAGTGCGTAGACTCGTTTTGTTGTTGCCTTATGTGACCATAAGAATTTTTCGTCGGGTGCACGGCCAGATCTCCCGACGGGAGTAGCCCCCGAGGTTGTGTTTGACTACTTGTACCCGAGCATAGGCTCATACAACATGAAGCATTGTATTCATCCAAGGAGGTACTCGACTTGGGCCATGGTCTTGCAGGTGGTAACAATCGTTCTCAACTCTATCAAAGGACTTGATGAAGTAGCGCTTAGCGTGGCTAACATCAGGGATGCCATCAGAATTACTCAAATGCTGCTTTGAGCAGTTGATGGGATGCGTCGGCAGTAGTCCCATGGTGATTAGTGACCGACATGCGCGACGGTTGAGCTATATTTGCCTACACGACACGCGTAAATCGGAGAAGAACTGCAGTCTCCTCGTTTTTCATGGGGGTGGAGTTAGTGGGGCGCGATGGTTCGCTCCCTGGGCTGACACGTGTCGTGTAGATGCGATCATACGACCCTGAATAGCCATGGTAATTCTATAAGAAACAGGGAAAGGGACGCACATGCTCTTCTCCTTCCTGTCAATGCTTTCTTCTTCCTCTTGCAAATCGACATTGTTGCCCCAAAAGCTAAGTTATTTCCCATCCACTTAAGTTAAGCTCCCATTTTGCATCCATGGGGAAACTGAAGGGCGCTGGTTCCTCCTCGGGTACGGCCATGTTGAAGAACAAGACATAAATTTGGGAGAGATACTTGTTCTTCTCGAGGGATTTGAAGATGCCGCATAAGGCCGGGTTGCTGCCAGAGGGAAAGGAGGCATCACAGGTCCATGGTGATGAAATGGATCCATCCCCCAACATCGGATGGCAGGTGATGTTCATGTCCTTCGCATACCGCAACCTTTCTCTCCCTGCCCACGAATTCCGTCATGGGATTCTCTTTGTTTATGGCGTCCAGCTCCACCATTTCACTCCCAATGCCATCCTTCATGTTGCCATGTTCATCACTCTTTGTGAGTGCTTTGTGGGCATCCTCCCCCATTGGGGCTTGTGGAAGCGCCTATATTTTGTGAAGAAGCAAGCAGGGACAGAAGGAGTTCACAATGTTGGCGGATTCGGGATGTCTGTCTGCCCAGACGTTGAGTACTTCGACTTCAAAATTATCGAGTGCATGCAGGCTAGCGAGAAGAAGTGGTTTCGTCCCGGCAAGCGATCACCTCTAATAATTACTACTCGTTCACAATTTGAAGCGGTGACAAAAAGGAGGGTTGTTGGCTGCCGAGATAGCTGGAACCGATGGGCTCATGGATAAGATCCTGGATCTTCAGAAGGCCACCGGGAAAGTGGTATCAGGGGTGCAAATCCTCACCACCTTCCTTCGTTGTCGGATCCAACCACTCCAAGCTAGGGATCATCCCATGTGGGAATACTCGGGAACCTTTGATCCAACGCGAGCCCCGAAGGAGAAACTTTCCAGTAATGAGCTGGAGAAAGACGCTAAGTCCTTCATCACATTAATGGACAACGATCCATTCCCGAGAGAACCTCCAGTGGCGCCTTATGGTTTTGGCAACGAGCCGCCCGAGGTGAATTCTTGCCTTGAATTCTCTTTGCTTGTTTTTGTATCTACTTTCAATGGTTGACTTAATGATTTCCCTCTTGGTTTACAAGATCATGAGCACCTCGTGTGCCTTCCGCCGAAGCCTGAGGGGAGCAGAACTCCAGAGGATGAAGAAGAAGGAAAATGAGATGATGAGGAAGTGGAGGTCGAGGTCGACGCTTCCCCCAACTTATTCTGAAGGTGACATAGTCGATGCTGCCATGTGCAAGCAGAGTCACGCACTGAAGAGCCTAAAGAAGATGTAGAATCCAGTTCTTTGTCTCCTCTGGTAGCCGACGAGCCTCTAAAGGCAGTCTTATATGGTCAGCTCCTCCAGCAGTCGCCAAGAATCCGCGCCTTGTATCCTCATGGGCGCTCGCGTCTGACGTCAGCTCATAAGTATATTTGTCGTACAAGATTGTGCTAATCTTGCCGTTATGAGCACAAGTTTGATTATCCCTGATCTTATAGGGGCTCTTTGAACTCGGAACCTCTCAGAATGAAGTTTAGAAGTTTGAAGAAGACCACCGACCTGACGATGGAAGCGGCTGCAGCAATAGAATTCTAGCAAGGGGTTATTTGTGAATGTTTGTCATTAAAGTAATTGACAAAATTCTGAATAAAATAAAAGAGTTTTATTTAATGAGAGTTTGCATTAAATTTGGTGGAAATTTAATGGCAAGTTTGAGTGGGATTTTGAGTGGAGGCATATGAATGGATTTTTGTGAGTGGAGTGTCCACCCACATGAATGAAGGAGGAGGGGCATTGTGGGCGTGACCACCCTTGGGTGCCCTCCTCCTATAAAAGGCCCCTCCTCTCACTTCTCCTCACACCTCGTGAAGGATCTCTCTCCTCTAGAATTTATCCCCATGGTCTCGGACTAGCGAGATACATGTTCCGGTGGCTATTCGACAAGAAAGAGTTGTACTTCACATCATTTGGAGGCGAGGAGGCGGAGGTTGCTCGGTTCCTCAAGCGTGTGTGCGACCGCGGATCTTTCTGATTGCGGCACTAGGACTTCCTCTCGATCTTGAGATCGGCAAGAGATCGTCCACATCAACCACGAGTTGAACTCGTTGAGCTTTGTCGGTCTTCAAGGGTATGTTCTCTACGAATATACATCCGCCCGTTGTTTGTATCTAATAGATAGATCTTGGTACATAGTTCACATCGTAGGAATTTTTTTTGTTTTCTATGCTGCGAACCCTACAGTGGTATCAGAGCCGGATCTATGCGTAGATGCTTTACACGGGTAGTACACATATGAGTATGTGGGCGATGATGATCATGTTGTTGCTCCTTTGTTGTAATTTTGGATATTGGTGGCATAGTGGGATGAATCGGCCCGGACAAACTTTACATGTCCTCGCACATGAGACCTGTTCCACGCTTGACATGCAACTAGTTTGCATAAGTGGCTAGCGGGTGTCTGTCTCTCCTACTATAGTCAATATATATTTTGCAACGAGTTGTCAACAATTTGGTTATCCTTGTTGTGGTTCATGTTCGTAGGTAAGAACGGTTCTATCTCGAAAGCCCTAAGCCAGGTAAAACTTGCAATGGATAAATTAGAGGCGTCTAGTTTAGATTGTTGCTGGGATAGTGTTATGATATGGTTGTAAGTAGAAGTATGAGATGATACTCTTACAACACACATAGCGTGTAAACTCCATAGACCTTGGATTTACACATATAGGTATGATAGTGATCATACCACGATGCACATGATAGAGATCATCTGCGGGAACCATAACATTTCACTAATAAACATGTGCTGTTTGATAGCATCTTATATTGCTTGTTTAGCGCTTTGTTAGCATAATAGGATGATCCCTCATTTAAATATGAAGATAAGAATGTGTTCTTCCTTTAGTATGCATCAATTATGTTTCGTCGCTCCAAAACATCACGTGATGATCGGGTGTTCTTGGATCCACGACCATATTTCGGGTGTAAAACAGTTACACACGCGAATACTAAGGTTCTAACTTGGCGAGCCTAGCATGTACAAACATGGCCTCGGAACACGGACCGGAAGGTTAAGCATGAGTCATATAGTTTATACGATGCCCATTTGATGCTCGCCTTTGAAGCTATACCGACTCACGTGATGATCGGACTTGGTATAGTGGATTTGGTTCATGTAATCACCAAAAAGGCACGAGGGATGTCATTTTTGAGTGGGAGTACATTCGTAATATGGATTAGTTGAACTCAATCTATCATACACTTAGTCTAAACTTTACAAATTCTGTTGTAGATGGCACCACCTGCTTTTAATTTCAATGTGTTCATGGAGAAAGAGAAACGAGCAACGAACGGTAGCAACTTTACCGAATGGGCCATGAATTTGAGGATTCTCCTCTCACACAAAATCAATACGTGCTAGAAGCGCTAGGCCCCCACCTTTGAGGATGCCTGACGAGGGAAGAATGTCTATCGGACTCGTCGGAGGACCACAACTTAGTTCATTGCGGCATATTAGATGGGCTAGGGCGGAACTCAAACGTTTGAAAACGGCAATGCATTTGATACAATGGGTGAGTTGAAAATGATTTTCGACACACATCTCAAACGTAGAGCTACAACGCTTGAGAAAAGTTCTTTAGTGCATGATGGAAGAGCTGACTCAGTTAGTGAGCATGTACTCAAGATGTCGATTCTGCCGATAAGCTTGTGTCCTTGGGAATAACGATTCCCATTGACTTAGGCATCCATCGTGTTCTGGTCTCTGCGCCACCTAGCTATAAGAGCTTTGTGATGAAATATAATATGCAAGGCATGAAGAAGTCTCTCCCGAGCTTCAATGCTTAAAGCTATGAAGTGGAGATCAAAAGGAACATCAAGTGTTGATGATCAATAGGAACCGGTTTCAAGAAAGACAAGAAGGGAAAAGCGGAAGGAAGTAAGGCGGCAAGCACATTGCTGAAAGAAACCCGAGTTGGACCTAAGTCCGATCGAAAGTGCTACTATTGTAAGGGGCCACTTTGAAGCGCAACTGCCCCAAGTATTTGACAGACAAGAAGGCCGGCAAGGCAAACAAAGGTATATATGATATACATGTTATTGATGTGTACTTGACTAGTGCTTGCAGTAGCACCTGGGTATTTGATACCGGTTCAGTTGCTAATATTTGTAACTCGAATCAGGGGCTGTGGAACAAGCGACCGCTAGCAAGGGGTAAGGTCAAGATGCGTGTCAGCAATGGATCAAGCGTTGATGTGATCGCCGTCGGAACGCTGCCTCTCCATTTGCCGTTGGTATTAGTTATAAACTTGAATAATTGTTATCTGGTGCCTGCACTGAGCATGAACATTGTATTTGGATCGTGTTTGATGCGAAGTGGTTATTCATTTAAATTCGAGAACAATGGTTGTTCCATTTATATGAATGAAATCTTTTATGGTCATGCACCGATGATGAATGGTTTATTTCTATTAGATCTCGATGATAATGTTACACATATTCATAACGTTGATGCTAAAAGGATTAAACTTAATGATGATATATCCGCATATATGTGGCACTGCCGTCTAGGTCATATTGGCGTTAAACGCATGAAGAAGCTCCATTCGGATGGACTTTTGGAATCACTTGATTTTGAATCATTTGATACATGTGAGCCATGCCTTATGGGCAAGATGACTAGAACGCCGTTTTAGGTTCAATGGAGCAGGCGGCAGTTTATTGGAAATCATACATTACGATGTATGTGGTCCAATGAGTGTGTTGTGAGTGGATATCGTTATTTTGTTACTTTCACGGATGATTTGAGTAGGTATGGTTATATCTACTTGATGAAACACAAGTCTGAAACCTTTGAAAAGTTCAAGGAATTTCGAATGAAGTGGAAAATCATCGTAATAGAAAGATCAAATTTCTACTAGCCCGATGCGGTGAGTATCTAAGTTCTGAGTTTAGCACTCACATGAAAGAGTGTGGAATTGTTTCACAACTCATGCCTTAGGAACACCACAATGAAATGGTGTATCGAAGCGTCGTAATCGTACTTTATTAGATATGGTTCGATCTATGATGTCTCACGGACTTAGTTGTCATTTTGGGGTTATGCACTAAAGCTGCGCATTCACTTTAAATCGGGCACCATCTAAGTCCGTTGAAAAGACACCGTATGAATTGTGCTTTGGAAACAAACCTAAAATCATTTCTTAAAGTTTGGGGTTGCGATGTTTATGTGAAGAAACTTCAAGGATAAACTCGAACCCAAAGCGGAAAAATGCGTCTTCATAGGTTACCCTAAGGAAACTATTGGGTATTCCTTCTATCACGAATCCGAGGGTAAGGTTTTTGTTGCCAGAATGGATCCTTTCTAGAGAAAGAGTTTCTCGCGAAAGGTGTGAGTAGTCGGAAGGTAGAACTCGAAGAGGTTATTGAACCTTCTCTTGAAAGTATGGCGAGTAGCGTGGCGAAAGTTGTTAGAGTTGGCTCCGCTTTGTTGAAGGGGAACTAATGATAATGATCATGAAACTCGAAAAGAGTACTCCGAACCTCGCATGTCAAGAAGGGCGCATGCGACTCAGTACGAAATCTGTCATGAATTTCATGGTTGATGAAAATGATGACCTGCGACGTATGAAGAAGCGATGATGAGCGGATTCAACAAATGGTTAGAATCCATGAAATCGAGATGGAATCCATGTATGAAAATCAAGTTTGGAACTTGGTGGAATTACCTCACGACCAAGGCCATGGAGAACAAATGGATTTTCAAAAGGAAAAGATCTTGATGGTAATGTGACCGTCTATAAAGCTCGACTTGTCGCAAAGGGTTTCGACAAATTCAAGGAGTTGACTACGATGAGACATTCTCTCCGTGTCGATGCTAAAGTAAGTTAGGATTATGTTAGCAATTTGCATATTTCGATTATGAGATATGGCGGATGGATGTCAACGCGTTTACGAATGGTAATATTGAAGAAGAGTTGTATATGATAAAACCAAAGGGTTTTGTCGATCCTAAGGTGCTAACAAGGTGTGCAAGCTTGACGATCCATCTATGGATTGAAGCAAGCATCACAGTTGGAATCTCCGCTTTGATGAGGTGATCAAAGAGTTTGGATTTGTCCAAACTTATGGAGAAGCTTGTATTTACAAGAAAGTGAGTGGGAGCGATGTGGCATTTCTAATATTATATGTGGATGACATATTATTGATCGGAAATGATATAGATCTTTTAAGCAGTGTTAAAAGTTATCTAAACAAATTTTCAATGAAGGACCTAGGTGAGCGTCATACATATTAGGCATAAAGATCTATAGAGATAGATCTAGGCGCCTAATAGGGCTATCATAAAGTACATACCTTGATAAGATTTTAAAGAAGTTTAAAATCGGCGGAAGTAAGAAGGGTTCTTACCTATGTTGCAAGGCAAGACATTGAGTAAGACTCAAAGTCCGGCTTCGGAAGAAAGAGAGATAATGGACAAAGTCCCTATGCTTGACCATAGGCTCTATAATGTCACGCCATGCTATGTACAAGACGGATGTGGCACATGCTATTAGTTTGACTAGTAGGTACCAATCGGATCCGGTTGAACCTTTGGATAGCGGTCAAGAATATCCTTAAGTACTTGCGAAGAACTAAGGATATGTTTCTTGTGTATGGAGGTGAAGAAGAGCTCGTCGCTAAGTGTTATGTCGACGCAAGCTTTGACACCGAGATGGATGACTCTAAGTCTCAATCCGGATACGTATTTCTCATGAATGGTGAAGCGGTTAGTTGGAGGAGTTCCAAACAACCCGTGGTGGCGGGATCAACAATGGAGGCCGAATATGTTCTTTGCTTGAGCGGCTCGAGCGGTTTGGATGAAGGAGTTCATATCCGAACTAGGTGTGGTTGCGAGTGCATTGGACCCAATGGTGATCTATTGTGACAACAATGGTGCCATTACCAATGCCAAAGAACCAAGGTCTCGCAAGAATTTCAAGCATATTAAGCGCTGGATTCACTCCATCCGCGAGCATGTTAAGGATGGAGATATAAAAATTTGCAAAGTACACACGGATCTCAATGTAGCATATTCGTTGAGTAAAACTCTCCCTAGAGCAAAACATGATCAACACCAGAACTCCATGGGTGTTAGATTCATCACTATGTAACTAGATTATTGTCTCTAATGCAAGTGGGATACTGAAGGGAATATGCCCTAAGAGGCAATAATAAAGTGGTTATTATGTATATTCCAAGTATATGATAGATGTTTATTTTGCATTCTATAATTGTATTAATACGGAAACATTAATACATGTGTGTTTAATAAACAAACAGAAAGTTCCTAGTTATGCCTCTCTCATAAACTAGCTCGTTGATTAACAAGATGATCAAGGTTTCCTGATCATGGACATTGGATGTTGTTAATAACGGGATCACAACATTAGTGTAATGGTGTGATGAACATTCATTCGAAGTATAACATTACGATCAAAGTCATTGAGTTTATATTGCTATAACAACTTACGAAGTGATCCTAATCCTTAGACCATGAGATCATGTCAATCACTAACACCGGAAGAGTTTCTTGATAACATCAAACGTCACACCGTAACGGTGATTATAAAGATGGATTCGGAACTAATAAAGTGTTATGTTGAGGCTCATGGATCGAGAGTGGAATTTGTTAATCCCGATGACGGATAGATATACTCTGGGCCCTCTCGGTGATATCACATTGATTAGCTTGCAAGCAAGTGATTTGATCACTAGAATGTTATATCATGGGAGCGAGAAAAGATTGCATGTCGATGAGATCAAACTAGGTATGGAGATCGATGATCGAATCTCGGACATGTAATATATCGTGAAACAAAGGGATTAAGATACTAGCGTAAAGGTTAGACGATCACAAGAAAGTCATCGTTGAATGTGTGGGAGTCGGTATGGGTCTCGGATCCGCTTACGATTATTGATCGAGAGGGTCTCGATCATGTCCGCATTATTCACGAACCGTAGGGTGACACACTTAAGAGACAAACATCCAATTAGAGCAAAAGTTTCATGCGAAAGAATGAACAAGCGCGAATTTATTTCACTAAATCAAAACAAAGTTTTCGGGTGAAATTGCATAAAGTGGTTATGCATGTGAAATAGAATTCTAGCAAGGGTTTATTTATGAATGTTTGTCATTAAAGTAATTGACAAAATTCTGAATAAAATAAAAGAGTTTTATTTAATGAGAGTTTGCATTAAATTTGGTGGAAATTTAATGGCAAGTTTGAGTGGGATTTTGAGTGGAGGCATATGAATGGATTTTTGTGAGTGGAGTGTCCACGCACATGAATGAAGGAGGGGAGGGGGCAGCGCCCATGGCTGGCGGACACCCCCTTGGGTGCCCCCTCCTCCTATAAAAGGAGCCCCTCCTCTCACTTCTCACTCACACCTCCTCATGAAGGATCTCTCTCCCCTCTATAATTTATCCCCCATGGTCTCGGACTAGCGAGATACATGTTTTCGGTGGCTATTCGGCAAGAAAGAGTTGTACTTCCGCTGCATCGCTGGAGCGAGGAGGCGGAGGTTGCTCGGTGCCTCGAACGTGTGTGCGAGCATGGATCACTGGCGATTTGCGCTAGGACTTCCTCTCGATTTTGAGATCGGCAAGAGATCGTCTACATCAACCACGAGTTGAACTCGTTGAGCTTTGTCGGTCTTCAAGGGTATGTTCTCTACGGATATACATCCGCCCGTTGTTTGTATCTAATAGATAGTTCTTGGTACATAGTTCACATCGTAGGAATTTTTTTTGTTTTCTATGCTGCGAACCCTACAACGCCCACCGCCTCAAACACTGTCTTGACCAACGCCATGACCTCCTTGTACTTTTAGCAGATTACGAATAAAGAACCTCAAACTCTGATACTAATTATTGGCCTAGACCTAACAGTACTTTTGCCGAGACGTTGCGACGAGATGACATGCAATAACCCTGTAGCCCCGTCGAGTACTTTCTGACGTGTCGCAAAGCTATCCTGGCTGATTCGCCGCTAGTTGATTCTTTTGACCGGAACTCACAAGTACCAAGCTGGCCAAGCTAGCTTGATCAATCTGATCAAAATCTATTAGCAATCTACTAGCGATGCATGCAAAACACAAAATATGAGGATTGCCACATGGCGCGTGTCGCGTTTTGTCTTTTCTCTTCTTTATTTCTCAATCGCACGCCGATTTAAGGGGTACTACACACGTATATATAGTAATTTTGTTGTATCTTTTTTTTTTCGAAAAGGAGGTGAAAACCCCGGCCTCTACATCGAGTGATGCACACATCCTGCTTCATTAATTATTCACTAAACCTTACAAGGAGAAATACAAGGATCAAACCGAAATCCACCAATCCTAGCGATCATCGCTACACCTAAACATATGAGGGGGATGCCCATGAACAGGGCCATTTGCCCTGACATCACACCGACGCGCCTCATCTAAGAAACCGATAGCTCAACCTGCCGCCCATTGAAGCGCAAGGAACTTAAACCGGTCCGACAGACCCACAGTAGTCGCCGCCGCCATCTTTCGCAATCCCATCCTCAGGATAAATCAATACATAGCCCAAGCTAGGCCAACCATCGACGCCACCTCGACGTCAGACAGCTCCACCGACCTGCGCGAGTCCAATAAGCCATATCCATCACCGAGACTGCGGCGCCTGGTCGAGACTCGCCAGTATTCAATGCCACCGAAGAAAGACCGCTCCACCTTATTCCTTTCGTCAAAGACTTGCTCCAAGAACGATGTCCTCGAGAGACGACGAGCAGCGCCGCCATCGTCCGGAAAGGCCCGGATCTAGGGTTTCCGGGCAGCTCGGCGACAAAAGGCGAAGGTTGCAAGGTCGATGCCTCCAACAAGGTTACGACTTAACAACGCCGCCATCGCCCGTCAGCGAGTGAGAGCCGGTTTTCACGGATCCCCGCCTCTCGACACCCATAGCGGTGGATCTCCGCCGATCGGCTCGCGCTCAGCCTCCCAACCATGTAACTGGTTGAGGCCAGAAGCACCGGATCTAGATGGTAATCGAGATCCACGACCAGCCTCCTCTGCCCGAGAGGACGAGCCAAGGACGGCAATGGCCGCCGCCTGGTCTAGATCGCCGCCCGACCACCGCGCCCGAGCACATCCGCTGGTGCCGCCCCAGCAGCCCGTCAAAGCCTCGTCACCCCCTTCCCTAGTAGAATTAGGGCTCCTAATTCTTATTCTAATCGACTACACAAAACCTACTCAGATATTGCTTCATATACACGCATACGATGATTATTGCTAACATAGTGGTGGTGGCGGTGAAGGTGATGGTGGTGGTGATGCCTTGGCGAGGAAGGATGCTTGATCTTGCATTCTTTGGCGTGTTGTGGATCATTTTGGCGAGAACTAGTGCGATGTGCATGTGCTTGTTATTTAAAACTATTGCCTATTGATGGATTTGTTGTTTAAAATTTGGAGAAATTCGATTTTACAAATTCTGTTGCGGTCTAGCGTGGGTTGCAGATTCAGCAAACACAACGTAAAAGTAAAGTCATCCAGTTTGTGTTTGCCGGATCTATTCGGTCGCAACCTGTGCGAGACCGTGAAACCAGTTTCATGTCTAAGCTCTAACTTCAGCATTCAGAAATACTCCCTTTGTCTAGAAATAAGTGACTTGTATTTGTCTAGATTCAAATATATCTACACATTTTAGTATATAGATACATTCGAATTTAGGCAAATACAAGTCACTTATTTCTGGATGGAGGGAGTACAATATTTCAGATATTAGTGGCTGGTGCACATAATGTAGTGTGGATCGATCCATCAGTTTAAATATATATAACCTGAAGATTGGAAAATACTAATATAGTCAATTGGAAAACTAAACTCTACTTGAAAGAACACAAAATAAACTGCAAAATGCACAAATAAACCATTGTCGATAAATATTGTGTAAAAACTGAAAATACTCCATCTCTTATTATTCTTACGCTTTTCAAATTATTGTTTCCTCGTTTGTGCAAATTTTCGTTTTGGTCCAACAGTCTAGATGTATGCATTCAGTTTGTAGAGATGACATAATCTTAGACAAGAAAGTATTTAGTTAATTCCAATGAAATCACCATATATACTCACCGGCATATTGTAACTAACTCGGGAATCTCGTGTCTCAGTATTGAGATCAATTACTGTGTCTGCAAGGCCCCGACATCGACCAAAAATTTCCTCAACACTGTAGAAAAATAAAACTCGGCAAAACAAATTATTTTTGGATGGTTAAAAGCATCTAGTGACTTTAGACAAGAATACAGTGCACACTACATCGGACAAAATGAACAATCTCAGTTTCAGTTAAAACAAGGACAATGTCACGATCAGAACTATATATGTATGATAGTGTTCCAAAGAGATCGGTAACTGTGTAGAAATGTGCACAAATGATGGTTCAAAATGTCTTAATTTCCATTTGCACATATATTCCATGCATGTATACAAGCTTCTGATAAGAACACAATTCACACTTCTTTGCACGAGATGTTAATCATTTGCAACTAAAACAAGGAAAATTTTGTATGTTAATGTTCATAAAAAGTGGTAACTGTGTATAAGTATGCAAAAATGGTGGTTCCAAATGTATTAATTTGCATTTGCATATACATATTCCATGCATGTATATAAACTTTAGCCGGGGCTTCCCTTTTTCAGCAAGAATATGTACAGTATATAAACTTGAGACAAGAACGCAACCCACACTGCTACTTCGCACAAGTAGGTGATCATTTGCAACTAAAGCAATGACAATTCCTCAATCAGAACTATATGTGTGTGATAATGTTCATAAAAAAGTGTTAACTATGTAGAAATATGCACACGAAATGCCTTAATTTGCATTTGCATATATATATTTCATGCATGTATATAATTTTCAGACAAGAACACAATCTACATTAGGTACTTCACACAAGAAGAGCAATCAGTCTCAATCAAAAGAAGAACAGTCTCACGATCAGAACTATATATGTATAATAATGTTCATAAAAGGAGTGGTAAAAACTCAGTACAAAGTACAAAGTGCCTTAATTTGCATTTGCAGACATATTTCATGCATGCAGTGTTAAGTTCAAGATTGGCACAGAAGTAGCACCTGCCGCGAAATGCATCCAGACTATTTGCAAGTGCATTTGCCAGTAGTATTACAACAGCATGCATGCAAGTTTAGCTGCTGGCAGAATTAGAAACTTGGAAGTGTTCCAAAAAGAAAAGAAAATGCAAATGCAATCTTAATAGCGCGCCTATGAGTAATTATCATCCCCCTTGGCAGAGTACTACTGCTAATGAAATGCAACATAAAATCAGAGAGGGAAAAATTCGGAGTGGCTGTCGGCAGCTACATATCATACTTTTGGGTGGTCACTGCACAAGCGTGCACAGTGCACAGATCGTTCAATTCGACAAAATAACCATCTCAAGCTCCGGTGCCTAAACCCGATAGACCCGCAGCGATTGTCTAGACCAATCTCGCTTGGTTAAAGCAAGAAGAAGCTAGCAAGAACACGGGTGCAAGATCGAAAAGACAAAGTACTACTACGACCAGAAACCACACGGATATGTACAAAAATGATAGTGTGAGAGAGAAAGTTTTTGGGTGCAGGAGATTGTAGAACTACTTGCCTGCTATTGGAGGAGACGAACTCGTAGAGGCGGCCGGCGGGGGAGAAGACAACGAGCGCGACCTCGGCGTCACACAACACGGAGAGCTCGAAGGCCTTCTTGAACAGCCCGCTCCGCCGCTTGGAGAATCGCACCTGCCGGCTCGTCCGGTCCTCAATCCTCCTTAGCTCCACCTTTCCCCGCTTCTTCTTCCCTCCTCCCTCCTCCGCCGCCACATGCTGCTGCACCCTCATGCTCTCCGCCGCCTCCTCCATTTCGTGGCCCTAGCTAGCTAGCAGTCTCCTCAACCAAACAACCAATAAACGGAGTGGGGAGAGAGGAGGTGGCCGGTGGCGGGATTTAAGGATGACAATTAAATCTTGGGAGGAAGAAGAAGAAGAGAATGATAGATTCTGGCCAAAGTTGTGGACGGCAGGACGGGGGGCTCCACTTGCCTGTCAATCGGATGGGTACGGCACCACTTATGTGCGTGCGTCGACGTCCCACCCCTCCCCGCCAAAGCGCCAGAATTCGTGCACACGTGTAGCATCCTCGCGGCCCAACACCGCTGTTTTGCTGTTTTGTTTGCTATGTGTATCTTGGATCTTAAACGGACGGTCCAGATCTGCTTTCTCAACCAGTTCTCTCGCCTCTCGGCCGAGGGCACGTACAATAATGGACAGGGCATCCTCGCAGCTATATTTTGTCTCAATAAATACTTAAAAACAGTTTTTAGGTGTTGTGGAAAAAAAAACAGCTCCAAGAGTATACCTAAAAGTGGTCCCAGCAAAAAAAATACTTACCCAAATTTTGCTACTCCCTCTTTAACAAATGTAAGACGTTCTAGTCTTTTTCTAAAACACAGATACATGGACATATTTTAGTCTAAGATTTACTTATTTTAGGGTGTATCTAGATCACTTTAAAATATCTGAAAGGTCTTATATTAGTAAACCGAGGGAGTACCAAATACTTATATTTGAGTATTGTCCACTCCACTACCAATTCTACCTAAAAACAGTGCCACGTCAACAAAATTAAACCAGGAGAGGCCAACCGCCACGAACAGGAAAAATACCCTACGGGTGGCTGACCCGTTGTCACCGAGATTTCCCCTACCGCTCGCCCCGCAACCACCCGCCAAGCCTCCTACCTATTACTGGCTGTGAGCTCAACTAGCTCAACTAGAATCATCTCCGCCCACTGACATGGATATACCCCACATGTACATGACATTAGTATACCTGGTCCAGCCTAAGGAAGGCCCACGCAAGGATACGCGGCCCATGAATATTCTGGGTGGCCCAAACCCGTGGCGGTTTTGACTCCTTGGAGAACAAGTCTAGATTAGATAGAATTTCAAAGGGTATCAACCCTAATTTGTAACCGACTCGACCTATCCCAGGACCTGCCTATCTATATAAAGGCCAGGAGGGTACGACGAGAAGGATCTCTTGACTCACCTCATATACACCTCACGCCAGATTGCATCTGCGCACCCCCTGTAACCTTCGATTCCGCCGTAATCAAGAGCGAACAAGCAGGAGTAGGGTTTTTCCCTTCGGGGGCCTGAACCTAGATAAATCTCGTGTCCCTGTGTTGCTTGTCTGTTAACCGTTCCGCAACTTCCAACATCCCCATCTTCTCCAAAACCCAAGTCCATAACAATGGGCATTGACGAGTCGAACCCTCGTCAATTGGCGTCGTCTGTGGGAAACGAGGACGCTGATCGTGCGATCATGACGGTTCCATCCGGAGCGATCTATGATTCATCAGCAACGGTGAGTCACCTCCTCTTCGGCGCCTTCGACTTTACCGCCCACTTGCCGGCCACCCTGAAGGATTTCGAGTCCGTCGACGACGGGCTCGAGATCTTGACCGAGCTTCGCTTCCGGTGGGACCGGCACCTTCCGCCTTCCAGAGCGGGTGCCACCACCATCCATCAGGCCCGCTTCGTGGGACCCACCCATCGGCGCCCTGCGCACATCGACGATGATGGGCGATTCGGATGACAGCAGCAGTTGTAACTCCGATCTATGCGGTCCTTCGGATGAAGGAACCTACGGTTCCGGATCTGAGAGTTGCTGCAGCAGCGACCCACCCTGTGAGCTCTACCTGTGCACCACCATCCACGGCGACAACATCAACAACGGAGCGGACCCGCCACTGGGTTCGAGCGCCATACCTCCCAATCCCCTTCCCAACCCGCAGATTGAGAACAGGGGAAACGGGGGTAATCCGGCCAACAGAGCCACAGAGGGCAGCAATCGTGGTTACGACCAGATCAACCTCAGCGCTGAAGGCTGGAACCAAGCACGTGAAGACGTGCAAGGCAACAAAATCCTACCCGTGGACGCCTCCCGTGACCTGCTGATGGCCTACCACTGGCTCCTGATCGATGAGCACAACAAGCAGGTGAAGCTGCAGGAGGAGCTCGCAAAGCGTCAGAAGGCAGCTGTGGAGTCCAGCGCACGGTGAGCTACGCTCTCCACCGCTCGTGGCTCCACTTCACATGGCAACAACGCCAACAAGTACCGCTCCCGCTTGGAGCACATGGACCCCGCCGCGCGACGCGAGGTCACCCGGGCCCTCAACACGTCCTTCACGACGATTGACTCGCACGACAACGTCATGCCAAAGACGTCGCATGCTGCGATCATGGCGGCCACCACCTATCTCGCGTCTGATTTGCCTCCAGCGGGAGACCCGAAGAACACAATGCACAAGTCCGCGCTAGTAGGCCTCGGACTCGTTGGAGCTGCGATCCACGACGAAGCTCCCACAGAGCCGAAGAAAAAATCCGCGGTCAAGTTCACTCGAATCCGCACACCCTCATCTGACGAGGAAGAGCATGACCTGCCATGGCGCCGCCAGAGCCCACGGCACCACAACAGCAACTACGATGCTCGTAGTGAGCTCACCCAGCGCAAGATCGACAAATCATGCGCTAAACACGCGTGTTCAACCGAGTCCGAAGATGAGGATGCTGGAGAGCTATGTGGAGCCCGATGCTTTAGTAGATCCGTTCGGCAATCACGGATGCCGAAAAATTTCAAGATCCCTTCGGAAAACCCGAAGTTCGACGACACGCAGGAACCAAACGCTTGGATCGACGATCACCTATCGTCGGTCAAGCTCCATAGTGGAAACAAGAACACCACATTACAATGCCTTTAGCTGTAGCTGACAGGCGCGGCTAGGGTCTGGCTTAGCATCCTATCCTCCAGCTCCATCCGAAGGTGGGAAGAGTTGGCATACATCTTCATATGAAGCTTCAAGGGCACCAACAAGAGGTCAATCTCAATCGAAAAGATGCGGGCCTGCACCCAGCGGACCAACGAGTCCATCCACTCGTACATACTACGCTGGTCCCACATCAAGAACTCCACCGCACACATCTCCGAAGAAAGAGAAATCGACGCCTTCAAGGATGGTGCCAGCGCCCAGATTTCAAGGAGAAGCTCGGGCGCGTCAAGCCCAAAACCCTTGACCACCTCATGGACATCGCCAACCGCTGGGCAGATGGCGTGGACTCCGTCAACCGAACGCATTCGGATGACAAAGACGACTTTGGCTGCCTGCACGAACGCCGCAGCAAAAGAAGATCACGCGTCTACGAAGATCGCGATGGAGTCGACATGGTTACGGCTGGATACTCCGATCGGCGCGATGACGGCAACCGCAACAGCGGATACCGCAGCAGCAACTACCGTGATGGCAGATGACCCACACAAGCGTGGCGGCGTCGCAGTCGCGATGACGAGCCTTCGGCATACGACAAGCTATTTGGCCCTTGCACCATCCACTTCTACATCGACAAACAAGATGGTAAGAAGAAGGACATCCACATGCTCAAGGATTGTCGGGAGTTCTAGAAGGTCAGCGAGGGACTCACCCAAATGCGGCGCTAGATAGTGAACCCTGGATTCACACCTGCTCTAGGTGCCATCGCCCTCGGAGCTTGTCCACCACCACCCGACGACCGTCGCAGCCGCTAGTCGCACTAGCACCAAACAACGGTGCAGACGGGTACCCTTAGCCGAAAGGAGCCCTGATGATCCAGAAGGGGCGCCCAACCAATAGGGTGCAGAAGAAGATCACCCGCCAAGTCAGCCTGGCCGTGACCTCTCCACTAACCATACCTAAGTACCTCAACGGCTCGGAGTCCTGCATCACGTTCGATCATTTGGATCACCCACGTCAGATCCCTCGCCCAGGTCATGCCGCCCTGGTACTCAAAGCTCAGATCAGGGGATTCAAAATGAGCCGCGTCTTCATGGATGGCGGCAGCGGCATCAACCTGATGTTCGCCTGCACACTCACAGCGATGAGGATCCCGCTGTGCAGCCTGGAGCAGTTAGACACGACGTTCCATGGCATAGTCCTAGGGAAGGGCATATACCCCCTAGGCAAGATATGGCTCGACGTCATCTTCGGCCAGCCCGAAAACTTTAGGCGTGAGAGGCTAGAATTCGAAGTGGTGGACCGGCTATCACAGTACCACGCCATCCTCGGGCACGTGGCATTCGCAAGATTCTTGGCAGTACCACACTATGTGTACCTTCTACTAAAGATGCCAGGACCTAGGGGCGTCATCACCGTCCAAGGAAGCTTCACCAGGTCAAACAGCTGTGACAGAGACTTCAACAGAATCTCTCAGTCGTTTGGCATGCAGGAGGAACTCACGAGACTTAGAGAAGTGACAGACAACGGGGCACCCCCAGTCGCCAAGAAAAACACACCCGACATGTCATTCGACTCCATGGTCAACACCAAGAAGGTGCAGGTTGATATGTCCAAAACGTATATACTTTCTCGAACACTTTGCTATTGTTTCTCCTCTAAACTTGTGTGATTTGGATACAACTAACACGGACTGACGCTGTTTTCAGCAGAATTACCTTGGTGTATTGTTTTTGTGCAGAAAATGAACTATCAGAAAAATCCCGGAAAAATGCCAAAAACTATTTCTCACCAGAAGATCCACGGAGTCAGAAGGGGAGACAGAGAGGAGGCCTAGGGGGCCCAAACCCACCCTAGGCGCGGGCCACCTAACCCCGCGTCTGGAGGGGGTTTGGCCACGCCAGGAAGCTCCTCGGCCTCCCTCCGCGCCTATAAGTTGCCTTCTGACCTAAAAACTCAGGGGGTTCGATTGTTTTCCAGAAAGAGTTCCGCTCCGCCGCCACCACGAGAAACCAAGATTCGGATCCAGAAACTCCGTTCTGGCACCCTGCCGGGACGGGGAATTTGGAGAGGATCATCGCCATCGTCATCACCAACGCATCTCCATCAACCAACGATGTTTCCCTCATCCATGAGTGAGTAATCCCCCGATGTAGGCTTGGGGATGGTAGGGATTGGATGAGTTCTATCATGTAATCAAATAAGATCTATGAGGGGCATAGTGTCTAGTATCTCTATTAGTGCTATTTGACTTTGTTGCAACTTGTTGTGTTAATGCTTGTCACTAGGGCCCGAGTGCCATGATCTCAGATCTGAACTTATTATTGAATCATTATGATAGTATTGTTTGTGATCTTATCTGCAAGTTGTGTACACATATCATTGTCCGGATCCAAAGGCCCCAAAGTGACAATAATTGGGACAACCGGAGGGGATGGCTATGGTGTGAGGATCACATGTGTTCACAAAGTGTTAATGCTTTGCTCCAGTGCTCTATTAAAAGGAGCACCTTAATTGCCAGTAGTTCCCTATGGGCTGGCTGGACAGAAGATGTTGTGCAAGTTCTCATTGCGAGCACGTATGACTATATTTGGAGCACATGCCTAGGATTGTTTAGTACTTGGATGCTTGTTATTATTTATATGCAATTCCCTAGGTATTGAAGTTACATGTTTAGACTCATACATGCAACGCCCGTCCATCCATCCCTATGCCTACTGCACTAGAATCCTACTGTTACCATTATTTTTACTATTGCTACTGTTTCACTATTGCTGTTACTGCTGCTGTCGCTTTGTTGTTGCTACTACAAACTGTTGCTACTGATAAAACTTCTATGAGCAAGAAATATTTTCAGGTGAAGCTGAACTGACAACTCAGTTGTTAAGGCTTGCAAGTATTCTTTGGCTCCCCTTGTGTCGAATCAATAAATTGGGTAATACTACCCGCAAAGACTGTTGCGATCCCTTATACTTGTGGTTCATCAAGACTATTTTCTGGTGCCGTTTCCGGGGAGCATAGCTTTATTTGTAAGTTCACTTGGATCTATTATTGTTCACTGCCACTCCTTTCATCATGGGGAAGTCTCGTGATGGAAAGTTCCCTATTTTACCATCCACTACAAGAAGAGGTACAGTCCTAAACACCTCTGCTGCTCTTGATTCACCGTCTGTTATAAGTAAGATTGTCACACCACCACCACATGCTCATGCTACACACACTGCTACTACTGCTGAATCTGAAACTGCTTTTGATACTCTTGATGTTACTTCTACTGTGCTTGATGCAAGTGGTTCATTAGGTCCTTTTCTAGATGCTACTATGGCTAGTCTAGGAAATACCGAAACTCCTAGTGAATACACTATTACACCTGTTATCTCACCTGAGTCTAGTGAGAGTTATGATATTAATGATGGTTACATAGAGCTCACTGATGAATTTGTTAAAGAATGCCGAAACACACATGGTGCTAGTGCTATTAAGAGTCTCCTTGCTAGACGTACTATTATGCCTAAGAAGTCCTATGATCCTAAGTTTTCCACCTCTCCCATAGATATTAAAGATAAATATTATGATTTCTCTCTTGATTTATCTTATTTAGATATTGTTGAGAAAGAACCTTTTTGTGGTACTAAAAATGAGAGTGCCGTGGCTCATATGAATGAGCTTTCTACTATGAGTGCTTTGTTCTCTGATGATTTTAAAATGCGCAAGTACTTTGTTGCTAAGATCTTCCCTTTTTCACTAAAAGGAGAATCTAGGGCTTGGTTTAATAGATTACCTCTTGGTTCCATTGATAGCCTTGATTGCTTGATTGCTTCTTTCTTCCAGAAATATTTTCCTCCCAGTGCTAGAAATGCTGCTTTGCAGAGACTTTTTGATTTTAAATAGGGAGAAGAAGAGAAATTGCCTGAGTCATGGAAAAGATTATGTTCCTTGATTCATGCATATCCTGCATGTCCATTACCTCAGAATGAGCTTCTTGATATTTATTATAATGGACTAACTGATGATTCTTGGACCTACCTAGATAGCTTTGCTGATTGTGTTTTTAGGAAAAGGACTCCTACATATGTTGAAGAATTAATGAACAAGATAAGCAAGAATTATGATGATTGGACTTCAACTGAGCTGAATACACCTGAGCCTATTACTCCTGAACCAGTTGCTTCTGAACCAGTTCTAACACCAACAACAAAGAATAGGGGAGTTATTGCATTAAATGATGAAGTGATGAAGGAAGCTAAAAAGTGTCTAAAGGAGAAAGGTATTAGATCTGAAGATGTGAAGAATCTACCTCCTATAGAAGAATTATGTAAGACAATTCCCCACTCATATACTATTTAGGTACACTCTCTCCAATTTAATGAAGGTGATATTCCTTATGGTAAGCCTCCTGATCAATGCTTAGAGGAACTTGACACATTTATTGTTAAACAAGGTAATTTTAATAAACAAGTTTAGAATCATTTATTGGAAAACTCTAGAGCTATCCATGAGTTGAAAGATATTGTGGAAAGAACTTCTAATGATATTAAAATGCTTTGTAAACACTTTCAAATGGTTCAAACCCAACTTGATCAACTTGCTAAGGTGCAAAAGGATATGCTAGTTAATGCTTCAGGAAATAAACATGCTTATGGAATTAGAACTAGGAGTGGTGCAGCTACTCAAGATCCTTTATATCCTGAAGGACACCCTAAAATAATAGATCAGTATTCCCAACAAGGTGAGGATAGTGGTAGTACTCGTAAGAGGAAGAAAAAGAAACATAAGAAAGTTGAGGAACCACTTGAACCTGCTGTAGATCCTAATAGTATATCTGTCTCTGATGCTGAAACTGAGAGTGGTAATATTGATGAGTCTCCTCACAAGGAAGAAGGTGAGGAAGAACCTGAGAAACACACTAAGAACACTAGGTACACAAAGGAAGATTTTATTGCTAATAAACATGGTAAAGAGAGAGAACCTTGGGTGCATAAAGCTATGCCTTTTCCAGGTAAGAAACACAAGTCAAAGGAGGAAGAACACTACAACAAGTTTTGTGAGTGGATGAAGCCTTTATTTCTGCAAATTCCTTTGACTGATGCTATTAAATTGCCTCCTTATTCAAAGTATATGAAGGATATTGTCTCTAATAAAAGGAAGATTCCTAATATTTGCTTGCTAATTACTCCTTCAATGGTAAGGTTCCAAAGAAACTTGGTGATCCAGGTATACCAACTATTCCTTGCTCTATTAAGAATAATTATGTTAGAATTGCATTATGTGATTTGGGAGCTGGAGTTAGTGCTATGCCTTTTTCTCTCTACAAGAGGCTCCAGCTAGAAAAGTTGATACCAACTGATATATCTTTGCAAATGGCTGATAAGTCAACTACTATTCCTGTTGGTATATGTGAGGATGTTCCTGTTCAAGTTGCTCATAATTGCATGGTCTTAACTGATTTTGTTGTGCTTGAAATGCCTGAAGATGATAATATGTCTATTATTCTTGGGAGACCTTTTCTTAATACTGCAGGTGCTGTCATCAATTGCAATCAAGGAAAAGTAACATTCAATATTAAGGACAAAGAGCACACCGTCTATTTCCCCAAGAAGGTTGTTAAGAGTTATTGCCTGAGTTCCACTGAAAACATTGAGAGCATCAAAGTTGGATAAATATATTGTTCCATTCCACAAGAAAATTTGAAACTATTATGATTGGGACCATTGCTATCAAGTATGAGGTAACATAATCACCTTGTGGAATGCAAAGTTTTGATTCATATAAGATTGTTTTGGTAACAAGACTTTTTCAACCTTGTTAACAAAAGGATTTTAATGAACAAAATAATGTTTTCACAGTGGTTATACTTGCTCACTTTTATTTTTCTGCTTTCCAATCTTTGCTCTTCACCGTGCCTAACTTAAAGGCGTTAAATAAAAGTACTTGTTGGGAGATAACCCAAGAGTTTCCTTGAGTCTTGGAAGTTATTACTTCAGTAATGACCTCTCCTTATTCTTTTTGTTTTGCTTTTTGTGCCAAGAATGACCTATAATGAGAGGGAAGTAAGATTTGGGGAGTTGGTGTCCTGAAACAGATTTCTGTCCTCCACCATAAAAATTCGTGAGGAGTCTCTGTAAGTCGGATTGAGCTGAAAATTTACGAATAAATCCCCCAGTATGTTAGATAACTTTCGTTAGTTCAACACTTTTTTATTTGAGCAACATAAGGTCTTCGGGAAAATAGGTTTCTACCTGCTGGTCTATTTTGATAGATTTTTGCCATTATTTGCATTTGCTTCTTATTGATTCCTTTTCGGGTTCTTTTTGGGAAATTGAGCTTTTTGAAGGAGTTGCTACAGTAGCTTGTGTTTTTAATAAAAAGTCTTGCTGTTACAAAGCTTTGTCAGAGGTCTAATATCTTTTGAATAAACTAATGTTGCTAATGAAGATTGTGTGAAGTTTTGTATGAAAGAAAAATTTCAGGTGTAGAGAGAGGATGATGTAATGAGATGAAGAATGGACAAAAGATCAAGCTTGGGGGGAGCCACTCCATCTCACCCAAAGAATTACTCAAGAGGTACAAGTTTCAAAGCTTGGGGGGTGCCCAAGGCATCCCCTTCTTCATCAATAAAAATCTCAGGTCTTTCTAGACACTTCGTTTTTATTGTTTCATGCACAGTTGTGTTGTTCTTGGAGCGTCTTACTTTTTGTTTTTGGTTTTCTTTTGCTTCGTTTTTGCGTTGGTTTCCTTCTAAAAAAATCGAAAACACCAAAAATATTTGTTGTTCTTCTTTGGTTTTGTGAGTTCTTCGCACGGTTCAGCCTTCCTCAGTGGATATTGGTTTTCATGTTAATTATTCAAGTCACACAAGTGAAGGGCAATAATGAAGATTAAGACAACTTGAGGTGTGGTAAGAGGCTGGTAACGAACTCTATTTGTTTCATTTTTGTACATATACTCATCATTGTGAGCATGCTTAGCCTGTTTGTGTAAAGTGTATGTCATTATGGATGCTTAATAGTTCTTGCTTGTCTATGATTAGCTCCAGCTTGCTAATATTTTGTAGCTTGTCATATGAATGTTTGCTTGCATTGTTTTATTTATATGTGGTATCATCCTTTGACTGTTCATGTGAATCGACTTGGCACATGCTCATTCATGCATATGACTAATCAATAGTCAGTAAGCCTCGATGATTTATTTTGCCTCAGAGTTCTTGTATCACTTTCATGCAATAATTAGTAATGTTTTGTTGCAAGCATGATTATGATAGTGATTGCTCTCTCGTTTGTCGCTCCCTCTCTATTGCTAGCCTTCACTTGCACTGAGTATGTGCTCTTCCTGTGATTCCAACTCCCCAAAACCAATATTGCCAGTTGTGTCCACCATACCTACCTATTAGCATCATTTGCCATTTCAATGTATATTCCATATGCCGTGTTTTCTTCCAAAATATTTTTTTTGTCTATTTTGAGAAAGTTAGTTAGTAAAGCTCTCACGAACTTGATGGCACACTTTATTCCTTGCGCTTAATAATCTTGAACCATTGTGACTAGTCCATGAAAGTTATATGCTTGCTTATTATATATTGGGAGTCAACAGAACCGTGCTGTCACGGGGAACGCTTTCAACACTTTTTGGATAATTCTATCCAGTTGATACTTTGCTCTTTTGTTTACGGATGTCGACGATGTGAAATAAAAGGGGAGGTTGTGAGTTCATGGAGTTTATACATTGTGTTAGAGAAACGCCTGGGCCGCTAGCCTAAGGCATGCCTAATCATGGTGGAAACTTGTAGCATCACTATAATGAGCATCTATGAAGCGTCCTCAATAAAAAGCTATGCATATGGTAAATAAAAAGATTGCTGAGATGCTCATTGTCTGCTTGCCTTGTCATTTTGGTTATGGGAAAGCTCCTGTACCATATGCAAGGGGTACCCCGTTGGCGGTTCTCGATGATATGCATGTATTTACAATGACAAGAACTTTCAGGTGACCAAAGTTGAGTAGCATGCGGAGCGGCCCTCGTACTCAAGGGACTTGGAATTTCCAGTCTATGGTCTTTCAAGCATATGATTTAGAGTGGACCTCACTTTCACCTTAACCACATGAAGATGCCTATGATAGGGGCAATGAGATCTCAAAGCTAATGAGTACCTTCCTTTCAGCATTGGGAAGCCTTTCAAACCTTCACAAAACCGTTTTCATAACCTAGTTGAGTCACCACTTATTCTATGAGCACCTTCTTGAGAGCATAGTTGTCATTTTTGTGTTTGTTCCAAAACTTGGTTAATTATGTCATGACTTTGATGCTTGTATCTCTGATATCTTTACTTCTAGTCTTCATGTGAACTTCAGAGGTGCCTTGGCATTTATATTGTGCTCTTCAAACAAAGGCAAGCGATATACCACTCTATCATACCTTATTATGATCATTGCAATGTTGCTTATGTTTATGTCTCATGCTACTTATTATTATTGAGTTGGTTTCTCTTCATAGCTTGCAATGACTATTGAGTACACTTAGTTGCATACTCCTTATTATGAATTGTCTAAGCATCTACTCCTGTGCTGAGAATATTTACATCATATGAAGCAAAGTGTTCGTGAAAGTTCTTTTATCGCACTCAGTTTTCAACTGAATTGCTTGAGGACAAGCAATAAGCTAAGCTTGGGGGGAGTTGATACGTCCAAAACGTATCTACTTTCTCGAACACTTTGCTATTGTTTCTCCTCTAAACTTGTGTGATTTGGATACAACTAACACGGACTGACGCTGTTTTCAGCAGAATTACCTTGGTGTCTTGTTTTTGTGCAGAAAATGAACTATTAGGAAAAATCCCAGAAAATATGCCAAAAACTATTTCTCACCAGAAGATCCACGGAGCCATACGGGGAGATAGAGAGGAGGCCTGGGTGGCCCAGACACACCCCAGGTGCGGGCCCACCTAACCCCGCGCCTGGAGGGGGTTTGGCCACCCCAGGCAGCTCCTCGGTCTCCCTCCGCGCCTATAAGTTGCCTTCTTACCTAAAAACTCAGGGGGGTTCGATAGTTTTCTAGAAAGAGTTCCGCTCCGCCACCGCCACTAGAAACCAAGATTCGGATCCAGAAACTCCGTTCTGGCACCCTGCCGGGACGAGGAATTTGGAGAGGATCATCGTCATCACCAACGCATCTCCATCAACCACCGATGTTTCCCTCATCCATGAGTGAGTAATCCCCTGCTGTAGGCTTGGGATGGTAGGGATTGGATGAGTTCTATCATGTAATCGAATAAGATCTGTTAGGGGCATAGTGCCTAGTATCTCTATTAGTTCTATTTGACTTTGTTGCAACTTGTTGTGCTTAATGCTTGTCACTAGGGCCCGAGTGCCATGATCTCAGATCTGAACTTATTATTGAATCATTATGATAGTATTGTTTGTGATCTTATATGCAAGTTTTGTACACATATTATTGTCCGAATCCAAAGGCCCCAAATTGACAATAATTGGGACAACCGGAGGGGATGGCTGTGGTGTGAGGATCACATGTGTTCACGGAGTGTTAATGCTTTATTCCGGTGTTCTATTAAAAGGAGCACCTTAATTGCTAGTAGTTCCCTAGAGGCCCTGCTGCCACGGGCTGGCTGGATAGAAGAGGTTATGCAAGTTCTCATTGCGAGAACGTATGACTATATTTGGAGCACATGCCTAGGATTGTTTAGTACTTGGATGCTTGTTATTATTTATCTGCAATGCCCTAGGTATTGAAGTTACATGTTTAGACTCATCCATGAAACGCCTATCCATCCATCCCTATGCCTACCGCACTCGAATCCCATCGTTATCGTTACTATTGCTACTGCTTTCACCGTTGTCATATCTGCCGCTTTGCTATTGCTACTACAAACTGTTGCTACTGATAAAACTTCTGTGAGCAAGAACTATTTCCAGGTGCAGCTGAACTGACAACTCAATTGTTAAGGGTTGCAAGTATTCTTTCGCTCCCCTTGTGTCGAATCAATAAATTGGGTAATACTACCCGTGAAGACTGTTGCGATCCCCTATACTTGTGGGTCATCACAGGTCAACCCGACGGACACCTCCTAGACGGCGTTGATCGCGAACAACCTGAGTCTCGCATAGGAAAGCACGCTCGTCAAATTCCTCCGTGAGCGCTGGGAAATCTTCGCCTGGTGTCCTGCGGACATGCCAGGAGTTCCCAGGGAATTCGCCAAGCACGCACTCAATGTGTTCCCAAATGCAAAGCTAGTTAGGCATTCGATGCATTGACTGTCCGAGCCAAGAGCCTAAGCCGTTAAAATCAAAGTCAACAGACTGCTGGATGCCAACTTCATCAGGGAAATCAAGGAGAGCGAGTGGCTGGCCAACACCGTGCTGGTACCCAAAAAGGACACGGACATCCTACGGATGTGCGTGGACTTCACATCACTCAACAAGCACTGTCCCAAGGACCACTTACCTCTACCACTGATCGATCAAATCATTGATTCGACTACATGATGCGAGAAGATCTCCTTCCTCGACGCCTACTCAGGCTACAATCAAATTCGGCCGAAGGTTGAAGACTAGGAGAAAACGGCGTTTATCACGCCGTTCAGGGTATTCTACTACAACACCATGCCCTTTGGGCTTGATGGCGCCCAGCACTTGTCGTGGGACGCTTCCTTGGAAACCCCAAGAGCAATGTATGAAGCAGCACAACACCAAGTTTCCCTCAGTAAGAAATCGAGGTTATCGAACCAGTAGGAGGAAGGAAACGTCACACAGGTGTTGCAAGAAACACGGAGACCTGCACAACACAAACTCAAGACTTTGCCCCAACGAATCAGTGAGGTTGTCAAGCTCACCGGTTTGCTGTAACAAAGGATTAAACGTATGGTGTGGAAGGTAATGGTTTGAAGCAAGCAAGCAAGTAATAGTGGAAGGTGTATCAATGGTAAAGATTGGACTGGGGTCCATAGTTCACTAGAGGTGCTCTCCTTAGATAAACAACATGGCATGAAGGGTAAACAAATTACAACAGGGCAATTGACAAGAACTGAGCAAGGCATAACAATGCAATTACTAGGCAGAAAGATCCTATGAGATTCGTTTGGGCAATACAACAAGATACATAGACCGCCATCCAACTACAACTATGACTAGAAGTCCACCTTCAGGTTATCATCTGACCACCCTCCAGTATTAAGTTGCAAGCAACATACAACTTCTTTAAGCAAAGTGTGTAAGGTAAACAGTCCACATGTTCCATGAACAAGAGACCGTTGTTTTCTCCCTAGTAGAAACATCACATCTTCTGTCACTTCCCTTGGAAACTAGAGGCATGAACCCACTATCGAGCATAAATACCCCCTCTTGGAGTCACTAACAACTACTTGGCCAAGATAGCTAGCAACAACGGAGAGCATGCAAGATCACAAATAACATAGACATGATAGAATCATAAAGACAAAACCATTAATAAAACCAACATAATAATCTCAATATCCATCGGATCCCCGCAAACACAACATCCATGATTACAAATAGATTAGATCTTGATCATGAATGGAGCTCACAAGATCTATACATGAAATCACAAAGGAGGAGATACAACCATCTAGCTACTACATGGACCCATAGTCCAAGCTGGAACTACTCACACATCATACCGGAGAGAAGGCCTCCGGGATGATCTCCCCTTCGGCAGGGTGCCCGGAAGAACTTCAGATCCCCCTATCTAGGGACGATTGTGGCGGCGGCTACAAACGGTTTCGTGGAGATTTGATCGGGTCCTCAGGGTTTCTGCATCGGGGGATTTTTATAGGCGAAAGGGGAGACCAAGGAGGCGGCCAGGGTTGGCAATCCCTATCCAGGCGCGGGGCTGGGCCCACCCGTGCCTGGGGTGGGTCTGGCCCCTCCGGCTCTCCTCTGTACTTCTTGTTCCCCACGGAAAGTAATTGACTTTGGCGTTTGTCCCGTCCAATTCCGAGAATATTTCTTTACTAACTTTTCTGAAACCAAAAACAGCAGAAAACAGGGCATCCGCAATTGCAACTTGTTAGTAGGTTAGTACCGGAAAACATGTAAAAAGCACCTCAAAGTGTAGACAAGCAAAGCAAAGTAGATACTAAACAAGCATGGAGCATCAAAAATTATAGATACGTTTCCGACGTATCAACATCCCCAAGCTTAACTCCTGCTCGTCCTCGAGTAGGTAAGTGATAAAAGAATAATTTTTGAGGTGACATGCACCCTCACAAAGATCCAACCATTTGCAAGCATTGAAAGTTGGGATCAAAGAACTCTAAACATGTGCATGAAAGATGGAGTTCTAACAATAGGACATAGCAACTATGCATGCAACATGACAAGCTACAAACAAAGATCATGAATAACTTGCATTGAAAAACGTTTGTTTGTTTCACATATAGAAAACATAGCAGAGTGGCATTCAGCTTGTCCCTCATAGAGTAGCAAATAGATGCATAGGACACCTGCAAAGTTCACAACGGTGACTAGAAACAAGTAGCACAAGAACAAGTAATATCACAATATGCATCAATTAATAAGCTTTGGAACACTGCACACAGAATGACAACTATGCTCTCTTAATGGTGCCTAAAGTTAGAAGGTGGAGACTCAATAATGGTGGAAGAAAGGCCTTTTATTTGTAAAGGATCAGGGATTACAAGTTTCAAAAAGAGCTTCAAAAAATTATGGTACTTGTTAGCTTTCAGCCCTCATTTCCCCTATCATAAGCATCTTGAAGTGGTTAAGGTTTAAGTGGCAAAGCTGGATTATATGCTTGACGGAGTATAAGTTGGCAATCTCAAGTCCCTTGAATACGAGGGCCACACCTCATGCATACTCAACTTTGGGTCCAGGTAAGTTCTTGTCACTATAAGTATTTGCATATCATTGAGAACCGCTATTGGGGTACCCCTTGCACATGGTACATGAGCTTTCCCATAACCAAAATGACTAGGCAAGCAGACAATGGGCATCTCATCAATCTTCTTATTTACCATGGGAATATGGTGCTTTTTCTCTCTTTCCTCTTTTCTCAATTTGTCTCTTTTTTTATAAGAATAATGCTTCATAGATGTCACTATGGTGATGCTGCAAGTTTCCACCATGATTAGGCGTGTCTTAGGCTAGCGGCCCAGGCGTTTCTATAACACAGGATACAAACTCCATGGAATTACAAGTTCCCTCTTTATTTCACACTGGTGACATCCATAGTGTCGTGGTGGTGGCACGGCAGATGCCATGGGTAGGCTAAAGTATGGGGCCAATGGATGCTAGAGGGATCTGGGGAGGGAAGATGCAGTTGATTCTACACACAAAAGACTAAGGCAAAGATCTTTATTTCTCCTCCCTTGGGCTACAAGTGCTCCTTGAGCTGTATACAGGGAGAAAAGATGAACTTTACCAGCCTAACGGTACTAAAATGAGCCGATGCCCTCCTTATGGTCCAAGCCTCCCCTTATAAAGGAGAGCCTTGGGGTTCCTTTAGGGCTGACGGGGCAAGCATATTCGAGGAATATGCTTGTCCCAATATAGTAGTTCGGCGGCCTCCTTTCCCTGTCGCCCTTCTAATGACGGCAAGGCTCCAGAGGGCCCCTCCTGCGTGCCTCGGGCTTCAGGACTGTCACCTCCGTGACCTCCTTCTGTCCCTCTGTCACTCTGCGCCTTTGTCCCTTGTGCTTGGCTCCGCTCAGATTCTCCCTAGCCTGCGGCTAGAGTTTGACTTTAGGATTCTCCTTCCCTTGCAAGCTTTGCATCATTCGGCCCCGCCTCGCGTAACTCGGCCTGTCCTTCTCCTGCATTAAGATTACTCGGGCTAACCCGACCGACTTATTCAGTATCTCGGACGGGTAATGCCTTGACATTATTACGAGGGTCCTACCCTTCCCTATCTCCGCCAAACTCTAAAGGATTTGGCTGACTCATACTTTAACTCGGAAACTAGACGGGCAATCTCCTTTCATCTTTCCCCGTCTTTACCCTACCCGAGGTCATCTCCCCAACATTAGTCCCCGAAGCTGGTATGGCCCTGCCAATAACTTCGGCCGGGCAGTATAAGTTTCCATAGATTTCTTTTGCCTTGTTTCCGAGTTAATTAGCTCGTGGTATCATCCTATCTTCTCGTGTACGCCTCGTCCTACGTGTCTTACTCATCATTGTATTTCTAGTTTTTTTGTTCCCCTACTGTATTCATTATCAGTCTACAACCACCACTGCGCCTGTCTCGTCAGCTCTGTGACGCCTCGCGTGCCGTTTCCATCGGGGATCGTGGCTTTCTTTCCCACTGTGTGGCCGCTGGTGCGGTTCCCCTCATCATCGTGCGTTGGTGCTGCCTACACGATCTACGCGGTCAACCGCCTCACACACGATCCCACTACCTCGCAGGTTACGCGGTTATAAAGAGGGGCGCAGCGCTAGGGGATTTATTTTCCCCTTTCCGCTCTCCCGTGCCCTTCTTCTTCCTTGCGCCTCTGCCTCCGCTCACGCTCCCGCCGCCATGCGCTCGTCTGAGTTCTCCACGGCAGAGGTTCCGCCGTACCGCTCCGTCGCCTTCACCCCTACTTGCCTGTTCCGCCACCATCGCCGGTGAGTTCTTCCGGTCCCGTTGCCTAGCCTTCCCTCTAGAGATCTCTGTTCTTCTTCTTTACCCGCGCGGCAGTTCTCTGCTCCGCCGCCTTTTTTGGGTGAAACCACGACGGGGCCCTGTAGCTCTAGGTTTTCCTCCGCCGCTCTCTCTTCCTCCGCGAGTTTTTCCGGCGATCTCATGTCTAGTTCCGTCAGTGGTGCGCTCGTCGAGGACGACGATGTTGGATCTGGGCCCGAGCGGGGCTCATGGCAGGGTTCCTCTGTCACTCGCCGCGAGATCGAGTGGCTTATTTGGACTCGTCGGATTCCCGCCGAGGTATCCTGTCGCTTACCCGGCAGCGAGTCCTCTCCAGACCTTAGGGAGGGAGAGTATATAGTTTTCATGTTGCATTTCGCACGCGGCTTTGGTCTTCCTGTTAGCGACTTTGCTAGAGAGTTTCTAGATTACTTCTGCCTTCAGCCGCATCATCTCCCTGCCAACGCCATTGCCTCTCTCTCGGACTTCATCTCTGCCTCGGAGGGATACTTCGGCCTGTGGCCGTCCGTGCATGTCTGGTCGAAGTTTTTCCAGATTAGTTCTAACGTTGTCCCGGACAAGTCTCTGCACCCTTCCGAGAAGTTGCTTACCCAATGTGGAGCAGCGTCCATTACACCTCGGAGGAAGTCCGTATTTCCTCGTGTCACGGGGCTAGAGTCGTGCAAGAAGTGGCACAAGTCCTTCTTCTATGTCAAGAACACGGGAAAGGAGGATAAGATTCGGCTCCCTGCCTTCTCCATCGGCACACCTTCCAAGGAGAACTGGACTTATAATCCGAGGAAGAGTCATGCTTTGGCCGAGGCTTTTGAGATTCGGCTTAAGGAACTGATCCGCGCCGGGTTACGCGGCGAGGATCTGATGGCTACCTTCGTCAGTAGCCGAATCTGCCCATTCCATAAGCGCACGCATAAACTCTGCTACATGAGCGGTCCTCTTGATCACAACCGAGTCTCGACCGTGGAGCTGGACAACTATCTCATCTTCAAGCATGTCCGAGCTATCTTTAAGACGGAGATGCCTGAGGATTGGACTTGGGGATTGAAGCCGTTCACCCACGAGCATCCCCCTCCTGAAGTAAGCTTAATCACTAATGCTTTGCTTTCCCACTGCTTTCGTAACCGTCTTTGCTAATCTTCTTCTTTCTCGTCTTACAGAGGTTTGCAGAGCAGAAGGATGAGGACGCCGAGGTTTTATCACTCCCGTGGCCTGCGGACCGGAATACCCCGGACAGTGGGGAGCCGGACTCGGAAGAGTTCGTCCCTAAGTCGGACCCTGCTCCGGCCCGTGCTCGTGGCAAGACCTCGGCCCATGAGGAGGAAGGTGATTCAGACAAGGTCCAAGTTCTAGAGGTAGTTGCCGCAATGCCAATTTATTATGCATTTTCGGCTTCTACTTTCCCAGCTAATCCGGCCGGTCAGGTTCACGACGCCGAGCCAATTGCTTCCCGGCCCCCTGCTACCTCGGGGAAACGTGGGGCTCCAGCTGGTGCCTCAAAGGCGGCCCCCAAGAAACGAATGAAGAAATCCGCTCCGAATCCTCCCAGGCGCAAGACCATGCCTGGAGTCACAGGGTGAGTTTCTTTTGCTCGCATTTCTTGTTTTTCTCTTTCTGCTTTTTAACTTGACCTTTTTATTTCCGCAGTGCTCCACTTTCTGTTAAGCCCGGCGGTCCTAGCATGACGAGTCATATGACTCGGCAGCCGCCTCCTCCGCCTACTGAAGATACCAGGATTCCCAGTCCTGTTCGCGCTGCATCTCCTCTAGTTCCGAATCAGACGCCACCTCGCCACGATGCACCCGAGATTCCTCCCGTTGAAGTTGATTCCATTCGGCCCACAGATATTTCTTTCGAGCCTGCTGCCTTCTCTGTGAACCCTGATGTCTCTACTGAGCCTCTTTCTGTCGCCGCGGTTTCCACAATGACTCCTTCCCTGGTCGAGGGCGTCCTTATCTCGGCGCCCTCTACGACCGTGACTCCTCCGGCTCCTAAAGACGCCGTTCCTATTGCCGAGGTATCAGCTCCTACTGATGCCTCTTTTAAAACAAGAAAAGCCGTCGTCACTAAAGCCTCCTCCTCCCAGAAAGGTCTTGCCGGCTCTTCTCAGCCGAGTATAGCCGATGTGCTGCGCAAAGGAAGTGCCTCCGCCAAAGCCTCATTCGCCACGGCATCTACCGCTCTTCATAAAAGCCCGTAGCGTGGTGGTTACACAACACGTCCGAGGTAAAGTCCTAACTTCGCACCAGTGGGAACAGCCTCGGCTGATTGAATACGCAAATAATCGGAATCTTGCCGATCGGTTTGAGGGTAATCAAGCCACCGGTCGCTTAAGCTTTCCCGACATCGAATACCGCATCAAGCCGCCAAGATCGTTCTTGATAGTAACAAGATGAATGAGGTAATTGCTTTTTATGGAGTTTTGATTAATTCTCCAGATGCTATTATATATATTCTAGTCCCCGAAGCTTGCAAGCGAATAACTTGTTATTCGTTTGGAAGTTTTATGATGCTCTACTCAGTTGAATTTTATTTTAGAATTCGAACCTCCATCCAGCTAGATCTGCCTTAAATTTTGTTTGATTTGTGTTTATGTAAGCTTTGTTTATCTAGCCACCTAGGTCCGGGTTAAGTTTCGCTTGACTCGGATCTGTCGTAGCTTTGAGTATACAACCATCTAGATCCGGGTTAAGTTTCGCTTGACCTGGATCTGTCGTAGCTTTGAATATACAACCACCTAGATCCGGGTTAAGTTTCGCTTGACTCGGATCTGTCGTAGCTTTGAATATCCAGCCACCTAGATCCGGGTTAAGTTTTACTTGACTCGGATCTGTCGTAGCTTTGAATATCCAGCCACCTAGATCCGGGTTAAGTTTCGCTTGACTCGGATCTGTCGTAGCTTTGAATATCCATTTACCATTTGCCTTATTTCTTAGGTTGCGCATGATCGGCGAACTGCCGAGTTCCAAAGGTTGCTTTTTGCGCATAGAAAGTTGGAAGAAAAGTACGAGAAGGTTATTCCTGTGGTGAACAAAGCTGGTAAGTCGACAAACTCTTGCGTTATCTCCGAAGCTCTCATTTTTTTATACGAGATGTTGGCTCACTTTGTTGGTAAACAGGGAACATCAATAATCTTAACATTTGTCTTGAGAAGAAAGTTAAGGCCCTGGAAGGTTAGTTACTCTTTTGCTTTATATACTCCCCTTTGAAATGGCACTAAGTTTCTTTTAACTTTTTTTGGCTTTGGTAAAGCCGAGTTACAAACCTTTTCAGCATCTCATCAAGATTGCACGCCCATGCCTGATGTGATGCTGCATTTTTTAGAACAAAGTGCTACTCATTCGACAGAGCTAAAAGAAAAAGATGATGAGATAGCTCGCTTGTGCGCCGAGGTGGAGACCCTTAAGCTCTCTCAGAAGTCCGAATTAGAAAAGGTAGACCAGGAGTTCTCCAAGGAGAAAAATCGGCTAGCTCTGCAACTGCAGAAAAATAAAGAGCTCCTCGAGGCTGCCGAACTGAAGACTCGGGGAATGAGCGAGGAGATCACTCGCTTTGATAAGAGCAAGATTGACTGGGCTAAAGACCTTGAGATAATGCTGAGTTATATTCATCGTAAGCTTCTTAGCACGGCCGGATTATCTTTTTATTTTTTTTCCTTCTGCCGACTGACGCAGTCGTGTTTTGCGCAGATCATTTTCCAGAAGCTAAGCCCATGAGCTCTAAAGCGGTTCTTAGTGCTCGTGTGCGCCGAGGTGTTCCTGTTGACGCGGACTCGGAGTACTCGATGGAAGATTTCCTGGTTGCTGTCGGCGCTGCAGTTGGTCCGATGAAGATTATGGGCAGGGATTTGGTGCAGGCAGCTATCCGAGCCTACCATGTTCTCTGGCCGAATACTTCCGGAACTCCTGATATCAATGAGGTCAAATTGCTGGTGGAAAGATTAATGGCATCCGAGAGGCAACTAAGTCTTTGGAGGGAATCAATGGACGAGTGCTACCGATATGGCTCTCACTGTTATCATGTCATGGTATGAAGATATTTCTCTTGATATCTTGATAAATTTGCGCACTGGTTCCCGTTGGGTTGAGGACCCAACCTTTGTCGCTCTTCGGCAAGCTCGCGCCTTCCAGCTCGTTGAGTATGCCGACGTGCATACCTGGAACGAAGGTCCGAGTTTCCTTCCTAACCCGGAAGATGAGGTCGTAGTTGAGGATGCGTCGGATAACAACTCAGCTGAACAAGGAGAAGATGAGGATGACTCAGCTACTTCTGGTGAATCCAGTTCGAGCTCAGATGGCAATGGCGACGCGCGATCCTCATCCAAAGGTACTGGGCATTCTGCTGCGCAAACTGACGCTCCTCAGCGGCCTCGGGCTTCCTCCGAAGTCGCTCCTGGGTCTGTGGAGGGCGAGGCAACCTCGGCCGAAGTTCCACCTACCTCAGAGTGCCCAGCCCCTGACCAAGTTATTGCCTCTCCAGCTAAAAACCTCTAAGTCATTTCTTATCCCTGGTATGCCGGCGATGATGTCGTGGAATATTTGTCCGTCTTCAGATGGTATGACTTTCTTTTGCCGTGTCTTCTTTGAGACATATATGGTTGTAATTGTTATCACTTTGTTTAAGTGGTCTTGTTCGTAGAATCCTTGCTTTGGCGGCCCGCAATTTCTTGATTTTGGGATATATACTTGCCTTTGTACTCCCGTGGTTTAGACTATTAATCTAGGTGTGGGCTTCGAATATCATATGAGATTGAGCTGTTCTTACTTTGAGTGTTGAAGTTTGATACCTTCCTTGTATCAAAGGCTAACCACAATTTCGAAACAATATATGGCAGTCCCCGAATCACTGCCTATGGCGCCGAAGTCTAGTATGTAAACCAAATTTCAGAAATAATATAAGACGGTCGCCGAGTCGCTGCTCAAGGTGCCGAGGTTTAATATACCACCTAAATATGGAAATAACATGAGACCGTCTCGAGTCACTACTCACGGTGCCGAGGTTTAGTATGTGAATTAAGATTAGAAATAAATCTGGGGCAGTCCCCGAGTCATTGCTCAGGGTGCCAGGTTTCAATACATAACCCAATCTTAAAAGCAATCTAGTGCAATCCTCGGGCCATTGCTCGAGGTGCCGAGGTTTAATACATAACATAGAATTGGAATAACATACGGCAGTCCCCGAGTCACTGCTCTGGATGCCGAGGTTTAATACATAACATAAAATTGTAATACCATATGGCAGTCCCCGAGTCACTGCTCTGGATGCCGAGGTTTAATACATAACATAAAATTGAAATAACATATGGCAGTCCCAGTCACCGCCCGATGCCGAGGTTTAATACATAACATAAAATTGAAATAACATATGGCGCCCGAGCAGCCACGCTCGATGCCGAGGTTTAATACATAACATAAAATTGAAATAACATATGGCGGAGTCCGAGTCCTTTGCTCCGGATGGAGGTTCAAACATAATTGGTGCTTGATCTTGAGATACTTCTTTACAATGTGTCACTGATGACTGCTACGAGTAAAATGGACGAAGTAAATCTACGTTCCATGGCCTTTTCATTTCTTCATTTCTTGGCTTTATGCTTCTTTGTTCTTTCCAGGGGATTGAGCATCGATCAGGTAATAGGCATCATTGTGCAACGCTTTGCTCACGACGAATGGTCCTTCCCATGGAGGCGATAACTTGTGCATGCCGGCCATGCGTTGCACCAGTCGGAGAACTAAATATCCTTCTTTGAACACTCTTGGATTCACCTTCTTGCTATGATATCGTTGCAAGTTCTGCTGATAAATAGCTGATCTTGATAGCGCCAGCTCTCTGGCTTCTTCTAGCAGATCAACAGTATCTTGCCGAGCTACTTCATTTACTTCTGAAGTTGTGTATTGAGTGACTCTTGGCGAGTCATGTATTATGTCGGCTGGGAGCACGACTTCTGCCCCGTATACCAGAAAGAATGGTGTATAACCTATTGATCTGTTTGGAGTAGTCCTGAGGCTCCATAATACTGCTGGTAGTTCCTCAATCCAACATCCTGCTGACCTTTGCAGCGGTTCGACAAGTCGTGGTTTTATTCCGGACAATACTAGTCCATTAGACCTTTCCACTTGCCCATTGGATGCTGGGTGAGCCACAGAGGCAACATCTAATCTTATGTGCTTTTCTTGGCAAAATCTAGCGAAAGCTCCTTCTGCAAAGTTTGTGCCGTTATCTGTAATAACACTGTGCGGGTATCCATATCTTAAAATAATATCTTTGAGGAATTTCACTGCTGTGGGCCCATCGCATTTTTTATTGGTTTCACTTCAATCCATTTTGTGAACTTTTCCACCATAACCAATATGTGGGTCATCCCACCTCGGGCCGGCTTAAATGTCCCACCATATCTAAGCACCACACAGAAAACGGCCAAGTAATGGGTATCGTTTTTAACTCGGACGATGGCATGTGTATCTTGGTTGCATATCTCCGACAACCATTGCATTTTTCAACCAGCTCTTTGGCTTCTTTCAGCGCCGTTGGCCAATAAAACCCATGCCTGAATGCTTTGGCCACTAAGGCACGAGATGAGGCATGATGTCCACATTCTCCTTGATGTATATCTAGGAGGATCTCCTGGCCTTCTGCCGAACTCACACATATTTGCAATACACTTGTGACACTTCTTTTGTATAGATCATTATTTATGACCGTATAAGCTTTAGCTCTCCTTGCTATCTGTCTTGCTAACACCTCATTATTCGGCAAAGTCGCATCTCTAAGGAAAGATAATATGGGTTGCGCCCATACATGTGTGATTTTCTCTGGTGTGGTCTCACTGTCTATTTCCATGTTTTCTGCCGACATAACTACCTCGGCTTTCTCCATAGTTATGCTTACCTCAGCTGTCTTTCTCTTGGGGAATTCCGGGTTATATTGCTGGTCAATTTCCATCGGCACACTATCTTCTGCTGAATTTGCCGGAATAAAGATGGATTCGGACTCTGGTGATGGTGTTATCGACGGTTTCCTTAGGTGCTCTAGGGCAATACCCGGGGGAATTGACTGCCTGGTTGATCCTAGCTTTGACAACGTGTCCGCGACATCGTTTTCTGCCCGAGGTATATGGTGAAATTCACATCCTTCAAAGTATCCACTGATCTTTTGCACATGAAATCTATACAAATCCATATTATCATCCAATGCGTCCCAATTACCTGAGACTTGCTATACTACTAGATCTGAGTCCCCATAGCATAAGATTCGGCGTATGCCAATCTCTTTTGCCACCTTCAATCCATGGACCAGTGCTTCATATTCGGCTACGTTTTTTGACGCGGCAAAATGTATTTGCAGCACATATTTCAGCTGATCTCTTTTGGGCGAGGTTAACACTATTCCTGCCCCCAAACCATTTCTTAGTTTGGAACCGTCAAATTGCATCGTCCAATAATTCGGGTCTGGTAATGGTGGTTCATATTGCACCTCAGGCCAATCTACAAAGAAGTCAGCCACAGCCTAAGATTTGATTGCATCTCTCCTATCGAATTGCGGAGCATAAGGTGACAATTCAATTGCCCATTTTGCTATTCGGCCACTTGCATCTTTTTTACTCAATATGTCTGCTATGAGTGCTTCACAAATCACTTTGATGGGGTGCTCTTCGAAGTAATGTTTAAGTTTCCTTGCCGACATGTACACTCCATAAGCCATCTTCTGATAATGTGGGTAATTTTGCTTTGAAGCGGATAACACCTCGCTCAAATAATATACCGGCCTCTGTACTGACTTATCAATTTCGAATCGTTCTACGACGATTACAGCACTCACTACTCTGTTGGTAGCCACTATGTAGAGTAACATAGGCTCTTTTGATAATGGAGAAGCTAAAATGGGCGCTGTGACCAACATCCTTTTCAATTCATGAAATGCACTGTCTGCTTGTGGAGTCCAAATGAACTTATCTGATTTCTTCATCAGTTGATAGAGTGGTAATGCCTTCTCCCCCAGCCGACATACAAACCGGCTGAGCGAGGCTAAACAACCCGTGAACTTTTGTACGTCATTTAGACAACTTGGCAATTCCATCCTATCTACTGCCTTTATCTTGGTTGGGTTGGCCTCTATACCTCGGCTAGATACGAGAAAACCGAGTAATTTTCCTGCTGGCACGCCAAATGTGCATTTTTCCGGGTTAAGCTTCATTCGGAACCTTCTCAGGTTCGCGAAGGTCTGCCGTATATCGCCCAGTAGTGTTTTTCTTTCTTTGGTTTTGATAACCACATCATCCACATATACTTGTACATTTTTTCCTATCTGGTCATGTAGACATTTTTGCATGCATCTTTGATACGTTGCTCCTATGTTGCGCAGGCCGAATGGCATTGTGCGATAGCAATAAGCCCCGTACGGGGTAATAAACGCAATCTTTATTTGATCGGCCGGATTTAACGGTATCTGGTGAAAACCAGAATACGCGTCTACAAATGACAACAGTTCACAACCAACGGTCGAATCAATGACTTGGTCTATTCTAGGTAAGGGAAAAGGATCTTTTGGACACGCCTTGTTCAGGTTCGTGTAATCGATACACATTCGCCATACAATGGCTACATTCGGATCATCCTTCTTCTTTTCTACTAGCACCGGGTTTGACAACCAATCCGGATACAGCACCTCCATAATGAACCCGGCCGCCAGGAGCCGAGCTATTTCATCCCCTATTATTTTTCTCCTGTCTTCGGCGAAGCGGCAGAGAGGTTGCTTCACCGGTCTTGCTCCTAGCCTTACATTCAGAGAGTGCTCAGCCAACTCCCTCGGAACACCTTGCAGATCCTGAGTTGACCATGCAAAGATATCCCAATTCTCACGGAGGAAGTTGGTGAGCTCGCTTTCCTATTTAGCATCTAGGCCTGCACCAATAGTAACATTACGCTCTGGGAATTGCTCATCTATCTGAACCTTCTTTGTTTCTTTAGTCGGATGAAAGGAGACACTTCCATGTGGATTGGCTAATGCCGGCATATTCAGCTGTGCCGACTGAGCGAGGGCTGCTACCTCCTGGATCCTTCTTTTTTCTCTTGCTATAACCAATGACTCGGCCAAATTTGACCCGGCTGAAGCACATTCCATTGACTTCCTATAATCCCCTGCTACTGTTATCACTCCTTGTGGTCCGGGTAGCTTCATTTTCAGATAACTCACATGACAGCTGCCCATGAATTTGGCCAATGCTGGCCGTCCGAGTAAAGCATGATAACAACTCTCTAGATCCACCACTTCAAACTCTAAGTTTTCTGCTCTGATTATCTCTTGTGCCGAATAACACATCCACTCGAACCTTACCAATGGGTTCGCACGAAAGCCCTGGTACTATCCCATGGAAAGTGGTCCTCGTGGATTGCAGCATGTTCTGCGATATTCCGAGTTTATGCATGGTATCTTTGTACATGATGTTGATACTGCTCCCATTGTCAATGAGAACCTTTGAAAATTTCACATTAATACTTGGTCCAACAAATGTTGGATCCAATACGAGTGCATACGACCCCGGACTTGGAATTATCTTGGGGTGATCCTTTATGCTCCAAGTTACTTCTTGATCTGACCAAGGCACATATCTTGGTAGTGCCGGCATAACTGCATTTACTTCCATATGCTGCCAGACACTCGCTTGTCTTGTCGTTGTGAACACGCACACGATCGATGATGTTCTCTGTAATCATTGCGTCCATTGTTTCTGGATTTGTCCTTCCATCTGGCCTTGGTTCATCACTTGATGCACCTCATCTCTCCGGCCCGAGTTATCATATCTCGGGGGAGGAGGTGGTAACATCGATTTGTGCATTCGTCCGATCAGCGGCCGATGTCAGCTTGATGTACTTGGAGAGGTGCTGCATGAATGCCTGCGGGGTTTCCCATTGCATTTTTCATCCATGCACATTGGCGGGTCGTATGGTTGGCCGGCCTGGCTGGGTTTGACGTGTGAAACTTACACGCTGATCTAACATAGATTCGAACGTGTACTTCGGCCTCTCCTGCCATTGCTTCTTTTGTTCTGGGGTCCACTGTATTTTTCCTTCATTCCTTGGTGTCCACTCCTGAGGACCATTCTTTTGCCGTTGGGTCGTTCCGTGACTCGGCTGATCTTGCGCTACCGCTGCCACTTGGGCCGAGTTATATCTATAATCCGGCCTTTCTTCTCTTCTTCTTCCTCTAAAGTCATTGCGCCTGGATGACCCGGCCAAATCTCTTGCATACTGGTCTTGTTGCTCTCGATGATCTGCCGACATTAATTCTGGTTGCGTCGGATCTCCCAATGCATAGGAGTCCGCTATTCTGATGGTTTCTGCCAATGTGGTTGGGATATCTCTTTGCAGTCGCTGCCATAACACACTGGCATAACGACATCCTTGAGCGAACCAAGCTATTGCTTGCGACTCTATAACTCCTTCACACGAGTTTCTCATGTTACACCACCGAGTTAAAAACTCTCTGTCTGTTTCATTCGGCCTTTGCTTGCACATGGCTAACTATTGCGGCCTGTTTGGCCTCTTGTATGTACTGGTAAAGTTGCTAACGCACATTTCTTCAAAATCCAACCAACAGTTGATACTGCCTGCTGGTAGGTTATTCAGCCATACCCTAGCTGGTCCTTCCAACATTTGTGGGACATATCGCATCGCCATCGTAAGTTTCCACCGCTATTTTCACAGCGGTGGCATAATCAATCAACCGTCTTGTGGTTTGGTGCTCCCATTATATGTCTTTGTGTCTCTTGCCACCTGAAAGTTCTAAGATGTGGTTCGCCCATGATCCGTGGTCCAAGCACGTCGGACCCGTGGACCTGTTCTTCCAAAGAACTCGGATCGGTATAGCCGGTCTAGCTTTACTCTAGCATCATTTGATGGCAAATCAGATGTAGAACTCATCTTGCATTCCATAGTGGTTATTTCCACCATGGATCGCATATTCCATCTCGAATAACCATCATTGTACCTTTCATTTACTTGATTGTGGCGAGATGGTCTTGCTTCTCTTTCTGCCGAGGTTCATGTCTTGATGCGGGTTGAGCGGTTCTCTCCTTACTTCAACCGGGATATTATTCTCGTGATTGCCTCTTCCGAGTTCTCTTCTGCCGAGGTCTCCATTGCCTCTGCTTCCGCCGGCTTTCTCAGCACGGCCGAGATTCCTCTCACCGCTGTTACCTCGGCTTCCATTGCCTCTGTTCTCGTTTGCTTTCCCAGCTATCGCGGATCATACTGAACGATTTGCTTGTTTCTCTTCCGGTTACCGCTTTGTCCCTTCGCATTGTTTCGGTGAGGACGTTGCTTGCCAAGGACAAGGCGTGTCGCTCCACCGAGTGAACCATTCGAGGCCCGCCTCGCCGGGTCCGCCTGAGCATTTCTTTGCTTTGGTTCGCGATGCGCACCAGCTCATTCACTCTTTCTTGCTATTTCACGGCCGCGGCCAATCCTCTAACTCTAATGCTGCATTTGCCGCCTCGTGTTCTTTTGTCGGCATCAGATCTCGGCAAGCCCAAATCAACTGATTCTGCCTTATGAGCATCATGCTCCTTGTTGATATCATCTATGAGGTTCTTCCCTCTTAATCTCAATTCGTCAACCCGTTCGGGAGCGACGTCAAGCTTATTAGCTTTGGCATATTCTCGCAGGGTCCTGTTTAAGGACTCCCGCAAGGCCGACACCTTTTTTGCTTCTACCAGCACCTTTTGCCTGGTTTCTTCTAACTTTGCCTGAGCATTAGCCAGATCAAGTATCGGCGCTATAGGTGTAGTCAAGTTTTCTATGGTTGCCTGAAGAATGTTTTCTGGTCTTTCCAGAGGTGGCCCTCTTACTCTTGGTGCCTTTGGGGTGGTGTCCTGTACTTCGGCCTGGTTGGTCACTGGAGGGATTACCTCGGTGAGTGGTGGTGCTGTTGCACTGGCGACCTGCACGCCATGACGTGGTCTCGGTTGATCCGACCGCTACTCCCGCTGCGCCCGACTACAACCATCACCTCGACGCATCTGGGATGCGCTCGGCGGGCGGCTCACGCTAAGGGTGGCTCTCCGCAACAACTTTGGTGAGGATAAAGCGGAGATGTCGACGCCGACGACCCCGTGCCCAAGCCGATGAAGACACCTGCATCGGGAGTTTTTCCCCTGAAGCTGCCTGCATTGTCGCTGACGTAGTCACAGAGATCGAATCTCCGGACCAAGCCAGAAACAACGCGCTCTCCAGTGTTGATGAAGTTTCCCGTCGGATCATGACTCCATCTAGCACCGCTATTGGCCCCATGGTGGGCGCCAACTGTCGTGGTGGTGGCACGGCAGATGCCATGGGTAGGCTAAAGTATGGGGCCAATGGATGCTAGAGGGATCTGGGGAGGGAAGATGCAGTTGATTCTACACACAAAAGACTAAGGCAAATATCTTTATTTCTCCTCCCTTGGGATACAAGTGCTCCTTGAGCCGTATACAGGGAGAAAAGATGAACTTTATCAGCCTAACGGTACTAAAATGAGCCAATGCCCTCCTCAGGGTCCAAGCCTCCCCTTATAAAGGAGAGCCTTGGGTTCCTTTAGGGCTGACGGGGCAAGCATATTCGAGGAATATGCTTGTCCCAATATAGTAGTTCGGCGGCCTCCTTTCCCTGTCGCCCTTATAATGAAGGCAAGGCTCCAAAGGGCCCCTCCTGCGTGCCTCGGGCTTCAGGACTATCACCTCCGTGACCTCGTTCTGTCCCTCTGCGCCTTTGTCCCTTGTGCTTGGCTCCGCTCAGATTCTCCCTAGCCTGCGGCTAGAGTTTGACTTTAGGCTTCTCCTTCCCTTGCAAGCTTTGCATCATTCGGCCCCGCCTCGCGTAACTCGGCTTGTCCTTCTCCTGCATTAAGATTACTCAGGCTAACCCGGCCGACTTATTCAGTATCTCGGCCGGGTAATGCCTTGCCATTATTACGAGGGTCCTGCCCTTCCCTATCTCGGCCGAACTCTAAAGGATTCGGCCGACTCATACTTTAACTCGGAAACTAGACGGGCAATCTCCTTTCATCTTTCCCCGTCTTTACCCTACCCGAGGTCATCTCCCCAACACATAGACAAAAGAACATGATATCAACTGAGTACAAAGTACAAGTGCAATGTTGAAAACGTTCCCCGTGACAGCACGATTCTGCTAATTCCAACTTATAAGTGCAAGCATATACAACAAAGTTGTCACAATGGTTCAAGTTTATTAGGGTCAAACAATAAAGTGTGCCATCAAGTTTGTGAGGGTTTTAATCACTAAGTTTTCACATAACAAAATAGTTTTTAATTTAAAGATAGTTGAAAACAAGAATATACTTGGAATGGTGTAACACACCATGCATAGGAGTTTATAGTGGACACTTTGGAAAAACTTGGTTTCTTAGGAGTTGGAAGCATGAGTAGAACTTACTCATACAAGTGGAGGCTAGCAAAAGACTGGGAGCAACCAACTAAGAGAGCAATAATGGCCATTACCATGCAGTGCAACAAAGCATACTAATCAAAGAAAAGAGTGGTACTACAAGTCAAGGACTAAATGATCATAGAGGATAATGGTGACTTGTGAGTGTCAGAACATGGTGTGAGAATGTGCCAAGTCAACCCAAGAAAAACATCAAAGGAGAATACCACAATACTATGCTTTTGCATGCTAAAACAATGCATAATTTCTTCAAGGCACACTAAGTAATCTCAATTGTTTGGAACAAGACATGCTATAGAAATAATCACTAAGCATAATGTCAAAACAACACCTAGCATGTCATGCTAAAGTCTAAGTCACAGTCAATACAAGCTCCTCTTGCACTTCAAGCAAGAACTTACTACTCCTTTCCAAACACCAAGCAAACTTATTTGCAAAACAACACATCGAGAACGAGGGTCCAAACTACTCAAGCAAACTAAACAAACTAAGCAAAGCAAACGAAAACTAATACGCTCCAAGAACAACAAACTGTGCATGAAGCAATAAAAATGAAGTGTCTAGACAGACCTGAGCTTTTTATTGATGAAGAAGGGGATGCCTTGGGCATCCCCAAGCTTTGATGCTTATACCTATTGGATATTTCTTGGGGTGACAGCATGGTGCATCCCCAAGCTTGATATTTTGTCCATTCTTCATCTCATTGCATCATTCTTTCTTTACACCTGAAATTTTTCCTTCATACAAAACTTCACACAATCTTCATTAGCAACATTAGCTTATTCAAAACATATTAGACCTCTGGAAAAGCTTTGAAACAGCAAGGCTTTTCACTAAAAACACAAGCTACTGTAGTAACTCCTTAAAAAATCTCAATTCACCTAAAGAGAACTCAAAAAGGAATCAATAAGAAGCAAATGCAAATAATGGCAGAAATCTGTCAAAATAGACCAGCAGGTAGAAACCGATTTTTTCGAAGATATTCTGTTGCTCAAATAAAAAAGTGTTGAACTAACGAAAGTTATATAACATACTGGGGGATTTATTCGTAAATGTTTAGCTCAATCCGAGTTACAGAGACTCCTCACGATTTTTTTTGGTGGAGGACAGAAATCTGTTTCGGGACAGCAACTCCCCAAATCTTACTTCCCTCTCATTAGAGGTCATTCTTGGCACAAAAAGCAAACAAAAAAGGATAAAGAATGGTCATTACAAAAGTAATAACTTCCAATACTCAAGAAAACTCTTGGGTTATCTCCCAACAAGTACTTTTCTTTAACGCCTTTAAGTTAGGCTTGATAGCTTGAGAAGATGCTCACATAAGAATTATGAATTAAAGTCAAAGAGAGAATCAAGAAGAAAATTCAAAACAAATTTAAGTCTAACCCACTTCCTATGCATAGGAATCTTGTATGGAAATAAATTCACAAAGAACAAAGTGACAGACATAGGAAGATAAAACAAGAGCAACTTCAAAACTTTTAGCACTTAGAGAGGTGTTTCAGTACCATGAAAACTTCTACATCCATACTTTCCTCTCTCATAATAATTTTCAGTAGCATCATGAATAAACTCAACAATATAGCTATCACATAAAGCATGATTTTCATGATATACAAACACATAATTTCTATCAAGCTCAAAAACAATGGGATTAAAACCTCCACAGGTTTTATCCAAAGTAGATATTTCAAAAGGATCCACAGGAACATAACATTCATCCTTCTTTGGTAAGCATGGGGGACAATCAAATAATTTAAGAGATAAAGAGTTACTCTCATTAGAAGGTAGGCATGGGTAGATCCATTCTTCCTCCTTTTGTTCATCACCCCCCTCTTTTTTTGATCTAATGAGCTTCTAGTTTCAACAATTTCTTCTTCCATAGACTCCTGCAAGGCATTAGTCTCTTCCATTTGTGGAAAACGCCTATTAAAATATTAAAAAATATAGCCATTTTCTTCCTTGTAATTATCAAATAAAAATTTGAGTATCTCATAAACCTCATCTTCATAAGGTGCATCATCAGTATTTTCAAGCAAACTGGCAAGTTCAAATGCACCCTTGAAAGCAATAAATTATTCAATTTGTTCCACATAATAAAATTCATAATTTCCTTTAACATAAGAGGATATGGTAACATTATCATTATACTCACATTGGAAAGGGAGGTGTTTATACCTCCTACAGCAACAAGCTTTATCAAAGCAATAAGTGACATTATAAGTAGAGCACACATCTCTATCAATAGTATTCAACTTATCAATTTGTTCCCATAAGTGTTTCCCTTTTTGTGACAAACGATGTTCCTTATAATAATACTTTTGTTCTTCCGTGAACCCACCTTGCCAATAAGAACTAGTTTCAAAGAAACCATCCATTGATAGAAAGCATGACCAAGCAAGGCAACAACAGACCACCAACTAGAGTAGGAACTAATTTTGTGTGTTTTTGAATAAAGCAAGCAAACCAAACTAAACTATTTTTTTGGGTTTTTGAAAAGAGGCAAAAAGAACCAAGAAAAAGAAACAAAGAAAACTAAAAACAAAGTAAAGAGAAAGGAAGTGAAGGATTCCCCTAGTGAAGACGTCCTTAGCCTCTCCGGCAACGGCCCTAGAAAGAGCTTGATGGCGCCTCGCACTTGTCGTGGGGCGCTTCATTGGAAACCCCAAGAGCAAGGTATGAAGCAGCACAGCAGCAAGTTTCCTTCAGTAAGAAATCGAGGTTATCGAACTAGTAGGAGGAAGGAAATGTCACACAGGTGTTGCAAGCAACACAGAGACCTGCACAACACAAACTCAAGACTTTGCCCCAACGAATCAGGGAGGTTGTCAAGCTCACCGGTTTGCTGTAACAAAGGATTTAACGTATGGTGTGGAAGGGAATGGTTTGCAGCAAGCAAGCAAGTGACAGTGGAAGGTGTATCAATGGTAAAGATTGGACTAGGGGTCCATAGTTCACTAGAGGTGCTCTCCTTAGATAAACAACATGGCATGAAGGGTAAACAAATTACAGCAGGGCAATTGATAGGAACTGAGCAAGGCATAACAATGCAATTACTAGTCAGAAAGATCCTATGAGATTCGTTTGGGAAATACAACAAGATACATATACCGCCATCCAACTGCATCTATGACTAGAAGTCCACCTTCAGGTTATCATCTGAACCTCCTCTAGTATTAAGTTGCAAGCAACAGACAACTGCTTTAAGCAAAGTGTGTAAGGTAAACAGTCCACATATTCCATGAACAAGAGACCGTTGTTTTCTCCCTAGTAGCAATAACACATCTACAACCGAAGAGATTTCTGTCACTTCCATTGGAAACTAGAGGCATGAACCCACTATCGAGCATAAATACCCCCTCTTGGAGTCACAAGCAACTACTTGGCCAAGATAGCTACTAACAACGGAGAGCATGCAAGATCACAAACAACACAGACATGATAGAATCATAAAGACAAAACCATTAATCAAACCAACATAATAATCTCAATATCCATCGGATCCCCGCAAACATAACATGGATGATTACAAATAGATTAGATATTGATCATGAACGGAGTTCACAAGATCTATACATGAAAGCACAAAGGAGGAGATACAACCATCTAGCTACTACATGGACCCATAGTCCAAGGTGGAACTACTCACGCATCATACCGGAGAGAAGGCCTCCGGGGTGATCTCCCCTTTGGCAAGGTGCCGGGAAGAACTTTAGATCCCCCGATCTAGGGACGATGGTGGCGGCGGCTACAGACGGTTTCGTGGAGATTTGATCGGGTCCTCAGGGTTTCTACATCAGGGGATTTTTATAGGCAAAGGGGGAGACCGAGGAGGCGGCCAGGGTTGGAAAACCCTAGCCAGGCGCGGGGCTGGGCCCACCTGCGCCTGGGGTGGGTCTGGCCCCCTGGCTGGCCCCTCCGGCTCTCCTCTGGACTTCTTGTTCCCCACAGAAAGTAATTGACTTTGATGTTTGTCCCGTCCAATTCCGAGAATATTTCTTTACTAACTTTTCTGAAACCAAAAACAGAAACAGTATCATACATCCTTGTTGCAACTTGTTAGTAGGTTAGTACCGGAAAACATGTAAAAATCACCTCAAATTGTAGACAAGAAAAGCAAAGTAGATACTAAACAAGCATGGAGCATGAAAAATTATAGATACGTTTCCGACGTATCAGAGCTGAAGAACACATGTTCCACATACCAGAGGTGCATGCAAGCATGCCTGAAGGACCAGATCAGTTGCAACATCCAGGACTATGTCGATGACATAGTGATCAAGACTAGGAAGGCCAAGACGCTCATCGACGATCTCCGCGAGACGTTCGATAACTTTGATCGCTACAAGATCAAGCTAAATCCAGACAAGTGCACCTTTGGCGTCCCATCTGGATAGTTACTTGGGTACTTCGTCTCCCAACGGGGCATGGAGGCGAACCCGAAGAAAATCGGGGCCATACTGGCCATGGAGAAGCCAAAGAACCTCAAAGGCGTCCAACAGCTAGCTGGGCGAATTGCGGCACTGAGCTGATTCATCTTCCGAATGGGTGAAAAGGCCCTCCCCTTTTATCAGCTGCTGCGCAAAACGGACAAGTTCGAGTGGACACCCGAAGCAGACGATGCGTTCGAAAACCTCAAGCGGCTGCTCTCCACATCACTTATCCTGGTCACGCCTAAGGAACGGGAACCTTTGCTTCTATACATCGCAGCCACTCATCAGGTGGTCAGCACCGTACTCGTGGTCGAGAGACCCGAGGATGGCAAGACCCACGGGGTCCAACGCCCAATCTACTACCTCAGTGAGGTACTGACCCCGACAAAACAGAGGTACCCTCACTACCAGAAGATCGCCTACGGCGTATTCATGACAGCGCGTCGACTGAGACACTACTTCCAAGAGCACTAGATCGTGGTCGTCAACGATGCCCCGCTATCGAATATCCTGAACAATCCCAAAGCTACGGGACACGTAGCCCTCTGGGGCATCGAGTTGTCTCCTCGAGACATAATCTACGAGCGGTGCACCGCCATCAATTCCTAGATCCTCCCTGACTTCATCGTCCACTGGATGGATCTCCAGCTATCGGACACTCTGGACATGTCGCAGTCCTGGACGATGCACTTCAACGGCTCCAAGCGTGAGGCTGGAGCAGGGGCTGGCATCATACTGACATTCCCTCAAGGTGATAAGATGAAGTACATCCTTCGAATGAAATTTTGCGCCTCCAACAACGAGGCCAAATACGAATCCCTCATCCACGGCATGAGGATGGCCAAGGTGTGAAGCACAACACGCATCATCATCTACGGCGACTCGAACCTTGTCGTCCAACAGCCGATGAACGAGTGCGACACTCACATCGCCAACATGATCACGTACCGTGTGCTCTACAACTCACTCAAAGGAGACTTCGACTGCTGCGAGCTTCGGTATGTCGATAGGGAAAGCAACGAGGAGGCCGACAAGCTCGCCAAAATTGGCTCCACCTGCGCTCGGGTGCCACCAGGAGTGTTCCTCGAACAAATCTGCATACCCTCCATCAAGAGAAAATTCCCAAAAGGCTCCACTGAAGAAGCAGAACACTCGGGGGCTGTGCTACCCGAAGGACAAGAAGGACCCGAAAATCTAGACACGGAGGTCAAGCTGGTCAGCCTGATGCAGGTCATGGCAGTCAAAGAAACGTGGAAGCAATTGTACCTTCGGTACCTGCTAAATAATCAGCCGCCTGAGGAACCGACAGACGCCCAACGCATATCTCGCCGGTCAAAGGCCTTCACCATCATCAATGGCGAGCTGTACAAGCATAGCATTCAGGGTGTGCTCTAGCGATGCGTTACCATCAGTGACGGCAAAAACATCCTCAAAGACATCCACAGGGGTATCTACGGCCATCACGCAGGCAGCCACGCCCTAGTCGCCAAAGCTCTACGAGCTAGGTTCTACTGGCCAACCACAATGAATAACGCCAAGGACATAGTCTAGAGGTGCAACGCCTGTTAGAGGTACGCGGACAAGCCACACGCGCCAGGATTCAAGTTGAGGCCTATACCGTTGGCCTAGCCCTTCGCCCAGTGGGGCCTCGACATGATCGGCAAGCTGCCAATGTCCTTGCCAGGAGGCCACGTATTCCTCCTGGCGGCAGTCGACAAATTCACAAAGTGGATCGAGGCCATGTCTGTCACCAACCAAAGCGGCAAAACTGCTGTCAAGTTTTTAGAGTCCATTGTCTACAAGTTCGGCATGCCCCATAGCATCATAACGGACAACGACTCGAACTTCATCTCGAAGGAATTCCAAGACTTCTGCGTAAACCTCGGGATAAACATATCATACGCCTTTGTGGAGCACCCGCAGACCAACGGACAGGTCGAAAAGGCCAACAACCTCATAGGCAACGACATCAAGAAGCGCCTACTATACCCACTCGAAAGGCTTGCGGGAGCCTGGGCGGACGCGCTACCCTCCGTCATTTGGAGCCTGCGCACAACGCCAAAGAGCTCAACTGGCTATACACCCTTCTTCATGGTGCATGGAGCCGAAGCCATGCTACCCACTAAGGTATGCCACAAGGCCCCACGGATCGTCGCCTATAGCGAAGCCGAATCATCGGCCGCACTCGAAGACGCTGTCAACACACTTGACGAGGAACGCGACATCGCCGCGGCCCGCTCAGCGGTTGCGGTGATCCAGCATACCACTGCATGATGTAGTACACTATAGTCGTTGACATAACACCAATGAAACACCATTCACTAGTATTACATCCCTCAGAGTAGTACAACAAAAACACAGCAGGTCCAAGACATGACTATAGGTTACAACTCAACTCTTTAAACAAGATCCAGAGAACACTCTAGGTTAAAGATAGAGAAAGAAACTTCTTACAAAGAAGAATTATAAATAATCAACTCAAATCTAATATACTAATAGACTAGTATCTAAACTATTGAGTCTTGCATTGCTACTATTGAAATACTCTACATAAGTAGGTTCTATGACTAGAGATTCTATTCTTATCTAATCCACAACTTCGTCTTCATTGAAGAGCTTTAGCTTTTAATGATGATTCCTGGAGCATAACTTTATGTAGACGTCGTCTATACTGGCTTTAGAACCTAGCAAGGGTTAAGAAGATACTTTGAGTACGAGCGTACTCAGCAAGTTCACTAGAACAGGAGTGTTTGATGCACTATAACTACAGCCACAGACCATAGGTCGTAGGCCATGAAAGTTTCGTAAACATTTCTTCAAAGGTTGCTTTTATTCTGAAAAGCTATGTTCGTCAGCCTTCACGGGTTTACCAGAACTTTCATGGAGTTCCTTTCCTGCCGCGTCATGACTCCTTCTGGAATAGGGTAACAAGTTACAGTTCTTACACTACGACCGAAAAGGCCACTTTACCCATGAGAGACCTTAGGTTTTGTTGCACGGCCGGGAGTATGTCCCCGTTCAAACTTCCTTGGTTTGAGGCCCAACCTAAGATCCAAGCCAATCACTACCTTTTCCGTGACCCCGCATGTCTCCTTGGTGTACGCCAGCCCACCTATTGAATTACGGCTATTGGCAGTACAAACCGTTCAGATGCCGGAACTATCGTGGGACGTTGAGGGCTCCCACCCATATGCTGAATATCCTCTACGAATTACCAATTAATATGCATGCTACGAGTGATAACAACCACGACCCGCACATCTGGCTCCATGCGATAGGGAAAAGATACAGCTGACTTCTCCGTCCCATTCCAAATATCATGGTCAACGCGTAATATACGGCGCAAGAATCACTGGCGACATTGGTTGTTAAGTCCTAGATAATATGTTCCTTTACCACCGGAACTCTTATAGTAGGTTATTACCTCATGGTAAATAACCTACAATCACATTATTATGAAAATAGTGTTTTCTGACCTTTTTCAAATGCAGGTGATGACAATGCTGGATTTGCAAAATACTTTACAGAAAATAATCAAAGGACATGAGAAAGTGTGAACTTGCCTTTTGTGATTGCAAGATTATGCACTCACGGTCTTCAAGACAATATAAAAGATCCAATATCTGAAATCAGCATCAGTGGTCCGGTAAGGACTAATGTTTAAAGAAGCAAGATGCTATTATGCATAAGTAATGTAATGCAATTTCGTAAACTCGAATTCCCGGGGGTAACGTTGTTTTAGGGTTTGGATACTGGAAAGGGTTTCCTTGGAATGTGTTGCCCTTTTAGATTAAGTTTCACACATGTTCTTCTTATTAAGGCTTGTGAGTGTGTGTGAAACAACATGTAAACATAATGGCTTACAACAATAAGATATACTAATGAGATGTGCTACTCAAGGACTGCTTATATGTGCATTATATTATCTTCAAGTTTTACCTTGCAAGTGATGACATTTATAAGGAACTGAAGTGTTAACAATCCTAGGTATATAAGTAAAGCTTAATGTAATGTGATTTAATTGTCATTTGATGTTTGGAGTGGCAAAAAGAATAACATTTGAAGAAAATCTTACTCAACTAAGCATAAGCATTTAAGCTTTTAAGTTAAGCTTATGAGGTGTTCTTTCTAGTTATAGTCTTTAAGTAAGAAAGAATTACTCCATTTGAATAATGACAGAATTAGTATTTGAGACTTATCTATCTTGGTTTTTAACTTGGTTGGTTTGGTATTAATATACTTTATAACTTAATTATAACAGACCAAAGTTAACTATAAAGGATATAATAAAGTCTTTAGCATTATTTAAAGTATTATAGACTAAAGTTAACTTTAAAAACATAGATGGACTTTAGGTGAAATTCTTGTTATACTTATACCTTCTTCACTTTGTAATGTTTCTTTAAAGTTTCTTAAGAATGGTATTATTTTTAGTTGGTAATGGTTTGTTTACATTATAAATATATAAAGGGATTTATCTCCCTATAAAGGTGTGGTTAAGGTTTATGAATAAGTAAACAATATTATTCACAACTTATGAACTCATTATAGTGTTTTGATTTGTTTATAAACTTGTGATTAAAGTAAAGGAATGGTTTTTTATCTCATTACAATTATTCTTAGAGATTTTAGATTGGATAAGGATCCTTTTATAAAATAATCTACATTAATGGTTGAGAGATAATTTAATAAAATTGTATTTAAAGTGTGTTCATTAATTTTGAATGCGCACAACCAATATTTAAGACTAATACTATTTATTACACTCAATTGACTAATTTTTAGAATTATGAACAAATTTTATTTACCTTATATGAATTATCAATTAAGGAAATAGGTTTAAATTCAAGTTATTAAAGTTGTTTAAATTTTTATTTAACTCAAAAGTGGGATATTATATTTTTAGCATATAGGTATTATTTTTTTGATCATTTTGGTATATTACATTTATTTTTGTGATTTATAAATAATTAGATATGATTTTTATAATACTTATTACTTTATAAAGACTTAATAAATAACAAATATTTAATTAAGTGGAGTAATAATGCATGATTATAGTTTTAAATTATAATTATTATTTTCTAAGATTTTTGGTATTTTATTTATATTTTTAACATTTACCATTATTAAAATATGAATTATCAAAGTTTTATTACTTATAAAACCTTTATTAAATAATATTTTTTTTAAATAATCATCATAATAATATTTGATAATAGTTTTAAGTTGTAGATTTTATTTTATAGAAAATTTTCATATATTATACACCTTTTTCTGAATTACAAAAAAAAAGTTATTAATTAAACAAGATTTAATGATTTTATTATATTTCTAGAATATTTAGATTTGGATTTATAATATTTGATTCATTTCCTAAACAGACACATATCTTTTTACACCGCACCCACACCAAGCCCAAGTCACTGACTGGTGGGCCGTGACCACGTTGGTGTGCCACGCGGGAGAAAGACCTGGTCAAATGATGCTGAGGTGGCAGGGTGACTCCAGCACGGCGTCATGCTGACGTCAGCGCGACCTCCACCACCAGATCAAGGTCGCCGGCGATGATCTACGATGTTTTAGCTCGCGTGGTCTGGTGTGTTGAAGAGAGGGTTCAACGGCGAGTCGATCAATGGTTGCGCCACCCCGGAATGGTCACCGGAGCATTAGCTCTGATGAGCTCTGACGGTGGTCCGCTCGGGTTCATGCGTACTGGGCGCTACAGACGACTAGGAGCAAATCGGAGAGAACTAGCAGAACCAGAAGCTCACCAGGAAGCTTGTAGTGGCAACGACAAGGAGATGCAAGATCAGACGGCGTCGCCATGGTCGACGGCGAACGGCGGACAGACAAGCTCGATGCACACGATTTCAGGCTTCCCGACTCGATTCCTCCTCCTAGCAGACGAAGTCCACCATGGCGGAGCTAGTGGAACCTTCAGTTGGCCCTGGGGCGGTCTCGAATAGCGACAACGAGCAACTCCGGCAAGTTAGGGTTTCAGTGAGGAAGATGGGTTTGCGCGAGAGAGCGAGGGAGAGGATAAGACTGGTATGGATGGATAGAGGAGAGCGTGGCCGATCTTATCAGCAAGGTCCAGGGCGGCGGCGTGCATCATGGCGGTTCAATTTCTGCTGACGACGGTGACCAGCATCGGGCGACGACGCTCGTTCCAGGGAGCAGCTTGTGACGTCGAGGAAGACGACGTCGAAGCGGTATCCGGGCCTGGGCCAGAATTGGGCCAGTGCGGAGCGAGCGGCTGCTGCTGCACGCGGGCGACGTTTATTTCCGTGATGAGATGGGCCGTGGGACGGATTTTAGGATTCTTCTGTTTTTTCCTGGTTCTATCCCTTTTCTATTATCCTGTTTTGTTTTTAGCTTTAATTTGCACAATTGATTTGAGTTTTCTTTGTAGAATTAATTTGTTAAACAATTGCGGCAATAATGAATGTATTTAAAGTCATTTTGTGAACTTGTATTATATATTGTTTAGAGTTTCTTTATTTTCTTTATATAGATACATTTCCTATTATTATTTGTGAGGGCCTTTAAGATGAATTTAATTGGGCTAAATTTCATAAACCTATTATAGACTGCATTACTATTAACTAATGAGATTTTATTCCCATTAATACATAATGTTAAGGCAACTTTTATATTTAATGATCCTTCATAAGTATTTGATACACAAAGTTCTAAGGATTTATCATGATTAATATTACTCCCATGAATCTAGGGAATATCAAGGTATATATATCTTATTATAGCTATGATAAGAGTTAAGGTTTGAATTGTAAATGCTTACCCTAGGCTTTAGGGTTCTTAATTTTCTTATATTCTTTTGTTGATGTGAATAAAGATTAATGGCTAAACCTATTGTCTTTATGTTTGTGATTTTTAATAATATCACCATTTAAAGTAAAATAGTGGGATTGTTTTCTAGGCTAACTTATGAGAAATAGTTGATAAAGATAGTTCCTAAGCACCTATGATAATGATGGTTGAAAATGACAAAGATGTGCCCAAGTGATTTGCTATAGGAAAATATTTCTATGAAGCTTTATGTAAATAAGATGATAGATCAATCAGATGAAATGGATAATATGTTTGGTAAAGATTTAGGGTCTAGTGTTTACCAAAAATTCCTATCTTCCATAATTCACAATCCTGGACTTCTAATTAAGGAATTCCTTTCCTAGATATATTACTTCTATATATCCATCATCATGTGCTAACAGGATGAGATTTGCTTTATAGAATCTTCTTATCCACCTTTTTGTTCTTCTCATTCATTTATAAATCCAATGAGCCTGGCATTAAAGCTTTTCATAATCTTCTCAGATCCATACTTGGTTATATCCACTATTCTACTGCTGATGATCTCCAATCCAACAAGTGGTTGCTTCTAACTCCATTCATACACTTCCTTTATCATCCTTCACTAGTACTACTCCAGTAGATGTATATATCAAATTCAACTCTCCTCAAGTGCTAAGTATTTCCCAAGAGGAAACTACTACTTCTATAATCCAATGTTGCTCTAGTACCATCTTGATCATACTATCTGGTCTCTACTTAACTCCAGTATCTCATACTCCAAATTCACATTATATTAATGTGACTTGTCATGGCTAACCTAGGATAACATATATATACTAGGGTTCAATCATGTTCTATCCACCAATGTCACTTATACATGGTATAAGCATTCAATCTTGGTGACTTAAACATGATCATTATAATCCTTTGATCATTTATGGCTTAGGTTTCCAGTTGGCTAATCAAGGCCTCATCAATACAACATTACAATTGTATTATAGTTATCTTCTTAGTATCTCTATCTATCTATGAGATATTACTCATTGACTATACCTACTTCATCCAATAGGATTACTCCTTGGTAACTATCTTCAGAATTCATCCTTATAATCTTCTTTGTTACCACATATAATTATGTCTTCCAGATAACTCTTCTATCCATTTAGGAGTGATTTAACTCCATCAATTATCATAATGATTTCATTCTCTCCAAACTCTTCCATCCTATTGATGATATTCAATTCTAGCATTACTATTTACCCCTTCTTACTTATTTCTTTATAGGTCTTCAGTGAATGCTATAATAAGGAAAAGAGTTGATAGGTCAAGAATTGATAGATGAATAATTGGTGAATCAATAGTTGATTACTCAACATTGATGAACAACAATTATTGATATAGGGTTCCATAAGGATTGATATGGGAAGAAAGATATATGGTGAATGATCTTGAGTTGGTTTCTTTCCTACTCAATCGCACTAAAGAGTTAAGGTTAGGTATTACCATGAGATTCATGGTATAAGTAAATGAGATTAAGATTTATTTGTTAAATTCCTATTACTTAAGTTATATTTATAACTTGGTATTCATTAGTGTGTAATGAATACAAGGATATGATTACTTAAGGATCAAATATGAACCATTAAGTAATATAGTAGGGTTAACTTTTATCACATTTGATCTACCCTTAGATCAAATCTCCCTTACCCAAAATAAGGTTTTAGCAAAGTCATATTGAAACTTATCGTAGTCAACTTGATGATCTACTTCAATTCCATCAAGTTAAGAGAAGCTTCAATCACTTTGACAAGTTTTATTCAAAAGCGCGAAAATTATTCAGATTTTCTATGCATGAATGCAATGCACATATCTATGTTCAGCTTATTTCTAAGCTCTAATGCTGGGATGTTACAACGGTGTACCAGCAGAGCCTCCGCAACTATCACAGCCGCCGACTGTGCCCAAGGTCCTTATTTGAAGGAGACCTCGTCCTACGACTCAACCAAGAAGGATACAAGAAGCTCGATTTACCCTGGGAAGGACCCTACATCATCACCAAAGTCATCCCAGGTGGCGCCTATCGCCTCATGGACGTCAAATCAGGAGTCGAATACTCCAATCCTTGGAATGTCGCATGACTGCGACGCTTCTACCCCTAGTTACCCTTTACTTTCAATAAGGCTATCCAGCCAAGATTACTCAGCCGGACAATGCACCTCCTCGTTTACTATGAATAAAAGCTAAGTTCCTGGGCCCAAAAAATCTTTTCCTTTACATTACTTATCGATAAAACATACTCGGGGGCTGCGCCTCACCTTACGACATCGTCTACTGATAAAAAAACGCATACAACCTGAGTAGCTGACCACACCAGGCTAACGAAAAGGACATGCACATGCCATGCACTACGTTCCAATACATACAAACTTTACAAAGGGCATCACAAGCCTATTCGAATAAATACAAACTTTACATTATCTCGTTTTCTTTACAGGACATAATTGTTCCGGAGCATCACATTCGTCCGCTCCTCAAATAAATCTACGATCTCTTTGGAATACTGCACCACAGCCGCGTAGTGAGGGCGCATATCCCACACATTGCCACTTGGAGGAGGAGGTGGTATAGCCTCTATCTCCGCGAGATTGACATTGAAACGATGTATCCGAACAAGAGAAAGAGCTGCCTTCACCCCAGCAACCAACTGATGGCGCACCAACTCCTTGACATGGCCTACATTCCGAAACTTCCCAAGAAGACCCAAAAAGCTGGAAGGTGCAGCGTCTAGAGGAAACATGACAGACCAAATGGCCTCAAGTGACAACCTCGCCTGCTTCAGCACCCAAAGAACCTGGTGTACGCGGTCTTGCACCGTCGCAAGGACAATTGCTCGAGCGCGGTCCATCCAGAAAAAGCCACCGGCCTCCAGTTCTTGCTGCGTTAGGCAGTTCATCCGAATTGCGACACACTCCTTCTCTTTCTTTGGAATGAATTCACAACTGCACAAACATTGGGTGAGCCAACATAAAATACAATGCACCCCAAAAGGCATCAGTTCATGAGGACTCACATTGGAGTTGGTCGCCCATCTGCCGAAATTCTCCAAGCAAGAACTCTTCCCTGGCAGCAGCTCACCCAACCTTCGACTTCCACACATCCGCATGACCGCGGATGCTAAGGACGTATTTTTCAAAACTGCGGATGCGGTCACGCAAGAAGGACAACTGCGACGCCTCATCCAATGATGGGCGAGGATCAGGCGCAGGAAGAGTGATCACTGGAGCCTCACCCGAAGGACCCTAGGGGTAAACAGGCAAATATGAATATTGCAAAGACTTTTGACATCAGCTAAAAGATAGACTCATATACATAAATAAAGCCACCTCATGTCACAGTGAGACTTGTTCATACAAAAGGTGTTAAAGGACGTAGAAAAAAGAGAAAAGCTATACTAGCTACAATGTAAAGGCCTAAGCGCCAGCACCTAGAGAAGCCTCGGAGCCAGACTGCCTACTCTTGGCCTCTCGCTGCTACTTTGCCGCACAATCGGGGAGGTCAATGAGATTAGGCCCATAATGCTTATAGCGGGAAGAAAAAGAGGTAAAGGCTACCTCGGAGCCATATGCCGCCATCTACATCTGGGAGGTGACCTGGGCTAGGTCCAGCTCGGCTCCGGACGCCATCGCCATGGCCAACCCCATGGAAGCACCAATGCCCTTCTGCTTGTGTTTGTACCCGCCGGAGCATCCTCCGACAGAGCATCCACGAGCGCATCGATGTCCTCGAGGGAAACGCCCTTGGGGTTGGCCTCCTTGTAAAAGAGCGCGAGCACCTTCTTGGCCTTGTCTAGGGAGCTCATGGCAGAGGAACAACGATCTTCGATCGCTGTGGCAGCATCCGCCAGGATGTCTCCATGCTCCAGCATACCGCGATCAAAGGCGATGCCAGAAGCATCTGGCACAAATAGAAGGAGAAGAAATTCTAAGTGAGGAAACATACAAAACACACCAAGATGTGAAATACACAAAAAGGAGACAAGATGAGCTTACCAGAGACAGCCTTGGTAGCAGCCATGAGCTTGTCAGCCATGGCCTTCTCCCGATCAGCTGCAACGGTCGCGAGCTGCTACTCATGGTCTTTGGCCTCCTTCTGCAAGCGCTCATTGGCCTCCGCAGCGTCTGCTGCCTTCTTCTCCACTTGGCCGAGGCTCTTTTAGAGAGCATTCAGCCTACGGAGGGCATCATTGTTCTCATATGCAAGATGAAGAAACACCAGATGAATACAACACCAACTTGAAGCATTCGAAAAATAGCGAAGAGTAACAAAATGCACCTCGGAGATGCTTCAGCTCATCCTCCAATGCTAGATGCTGCTGGATCAGAAGATTGGTGCTACGGACAAAAGGCTAGAGAAGAAGCAAACAAACCCAATGATTAAAGGGCTCAGGAGCTTCCCCCGCAAAGAAAAAGACCAACATGTCAGATAAAAAAGGACTCGAGGGCTTCCCCCACGCAGTAAAAGATCTACACTTATGTGCTCATGTGTGGACTCCGAAGGTTTTCATATTGCCTTCCGAGTAATGAGTGCATGAGCCTCCTGCTTCGCGGAGCTCGAATCCTCGTCCCCGGAGTTGGCCACCACCTGGGGGAAAGAAGTTGTCGGCTTCGATTCCGCGATTACCTCTTGAGTGCCCTCGTCGCAGGACTCCTCCGAAGGGTTACTACAGTCACTTATCAGATCAACATCAAGCTAAAACTACAAACATGAACATGATAACAAGACTCAAGCAAAGAAGACTTACAATTTGATGTCTGACAAATTAAAGACAGGAGCCGCCTTCTCCTTCTTCTTCTTCTTCTTCTTCTTGGCCGGCGGCTGCAGGGCCACCACCCAAATGGGCACGACAGGGAAAGGTGCATACGACGCACCATCATCCTCTCTGTGCTGCTCAAGGAAGGATGAACCCCTGGGCGTTGGTGGGGTCGCCCCATCCGAAGATTCACTCCGGGAGCATTTGCGGGTCTACCCTTCGCTCGGCTCGGGGGATCCCATGGTAGGAGACTATGCCGGAGGAAGCTCGGAATCGGAATCCTCCACTTCATTATCTGGTGCAATCGGGAACTTATCAGGTAGAGGAGGTGTCATCCCCGCTACCTTGAAGTCCTGCAAATCGAAGGCAAGAAGATGACAAACTGTCAGTATAAATAGCAAACAGTTAGCACTCGAAATAGCGCTATGCGCAACTACAAGTTTTTCACCTGCGGTGCGGTGACCCAGCATACCACTGCATGTGTAGTACACTATAGTCGTTGACATGACATCCACAGAACACCGTTCCGTAAATATCACATCCCTCAGAGTGGTACAACAAAAACATTGTGGGTCCATATTACAAACATACACCATTTATTATTATTACAATACCAGAAGTTTAGGACTTCAAAAGATTCAACTTACAAACCAAAATATAAAGTGTTTCAGTGGAATTTGAAAGTAACAACTCCAACCCAGAGTTGAGCTCAACAGCTTATTATATAAGGTTCATGCTGCTCGGCTAAATTGATTACTAATAACTAAGGCAACTAATCTGTCTCGTTGTTGTCTACTCCATATCGGATCTCGTAGTCAACTCCTTCAACACCTCCTGAAAGGTCAGGCTCCTCATAGAAGACATCATCTTGACATTCTACTGCATACATTGGGGTATCTTCTGGATCCCCAAAGTCTAAGCAGGGGATCAAAGGAAAGGGTGAGTAACAATGTTACACAGCAAGTTCATTATATGCAAGGTAGGAAGCTTGATGCTCTATCTACCACCTCGGACTATAAGTCCTGGGTACTATGCAGTTTTCATAAATATTTCTTCAAAGATTGATTTTATTGTGAAAATCTATGACCATCAGCCTTCATAGGTTTACCAGAACTTTCATGGAGTTCCTTTCATGCCGCGTTCGTAGCTCCTTCCCGCAACAGGGAGTAACAAGTTGCAGTTCTTACACGTAATATATGGTTAACGCGTTCGTAGTCCCATTCCAAATATCATGGTTAACGCGTAATATATGGCGCTAGAATCACTGATGTTAGGGGTTGTTAAATTCCAAGATGATTATCATTATTGCCAATAGAACCCTAAGTTCTATTGCTTCTCTATATAATCACTTAGGATGATATCATCATTTTATTTATATAAGAAAATACTATGTTCTTTCCTTGAAACATAGATGATAACACACAGTTTATAAATAGTTTGGTAAGGACTCTTTAAAAGGACATGAGCAAGTGATGAACTTGCCTTGTGATTGCAAGGTAGTGAAGTCGGATGCTTGCACTGGACCTTGAGCTTCTATGTCTACAAAACATCATTATTGCCCGGTAAGGACAATATTTAAAGAAGCAAAATTAATATACATAGTAATGCAATGCATTATTTATTATTTCTCTTCTTTGTGTGTTTTACCCAATATTTTAGTTTGTGGAATTTCCTTAAATAATAAAGAAATTTATTTTAAAGAATAATCTTTAATATTTTATAAATATTAATGTAATATACTAGTAATAAAGTTATAGCTAAAAATCTTTATTTAATATACACTCTTATACTTATTTGTTTAATAATTATTTTAAGAATTAGCATTTTAAATAAAAGAGAATTTCCTTTTGTTAATGCTAAATATTTATTTAAGATTTTTCTAAAATACTACAATAATAAAATATAATAAAAGTGATTTTTATTTATTTTTATCCCATTTCGTTATTTTTTTAAAATTCCATAAGGAATATATATATATATTACAAAAATCTTGACCAAAATTTTAGATATAAAAATTATCTCTTAATTTAATTAAATAGGTTGAATTATTATGAATCTAAAAATATATTATTTGAAATTTTTAGACTTCTATTTTATTCTCTAGAATTTTATTTAATTCTAAGTGTATTTTAGTCTTTTATTAATTGTTAAATTTCTTTTAAGTTTTTGGGCTAACCCTTTGGGATTATTGGGCCAAGCTGGGCCTAAATGGCTTGGCCAAAAGATCTCCCCGAAGGGGTTCTGGCCCTATCGGCCCATTCTCCGCCTCTCTCTCTCTCGACCTTATCTCTTCTCCTCCTCGACCCCGTGGTCGCTGGCGCCTCAACAGTGGTCCTCCCTGGCCGCTGCCGTGGTGCAGGGCGAGGTTGTTGACCCTGCTCCTTCGTCTGCTCCAACCCGATTTGGTTCTGGAGCCCTCCTGCGGCCAGGCTAGCACCATCCCGAACCCTAGAGTTTGGGGTGGTGCTGTTGACGCCGCCGCTGATGCTCCAGTGGTACTGGTGAGATGCTCGTGCATCTTCGTGTGCTATTGTGGCCACCGCCGCAGCTAGGTGCGGGTTGCAACACCCTCTGGGGTGATCCTCGTGCCGCCGTGAGCTCGTCGGCCGGTCTGCTTCCTCTTCAATTCTCTAGCGAGGACCACAGGTGAGTTGGTTCTCGGTTATCACCCGTGCCTCTGTCCACTTCGGGTATCTGTATGTGTAACTACTGGCTATCCTTCATTCGGGTTCGTACTGGTTCTAGGGTTCATCCCTGGTTCTAGGGTTCAACCCTTTGTGTGCTTGTAAGATGATGATTTGATCTGGTAGTGATGCTTAGTACAAATTGTGCTTACTGCACCTTAGTGCTTGCTGTCATGCTTTGATTATTTGATGTTGTTGTTGATCTGATGCTAGTGTTGATATGATGCTAGTGGTTTATAGTGTTGCCTTTGATTGGTGATTAAGCTTGGTTATCCTAGTGGCACAATTGTGAAATCTGTTTGGTGAAATTGATGCTTAGTGTGTTCATCTACTGTCAGTACTTTGATACTGACGGTAACACTATTCAGTGGTGATTCACTGCAATAGCGAGTGTTGTCTTGTATGGTCATCAATAGATTGAACTTAACCATTGGAGTCTAATTATACTTTGAAGATAAATGGATATGATATATGATCTCTAAGTGTAATTTCAGGGAAATGATATCATTAGCTTAGTGGTTTATTCATGAAAGCTAAAGTAATTGTGTGGCTTGGTTGTAGGATTTATTCTTGTGATACCATCTTAGAATGGCACACAAGTTGATTCTACTACTGGCTTCACTATGGTCAGTACTTGAGATTGGATAGATGCCTAAAAATAAGTTGAAAGATTCTCTTGACATTTATGCCTATGATGTTGGTCTGAGGCTCTAGGAACTAGATTTCTATCTTGCTATCCCTTTCTAATATGCTAAAGTATCATGGTTGCTCACTGGATCTTGGATCCTAGTTGGTTAATATGATTGGTTTGTTTGTAGCTTATGAAATTTGAGGTGCTACTCTTTTAGGAGATGTGCCCAGATTTTATATGAACAAATGATGGAATATATAAGTTGTTTTGGTATCACCAGATCTATGATGCTGGTCTGAGATTTTGGTGGATTTGGTAGAGTTTTATTCTGGCCTTTATATTTCAAATCCTCTAGGATAGGTTCACCCCACTTGGGTGATCACTGAGAGGTTAACTTATAAAACAACACAAACCTTTCCGTTTGGATAAGATGATCAGATCATGTGGATGTTTTATGATACTCACACAACAGTTGATGATTTGTGATGGCTTGATTTTGTTGGTGGTGTTGCTAGCTTGATCTAGTCCTTCACCTCTTGATGGTGTTCCTGTTTCTCCTGGTTCATGTGCTTGTCCTTGATCAGCCCTGCACCTCCTAGCTCCTGTGAGCTTGACCTTGCTATCCACCCGATTCTCCCTCTCCTTATGTCACCATCTGGTGATGCTTGGATGGTTTGGTGTGTAGTTTTGGCTGGTGGTTTGCTTAGCTTTGTGAGGCTGAGTGTTCTTGGTGTGGTGATGGAAATGCAAGGATGAACTAGTGGCTGCCATGGCTATGCCTGATCCTTTTACTTGGGTGAGCTGATGTGGCTGTGTCGACAGCACACCCCATGCAGTTAGTGATTGTGCTGCCTATGTGTCTGTTGCATGGTTGTGGATGAGATCAGTGAGATGTCTCACCCCTTTGATCTTTTTACTATTAACCTGCCTGTTGAAACTTGCCCCTTTTACTTGTTGTGCTCATTTGACTTATGGTTTATTTATTATGAAAGATCAAATTCTTTCATATTGGTGAAACTTGCCCCTAAAAGATTTACTCAATGATGTAACCTTGAGTAGTGCAACTCACTGCTCTCTACTGAGAGTAAAATTAATATAACTTTTATTTTCCTTTTTGTTTGTTCTTGATGTTGCAGGTACAAGATGTGAAGATTCAAGATTTAGTATAGGATTAGTTTGAATAAATAAATTCCTTTTTAATTTTTATTTCATTCTTTTGTAAGAAATGTGTAATAATTTATGCATATAGATATATTTATATTTTTTGTAATTTCCTTACTGTAATGAATCTTGATTGACTCAATGAGTTATTCTTTGTAACTTATCCATGGAATAAAGATAAGGAATAAAATATTTATTTCTTGTTTGAATTCCCATTACTATTTATTTTTTCTTATTTAAATTAAATAATATTGTTAAATCATTTTAGAATTCATTTTAAAATATCAATTCCTATCTTTAAAATATAAACTCAAAGTTCAAATTTGAATTCAAATTCTTTTCCCCCAAAACACACTAATTCATAAAGATCATGTCAAAATTTATAACGACCACTCTCCAGAGCTATTCCTACACCTAGAGAGTGAAAGAAACTTTGATCACTTTATGTTTTTATTTGGCGAAAAATTTACCCACATTTTACAAATGAATGCATGCATATGCACGAATTCCTAAATCTACCCTTCGTTGGTTCCTAAATGCTGGGATGTTACAGACTTCACCCCCTTAAATTAAACTTCGTCCCAAAGTTTGTTGAAGTGTACCTGAATAGTTCTGGATAGGTTTCTTTTAAGTCATCCTCTTTCTCCCATGTGGCTTATCTCTCGGGGTGATGCTCCCACTGTACCTTACAGTACTTGATTGCCCTATTTCTTAACCTTTTCCAGTTCTCTTCCAGAATTTTACAGGGTTTCTCAACATAGGTTAGGTCTGCTTGTAGTTCCACCTCTTGATGTGTGATTGCATCATCATGAACCTTAAGACATTTCCGGAGTTGTGACACATGGAAAACATTGTGAACTTGAGCCAATCTTGATGGCAACTCTAAAGCATAAGCTATGGTCCTGTTCTGACTCAGTACTTTGAATGGCCCTATATATCTGGGACTTAATTTTCCTTTAACTCCGAATCTCTTAACTCCTTTCATTGGGCTTACTTTGAGATATACCATGTCTCCTATTTCATGATGCCATGAGCTTCGACTTTGATCAGCATAACTCTTCTGCCTACTTTGAGCTATTTTTAATCTATCTTTGATTACATCGATGATATCTTGCCTTTCCTTGATATAGTCTGGCGCAAATTCTTTGCTACTACGAGGCTCATACCAACATATTGGTGATCTACATTTTCTTCCATAGAGTACTTGATATGGAGATGCTTTCAGACTACTATGATAACTATTATAGTAGGAAAATTCTGCCAAAGGTAGATGATCTTCCCACGAACCTCCAAAATCTAATGCACAAGACCTAAGCATGTCTTCCAGTTTTTTATTGGTTCTTTCAGTTTGACCCTAGTTTCTGGATGATAGGCTGTGCTGAAATCCAACTTTGAACCAAGTGCTTCATGTAATTGCTTACAAAATGCTGAAGTAAACACAGATCCTCTATCAGTTACGATCTTCTTGGGCACTTCGTGCTTACTTACTATCTCCTTGATGAAAACTTCTACTAGCTTCTCGGCATTATCTTTCTGATTTACCGGAATAAAATGTGCACTTTTAGTGAGTCTATCAACAATCACCCATATCATATCCTTCCGTTTTGGTGTCATGGGTAATCCTGTGATGAAATCCATACCAATTTCCTCCCATTTCCACTCGGGAATTTCCAAAGATTGTAATGGTCTTGCTGGAATTTGATGTTCAGCTTTTACCCTTTGACAAGTATGGCATTATTGTAGGGTTCGCAGCATAGAAAACAAAAAATTTCCTACGATGTGAACTATATACCAAGATCTATCTACTAGATACAAACAACGGGCGGATGTATATCCGTAGAGAACATACCCTTGAAGACCGACAAATCTTAACGAGTTCAACTCGTGGTTGATGTAGACGATCTCTTGCCGATCTCAAGATCGAGAGGAAGTCCTAGCGCCGCAAATCAGCGCATCCGTGTTTCGCACACGCTCGAGGAACCGAGCAACCTCCGCCTCGCTCCAACGATGCAGTGAAGCACAACTCTTTCTTGCCGAATAGCCACCGGAACATGTATCTCGCTAGTCCGAGACCATGGGGATAAATTCTAGAGGGAGAGAGATCCTTCACGAGGAGGTGTGAGAGACAAGTGAGGAGGGGCTCCTTTTATAGGAGGAGGGGCAGCCAAGGGGTGGCCGCCATGGGCTGCCCCTCCCTCCTTCATTCATGCGTGGACACTCCACTCACAAAATGCCCTTTAAATTCCCTCCACTCAAAAGTCCACTCAAATTCCCATTAAATTTTCACCAAATTTAATGCAAACTCTCATTAAATAAAACTCTTTTATTTTATTCAGAATTTTGTCAATTACTTTAATGACAAACATTCACAAATAACCCTTGCTAGAATTCTATTTCACATGCATAACCACTTTATGCAATTTCACCCGAAAACTGTTTGGTATCTAGTGAAATAAATTCACGCTTGTTCATTCTTTCGGCATGAAACATTTGCTCCAATTGGATGTCGGTGTCTCTTAAGTGTGTCACCCTACGGTTCGTGAATAATGCGGACATGATCGAGACCCTCTCGGATCAATAATCGAAGCGGATCTGAGACCCATCGACTCCCACACATTCAACGATGACTTTCTTGTGATCGTCGGAACCTTTTACGCTAGTATCTTAATACCTTTGTTTCACTATATATTACATGTCCAAGATTCGATCATCGGTATCTCCATACCTAGTTTGATCTCATTACCGACATGCACTCTTTTCTCATTCCTGTGATATAACATTCTAGTGATCAAATCACTTGCTTGCAAGCTAATCAATGTGATATCACCGAGAGGGACCAGAGTATATCTATCCGTCATCGGGATGAAAAAATTCCACTCTCGATCCATGAGCCTCAACATAACACTTTATTAGTTCTGAATCCATCTTTATAATCACCCTGTTACGGTGTGACATTTGATGTTATCAACAAACTCTTCCGGTGTTAGTGATTGACATGATCTCATGGTCTAAGGATTAGGATCACTTCGTAAGTTGTTATAGCAATATAAACTCAATGACTTTGATCGTAATGCTATACTTCGGATGAATGTTCATCACACCATTACACTAATGTTATGATCCCATTATTAACAACATCCATTGTCCATGATCAGGAAACCTTGATCATCTTGTTAATCAACGAGCTAGTTTATGAGAGAGGCATAACTAGGAACTTTCTGTTTGTTTATTAAACACACATGTATTAACGTTTCCGTATTAATACAATTATAGCATGCAAAATAAACATCTATCATATACTTGGAATACACATAATAAACACTTTATTATTGCCTCTCAGGGCATATTCCCTTCAATTATGACACATATTTTACAATTTCTCTTTTCATGTTATTCCACCAGAATAATTCTTTCAAATCCATGTACATCTTAGTACTTCCTAGATGAATGGAATATGGTGTCTCATGTGCCTCTCGAAGCATCACTTCACCAATCTCTGACACATCTAGAACACAAAGACGATCCTGGAACCATAAAGATCCATAATCTCCTAAGCAAAAAACTGATGCTTGTCCTTGAGATATCCTCCGAATTTCTTCAGCAATAAAAGGATCATCAGCTTGATGTCTGAATATTTCGTGCTTGAGATCACTATTCTGTTCTGCAACCACCTGCATAGTAGCTAATCCTCCAAGAGTTTCTTTTCTTATAAATTGAAGTTCCAACCTTTCCAGATCTATTTGTAGAATATCTGCACTGTTACGACTTAAAGCATCAACTACAACATTGGCTTTTCCAGGGGTATAATTGAGTGTCAAATCATAATCTTTGATTAACTCTAGCCAACGCTTCTGTCTCATATTCAATTCCTTTTGAGTGAAGAAATATTTGAGACTTTTGTGGTCAGTGTATAACTCACATCTGGCTCCATAAAGAAAATGCCTCCATCCTTTCAACACAAAGACTACTGCTGCTAATTCCAAATCATGGGTTGGATAATTAACTTCATGTGGTTTCAGTTGTGTGGATCCGTAAGAAATTACTTTACGATCTTGCATTAACACACAGCCCAAACCTTCTTTAGATGCATCACAGTAAACTGTAAAGTCCTTCCCTGTTTTAGGAACTGCTAGAATTGGGGCGGTGGTTAATCTAGTTTTTAACTCCTGAAAGCTTGCTTCACACTTCTCATCCCAGGTAAACGGTGTATTCTTCCTTAACAATTTAGTCATTGGTCCAGCTATCTTGGATAATCTTTCAACGAACCTCCGATAATAACCAGCCATACCCAAGAAACATCGAATTTGTTTCACATTGGTTGGTGCAGTGCATTCTAATACCGATTGAACTTTGGATGGATTTACAGCAATCCCATCCTTACTGATCACATGACCTAAGAATTCTACCTCATCTAGCCAGAATTCACACTTGCTAAACATAGCATAAAGCTTATGTTCTCTTAGGATATGCAATGCTATTATCAAATGATCGGCATGCTCTTCCTTATCCTTTGAATATATCAAAATATCATCAATAAACACTATGACAAACTTGTCCAAGTACGGCATGAATATTTTGTTCATCAGATTCATGAATATTGTGGGTGCATTGGTCAAACCAAATGGTATGACAAGACTCATGATGTCCATACCTTGAGACAAATTCTGTCTTTGGGACATCTTCCGGTTTGATTTTTATCTGGTGGTATCCGGATCTTAGATCAATCTTGGAAAATACTCCAGCTCCTTTAACTTGATCAAACAGATCCTGAATTCTATGTAATGGATACTTATTCTTGATGGTAACATTGTTGAGATTTCTATAGTCCCCACACATCCTTCTTCCTCCATCTCTTTTACTACAAAGATCACCGGAGTTCCCCATGGATATACACTTTCTTGAATGAATCCTTTCCTGGCTAACTCATCAATTTGCTCTTTTAGTTCCTTTAATTCCTTCGTACCCATCTTGTTTGGTGCTTGAGCAATTGGTGTTGTACCCAGAATTAAATCAATAATGAATTCTATTTCCCAATCTGGTGGCATTCCTGGTAAATCTGCTGGAAAAACATCTTGAAACTCATTTACTACAGGAATATCCTCCAACTTGACCTCCTTCATTGAATTCAACTGAAGATCCACCATGATATGACTGTGCTTATCAGCTTGATAAACTATCCTTGCTCCACTTGGAGTCTTGATTGAGACAGTTTTATCCTCACAATTGATCTGAGCCCCATGTTCAGTCATCCAGTCCATACCCAACACTACTGCAATCCCCTTCAAAGGAATTGCATAAAGGTCCACAAAGTATGTACAACCACATATTGAGATAACCTGATCTTGTTTAATGTGGCGTACAACTACATTTCCCCCTACTGTCACCATGGTCATAGGGTTTTCTAACATTTCCCTTCTAATCCCGAATTTATCACAGAATTCTTCAGAAATGAATGAAGTAGTTGCACCAGTATCAAGTAGAACTTTTCCAGGATTGGTAAGGATATTGAGCGTACCTATCACTGCATGCTCTGAGTTATCCACCTCCTCCAAGGTTGCACAATTTAGCTTCCCAGTGGGACTGTTCCTCTTGCCATTGTTGTTCTTGACATAATTTCGTCCTAGATTGGGTTGTCCATGTCACATCCCAAGATTTTCCAAATCTTGTAATGTGAAAAATAAATGAATAAAATAAAAATTTGTTGATTTTTAGGGTGAGAAGAAACTTTTTGAATCCAATTAGAAACTTTCAAAACCTATTTTGGATCAAATAAAATCCTAAAGGGATTCAAAAAGATAAATAAACAATAAACTTAAAAATATTTAGAATTACTATTTTTGGATCTTTAAATAAAAGATTTGGTTTTCAAAAGAAAAGGTAGATTTATAAATAAGGATTATTTTATGGAGCCAAAATAAACCTTGGCCAAGCTTTTGAAATAAAACATTTTGTTTTGATAAAAAAATAGTAAAGGTTTATTTAAATAAAATAATAAGGATTTAATATCCAATTTTATTTAAGTAAAGGCTTTTCCCATTTTAAATAAACACTAAAACTTATTTATTTATTTTAAATAAGTTTTCCAAGTATTTTATATTCTCAAATAAAACCTACTGAAGTGTTTTGGTGTTATTTTAGATTTAAAAATAAAGATTTTAATAAAACAAATCCTATTTGATTTAATAACTAAGGTCCATCTTATTTAATTATTAATGGACCGTAAAATAAAATGTTATCTTATTTTAAACAAGTCTTCCAAATATCTTTTATTTTCAAATAAAACCTACTATTTTGATTTTGATATTATTTAGTTTTCAAATGGAGATTTTATTAAATAAATCAAAACCTATTTGAATTAATAATTAAGGTCTATTTTATTTAATTATTAAATAGATCCTAAAAAGAATAAAATTATTCTATTTTGTTTTGGACTTTGGTTTATGTTGTTAAACAGAACCAAAAACTCAATACAAGTATGGTGAATGTTTGAATTGTTTGAATGTTTGAATTGTTGTTTGAAATTCAAAACAGAAAATCAAATAGGAAAAAGAAAAAGATTACTGAATAAAAAAAAAGGAGAAACAAGCCAGCCCACCATTGACCCAATGATCCACCTATCCCCTCTCTCAAACGTTTTCCTTACCGCGAAAGCAACCCACTAAGTCACTGACTTGTGGACCCCAACTCCCCTCTCCCACTCCGCTGATGAAACAGCCCCACACTCGAGCCTTCTTCCTCACCCGCCGCGACTTCTTCTTCCCCCAAACCACGTCGCCGTTTCTGCCATTGAAAGTTCCTTCAATCCCCGTTAACTGCCGCGTTAATTCGCCCGGCCATCACGCAAGATAAAAGCGCCTTCCTCCCCTCTTCCGTTTCCCCCAGACACCGCCCCTCTCTGCTCTCAGGCTGCCCGCATTGCTTGCGACAACCTCCCCGCCTCCGACGAACAACCGCGGCAATTCCAGCCAGTCCACGCCCCCCTTGCTCCCTGGCGCACCTGAGCTTTCTTCCCACCTCCAGGCAAACCTCGCCATAGCGCCAGCTTGCCCGCACATGCCTTGCAGCCTCGACTCTGTCCATGTCTGAGCGCCACCGATGATAAGCCCAACTCCGGTGAGCCATAGCCGACGACCTCGTGCGCCCCTTGCTCACTGGTGAGTGTTTTCGTGAACCTTGAACTCGTGTGCATCTTCCTGATGCGTTGTTCCTCTCGCTTGCACCCCAGACGCTCACCTCCGACAACATCTGACCGCACCCGAGGAGAAGTACAACTCCGGCGAGCGATTCAGGACTACCCTGTGCGCCCCTCGTCGAACCAACAACACGTTGAGCTTCCCCACGCTACTGCGAACACGGTGAGCATACTCCCTTCCTTCCTCGCTTCCTGCATCGCCAGTTTCGCCGTCGTCTGACCGTCGCCGCCGCGCGCAGCCGTCGAGCGCCGCCAGAGCTTGGTCAATGCGACGATAGCCGTAGGATGTAGATCCAAGCACTACGATAGATCCACTGATCGAAGGGGTACGAACAGCTCTGCACCGCACGATCTGTTTAATATCCAACGCACCAGAGTGCTTGATCCAACCGAAACTGTATGGACGAATAGAATTAAGACGCATGGCACCAGACGATTTAAAATAGAATTTGAAATCAGATTTAGATGCAATTTTGAAACCCTTGTAACTTTTGATCCACACTCCAAAAATTACAAACTTTATATCAATGGAATCAGTGGAACAAGACCTAGCCAACCATGCCATTTGTGTAGTAAAAAGTTTCTGTTAAATGGTTTGTTTTTGCAGAAACATTTGTATGCTTGTTTAGATTATAAAAATTATTAAAAAATGATTTTGGGGATAAAATCTTTGGCAAATGGTGTGATTTGAACCTACTGACCATAGGAAACACTTTGTGGATTCAAAAATGTATTTGGTGAAGAAAAAGAATGATTCTTTGATTTGAAACCAAATCTAGTCAAATAAAAATATGGTTTATTTATTAAAAATGGTTTTGAAGGAAAACCTTTGGGAAATGTTTTGTTTTAAACTCTCTGACCCCAAACACCAAGTTTTATGGTTTGAAAACATATTTGGTGAACCCTATAGATTAATGCCTTAGTAAAAATATTTCTACACCACATAAAATATTGTTTGCTTGATTGACTTGTAGTGACTTGAAGTATGTTAACATTGCAAAGATCAAGGAGTGAACCTATACTCTACCAAATAGGCAAGTGATGCTTCATACTTTTCTCCCATTACTTTCACTATGCATTAGAGATTTTTTCTAAGTAAAACTTGCATGGAATTTTGCCAAGTATAAACCTTGCTATAGGAAAACCTAGTAGATGAAACCTTAGTAGAAATTTTCCTAAGTTAAGATTCCTACTACACTATCAAGCTTAGCTTAGCTAATAGAAAACAAGGGTGGAACATATATCCATACTATGGAAAATATCTAAGTCTGAGGACTTGTGTTTTTGTTTAATAAAACAATTAAGTTAATGAATCACCTGGGTGGAATGGGACTTGAATGGTGGATTTTGGTTGAGTGGTTCACAAGGCCCATGTTTATGGTTGACCTTGTGTATCTCACTTGTGGATGGCCACCCAGGAACAAAGAGATTTGAGATGTCAAATGTTGGGAAGCTTCAAGTGCAGCCACTTGGCATTATGGGCTCTGCCTGGATCATATAGGTTGCAAGAACTTAGCCATATGGACAGTTGGTGGTAGAGTTTGATAGGTTGGAGCGCGTCCATTTTGGTCTAAGGGAAGGCTTATGAAAGATCTTGTCTTGGGAAACCAAGTATTGTGGGGAAAGTGCACCACCTCTGCAGAGTGTAAAATCTAAGTACTTAGCCATGTCCCTGGTAAAGGACAATTTGAGCATCAAGACATGGAAGCAATCAAGAATCTCATCATCCAAATTTCTAAGTTAAAAACTTGTGGTTGAACAAGAGTTAAAGGATCTTCAATCTTTGATTGAGAAAAATGATTTTGTCAAGCAAAAACTTAGTGTTTTCAAATGATAAGGAAAAATCTATTTTTGAGCAATGCAAGCCTCAACTCCATTTAGCCAAATGCATATAGATGATAGACTCCACTATACTACCATAGTATCACTTGCCAATACAATTCAAATGTATTGACCCTTGTGGCTGTAACTTGTATGTTGCAGGTTTGATTGATGTTAGAAAAGTTTGATGATTAGGATTACAAAGTCTACAACCAACATGTTTGCCTGTGGCACTTTGAAGATGAAGGACCCCATGCTTATAGATTTTCTGCTGCAATGTAATGTAATAGCCAAATGAGCTATGAAAGATGTAATAAAATTATGTTATTCCTGGTTATAAAGTTGTATTATGACCTTTGTTTCTTGATATTACATCTTAACTATGGATGCTAGCTATTGATCCAGGGACTAGCATTGTAAACACAGGGGACTCTACCTTATTAAAGGTTGGGAACCTTACAGATGGTATCAGATCATTGTGTTGCCTGTAGGATTTGTAAACCTAGGATTGGACAAAAACCCCTTAGAAAAATAGGAGATAAATTTGTTCCAAAACTTATTTGCAAACAATCTTGTAAACTCTTTCCTCAACCATTTTGGTTTTGATTCTACATCTCTTCTATTTCAACTTGATGGAAAAACCTACACCATGACCAAAGACTTCACCATGTGCAAAGGACTTCTTCAACTCTAATGACTTCAACTTCTTCAACCCTAATGACTTCAACATCTTCAGCATATTCACCAAGGACTTCAATCTTGGATATCACTAAGGACAAGTGAGACAAGAAATCTTGCTCAAGATTTGAAGACTAAGGAAATACAACTAAGAAGGAGCCATCATCACCTTTGAAGTTTTGTGACCAAGAATCTTTCCTAAGGAAACCATGATCTCATGCAAGAAGAATCAACGAAGAAAGATGGAAAGATCTCAAGAGAACCATATAAATGGACCACCATATTTTGTTTAAGTCAAACACACCAACTTATGTGGTGTAACAAAAATATTTTTGGTTGCCTAAAAATATGCTTGAAATTTGTTGTTTGAGTGGAATGTTTGTTGTGATTGCTTGCACATTGCTTGTGTAAATTGTGATGTGTGTGATTAGAATTATTCCCTTAGAAATATTTTGCCTATTCTAAATCCCAATTCAACCCAAACATATGACTTCTCCAATAAACTCCAACATCAAGGTTGATGACAAAAACAACAACCAAGAGGACAACATGAAAGAGCTCATAGTAACCCAAAACCAGTTGAGCCAAGAGACAACTCAGCTTTTAGCCAACAACAATGGACTAGATCCAGCCATACAAAGGATTTTGAAACTTCAATCTCAACTGTTGCAAGGATTGGTTACTCAAATGATCAACATGGGAGAAAACTTTTCCCAAAGAGATAATGACAACAAGGATGACAAAGGTGTTATTCTAGAAGGAACCCAAGCATGCAATATTTGTAGAGACAAGGATCATACATGCAAGGAGCATGAAGATCAATGCCCCAAGAAGAGAGAAAGATTTCCCACCTCTGAGGTGAGGTATGAAGAACATGAACTAGAAGAACTCCTAGATTTGGAGAGACCCAAAAAGAAGAAGAAGGATATTACTCAAGTGCAATGTTACAATTGCAAAGAGAAGGGACACTATGCCAGTGAATGCCCAGAAAAGAAGAAGAGACAAGAAGACAAACAAAAGCTAGTGAAACCCAAGATAAGGAAGGATTTTAGCCAAGTGATGTGCAAACACTGCAAAGAGTTGGGACATTATGCATCATATTGTCCAGAGAAGCCACCTCAAGACCTCAACCTTATCACATGTTTCAAATGCAAGGAACTAGGCCATTATGCAAACTTCTGTCCAGGAAAGTTACACCAAGATCCCAAGCAAGCCAATATGTAAACTAGTTGGAAAATTTTAAGGGTGGTAGTACCCTAGTTGTTTTGAGCCTACTTGTAACCCCTAGCCTCCCAAATATCGGGACGAGATTTATTTTAACGGTGGTAGCCTGTCACATCCCAAGATTTTCCAAATTTTGTAATTTTAAAAATAAATGAATAAAATAAAACTTTGTTGATTTTCAGGGTGAGAAGAAACTTTTTGAATCCAATTAGAAACTTTCGAAACCTATTTTGGATCAAATAAAATCCTAAAGGGATTCAAAAAGATAAATAAACAATAAACTTAAAAATATTTAGAATTACTATTTTTGGATCTTTAAATAAAAGATTTGGTGTTCAAAAGAAAAGGTAGATTTATAAATAAGGATTATTTTATGGAGCCAAAATAAACCTTGGCCAAGCTTTTGAAATAAAACATTTAGTTTTGATAAAAAAATAGTAAAGGTTTATTTAAATAAAATAATAAGGATTTAATATCCAATTTTATTTAAGTAAAGGCTTTTCCCATTTTAAATAAACACTAAAACTTATTTATTTATTTTAAATAAGTTTTCCAAGTATTTTATATTCTCAAATAAAACCTACTGAAGTGTTTTGGTGTTATTTTAGATTTTGAAATAAAGATTTTAATAAAACAAATCCTATTTGATTTAATAACTAAGGTCCATCTTATTTAATTATTAATGGACCCTAAAATAAAAATGTTATCTTATTTTAAACAAGTTTTCCAAATATCTTTTATTTTCAAATAAAACCTACTGCTTTGATTTTGATATTATTTAGTTTTCAAATGGAGATTTTATTAAATAAATCAAAACCTATTTGAATTAATAATTAAGATCTATTTAATTTAATTATTAAATAGATCCTAAAAAGAATAAAATTATTCTATTTTGTTTTGGACTTTGGTTTATGTTGTTAAACAAAACCAAAAACTCAATACAAGTGTGGTGAATGTTTGAATTGTTTGAATGTTTGAATTGTTGTTTGAAATTCAAAACAGAAAATCAAATAGGAAAAAGAAAAAGATTACTGAATAAAAAAAAAGAGGAGAAACAAGCCAGCCCAGCCGGCCAGCCCAACAGCCCAGTCCAGCCCACCTATCCCCCTCTGCCGAAACGTTTTCCTTACCGCGAAAGCAACCCACTAAGTCACTGACTTGTGGACCCCAACTCCCCTCTCCCACTCCGCTGACGGCATTTACACCGAGCCTTCTTCCTCACCCGCTACGACTTCTTCTTCCCCCAAACCACGTCGCCGTTTCTGCCGTTGAAAGTTCCTCCAATCCCCGTTAACTGCCGCGTTAATTCGCCCAGCCATCACGCAAGATAAAAGCGCCTGCCTCCCCTCTTCCGTTTCCTCCAGACACCGCCCCCTCTCTGCCCTCAGGCAGCCCGCATTGCTTGCGACAACCTCCCCGCCTCCGACGAACAACCGCGGCAATTCCGGCCAGTCCACGCCCCCCTTGCTCCCTGGCGCACCCGAGCTTTCTTCCCACCTCCAGGTGAACCCTCCCATAGCGCCAGCTTGCCCGCACATGCCTTGCAGCCTCGACTCTGTCCATGTCTGAGCGCCACCAACGATAAGCCCAACTCCGGTGAGCCATAGCCGACGACCTCGTGCGCCCCTTGATCACTGGTGAGTGTTTTCGTGAACCTTGAACTCATGTGCATCTTCCTGATGCGTTGTTCCTCTCGCATGCGCCCCAGACGCTCACCTCCGACAACATCTGACCGCACCCGAGGAGAAGTACAACTCCGGCGAGCGATTCAGGACTACCCTGTGCGCCCCTCGTCGAACCAACAACACGTTGAGCTTCCCCACGCTACTGCGAACACGGTGAGCATACTCCCTTCCTTCCTCACTTCCTGCATCGCCAGTTTCACCGTCGTTTGACTGTCGCCGCTGCGCGCAGCTGTCGAGCGCCGCCAGAGCTTGGTCAATGCGACGATAGCCGTAGGATGTAGATGCAAGCGCTACGATAGATCCACTGATCGAAGGGGTACGAACAGCTCTGCACCGCACGATCTGTTTAATATCCAACGCACCAGAGTGCTCGATCCAACCGAAACGGTATGGACGAATAGAATTAAGACGCGTGGCACCAGACGATTTAAAATAGAATTTGAAATCAGATTTAGATGCAATTTTGAAACCCTTGTAACTTTTGATCCACACGTCCAAAAATTACAAAATTTATATCAATGGAATCAGTGGAACAAGCCCTAGCCAACCATGCCATTTGTGTAGTAAAAAGTTTCTGTTAAATGGTTTGTTTTTGCAGAAACATTTGTATGCTTGTTTAGATTATAAAAATTATTAAAAAATGATTTTGGGGATAAAATCTTTGGCAAATGGTGTGATTTGAACCTACTGACCATAGGAAACACTTTGTGGATTCAAAAATGTATTTGGTGAAGAAAAAGAATGATTCTTTGATTTAAAACCAAATCTAGTCAAATAAAAATATGGTTTATTTATTAAAAATGGTTTTGAAGGAAAACCTTTGGGAAATGTTTTGTTTTAAACTCTCTGACCCCAAACACCAAGTTTTATGGTTTGAAAACATATTTGGTGAACCCTATAGATTAATGCCTTAGTAAAAATATTTCTACACCACATAAAATGATACTTTGTTTTGAAAATGGTTTATAAAGTGAAACCTTTTGCAAATGACTTTGCCACTTTATAAAATGACCATTAGGTGTTTTCCAATGTTTATGACCCATTAGGAACCACTTTTTCAAACAAAACAAAGCTTGGCATGCTTGCATGCATTACCTTGACTTTGTTATTTTATGTGATGAATTGCTTGAATGGTAGATTGAAATATTGTTTGCTTGATTGACTTGTAGTGACTTGAAGTATGTTAACATTGCAAAGATCAAGGAGTGAACCTATACTCTACCAAATAGGCAAGTGATGCTTCATACTTTTCTCCCATTACTTTCACTATGCATTAGAGATTTTTTCTAAGTAAAACTTGCATGGAATTTTGCCAAGTATAAACCTTGCTATAGGAAAACCTAGTAGATGAAACCTTAGTAGAAATTTTCCTAAGTTAAGATTCCTACTACTATCAAGCTTAGCTTAGCTAATAGAAAACAAGGGTGGAACATATATCCATACTATGGAAAATATCTAAGTCTGAGGACTTGTGTTTTTGTTTAATAAAACAATTAAGTTAATGAATCACCTGGGTGGAATGGGACTTGAATGGTGGATTTTGGTTGAGTGGTTCACAAGGCCCATGTTTATGGTTGACCTTGTGTATCTCACTTGTGGATGGCCACCCAGGAACAAAGAGATTTGAGATGTCAAATGTTGGGAAGCTTCAAGTGCAGCCACTTGGCATTATGGGCTCTGCCTGGATCATATAGGTTGCAAGAACTTAGCCATATGGACAGTTGGTGGTAGAGTTTGATAGGTTGGAGCGCGTCCATTTTGGTCTAAGGGAAGGCTTCTAAAAGATCTTGTCTTGGGAAACCAAGTCTTGTGGGTAAAGTGCACCACCTCTGCAGAGTGTAAAATCTAAGTACTTAGCCATGTCCCTGGTAAAGGACAATTTGAGCATCAAGACATGGAAGCAATCAAGAATCTCATCATCCAAATTTCTAAGTTAAAAACTTGTGGTTGAACAAGGGTTAAAGGATCTTAAATCTTTGATTGAGAAAAATGATTTTTTCAAGCAAAAACTTAGTGTTTTCAAATGATAAGGAAAAATCTATTTTTGAGCAATGCAAGCCTCAACTCCACTTAGCCAAATGCATATAGATGATAAACTCCACTATACTACCATAGTATCACTTGCCAATACAATTCAAATGTATTGACCCTTGTGGTTGTAACTTGTATGTTGCAGGTTTGATTGATGTTAGAAAAGTTTGATGATTAGGATTACAAAGCCTACAACCAACATGTTTGCCTGTGGCACTTTGAAGATTAAGGACCCCATGCTTATAGATTTTCTGCTGCAATGTAATGTAATAGCCAAATGATCTATGAAAGATGTAATAAAATCATGTTATTCCTCGTTATAAAGTTGTATTATGACCTTTGTTTCTTGATATTACATCTTAACTGTGGATGCTAGCTATTGATCCAGGGACTAGCATTGTAAACACAGGGGACTCTACCTTATTAAAGGTTGGGAACCTTACAGTCCATTACCTCCACTGGCTTGTCCTCCACCCTTGGTAGGCCAACCTCCTGGTGGTTTATTCGGACAATCAGGCTTGATATGACCTTTCTGCCCATAACCGTAACAAATAACTACTAGCCTTTTGCATTCTCTCTAGAAATGCCATGGAAGTCCACAATTATTGCAAATAACATTTCTCCGGGGATTGGAATGATTTCCACCATTGCCCTTGTTGTTGTTATTTTTTCTATAAGCTTTGTTCCTGGGTTTGAACTCCAGATTGGGTTTAGGTTTACTTGCTTGAATCCTCTTTGTCTCTTTCTTGGCTCTCTTCCTTCGGTCCTCTTGGAAATTCGTATAGTCATCTTCAAAAGTAATGGTTGCATCTAGTAACCGCTGAAAAGTTTGTTTATTGGCTAGCCTCAACTGCATCTTCACAAATGGTTTTAACCCTCGCAGGAAACGCTTCTTATTTTTATCTTCAGTGCTCACTTCATCTTCAGCATAACGAGACAAGTGGCTAAACTCCCGAATATACTTCATGACACTAGTATAACCTTGCTGAAGCTCCTCAAACTCTCTTTGCTTCAACTCCATAACACTTTCCGGAACATGATACTCACGGAACCTCTGCTTGAACTCTTCCCAAGTATACTCTCTTCCTAGCTGTTGCATGGCTAACTGATTTTCCCACCATGATGTTGCAGGTCCTATTAAAAGATGAGTTGCATATCTTAGATTTTCCTAATCATTACAACCTATAGTCTTTAGCATTCTCTCCGTATCTGCTAGACAATCTTCTGCATCCATTTGTTCAGGGGCTTATGCAAACGGTAATGACCTTGCATTCTGGAAGTCGGAAAGACTCACTCCTCCACCTTCAGGTGCTCTCTGGTTTCCAGCTCGTCCCAACAACTCTTCCATGAACTTGTTTTGGTTTTCTTGCATCATTTGCATATACTGCAGAAAGTTCTGCTCCATTAGCGGCCTCATTGGTGGTGGTGGTGGTAATGTTCCCTGATTTTCGGCATCTGCATTTGCCTTCTCCTTGGCCTCGCGCTCCACGCGCTGCTACTCAGACTCAGTTTCTACACCCGATTCCATGACCCCTAGTCCTGCAACATAAAGCGAATACTCATAATTACATCATGCACATGTGTTCTGAGCTCAACTTTACGCACAGAACTAGTCACACAATGGAAATCAAAATCCAAATAAAATCCAAACATGCATTTTACATATTATACATTACAAACAACTTAGTAATACAAAGTCATTACAAAATGTACCATATAGGTACACTAAACAAATTAACAACACTTCCTCATTTATTTAGCTACATCACTCTCTCGGATTACAATACGTAATACCTGATACTTCCTAAGAAGTAGCCTACTTCTAGTATCCACAACGCTCATCATACATGACTGAAGTCCAACCGTGATGACGTAACGTCCGTCGCACAGTTTGTGGAACAAATGGCCTTCCAAAAGGAACATACTCAGTATCTGATGTATCGGGACTTGAGTCATTACTAAGCCTGAGTGCATTGACTCCATCCAGCTCAGCTGAAAAGTCTTCAGAAACCTGTTCGACATTATCACCCACTTGCATCTCCTGAGCTTCATTCCTAGAGTTGTCAACAGAATACGAAGATTCCGCTGCTCCCCAGGTGCTCTGTTGGCAAGATAGTTAAACAATGGATAATGTATATTCCCTAGGTTTTGAGAATATGTTGATGATTCAAATACTCTCTCCTCATGATCTTATTCCTCATCCTGATCATCTACGAGTATGGTATTTCTAATATTTTTATTAGGATTGGTTCTCACACCCATCCAACTGGATTGTCCAACATCTCTATCAGACCCATCTATATACATCTGATTTCTTTGGGATCCCTCAGGTGATCCCATTATCCAACCACCAGAATTCTTGATAGGAAGTTCTGAATCAGACCCTTCCTCTGAACCCTGTGGTACCGGATACCTCATATCTAAAGTAGGATCATAAGTAGGTTCTGATCTGGGTGAATAAGGATATGGTGTAAAAGATTCAGGATCTATGGGTATATCCTTAAAAATTGGTTTTGCACTACTCCTTGCTTCTTTCTCCAACTGGAATGCTAACTTATTCCTTCTTTCTGGATCAGTTAGATCCTCCAACATGTATTTTTATCTTCAACTATAACTTGATGTGTCTTATAAAAATATGCAACAAGTGTTCGATATCGATCCATAAACTTGGAAGCTAACTTAGGATGCTTCTTTACCAAAGTAAGATGATACGATACTGGCTTCGAGTCTATAGAATCATGAAGAATCACAGAAAATGTGCTCCCTTGTAACTCCTTGGCTTTATGCTCCCGGATATTGGTTATCGCCTCCACAACAGCAACATGATATGCTGCTAAATGACTCCTACCTTCACCTATAGGTAGATCGTGATATAATCCAAGCTCCTCTGGAAGTTGAATACTCACACGATACTTGGATAACATTCGACCATCAAAATAGGTTATGTTATTCACCGGAATTTTAGTTGGACAACTAAAAATCCTCAATAGTTGACAAAGCTGATCACTGAATGATCCTTGGTAGTCATCGAGAGTCTCCTCTTTCCTTGTCAAAGTTTTTTTTGGAAACTTTGGTGCCATAACTCTGTATATCAAAAATATTTTTTTATTAGTAACCAATATTATATTGCATCATAACAAAGAATTATCGCACTAAAGATATATAACGGAATATTATCATTTGAATACCCACTATACCCTTTTAGAGAATTCTTTATCGTTGCTCTACACTCCTACATGTAATACACTTTACTAGGTTTCCAACCTAAGGTCAAAGCAATTTGCTCTGATACCAACTGCGGTGACCCAACATACCACAACATGTGTAGTACAATATAGTCGACATCCATAGAACACCGTTCCGTAAATATCACATCCCTCAGAGTGGTACAATAGAAACATTGTGGGTCCATATTACAAACATACACCATTTATTCTTATTACAATACCAGAAGTTTAGGACTTCAAAATATTCAACTTACAAACCAACATAAAGTGTTTCAGTGGAAGTTGAAAGTAACAACTCCAACCCAGAGTTGAGCTCAATACCTTATTATATAAGGTTCATGCTGCTCGGCTAAATTGATTACTAATAACTAAGGAAACTAATCTGTCTCGTTGCTGTCTACTCCATATCGGATCTCGTAGTCAACTCCTTCAACACCTCCTGACAGGTCAGGCTCCTCATAGAAGACATCATCTTGACATTCTGCTGCATACATTGGGGTATCTTCTGGATCCTTAGAGTCTAAGCAGGGGACCAAAGGAAAGGGTGAGTAACAACATTACCCAGCAAGTTCATTATATGCAAGGTAGGAAGCTTGATGCTCTATCTACCACCTCGGACTATAAGTCCTTGGTACTATGCAGTTTTCGTAAATCTTTCTTCAAAGATTGATTTTATTGTGAAAATCTATGACCATCAGCCTCCATAGGTTTACCAGAACTTTCATGGAGTTCCTTTCGTGCCGCGTTCGTAGCTCCTTCCCGGAATAGGGAGTAACAAGTTACAGTTCTTACACTCTGTAGAGGTGCGTTACTTTACCCATGAGAGATCAACTCTTTGTTGCACAACTGGGTGTACTTTCCCGTCCACAATTCCATGATGTGGATCCCAGTAGGTGATCCAAGCCAATCACTGCCCCCTTCGCGACCCCGCATGCCTCCTTGGTGTACACCATGCCCACCCAATGAATTACGGCAATGGTTTTTACAGACCGTTAGATTCCAGAACTATCGTGGGACGATGAGGGTTCCCACCGATATGCTGCATATCCTCTACGAATTACCAATTAATGCACGTTATGAGGATAACAGCCACGACCTGCACATCCGGCTACATGCGAGAGGAAGAAGATACACCTGACTTCTCTGTCCCATTCCAAATCTCATGGTTAACGCGTAATATATGGCGCTAGAATCACTGATGTTAGGGGTTGTTAAATTCCAAGATGATTATCATTATTGCCAATTGAACCCTAAGTTCTATTGCTTCTCTATATAATCACTTAGGATGATATCATCATTTTATTTATATAAGAAAATACTATTTTCTTTCCTTGAAACATAGATGATAACACACAATTTATAAATACTTTGGTAAGGACTCTTCAAAAGTACATGAGCAAGTGATGAACTTGCCTTGTGATTGCAAGGTAGTGAAGTCGGATGCTTGCACTGGACCTTGAGCATCTATGTCTACAAAACATCATTATTGCCCGGTAAGGACAATATTTAAAGAAGCAAAATGAATATGCATAGTAATGCAATGCATTATTTATTATTTATCCTCTTTGTGTGTTTTACCCAATATTTTAGTTTGTGGAATTTCCTTAAATAATAAAGAAATTTATTTTAAAGAATAATCTTTAATATTTTATAAATATTAATGTAATATACTATTAATAAAGTTATAGCTAAAAATCTTTATTTGATATACACCCTTGTACTTATTTGTTTAATAATTCTTTTAAGAATTAGCATTTTAAATAAACGAGAATTTCCTTTTGTTAAATCTAAATATTTATTTAAGATTTTTCTAAAATACTACAATAATAAAATATAATAAAAGTGATTTTTATTTATTTTTATGCCATTTTGTTAATTTTTTTAAAATTCCATAAGGAATATATATATTACAAAAATCTTGACCAAAATTTTAGATATAAAAATTATCTCTTAATTTAATTAAATAGGTTGAATTATTATGAATCTAAAAATATATTATTTGAAATTTTTAGACTTTTATTTTATTCTCTAGAATTTTATTTAGTTCTAAGGGTATTTTAATCTTTTATTAATTGTTAAATTTCTTTTAAGTTTTTGGGCTAACCCTTTGGGCTTATTGGGCCAAGCTGGTCCCAAATGGCTTGGCCAAAAGATCTCCCCGAAGGTGTTCTGGCCCTATCGGCGCATTCTCTACCTCTCTCTCTCGACCTTATCTCTTCTCCTCCTCGACCCCGTGGTCGCTGGCGCCTCAACAGTGGTCCTCCCTGGCCGTTGCCGTGGTGCAGGGCGAGGTTGTTGACCCTGCTCCTTCGTCTGCTCCAACCCCGATTTGGTTCTGGAGTCCTCTTGCGGCCAGGCTAGCACCATCCCGAACCCTAGAGTTTGGGGTGGTGATGTTGACGCCGCCGCTGATGCTCTAGTGGTACTGATGTGATGCTCATGCATCTTCGTGTGCTATTGTGGCCACCGCCGCGGCTAGGTGCGGGTTGCAGCGCCCTCTGGGGTGATCCTCGTGCCGCCGTGAGCTCGTCGGCCGCTTTGCTTCCTCTTCAATTCTCCAGCGAGGACCACAGGTGAGTTGGTTCTCGGTTATCACCTGTGCCTCTGTCCACTTTGAGTATCTGTATGTGTAACTACTGGCTATCCTTCATTCGGGTTCGTACTGGTTCTAGGGTTCATCCCTGGTTCTAGGTTTCAACCCTTTGTGTGCTTGTAAGATGATGATTTGATCTGGTAGTGATGCTTAGTACAAATTGTGCTTACTGCACCTTAGTGCTTGCTGTCATGCTTTGATTATTTGATGTTGTTGTTGATCTGATGCTAGTGTTGATATGATGCTAGTGGTTTATAGTGTTGCCTTTGATTGGTGATTAAGCTTGGTTATCCTAGTGGCACAATTGTGAAATCTGTTTGGTGAAATTGATGCTTAGTGTGTTCATCTCATCGATTACTTTGATCCGGTTAACAACACTATTCAGTGGTGATTCACTACAATAGCGAGTGTTGTCTTGTATGGTCATCAATAGATTGAACTTAACCATTGGAGTCTAATTATACTTTGAAGATAAATGGATATGATATATGATCTCTAAGTGTAATTTCAGGGAAATGATATCATTAGCTTAGTGGTTTATTCATGAAAGCTAAAGTAATTGTGTGGCTTGGTTGTAGGATTTATTCTTGTGATACCATCTTAGAATGGCACACAAGTTGATTCTACAACTGGCTTCACTATGGTCAGTACTTGAGATTGGATAGATGCCTAAAAATAAGTTGAAAGCTTCTTTTGATATTTATGCCTATGATGTTGGTCTGAGGCTCTAGGAACTAGATTTCTATCTTGTTATCCCTTTCTAATATGCTAAAGTATCATGGTTGCTCACTGGATCTTGGATCCTAGTTGGTTAATATGATTGGTTTGTTTGTAGCTTATGAAATTTGAGGTGCTACTCTTTTAGGAGATGTGCCCAGATTTTATATGAACAAATGATGGAATATATAAGTTGTTTTGGTATCACCAGATCTATGATGCTGGTCTGAGATTTTGGTGGATTTGGTAGAGTTTTATTCTGGCCTTTATATTTCAAATCCTCTAGGATAGGTTCACCCCACTTGGGTGATCACTGAGAGGTTAACTTATAAAATAACACATACCTTTCTATTTGGATAAGATTATCAGATCATGTGGATGTTTTATGATACTCATCACAATAGTTGATGATTTGTGATGGCTTGATTTTGCTGGTGGTGTTGCTAGCTTGATCTAGTCCTTCACCTCTTGATGTTGTTCCTGTTTCTCCTGGTTCCTGTGCTTGGCCTTGATCATCCCTGCACCTCCTAGATCCTGTGAGCTTGACCTTGATATCCACCTGATTTTCCCCCTCCTTATGTCACCATCTGGTGATGCTTGGATGGTTTGGTGTGTAGTTTTGGCTGGTGGTTTGCTTAGCTTTGTGAGGCTGAGTGTTCTTGGTGTGGTGCTGGAAATGCAAAGATGAACTAGTTGCTGCCACGGCTGTGCTTGATCCTTTTACTTGGGTGAGCTGCTGTGGCTGTGTCGACAACACACCCCATGCAGTTAGTTATTGTGCTGCCTGTGTGTCTGTTGCATGGTTGTGGATGAGATCAATGAGATGTCTCACCCTTTTGATATTTTAACTGTTAACCTGCCTGGTGAAACTTGCCCCTTTTACTTGTTGTGATCATTTGACTTATGGTTTATTTATTATGAAAGATCAAATTCTTTCATATTAGTGAAACTTGCCCCTAAAATATTTACTCAATGATGTAAACTTGAGCAGTATGATGTCTACGCACTTCTATTCTTGTACATAGTTTTTGGGCCTCCAAGTGTAGAGGTTTGTAGAACAGCAGCAAGTTTCACTTAAGTGGATCACCCAAGGTTTATCGAACTCAGGGAGGAAGTGGTAAAAGGTATTCCCTCTCAAGCAACCCTGCAATTAAGATACAAGAAGTCTCTTGTGTCCCCAACACACCTAATACACTTGTCAGGTGTATAGGTGCACTAGTTCGGCGAACAGATAATGAAATACAAGTGGTAACAGTGCCAGAAAAATAGCTTCTGACTTGTTGTTGACGTGGGGTAATGTGTGTGAGTGAGGTAAAGACTAAAGCAAGCAAACATGCAACAGATCTAGATGCAAACGGTGTTTCAATGTTTAGAAACAAGGCCTAGGGATCATACTTTCACTAGTGAACACTCTCTCATATAAATATATTTTCTTCATGATACTACTCTTAACTACTCTCCGGTTGGAAACTCTAATCCACGGTAGGGCCTTCTCCAATCTAGAAAACCCCACATTGTCACCTTGAGCGCTAGATGGTTCCAACAAACACCACAATTTCATAGAGAAAACCAACTCCAAATATAACTCATAGCAAATATTCAATCTAGCCAAAGTTCCACACACGGTATGCACGTTGTCACTTTCACACATGTGGGGAAAAGCATAGAACTATTAAAGCACAAAGAGTATTTATGTAGACTCAAGCCTAAGTGCCACCATGGCGTGCACGCTGTCACTTTCACTCACATGGGGAGAGCAGAGATCTGATACGTCGGAAACATATCTATAATTTTTGATGCTCCATGCTTGTTTAGTATCTACTTTGCTTTGCTTTGTCTACACTTTGAGGTGTTTTTATATATTTTCTGGAACTAACCTATTAACAAGTTGCCACTGTAGAGGTCCCAACCTTTAATAAGGTATAGATCCCTGTGTTTGCAATGCTAGTCCCTGGATAAATAGCTAGCATCCACAGTTAAGATGTAATATCAAGAAACAAAGGTCATATTACAACTTTATAACCAGGAACAAAATAATTCATTACATCTTACATAGCTCATTTGGCTATCTCATTACAATGCAGCAGAAATAACTATAGCATGGAGTCCTTCATCTTCAAAGTGCCACAGGCAAACATGTTGGTTGTATACTTGTAATCCTAATCAACACACTTCACTAATATCAAACAAACCTGCAACATAATAAGTTACAGCCACAAGGGTCAATACATTTGAATTGTATTGGCAAGTGATACTATGGTAATATAGTGGAGTCTATCATCTATATGCATTTGGCTAAGTGGAGCTTAGGCTTGCTTTGATCAAAATAGATTTTTCCTTATCATTTGAAAACACTATGCTTTTGCTTGTCAAAATCACCCAAGGCATCTCCCAATAGAAATTGGTGATCCTTCAACCCTTGTTCGACCACAAAATTTTAACTTAGAAATTGTGATGAGGAGATTCTTGATAGCTTCCATGTCTTGATGCTCAAATTGTCCTTTACCAGGGACATGGCTAAGTACTTAGATTTTACACTCTACAGAGGTTGTGCACTTTCCCCACAAGACTTGGTTTCCCAAGACAAGATCTTTCAGAAGCCTTCCCTTAGACCAGAATGGACGTGTTCCAACCTATCATCCCCTACCACCAACTGTCCATTTGGCTAAGTTATTGCAACCTATATGATCCAGGCAGAGCCCATAATGCCAAGTGGCTGCACTTGAAGCTTCTCAACATTTGACATCTCAAATCTCTTTGTTCCTGGGGGGCCATCCACAAGTGAGATACACAAGGTAAACCATAGAAATGGGCCTTGTGTAACCACTCAACACAAACCATTCCTTCCATTCCACCCAGGTGTTTCATTCACTTAGTTGTTTTATTAAACAAAACACAAGTCCTTGACTTAGAAATATTCCATAGCATGAATACAATCCACCCTTGTTTTCTACTATCTAATGCTAAGCATGATAGTAGTAGGAATCTTAACTTAGGAAATTTTATACTAAGGTTTCATCTACTAGGATTTCCCATGGCATAGTCTACACTTAGCAAAAATTCCATGCAAGTCCTACTTAGAAATATCACTAGTGCATAGTGAAAATAATGGGACAAAAGTATGAAGCATCACTTGCCTTTTTGGTAGAGATTATAAGTTCACTCCTTGATCTTGAAATATTCACACTCTTCAAATTCCACTACAATTCAATCAAGCAAGGCACAATTTCAATCTACCATTCAAGCAAACATCACATAATATAATAGAAACAAAGCAATGCTTGCAAGCATGCAAAAGATTGTTTATTTGGAAAAGTGGTTTCTAATGGGTTATAAACATTTGAAAACACCTATTGGTCATTTTATAGAAGTGGCAAAACCATTTGCAAAAGATTTTACCTATAATCTCTTTTTAAACCAAAGCATTATTTTATGTGGTTGAAAATGCCTTTAGCAAAGCAATAATTTTATAGGGTTCACCAAATACATTTTTAATTCTAAAACTTGGTGTTTGGGGTCAGAGAGTTTAATCCAAATCATTTCCCAATGATTTTTTCTCCAAAAAGTATTTTAAACATATAAACAATATTTTTATTTGACTAGAAATGCTTTAATTCAAAGATTTATTCTCTTGCTTCACAAAATATGTTTTTGAATCTACAAGTTGGTTTCTATGGTCAGTAGGTTCAAAACAAACCATTTTCCAAAGATTTTATCACAAAAATAATTTTAGAATGAATTTTATATTCAAATTATGCCTACACAAGTTTCTACAAAAACAACCAATTTAACAGAAGCAATTTACTATACAAAGTGTATGGTTGGAAGGTACATGTCTTGCTGATTCCATTGATATAAAATTTGTAAAATTTGGACGTGTGGATTGAAAGTTATGAATTTTGCAAGTTTGAATAACTAATAGAACATTTCTGGTTTTTATTAAAACAGACTGACCACGTGTCGTGATTCTACTGGGCCATACCGTTTCGTGTGGATCGACAGATGCTAGCCATTAGATCTAATGCGCATCGCACGGCTAGGATCAAAACATACCTATTTGGGTTAGTTCTATCGTGTGCACTAGATCCAGATCCTACGGCTGAAAATCAAATGACCATCCACTGGCGGCGCGCGGCGACGGTGAGCGGTTGTGCGGTCAGACGGCGGCGGAGCCGGCGATTTAGGAAGCAAGGGCGATGGAGGAGGGCATTACCAGGTTCGCCTTGCTTCACTGATGCTCAACGTGACCTTGCTTGGTGAAGGGGCGCTCTGGTTCGACGTGGAATTCTCACCGGAGCTAGCGGCGGCGTCGGGTTCGTATGCTCGACGACGGAGGCGACGATGTAGGGTTTGCTAGGACAAACCAAAGATGCCGTTAGTTGCGTAAGAGAGTCGCGAGCATGGGAGCATCATGGGAGAGAGAGGGGAGGACAGGGCTTACGAGGAAATGTCGCCGGAGGGGATGCGGTCATCGGTGACGCTCGGTCTTGGTCTTTGTCGACGATGTGGAACGCGCGCGGGCGATCTGAGGGTCCTGGCAGGTGCGCATGGGATTGAGGAGCAGGCTCGGGTGGTCGAGGGGGTAAGGTGCGGCCTGGGTTTGCCGGAATTCGAGCGGGACCTCGTCTGAGACAGTGGAGGTGCGTGGAGAAATTCTCCCAGCCTAGGGGCTCCTGGGAGACGTCGACTGAGGGGAAAGAGGGAGGCGTTTAAGGGAGCATGGTCAGGTGTAAGAATTATGCGGCCATTAACCCGAATTAATCGCGAGGGATCAACGTCAGAAACGGTAGCGAGGTGAGGCGTGGTCGTCGCGTGGGTGGAGACGATGGTCGGCAGCGGGCTCGGTGATCGGCGAGAGAGAGAGGTGGGGTCCATCTGTCAATCGAGGGGTGAAATGGTGCTTGGTAATTGTTTTTCTCGTGGGAGAGAGAGGTGGGATGGACTGGGCTAGTGGGCTGGGTTAGCTGGGCTGGCTTCTATTCCCCTTTTTTGATCTGTTTCTTTTTTCTTTTTCCTGATTTCTTTTTCTGTTTTGATTTTGATTAAATGATTTCAAACTTAGTTTGAATTCAATCCTTTTCCAAAAGTTCAGTATATTACCATACTATTTAAACATGTATTTTAAATACTTATTTTAGGAATAGTTATTTTATTTTACTTATGCTTTATTCCTTATTAAAATAAGCATATGCATTTATTCAAATAAGATTGAATATATTTCCAAGCCTTTATTTAAATTCCAATTCTTTCACAAAACCTTTTCAGTAGGTTTATTTATTTATTATGGTGTCAAATAATTCACTTTGAATTATTTGGAATATTTTTAATATGATTTATTAATCATTTAAATTTGGTATTTGTCTTTATTCCCATGAAATTAAATATGGGCTTAATTCCATGAATTTTATTTAGTTGATTTCTTTGATCCCATTTAAGTTAATTAAATAATTTTTATTCCACTTGGGTAAATTCCAAATATTATTATCCCATGATTTAATTAATCATTCTTATTAGGGAATTTGTCTTAATCCAATAGAATAGAATTTGGTTTAGGTCATTTTATTTTATTTAAAAATTCTCTATCCTTTTATTTGGATTTGGATTATAACTATTTCATTTGCTTATGGATTATGCCAAGATTTAATTTGGCCTTTAAATATTCCTCATTTAATATTTCTTTCTTTAACTTATAAAATCCATATCTTTTTATTTATAGATCCAAACTTGGTGTTTCCAATTTTTATAATCTTATTTAATACTTGTTTATCCTTTTAAATGTCTTTAGGATTATTTGCTCACCATATTGGTATGGATTTTGGATAAGTGCTTAATTAGCTTTGGAAATTACCTTTCCTTATCTTATTAAATTCATAAGATTTTATCTATGGTTCCAACTTGAATGAAATCAATTTCTATGGTTTTATAATATTTCTATTTGTCATTCTTGATCATTTATAAATATTTGTTGACAAATTTTATATGGATCAAAACCATGGTCTTAGAGATATCTTGGAAAACTCCCATTAGGGTTTTAGAGTTTTGGTTTATTTTCCAAGTGTTTAGATTTCAGGATGCATTTATGAAGAATGCATTTCAATTGATTTTAATTTAGTTGGATTCAAACATTATTCAAAGTTTGTTCAAGATGGGTTTTAATGTTTCCATTTAGAAACAAAAAGTTTTTTTACTCTAAATTTCAACAATTATTTATTTAGTTTTATTTATTTTTCACATTACAAAATTTGGAAAATTTTGGGATGTGACAGCCACAGTGCCCGTTGCCTGTTTTCTTCAGTTTTGGTTCCAGAAAGGCAGAAAATCAATATTCTCGGAATTGGACGGGACAAAATCCAAAGTTAATATTTTACCGTGGGGGACAGAAATCCAAAAGAAGAGACAGAGAAGCAAGCCAGGGCGGCCAGAAACCCCCTAGGCGTGGGTGGGCCCTGCCCCGCGCCTGGGTAGGGTGTGGGGCCCCTGGCCGCCTCCTAACCTCGCCTCTTGGCCTATAAGAATCCCCCGATGTAGAAACCCTAAGGACCCGATCAAGATTCCACGAAACCTTCTGTAGCCACTGCCACTGTCGTCCCTAGATCGGGGAGGGGGGATCTGAAGTTCTTCTCGGCACACTACCGAAGGGGAGATCATCCCGGAGGCCTTCTCTTCGGAATGATGCGTGAGTAGTCCCACCTTGGACTATGGGTCCATGTAGTAGCTAGATGGTTGTATCTCCTCCTTTGTGCTTTCATGTATAGATCTTGTGAGCTCCGTTCATGATCAAAATCTAATCTATTTGTAATCATGCATGTTGTTTTGATTGTGAGCATTGACTGTGACTTAGACTTTAGCATGACATGCTAGGTGTTGTTTTAACCTTATGCTTAGTGATTATTGTTGTAGCATGTCTTGTTCCAAACAATTGGGATTGCTTAGTGTGCCTTGAAGAAATTATGTGTTGTTTTAGCATGCAAAAGCATAGTATTGTGGTATTATCCTTTGATGTTTTGCTTGGGTTGACTTGGCACATGCTCACACCATGTTATGACTATTACAAGTCACCATAGCCTCTATTATCATTTCTTCCTTGACTTTTGGTACCACTCTTTGCTTTGATTAGTAATGCTTTGTTGCACTGCATGATTATGGCCATTATTTCTCTCTTAGTTGGTTGCTCCAAGTCTTTTGCTATCCTCCACTTGTATGAGTAAGCTCTACTCATTATTCCAACTCCCAAGAAACCAACTTTCTCCAAAGTGTCCACTATAAATTCCTATGCATGGTGTGTTACACCATTCCAAGTATATTTTTGTTTTCAGCTATCTTCCAATTAAAAACTATTTTGTTATGTGAAAACTTAGTGATTAAAGCCCTCACAAACTTGATGGCACACTTTATATTCTTTGCCCCTAATAAACTTTAACCATTGTGTCTTCTATGTTGTATATGCTTGCACTTATATGTAGGAATTAGCAGAACCATACTGTCACTTGGAACGTTTTCAACATTGCACTTGTACTTTGTACTCAGTTGATATCATGCTCTTTTGTCTATGGATGTCGCCGGTGTGAAATAAAAAGGGAACTTGTAAGTCCATGGAGTTTGTATTTTGTGTTAGAGAAACGCCTGGGCCGCTAGCCTAAGCCATGCCTAATCATGGTGGAAACTTGCAGCATCACCATAGTGAGCTATCTATGAAGCATCCTCAATAAAAATCTATGCATATGGTAAATAAAAAGATCACTGAGATGCTCATTGTCTGCTTGCCTTGTCATTTTGGTTATGGGATTGCTCCTGTACCATGTGCAAGGGGTACTAGGGGGAGGTTCTCTATGATATGCAAATACTTACAATGACAAGAACTTGCAGGTGACTGAAGTTGAGTAGCATGAGGTGTGGCCCTCGTATTCAAGGGACTTGAGATTGCCAACTTATACTTTGTCAAGCATATACTCCATCTTTGTTCACTTTAACCTTAATCACTTCAACATGCTTATAATAGGGGCAATTAGGGCTAAAAGCTAACAAGTACCATAATTTTTGGAAGCTCTTTTTGAAACTTGAAATCCCTGCTTCCTTTATGAAAGGCTTTTCTTCCACCATTATTTGAGTCTCCACCTTCTACCTTTAGGCACCATTAAGAGAGCATAGTTGTCATTCTGTGTGCAGTGTTCCAAAGCTTATTGATTGATGCATATTGTAATATCACTTGTTCTTGTGCTACTTGTTTCTAGTCACCCTTGTGAACCTTGAAGGTGTCCTATGCATATATTTGCTACTCTATGAGGGACAAGTTGATTGCCACTATGCCATGTTTTCTGTATGTGAAACAAACAAACATTTTTCAATGCATGTTATTAATGATCTTTGTTTGTAGCCTTTCATGTTGCATGCATAGTTACTATGTCCTATTGTTAGAACTCCATCTTCCATGCACATGTTTAGAGTTCTTTGATCCCATCTTTCTGTGCTTGCAAATTGTTTGATCTTGGTTTTGACGGTGCATGTCACCTCAAAAATTATTCTTTTTATCACTTACCTACTCGAGGACGAGCAGGAGTTAAGCTTGGGGATGCTTGATACGTCGGAAACGTATCTATAATTTTTTATGCTCCATGCTTGTTTAGTATGTACTTTGCTTTTCTTTGTCTACACTTTGAGGCATTTTTATATATTTTCTGGAACTAACCTATTAACAAGTTGCAACAGTGCATGTTGCCTATTTTCTTCTGTTTTTGGTTCCAGAAAGGCAGAAAATCAATATTCTCGGAATTGGACGGGACAAAAGCCAAAGCTAATATTTTACCGTGGGGGACACAAATCCAGAAGACGAGATGGAGTCGCAAGCCAGGGCGGCCAGACCCCCTAGGCACGGGTGGGACCTGCCCCGCGCCTAGGTAGGGTGTGGGGCCCCTAGCCGCCTCCCAGCCTCGCCTCTTCGCCTATAAGAAGCCCCCGATGCAGAAACCCTAAGGACCCGATCAAGATTCCACGAAACCTTCTGTAGCCGCCGCCACCGTCGTCCCTAGATTGGGGGGAGATATGAAGTTCTTCCCGGCACCCTGCCGGAGGGGAAATCATCCCGGAGGCCTTCTCTCCGGTATGATGCGTGAGTAGTTCCACCTTGGACTATGGGTCCATGTACTAGCTAGATGGTTGTATCTCCTCCTTTGTGATTTCATGTATAGATCTTGTGAGCTCCGTTCATGATCAAGATCTAATCTATTTTTAATCATGCTTGTTGTGTTTGCGGGGATCCGATGTATATTGACATTATTATGTCAGATTGATTAATGGTTTTATCTTTATGATTCTATCATGTCTGTGTTGTTTGTGATCTTGCATGCTCTCCGTTGTTAGTAGCTATCTTGGCCAAGTAGTTGCTAGTGACTCCAAGAGGGGGTATTTATGCTCGATAGTTGGTTCATGCCTCTAGTTTCCAAGGGAAGTGACAGAAATCTCTTCGGTTGTAGATGTGCTGTTGCTACTAGGGAGAAAACAACGGTTCCTTGTTCATGGAACAAGTGGATTGTTTACCTTACACACTTTGCTTAAAGCAGTTGTATGTTGCTTGCAACTTAATAATGGAAGGGGTTCAGATGATAACCTGAACGTGGACTTCTAGTCATAAATGCAGTTGGATGGCGGTCTATGTATATTGTTGTATTGCCCAATCGAATCTCATAGGATCTTTTTGACTAGTATTGCATTGTTATGCCTTGCTTAGTTCCTATCAATTGCCCTGCTGTAATTTGTTTACCCTTCATGCCATGTTGTTTATCTAAGGAGAGCGCCTCTAGTGAACTATGGATCCCGGTCCAATCTTTACCATTGATACATCTTCCACTGTTACTTTTTTACTTTCTACAAACCATTACCTTCCACACGATACATTTAATCCTTTGTTACAGCAAACCGGTGAGCTTGACAACCTCACTGTTCGTTGGGGCAAAGTCTTGAGTTTGTGTTGTGCAGGTCTCCGTGTTGCTTGCAACACCTGTGTGACGTTTCCTTCCTCCTACTGGTTCGATAACCTCGGTTTCTTACTGAGGGAAAACTTGCTGTTGTACTGCTTCACACCTTGCTTTTGGGGTTCCCAATAGACTTGCCGTTAAGGAGTCATCATCAAGATCTATTGAAGCACTTAAGTAGCAAGGTAGGTCTACTAGATTACAAATCTCATGACCACAACAAAATCATGCATAGAGAGAGAGAGAGGTGAACACATAGCTACCGGTAGAGCCCTTAGCCTCGAGGAAGAACTACTCCCTCCTCATCATGGGAATCATCAACGGTGATGAAGATGACGATGGAGATCGATGGAGATGGCTCCGGGGGCACTTCCCCGTCCCGGCAGGGTGCCGGAACAGAGACTTTCTATCCCCCGAATCTCCCCTTCGGTGCCGGTGGCGCTACAGAACTTTTTCTGGAAGTATGATGGATTCTTTAGGGTTTTCTCCCCGGGGGCTTCTTATAGGCACAGGAGGCAAGGTCGATGGAGGGCCAGGGGCCCACACCCTGCCTAGGCGTGAGCCCACCCTAGTACACGCCTAGGGGGTGTGGCCACCCTGTGGCGCACCTCCAACTCTGCTTCGTGGTTCCGTGTTTCTCCGAGAAAAATAATGACTTTGGCTTTTGTCCCGTACAATTCCGAGGATATTGATTTTCTGCCTTTTCTGGAACCAAAAACAGAGAAAATAGGCAACTGACACTGTGGCATCTTGTTAATAGGTTAGTACCAGAAAACATATGAAAAACACTTCAAAGTGTGTACAAAGCAAAGCAAAGTAGATAATAAACAAGCATGGAACATAAAAAATTATAGATATGTTTCCGATGTATCAAGCATCCCCAAGCTTAACTCCTGCTAGTCCTCGAGTAGGTAAGTGATAAAAAGAATAATTTTTGAGGTGACATGCACCATCAAAACCAAGATCAAAACATTTGCAAGCATTAAAAGCTGGGATCAAAGAACTCTAAACATGTGCATGAAAGATGGAGTTCTAACAATAGGACATAGTAACTATGCATGCAACATGAAAGGCTACAAACAAAGATCATGAATAACATGCATTGAAAAACTCTTGTTTGTTTCACATACAGAAAACATAGCATAGTGGCATTCATCTTGTCCCTAAAGGAGTAACAAATAGATGCATAGGACACCTTCAAAGTTCATAAGAGTGACTAGATACAAATAGCACAAGAACAAGTAATATCAACAATATGCATCAATCAATAAGTTTTGGGACACTGCACATAGAACTAAGAATAGCAACTATGCTCTCTTAATGGTACCTAAAGGTAGAAGGTGGAGACTCAATTTAATGGTGGAATAAAGGCCCTTCATAAAGGGAAGTAGGGATTTCAAGTTTCAAAAAGAGCTTCCAAAAATTATGGTACTTGTTAGCTTTCAGCCCTCATTACCCCTATCATAAGCATCTTGAAGTGATTAAGGTTAAAGTGAACAAAGATGGAGTATATGCTTGAAAAAGTATAAGTTGGCAATCTCAAGTCCCTTGAATACGAGGGCCACACCTCATGCTACTCAAGTTCGGTCACCTGTAAGTTCTTGTCATAGTAAGTACATGCGTAACATAGAGAACCGCCAACGGGGTACCCCTTGCACATGGTACAAGATCTATCCCATTACCAAAATTACAAGGCAAGCAGACAATGAGCATATCAATGATCTTTTTATTTACTATGTGCATAGCTTTTTATTGAGGATGCTTCACAGAATGCTCATTATGGTGATGCTGCAAGTTTCCACCATGATTAGGCATGGCTTAGGCTAGCGGCCCAGGCATTTCTCTAACACAAAATACATAACTCCATGGACTTAAAAGATCCCTCTTTATTTCACACCGTTGACATCCATAGACAAAAGAGCATGATATCAACTGTGTACAAAGTACAAGTGAAATGTTGAAAACATTCCCCGTGACAGTACGGTTCTGCTAACTCCAACGTATAAGTGCAAGCATATACAACATATAAGACACAATGGTTAAAGTTTTTTAGGGGCAAGGAATATAAAGTGTGCCATCAAGTTCCTGAGAGCTTTAATCACTAAATTTTCACATAACAAAATACTTTTTAATTAGAAGATAGCTGAAAACAAGAATATACTTGGAATAGTGTAACACACCATGCATAGGAAATTATAGTGGACATTTTGGAACAACTTGGTTTCTTGGGAGTTGGAAACATGAGTATAACTTACTCATACAAGTGGAGGCTAGCAAAAGACTAGGAGCGACCAACTAAAAGAGCAATAATGGCCATTATCATGCAGAGCGACAAAACATTACTAATCAAAGCATAAAGTGGTACTACAAGTCAAGGACTAAATGATCATAGAGGCTATGGTGACTGGTTCATAGTCATAACATGGTGTGAAAATGTGCCAAGTCAACCCAAATAAAGCATCAAAGGAGAATACCACAATACTATGCTTTTGTATGCTAAAACCACGCATGATTCCTTCAAGGCACATTAAGCAATCCTAATTGTTTGGAACAAGTCATGATACAGCAATAATCACTAAGCATATGGTCAAAACAACATCTAGCATGACATGATAAAGCCTAAGCCACGGTCAAAACAAGCTCCCTTTTGTACCACTATAAGCATGAAACTTCCTACTCTTTTCCAACACCAATCGACTTATTTGAAACAACTCACAAAGATAATACTCAATAAATATCAGTGAGCTTGTCTCACAAATCCGCAAAGAAGAACTAAAAAGTTCTAAGCAGGAAGCACAAGAAAACTAAGGCTAAACGCATTGCTAGCAAAAGAGAACACTCACAAGACAATAAGAATAAAAACTAGTGTTCTAGGCAATGAAAACAGAGTGTCTCTCTCTCCAAAAGAAGTGTGCTTTGATCAACCAACTTATTCAAGAAAACAAAAACCAAAAATGAAAACTAAGACGCTCCAAGAACAACACAATAGTGCATGAAACAATAAAAACGAAGTGTCTAGAAAGACCTGAGATTTTTATTGATGAAGAAGGGGATGCCTTGGGCATCCCCAAGATTTGACGGTTGTACCTCTTGAATATTTCTAGGGGTGGCATCCCCAAGCTTGAGATTTTGTCCATTATTCATGTCATTACATCATTCTTTCTCTACACCTAAAAATTTTCCTTCATACAAAACTTCACACAATCTTCATTAGCAACATTAGTGTATTCAAAAGATAATAGACCTTTGGGGTTTAGTTGTAGAACATCAAAACTTTCACTAAAAACATAAGATACTGTATCAATTCCCTCAAAAAGTTCAATTTCTCAAAAAGAACCAAAAAAGGAATCAATAAGAAGCAAATGCAAATAATGGCAGAAATCTATCAAAACAGACCAGCAGGTAGAACCTATTTTTTCGAAGACTTTCTGTTGCTCAAATCAAAAAATGTTGAACTAACGAAAGTTATCTAACATACTGGGGGATTTATTCGTAAATTTTCAGCTCAATCCGACTAACAGAGACTCCTCACGAATTTTTATGGTGGAGGACAGAAATCTGTTTTGGGACAGCAACTCCCCAAATCTTACTTCCCTCTCATTAGAGGTCATTCTTGGCACAAAAGGCAAACAAAAAGGATAAGGAGAGGTTATTACTGAAGTAATAACTTTCAAGACTCGAGAAAACTCTTGGATTATCTCCCAACAAGTACTTTTCTTTACCGCCTTTAAGTTAGGCATGATAGTTTGAAAAGATGCTCACATAAGAAATATAAATTGATCTAAAAAAGAGCATCAAGAAGCAAATTCAAAATACATTTAAGTCTAACCCACTTCCAATGCATAGGAATCTTGTAAAGAAACAAGTCATGAAAGCACAAAGCAACAAGCATAGTAAAGAAAAACAAGTGCAACTTCAAGATTTTCAACATAAAGAGGGGAAACTTAATATTTGTGAGATGCATAAGACCATGTTTCCCTCTCTCATAATAACTTTCAGTAGAAACATGAATAAAATTAACAATATAACTATCACATAAAACATTCTTATCATGAGCCACATGCATACAATGATTATTACTCTCCACATAAGCATAGTAATTCTTATTAATCATAGTGGGAGCAATTTCAACAAAATACCTATCTTATTATTCTCATCACCATAATCATCAAATATAAGAGGCATATTGTAATCATAATAAAGAATTTCCTCAATAGTAGGTGGACTGAAAATATCATACTCATCATTGTAATCATCATATATTGGAGGTTTGGTATCATCATAAGCAATACAATAGCTATCTTCCAAAGCTGGGGAACTAAAAAGATCACTTTCATAAAAACTAGCTTCCCCAAGCTTAAATGTTTCCATAACATTATTAATAATGGTGTTTTGTTATTAGCATGCACATTAAGCTCCATAGGTTTTTTAATTTTCTCTTCAAACACTTCATGTCCTAGCTCAAGATAAATGCTATAAAGCTCTCTAATTTTGTTGTTGTTTTCCATTAAGCCTAACTAATGAAATCAAGAAACAAAAAGACAAAATTGAAGAATCTAAAGGAAATAACTTTGAGCACTCACACCGGAAGATGTGAGTACCTTTTACCTTACCTGCCCGACAACGGCGCCAGAAAATAGTTTGATGTCTACGCACTTCTATTCTTGTAGACAGTTGTTGGGCCTCCAAGTGTAGAGGTTTGCATAACAGCAACAAGTTTCCCTTAAGTGGATCACCCAAAGGTTTATCGAACTCAGGGGGAAGTGGTAAAAGGTATTCCCTCTCAAGCAAACCTGCAATTAAGATACAATAAGTCTCTTATGTCCCCAACACACCTAATACACGTGTCAGGTGTATACGTGCACTAGTTCGGTGAAGAGATAGTGAAATACAAGTGGTAACGGTGCCAGAAAATTGCTTCTGACTTGTTGTTGACATGGGGTAACGTGTGTGAGTGAGGGAAAGACTAAAGCAAGCAAACATGCAACAGATCTAGATGCAAATGGTGTTTCAATGTTTAGAAACAAGGCCTATAGATCATACTTTTACTAGTGAACACTCTCTCATATAAATATATTCTCTTCATGATACTACTCTTAACTACTTTCCGGTTGGACACTCTAATCCACGGTAGGGCTTTCCCCAATCTAGATAACCCCACACTGTCAGCTTGAGCGCTAGATGGTTCCAACAAACACCACAATTTCATAGAGAAAACCAACTCCAAATATAACTCATAAAAAATATTCAATCTAGCCAAAGTGCCACACACGGTAGGCACGCTGTCCCTTTCACACAAGTGGGGAAAAGCATAGATCTATTAAAGCACAAAGAGTATTTATGTAGACTCAAGCCTAAGTGCCACCATGGCGTGCACGCTGTCACTTTCACACACATGGGGAGAGCAGAGATCTATTGAAGCACTTGAGTAGCAAGGTAGATCTACTAGATTACAAAGCTTGTGACCACAACAAGATCATGCATAGAGAGAGAGATGAACACATAGCTACAGGTAGAGCCCTTAGCCTCGAGGAAGAACTACTCCCTCCTCATCATGGGAATCAACAACAGTGATGAAGATGGCGATGGAGATCGATGGAGATGGCTCCGGGGGCACTTCCCCGTCTCGGCAGGGTGCCGGAACAGAGACTTTCTATCCTCCGAATATTTCCTTCGGTGGCGGCAGCGATGTGGAACTGTTTCTGTAAGTATGATGGATTCTTTAGGGTTTTCTCCCCGGGGGCTTCTTATAGGCGCAGAAGGCAACAGAGGTGGAGGGCCAGGGGGCCCTGTAGAGGTCCCAACCTTTAATAAGGTAGAGATCCCTGTGTTTACAATGCTAGTCCCTGGATCAATAGCTAGCATCCACAGTTAAGATGTAATATCAAGAAACAAAGGTCATAATACAACTTTATAACCAGGAATAAAATAATTCATTACATCTCACATAACTCATTTGGCTATTACATTACAATGCAGCAGAAATAAATATATCAAGGAGTCCTTCATCTTCAAAGTGCCACGGGAAATCATGTTGGTTGTAGACGTGTAATCCTAATCAACACACTTCACTAACATCAAACAAACCTGCAACAAAATAAGTTACAGCCACAAGGGTCAATACATTTGAATTGTATTGGCAAGTGATACTATGGTAGAATAGTGGTATCTATCATCTATACGCATTTGGCAAAGTGGAGATTAGGCTTTCTTTGCTCAAAATAGATTTTCCTTATCATTTGAAAACACTAAGTTTTTGTTTGTCAAAATCACCCAAGGAATATAACAATAGACATTGGTGATTACTTAACCCTTGTTCAACCACAAGTTTTTAACTTAGAAATTGGGATGAGGAGATCCTTGATAGCTTCCATGTCTTGATGCTCAAATTGTCCATTTCCGGGGACACGGCTAAGTACTTAGATTTTACTCTCTCGAGAGGTGGTGCACTTTCCCCACAAGACTCGACACGCATCAAGACAAGATCTTTTAGAAGCCTTCCCTTAGAACAAAATGGACACGCTCCAAACCTACCACCCCTACCACCAACTGTCCATTTGGCTAAGTTATTGCAACCTATATGATCCAGGCAGAGCCCATAATGCCAAGTGGCTGCACTTGAAGCTTCTCAACATTTTACATCTCAAATATCTTTGTTCCTGGGTGGCTTTCCACAAGTGTGATACACCAGGGTAGTCCATTGAAATGGTCCCTAAGTAACCACTCAACACAAACCATTCTCACCATTCCACCCACGTGATTCATTCACATAGTTGTTTTATTAAGCAAAAACACAAGTCCTTGACTTATAAATATTTCATAGCATGAATATAATCCACCCTTGTTCTCTACTAGCTAAGCTAAGCATGATAGTAGTAGGAATCTTAACTTAGGGAAAATTATACTAAGGTTTCATCTACTAGGATTTCCCATGGCATAGTTAACACATAGAAAATTCCATGCAAGTCCTACTCAAAATATCACTAATGCATAGTGAAAATAATAGGACAAAAGTATGAAGCACCACTTGCCTTTTTGGTAGAGAATATAAGTTCACTCCTTGTTCTTTCAATAGTCACACTCTTAAAATTCCACTACAATTCAATCAAGCAAGGCACAATTTCAAAACTAGCATTCAAACAATTGATCACATAATAATAAAAACAAAGCAATGCATGCAAGCATGCCAAAGATTGTTTTATTTGGAAAAGTTGTTTCTAATAGGTTATAAACATTATAAAACACCTATTGGTTATTTATAAATGTGGCAAAACCAGTTGATATCAAGTTTGTGAAAATGGCCACTTTAAATCATTTTTGTTTTTTCTAAAAATGATTTATTCAAAGAATAATTTCTAGTTTTAGCCAAAATGTTTTTTAAACACCAATATTAATGTTTATGGTCATAATGTTTTAGAACAATTCCTTTTTCAAAGGGTTTCATCTAAAAACCATTTTTTAATCAAAGCAATATGTTATTTTGTTGGAAATGCCTTTAAACAAAGTAATAATTTTCTAGGGTTTAATCAAATATATTTTTAATTCCTAAAACTTGGTGTTTAGGGTCAGAGAGTTTAATTCCAACCATTTTCAAAAGGTTTTACTCAAAAATAATTTTTAAAGCATATTCAACATTTTTATTTAGCTAGAAATGTTTTAATTCAAAGGAATAATTCCTAAGTGTCACAAAATATATTTTTAAATACAAAAGTTGGTTTCCATGGTCAGTAGGTTCAAAACTATCCATTTAAAAAGATTTTACCCTATAAATAATTTTAGAATGAATTTTATACAAAAAATATACCTACACATGTTTCTGCAAAAACAACTAATTTTCCAGAAGCAAAACACTAAACAAAGGGCATGGTTGGAAAGTACTCTTTTTTCTGATTCCATTGATATAAAATTTCAAAATTTTGACGTGTAGATTTAAAGTTATGAATTTTTCAAATCTAAACATCTAATAGAAATGTTTCTGTCTATTTAATCAAAAGCTGGCCACGTGGAGAAATCCTATTCGTCGGTACCGGTTTGCGTGGATCACACATTACAGACCGCAGGATTAAAATGAATCTGTGCGACTTAGATGTATTCATACCGGTTCACTTAAGTCATCTATCCTAGCCGCTGGATCAGGATCTAGCACTCCAGAATGAAATGACCATGGATGGGCGGCGCTGCGGCGGTGGCTAGCGGCGGCGCGCTCAGACGATGTAGTTGTCGGTGAATTAGGAAGCGAGAGAAGGATGGGAAGGGCTCACAGTGTTCGCGTGATGACACTGATGCTCGAGGTTGTCTTTGTTGTCGAAGGGGCACTCGAGGACGTTGAAGGAAATATGCCCTAGAGGCAACCATAGAGATGATTATATTTCATATGTATCCATGAGTTATTGTAATGTTCCTTGAATATCCATATCAGGCAACTTTTATTGATTGGCAATTATGTGAATTTTTTGTGAAACTCTTTACTTGTATGGTTATTTAATAGTTGTCCCTAGTCGGAGTTCATGTGCGGACACACGTGAATATTAGACTAGCACATCGATTGGTTAATGACTATGTTTCGCAAGTCATAGACATGGAGATGTCAAACCAATGATGTGGACACATGTTATGAACATGGGGTTGGACTAACCCAACTTGAGACTGGCAATTAGTTGCAGCTCTCTCTCTACACATCGTGTACGTTTTGTCCTTAGACCTGAGATTGTTGCATGTACTTGAGATGTGGATCGACCTACTTTGGGGCTATCAAACGCTGCCGTGGCCAGGTAGTTATAAAGGTAGCTTTCGGGTTTGTCCTAAAGCATGTTGCAAGGCATGGTCAATCAAGATGGGATTTGCCCCTCTCTGCTTGAGAGAGATATCTCTGGGCCCCTCGAGTGATCGGATCCAGAAATGCATGACCATGCTACATAAGGTTAAGAGTTAACCTAGTAAAGGGATTCCGAGTTACGGTATCAAGAAAGAGAGGTCAGCTTGGATCTAGACCAAATATCGTGAGGCAAAGGGAAAGACATGTACTAAACCTTGTGATGGTTCGTCCGATATGATCTTTGTATGCGTTTAGGAGTTGGCACGTCTTGCTAGAGGCCGCTACCAACTATTGACAGAATAAGTGTATTCGTGTCATGTCTATACGTATATGAACCTATAGGGCCACACACTTAAGGGGTTGGAAGCCTAATGAGGATTGGATCTGAATTAGACCAGGCTTAGGCAACTAATGGGTTGCTAATGTAGAAGCCCACTAGGGATGCCTATATAAGAGAGGGTGGGGCGAGCTGACCAGGGTTAGACCTTAGACCATTCCAGCCAGCCGCCACTCCTCACGCATGTGTGATGACCTAGCGATCCGGCGTCGGCGCTTCCACCATGCGTGTGGATACCTCGGAGGCGCATCATGAAGCGTTTGGACGAGCCACGCAAGAGCTGCTCGTGGGGCGACAACGAGGAGGAGTCGAGATCGTCTGACCGCCTCGGCGCTTCATCAATTCATAGCTGCGGCGTCTAGTGGTAATCCCGTGATCTATGACAACAGTATTCCTGGTTTACACGGTAGAAAATTTTGATTTGCGCTAGTGTAGCCTACCCGTATCCCTTAAGTGGTATCAGAGCCGATGCTGTTGAGTTCTAGGTTCGGGATATTTGCATATGGTGATATGCATATTGATATGAATGATGTGATCGTTTATATGGTGGTGGTTCAGGATTGATCTATGATCTTGCTTTCCGTGATCGTGATTCTGAGGTTGTCGAACGACTTACCCCTACCGGTCGGTTTCCGCCATCGGGGTAGACAGTGACACATAAATCCTATTGAATCACACGAAAATCAATATGATTGATCGAATCGGAACCTAGATCTAAAATCGATGTACCGTGATCAAAGGATTTTGATTAGATCGGAACAACATACGGTTTATGGTAAATTTTATTTGCTGATCAAAATCCTTAAAGATACCGCGAGGGGCGCTGCCCCTTCGAACCCCGCAGGGGATACCCCCTAGACCACCCTTAATCATAGCCCCTTTTGTATCTCGTTAAGGTAACTAGGTGCTGCAAGGTCACATGATCCGGTAGAATGCGATTCTATGCATAACTTGTTTTTGCAGGATGTATGTGATCAGTATGGCCCATATATGTATGTGATGCATGTATGAAAATTATCATGACCTGCGTGTCGTGAGTAGGGCAACACGGCTGGAGCCATGTGTGTTGTCAATTATTGTATTGTCCTGCGTTCCAACTTGTGATGATCCCAATTCTATGTAATTTTGATTACTAGCTGTTAGGGGTAATAGCTTCTATTAGTTCTTGGAGGACTCATCACTTGGAGGATGGCTCGCATGGAACATGATGGAGATCATCATGGTGGACAGGTTCTATGGCGATAGAGATCACCATGAGAAAATGGGCCATACTGTGTAACATCTATGTGAATGTTATTCTTATGTGTTTTACTACTATGCATGCTTAGATGATAGAAGTAGAACAATCCCTCACAAAGTTTAAGTTAAACCATGCCCTCCCAACCAAACCTTGCACCATCCTATGCCCTGTACAATCGTTGGTGGGCCTATGAAATTAGGGTGCCGCGGTTTTCCTTGGCTGGATGGGTTTGTATCGGATACCTACACGCATAAGGGTTGGTGAGCTTGACAAGGTCATCTTAACAGTTAAGGATCTTGGGGCATAAAGGTTGGGCACCTAGTTTTGACATAGAGATGTCACCCAACAACAAGAGTCATATGTGATATGATTAGCAAGTGTTGCTTACCGATTTACCTTGTCTTCTAGCAGTGATGCTAAAGCTCACTAGTCGACTTGTTAATTGTGGATCTTGAATCACTTAGTATCAATAGAGGGATATTGATTTAAGTGGGAGTATATGATATTAAATTGTTTAATATGTTTTACTCTTTCATGGTTACATGGCTTAGTATTTTGCATGTTTTCTGTTGTAGATCAATGGCACGAACACGCATCACCTTTTTCTTTCGTTCGATTCTTGACAAAGATAAACTTAATGGAACAAACTATACGATTGGGTCCATAACACGAGAATTGTTCTCGATGATAAAAGGAAATGGTTCTGGATACCCCAATCCCCGATGAACCTACTGATAATGCATCTGCTGCCCTAAAGAATGCCTACAAGAGAGCATGTGATGATTCTCTTGAGGTTAGCTGCCTTATGCTTGCATGCATGGAACCTGAACTCCAAAAGAAGTTTGAGGATCAGGATGCGTACGGTATGATTGTGGCGCTTAAGGACATGTTCCAAGATCAGGCAAGGACTGAGAGGTACAATGTTGCCAAGCCTTTGTCGAATGCAAGCTAGCAGAGGGAGCAGCTATAGGCCCTCATGTGATCAAAATGGTTGGTTACAGTCAGACTTTGGAAAAGCTTGGTTTTCCACTAGGCCAAGAGTTGGCCACTGACTTCATTTTGGCGTCTCTTCCATCCAGCTGTGGGCAGTTCATTTCAAACTACCATAAGCATGGGGTGGATAAGGGCCTTAATGAATTATGCGGGATTCTTAAAACAGCAGAAAGTGACATGAAGAAGTGTGCAGGGCATAGCCATGTGATGGCTGTGCAGAACAAGCCTAGCTTCAAGAAAAAGGGTACTTCTTGGAAGAAGAAGGGCAAGGCTAAGGATACGACCCCTAAGCCTGCACCCAAGCAAAAGGCTGGACCTGTAGAAGACACTAAGTGCTTCTTTTGTCATGAACATGGCCCTCGAAGAGAAAGCTGCAAGTACCAGGCTTCTTTGAAGAAGAGTGGAAGTAAGAGTACTTCCCACTCAGGTACGCTTGTTGTAAATGTTGTGGACATTCTTCTCGCTGATTCCTATGTTAACTCTTGGGTATTTGATACCAGATCGGTTGATCATATTTGCAATTCGATGCAGGGGCTAATAAGGACTAGAGAAGTGCAGAAAGGTGAAGTGGATTTTTGCGTCGGAAATAAGGCAAGGGTTGCTGCATTGTTCGTCGGCGTCATGCAACTTCACCTTCCGTCAGGATTTATCATGGAGTTGAATAATTGTTATTACATTCCTAGTATGGGTCGAAACATTTTATCACCTTCATGTTTGATGAGGGATGGTCATTCATTCGCGAGTGCAAACAATGGTTGTGTAATATCTAAGAATGATATGTTTATGGCTAATGCTCCCATTGTGAATGGGTTATTTATTTTAAATCATGATGATGCATCTGTTTACAATATTAGTCCTAAAAGGCTTTGGCCTAATGATTTGAGTCCTACCTATTTATGGCATTATCATTTGGGGAATATAAGTGAAAAGCGCATGAAGAAGCTCCATGGTGATGGTCTTCTAACTTTGTTTGATTTTGAATCATACGAGACATGTCAAGCTTGTTTACTTGGAAAGATGACCAAGTCGACTTTTTCGGGTTTACCCGAGAGAGCGACAGGCTTGTTGGAATTCATACATACTGATGTATGTGGACCAGTGAGCATGATAGCCAGAGGAGGATATCACTACTTCATTACTTTTACTGATGATTCCAGTAGATATGGTTATGTCTACTTGATGAGGCATAAGTCTGAAACTTTTGAAAAGTTCAAGGAGTTTCAGAGTGAAGTAGAGAATCAACGTGGCAAGAAAATAAAGGCCTTGCGATCTGATCGTGGAGGTGAATATTTGAGTCACGAATTTAGCGATCATCTTTAGAGTTGCGGAATTGTTCCACAACTTAGGTCGCCCGGAACGCCTCAAAGAAACGGAGTCTCCGAACGGCGTAATCGAACTTTGTTGGACATGGTTCGATCTATGATGAGCCAGTTGGATTTACCATTATAATTTTTGGGTTACGCTCTAGAAATGGCAGCTTTCACACTTAATAGGGTACCATCTAAATCCGTAGTTAAGACACAATATGAGATGTGGACTGGAAAGAATCCCAGTTTGTCTTTTCTAAAGATTTGGGGTTGTGATGCATTTGTCAAGCGACTTCAGTCAGACAAGCTAACACCCAAATTGGATAAGTGCATTTTTGTGGGATATCCGAGGGAAACCTTAGGGTATTACTTCTACAACCGAGAAGAGGGCAAAGTGTTTGTCGCTCGTAGCGGTGTTTTCCTAGAGAAAGAGTTTCTCACAAAGGGAACGAGTGGAAGGTCGATGAGACTTGAAGAAGTTCAAGATGAGCCAGTTGGGGACGCTTCTACAAGTGATGCTATTATAGCAGAACAAGTTGAGGAACCCGTGGCAATATAACCACCACAACCACGAAGGTCGGCGAGGCTCCACGAAGCGCGGGAATTATTAGTGTTAGACAATGATGAGCTTGCGACCTATGCAGAAGCGATGGTGGACCCAGACTCTAAGAAATGGCTGATCGCCATGAGATCCGAGATAGAGTCCATGGGTGACAATCAAGTTTGGAACTTGGTTGACCTGCCTGATGGTTTTAAAGCCATCGAGTGCAAATGGATCTATAATAAGAAGATTGATATGGATGGAAATCTTCACATCCATAAAGCTCGACTTGTTGCAAAAGGTTTTCGACAAGTTCAAGGAGTTAACTACGACGAGACTTTCTCGCCCGTAGCGATGCTTAAATCTATACGGATTATTCTAGCCATTGCTGCACATTTCGACTATGAAATATGGTAGATGGATGTCAAGACAACTTTCCTAAATGGAATCCTAACTGAGGACGTGTATATGATGCAGCCCGAAGGTTTTGTCGATCCAAACAATGCTAGAAAGGTATACAAACTTCTGAAGTCCATTTATGGGCTGAAGCAAGCATCTCGGAGTTGGAACATTTGGTTTGATGAAGTTGTAAAGGAGTTTGGCTTCATCAAAAAACGAACAAGAACCTTGTGTTTACAAGAAGGAAAGTGGGAGAGCGTTGGTATTTCTAATCTTATATGTAGATGACATATTGCTGATTGGAAATGACATTCCTATGCTCGAGTCTGTTAAGACCTCATTGAAAAATAGTTTTTCGATGAAGGACTTGGGATAAGCAACATATATTCTGGGCATCAAGATCTATAGAGATAGATCAAGGAGGCTAATTGAATTAAGCCAGAATACATACATTGACAAAGTGTTGAAACGGTTCAGCATGGAAGAGGCTAAGAAGGGGTTCTTGCCCATGTCTCACGGCCTTAAACTCAGCAAGACTCAGTGTCCTTCGACTACTGATGAGCGTGAGCGCATGAGCATGGTTCCATATGCTTCGGCTATTGGATCCATCATGTATGCAATGATATGTACTCGCCCAGATGTTTCCTATGCTCTAAGTGTTACGAGCAGATACCAGGCTGATCTAGGTGAAGGTCACTGGACAGCGGTAAAGAACATCCTTAAGTACTTGAAAAGGACTAAGCATGTGTTCCAAGTTTATGGAGGTGAGGATGAACTCAGTGTAAAGGGTTACATAGATGCGAGTTACCTTAACGACTCAGATGATTCGAAATCGCAATCAGGTTATGTGTTTGTCATGAATGGTGGTGCTGTGAGCTCGAAAAGTTCCAAGCAAGATACGGTGACCTCCTCTTTAACAGAAGCTGAATATATTGCTGCCTCGGAGGCCATAAAGGAAGCTGTTTGGATTAGGAATTTCGCCGCTCTCAGGTGTGTAAGGCCCAATCCCTTGGACGTTTATTGTGACAACAATGGTGCTATTGCACAAGCCAAGGAACCTAGAGCACGTAAGAACAAACATATTCGCATGCTACTACCATCGATTCGAGAGTTCGTTGAGGATGGTAGTGTCATGATATGCAAAATACATACGGACTCAAATGTTGCTGATCCATTGACTAAGCCTCTCCCGCAGCCCGCGCATGAAGCGCACACAAGAGCAATTGGTATTAGATACATTTTAGATTGACTCTAGTGCAAGTGGGAGACTGAAGGAAACATGCCCTAGAGGCAATCATAGAGATGATTATATTTCATATGTATCCATGAGTTATTGTAATGTTCCTTGAATATCCATATCAGGCAACTTGTATTGATTGGAAATTATGTGAATTGTTTGTGAAACTCTTTACTTGTATGGTTATTTAATAGTTGTCCCTAGTCGGAGTTCATGTGAGAACACACGTGAATATTAGACTAGCACATCGATTCTTTGATGACTATGTTTCGCAAGTCATAGACATGGAGATGTCAATCCAATGATGTGGACACATGTTATGAACATGGGGTTGGACTGACCCAACTTGAGACTGGCAATTAGTTGCAGCTCTCTCTCTACACATCGTGTACGTTTTGTCCTTAGACCTGAGATTGTCGCATGTACTTGAGATGTGGATCGACCTACTTTGGGGCTATCAAACGCTGCACCGTAACTGGGTAGTTATAAAGGTAGCTTTCAGGTTTGTCCTAAAGCATGCTGCAAGGCATGGTCAATCAGGATGGGATTTGCCCCGCTCTACTTGAGAGAGATATCTCTGTGCCCCTCGAGTGATTGGAATCCAGAAATGCATGGTCATGCTACATAAGGTTAAGAGTTAACCTAGTAAAGGGATTCCGAGTTACGGTATCGAGAAAGAGAGGTCAGCTTGGAGCTAGACCAAATATCGTGAGGCAAAGGGAAAGACATGTACTAAACCTTGTGATGGTTCGTCTGATATGATCTTTGTATGCGTTTAGGAGTTGGCACGTCTTGCTAGAGGCCGCTACCAACTATTGATAGAATAAGTGTATTCATGTCATGTCTATACGTATATGAACCTATAGGGTCACACACTTAAGGGGTTGGAAGCCTAATGAGGATTGGATCCGAATTAGACCAGACTTAGGCTACTAATGGGCTGCTAATGTAGAAGCCCACTAGGGACGCCTATATAAGAGAGGGTGGGGCGATCTGACCAGGGTTAGACCTTAGACCATTCCAGCCAGCCGCCACTCCTTAAGACTGTGTCGCGCGCGCGAACCTAGTAGTCCGGCGTCTGACGCTTCCACCCTGTACGTGTGGATACCTCGGAGGCGCTGCATCTGTAGCGTTTTGGACAAGCCGCGTAAGGGGAGCTGCTCGTGGGACAATAACGAGGAGGATTCGTAGATCATCTGCACTGCCTCGAGGCGCTTCATCAATTACGCAACTGCGCGTCTAGTGGTAATCCCGTGATCTATGACAACAGTATTCCTGGTTTACGCGGTAGAAAATTTTGATTTGCGCTAGTGTAGCCTACCCGTATCCCTTCAGACGTCAGGGATTCCTCGCCGGAGTTCTCTATGGCGATGGTTGCTCTCTGTTGAAGAAGGAGGCGACGCTATGGTGCACGCCAGGGCAAGTAAAGGATGCAGTCAGATGTGCAAGATCGTGGTGAGTACACGCGTGTGAAAGAGAGGGAGAGGTACGGTTGGAATTTACCTCGGATGCTCGTCGGAGAAATGGCAGACTACAGTGACACTCAGACGTGGAAGAAGCCGATGTTTTGGGGCGTGCGTGGCCAAGCGAGTGATACTGGGAGGTGCACGGAACGATGGGGAGCACGCTCGTTTGCTCCAGTGAGAAAGGGGAGGTTTAGGCTAGCCGGAATCGTCGCCGGAAGGTCGTCGGAGATAGTGGCTTAGAGCGAGGAATTGGCGCAGCGTGGGGGAGGTTGTGTGCGGGTGAACGGGGGAAAACGGAGAGGGGGACCGAGCGATTAAGAGGGTGAGGTCAGGGGCAAGAATCACGCGGCCAATTATGCGAATTGAAGTATGCATTCAACGACAGTAACGGCCGGGCGTGGTCGTCGCGCGAGGTTGAAGACGGTGACTACGTGGTGGATTCCAGCCAGCAGAGGAGAGGGGCACGGGGTCACGAGTCAACAGTGTAAGTGCGGCATGTAAACGTTTTCCTAAGAGGAGAGAGATGGTCTAGCTGGGCCGGACTAGGCTTGCTGGGCCTGGTCTGTTGGGTTGGGTTGTTTCATCTTTTTCTTTGTTCTGGTTCCTTTTTATTTTTCTGTTTTGAATTTTTTCAAATGATTTCAAACCTCTTTTTAATTCAAAACTTTTCCAAACTTTCAATGTACTTTAGTACGTTATAAATGTGTTTTTAAAGACCATTTTGGAATATTTCCTTTATTCAATTATGGTTTATTCTTTATTTAAATGAGGCACTTGTTTTTATCCAAATAAGATTTTGATTATAGTTTCAAACCGTTATTTGAATTCTAATTTTCACCAAACCTTTTTCAGAAGGTTTTATTTATTCAATAGGATGTTAAATACTTCACTTTGAATTATTTGAAATATTTTTAATATGATCTATTAATCATTTAAATTGGGCAAATGTCTTTATTCAAATCAAATATGGTTTTAATCCCATTTAGATTTTATTAAAATAATTCTTTGATTCCATTTAAGGTAATTAAATAACTTTTATATTCACCTTGTTAAAATCCAATTTATTATTTTCTCATGATTTAATTAATCATTTCCATTAGGGATTTTGTCTTTATTCAAATAGAATAGAATTTGGCTAATGTCATATTATTTTATTTGAATATTCCCTATCCCTTTATTTTATTTTATTTATCTTTATTTCATTTGCTTATGGATTTAATTTAAATTGTCTTCTAAATAATTTCCTTAGGATTTATTATTTAGGCAAATAGTATTTGTTTAAATAAAATTGAATATGGTTCAAAGCCCATACAGTTTTAATTAAATAAACTTTTTATTTATTATTTAATAACTTTGTTTATGGACTTGGCCAAACTTTAATTTGGTTTTTTCAAATAGTCCTTATTTATTTATTCCTTTCTTTGCCTTATAAAATCCATATCTTTTTATTTATAGATCCAAAATTGGTGATTCCAATTTGTATAATTTTATTTAATATTTGTTTATCTTTTTAAATCCTTTAGGATTATTTTGCTCACCATTTGATTTGAATTTTAGATAGGATCTTTATTAGCTTCGAATATTAATTCCTTTTAACTTATTAAATTCATAAGTTTTTATCCATGGTTCCAAATTGAATGAAATCAATTTCTATGGTTTTATAATATTTTTATTTATCATCCTTGAGCATTTATAAATGTTTGATGACAAATTTTTATATGGATCAAATCCATAGTCTTAGAGAGATCTTGGAAATGATTTTCTCCCATTAAGGTTTTAGAGTTTTGGTTTAACTTTTCCAAGTGTTTAAATTTTCAAGATACATTTATTGATGAATGCATTTCACTTGATTTGAATTTTATTGGATTCCATTTTATTCAAATTTTATTCAGGAAGGGTTTTGATGTTTCCATTTAAAAGCAAAGAGCTTCTTTTCACCCTAAATTTCAACAAAATTTTTTTTCACATTTCAAAATTTGGAAAATTTGGGGATGTGAAAGGCCCACACCCTGCCTAGGCAAGGGCCCACTCTAGGCCGCGCCTGGGGGGAGGGGTGTGGACACCCTGTGGCGCCCGTCCGACTCTGCTTCATGGTTCCGTGTTGCTCCGAGAAAAATAATGACTTTGGCTTTTGTCCCGTCCAATTCCGAGAATATTAATTTTCTGCCTTTTCTGGAACCAAAAACAGAAGAAAAGAGGCAACTGGCACTGTGGCATCTTGTTAATAGGTTAGTACCAGAAAACATATAAAAAACACTTCAAAGTGTGGACAAAGCAACACAAAGTAGATAGTAAACAAGCATGGAACATCAAAAATTATAGATACGTTTCCGACGTATCACAGTGCAATTCACTGCTCTCTACTAAGAGTAAAATTAATAATTTAACTTTTATTTTCCTTTTTGTTTGTTCTTGATGTGGCAGGTACAAGATCTGAAGATTCAAGATTTAGTATAGGACAACTTTGAATAAATAAATTCCTTTGTAATTTTTATTTCATTCTTTTGTAAGAAATGTGTAATAATTTATTCATATAGATATATTTCTCTTTTTAGTAATTTCCTTACTGTAATGAATCTTTATTGACTCAATGAGTTATTCTTTGTAACTTATCCATGGAATAAATATAAGGAATAAAAGATTCATTTCTTGTTTGAATTCCCATTACTATTTATTATTTCTTGTTTAAATTAAATAATATTGTTAAATCATTTTAGAATTCATTTTATGTCGTGGTGGTATCACGGCATATGCCATGGGTAGGCTAAAGTTGGGGCCGATGGACGTGGAGGAAACCGGGGAGGGATGATGTAGTGAAGACCGCACTCGTATGAACAAAGAGAAATACAATGTATAGTGGATTGAAGCTCTCAAGTGGAGATAACACCTCATTCTCTACATCTAATCTCTTACAATCTGGCCATACTTGTGGCTACAATCATGCTCCTTGAGCTGTTTATCCTATGCCTCTATCTAGATCTCTCTATGAGAGTGGAGGAGGAAGAAGAAGGAAAGCTCCTATTGAGCTGAGAGGGGAGGAGCCCTTCGGGGCCTCCCCTGTGAACGATCCCCCTGGTGCTCCTTATAAAGGGGAGCCCAGGGGACAAATCTTGTTCCCTACTGTCGTGGGAATGACCACGGCAGATGCTGCAATCGGCAGCGAGTAGTAGAACGAAGGGCAAGGGCAGCCAGCCATCTGCGGTGCGAGATGAGGGCGGAGACTCAGGGTTTTACCCAGGTTCAGCCCCCCGGAGGGTAAAGACCTACTCCTGCTAGTTTGTATTATGGAGGTGTTTACAATGGGCGAACTCGGCGGCTAGGCGGCGAGTTGCTTGGGTGTATGAGGGAACGTATCTCTACTCACCCCTTAGGGATGTTTATATAGGCCTACCTCCCCTAGGGTTTACATATCTCAACCGATTCGGTTACAACTTTGTTAATCATTTAACTCAGACCGACTGGGCCTATCTACTACTTTGGGCCTTGACCTCCATCGCTTTGGTACTGATGGGTCTTGATCCATTCGCTGCTCGCAGTTCACTGCCAACCTTTGGGCGGTCGAACGCCCACCGAGGATACCCCAGAGGCATATCCCCATCGCAGTCCCCGAGGCCGCCGTTGATTAGGCGCGGTGGCTGCCGGCAATCGGAGTATACGGCTTCAAGTTGGCATCCAAATAATCGCCGGCGGCTCGCATAAAGGAAAAAATCCGGCGAACCGAGTCGGGCCCCGGTGACACGAGCCAACGGGTCGCAACCTCGGCGAGTAACTTAGCGAGCCGAGTGCCGGAGGCGGACCGTCGGTGGTCAAACTAGCTGCTTAAGGTAACTCAATGGTAACTTTCGCGTAATCATCGCATGTAACGGCCCTAATTTGGCGGGCAGCTCTCGCGATATAAGGGAATGGTTGGCCATCGAAAGCCAACCGCCCACCATTTCTTCCGAGTACGCACATCTTTCGCCCACTGATCTCGCGACCGCAATCCTCCGACCTCCAAGCAAATCCTCACCATGGCTTTTTCCACGAACCTGGGCAGATCCAAGTGCACCGTGGCAACGCCTCCTTGAAGGTGTTCCGAGGCACCAACCGCTACCTCAACGCCAAAGAAGCCTCCGTATCTTGGGCCTGCGCCTGGACTGGGGCTTAGTCCGACCGGGCCCCGAGCCGAGAAACCGCCGGCCTCCGTACTGGGCTGCGCTTCATTCCAGTTGCCAAGTAAGTGCACTCGGCCTTCATCTTCCTCTCTTAGTATTTAAATTCTTTCGACTGAGTTGTCTCGATACATAGGACCGGAGTGAAGAAGATGGGCCACCCGACGGTGGCCAAGGTGCCCTCCGCCGCTAGCGAGGAGGACCCTTCTCGTAAGAGGAAGGCGGACGAAGTCGCCGCCGCCACGGAGGGCAGCAAGAAGGCCAAGGGCGACGACATTGTCGCTGCTCGATGACATTGACCGCTGCGGCTGGGCCATTGTGGAAGCGACCGCATCCACGAGGGGCATCTCGTTCGAGGCCGGAGGAGGCGAGCTCTTGAGCGGCGCCAATCGCTACCTTCCCCGCTTCATGACCAAGGCGGCCACGCAGTGCGGCGATCGCGAGCCCTACTCCCAGATCGCCGGCGAGATTGACCAACGTCGCGGACACACCGCGTTGCTTGCGTCGTGGACGCGCGAATCGCACAACATGCTTGGCGCGCCATCCGTGTACCTCCGGTCTCGAGGAGGTCGTTGTTTTGCAACGGCTCGATTCTTTTAATTTGACGGCGTTGCTCGAGTCCCGAGTGCGACTCGCTAAATTTTAGCGGTGGGCACTTAGGAATTTTTCAACCGCCCCCCGTGCGCACTTGCTAAATTTTAGCGGGTGGGCACTTTAGGAATTTTTTCAACCGCTAGCCCCGAAAAGACGCTAAATTTTAGCGGTGGGCACTTTAGGAATTTTTTCAACCGCTACCTCGAAAAGACTCGCTAAATTTTAGCGGGTGGGCACTTTAGGAATTTTTTCAACCGCCGGTCCCCGAGCGACGCTAAATTTTAGCGGTGGGCACTTTAGGAATTTTTCAACCGCTGGCCTCGAGTGCGCACTCGCTAAATTTTAGCGGTGGGCACTTAATAATTTTCATGTGCTAACTTTGACGATGTATGTGGTCGGCAGAGTCGGCTATCGCGGCGATGTCGAGAAGGAACCGCTGCTCCGTGAAGCGAACAAGGAACTTCAGTTGTGGCAGCGGAGGTGGCTCGCCAAGGGCTTGTCCTCGCCGGAGAGCTGGAAGCGGGCTTGATCGCATTGGGCACCGCCGAACAAAAGATCGCCGACCTCGAGCGAGCTTAAGGAGGCGAAGAAGAAGCGAAGTTCGGCGACAGGCGGCGAAGGCTGCCGTTGTGGCTGGAGGACGATCGAAAGGCCGAAGCCATCATTGTTGGGCTTCGTAAGCGACCATACATCGCTTCAAGTTTCATCACGGGCTCGCCCCGCCTTTGATTGGTGAGTGCGTCTTCCTTGCCTTTGCGATTGTACCGCTTTGTGGGTTCCATTGTACTCAGCTTGTCTCCTTCGCAGGCCGTATGATTGATAGCCATGAAGAAGCGAGTTCTCTTGATGCGAGGGAGTGCGTGAGCATGCTCGTCGACTTCGGCGGCTGTCGGCGACTTGCATCCGCGCCTACCTTCAAGAGATGTCGCCACGGAGGTTATTCCCAATGACCTCATTGAGGTGTGGGAGTACTTGGAGAAGGCGCCACGGCGTGGAGTTCATGACGCGTCGGCTTTTCGGCGGAGCGTCGACGGCTCGAGTCCGGGACTCGCCACTTCCCGAAGATTTCACCTCGACGACGTGACAGTGGTTATCCTTCATCGTCCGCGCCTGGATCTGTCGAGGTTCTTAAGCTGCAGGAGCGTGCCGCTGCATCGAGCGTGTTTGGGCGATGGGCGACCTTCTTCCGCATCAGAAAGCGGTCGCCGCGAACGACGCCGAGCCGCCGCATCGCGACTTCAAGGTCGAGCAGCCTTCCGCGGCGATGGCGGGCCACCGACGACTTATCCATCGAACCCGATAATCGTATTCGTCCGAAGCGCCGGACGCTGCATCATCGTCGAAGCTCGCGAGTAGTGTTAGTAACAATTGCCGAGTAGGCATATTTTGTAATGTAAGACAATGCGATATGCGATTTGAATGGAACGTTGTGTTCGTTTTGCTATTTGTTTGCGTTTTGATTGATTTTGGGTGAGTCCCCGCGTCCGCCTTTTGCGGGTTTCACCTTAAATATGATGTTTTGTTGTTTATCATGTGTGTTGTTGGTTGAGTCGACTACCGAGCTCGGAGAGCCGGGCCGCAAGGCGACTCCTCGAGTGCTCAGATTTACCGCTTTCCGACGCGAACGGTGCCGGGTGGCCGAGTCCCCGAGCGTGGTACTTGGTAGTTCGAGGCGCGACTCGAGGGTGGTTGAGGACCGAGCGTTGTGTTAGCGCCGCCCCGCCTCGCCCGGTGGGTCATCGGCGTGGCAGTCCCGGCACGCCTTCATTTGGCGTTTTCCGTCCGATCGAGACGAATCGTATCCAGTCCCCGGCGTGGTACTTAGCCGCTCGAGTCGCTCGCCAAGGATGCGGAGGACCAGGGTCGCTGTGGGAAGCGAGGAGATGTCTTGGTTCGTAAAACCAGTCGAGACTCCCGATGGGGCTCGGATTGGCGTTTTAAGTGGACGATGCAAGACCAAATGACTCGGTTCTTACATCGACTACTTAGCGTGCGATGGCCGTACCAAGGGTTGACTTCGTATTTTAGCATGACGTGTTAATTACGAAAAGCGAGTGGCACAAGGAATGGAGAGTAGACAATTTGCAGTAACCGCTTTTTATTCATAGCGATCGGAGAGTACACATGTGGGGTTCTAGGTATAGAACTTCCGGAGGAGATTTACATTCCACGGCCTTTTGACGCCGAGTTCACCGCCCCGCGGACGCCGACGAGGTAGTAGGCGTCATTGCTTAGCACGCTACCGATAGCGAACGGCCTTCCCATGGGGGAGAGCTTGTGCATGCCCTTCTTGTCCCGGATGAGGCGTAGCACCAAGTCGCCTTCTGGAAGGTGCGGGTTCTCACCCGTCGGCTGTGGTAGCGACGAGCCCTTGGCGATAGATAGCGGTGCGATCGGGCGAGGTCGCTGCCGAGTTGGTCGAGCCCATCTTGGCGGGCAGTTCGCTTGGCGGCCTCCGTATAGTGGACGATCCGCGCGAGTCGTGTTCGAGGTCGGTTGGCATGACGGCTTCCGCCAGTAGACCATGAAGAAGGGGTGAACCCGTCGACTGTTGACCGAGGTGCGAATTCCCGATGACGGAGGGAAGCTCTTCGACCCAGCACCGGCGGCGCTCGAGTGGTACTTGAGTCGCGTGGAGGATGCTTTGTTGGCTCGTTCACCGCCGTTGGATTCCGGTGCGATCGACGCGAGGTCGAGCCGGATGTGGTGCTCCTCGCAGAACTCGCCATTGCTCCTTGGCGAAGTTTGTGCCGTTATCCGTGATGATCTGTTGGGGAAGCCGTAGCGTATATGAGCTCGCGAGGAACTTAGTGGCGATCTTCCGTCGCATTTCGGACTGGCTTGGCCTCTATCCACTTTGTGAATTTGTCGACGCGACCAGCAGTGGGTGTAGCGAGGGGCTTTCTTGAAGGGACCGACCATGTCCATGCCCCACATGGCGAATGGCCGTGTGATGGGTATTGTTTTGAGCGCCGAACTTGAACGCGGCGTCGTTGGCGATTACGGCACCCGCGCATCGCCGGACGATGTCGACAGCGTCGGCGTGCGGTGGGCCAAGAGAAGCCGTGTCGCATGGCTTTGGCGACCAGGAGCGCGCGGCAGCGTGGTGGCCGCAATACCGAGTGGATGTCGTGTAGGATTTTGCGCCCTTCACCGGTTGGACGCAGCGTTGAACACGCCGGTGACGCTGCGCTTGTGTAGCTCGCCGACGATGGTGTAGGACTTGCATCGGCGAACAATCATTCGAGCGCTTGTCTCATCTGCGGGCAGGTTGCCCGTCTCGTAGGCGTAGGGCTTGGTCCGGCCGTCGTTCGGTGACGAAAAGCGACCAAGGTTGCCTCTGGTTGAGCGGGACTCAATGTCGATCTCCTTCGGAGGAGAGACCGACGTGAAGATGGTGTCGAGGAACACGCCGGGTGGTGCGGATCGTGCGACCCGGCGCGAGAGAGGCGTCGGCCTCGCTTTTCCTCTGTCGATCCATTCGACCGAGTAGCCGGTGAAGTGGCCGCCCACCTTGTCCACCTCTTGGCGGTATGCCGCCATGGTAGGGGAGACGGCGTCGCGGTGCGGCGACTTGACCACGCAGGTCGGAGTCTCCGTAGCATCAAGGCGATTGACGCCATCTCCTGCGGCTCGCATGCCGTGGAGTAGGGCCTCGTATTCAGCCATGTTGTTGGTGCAGGCGTGAATTGGCGGAGTATGTAGCGGAGCTTGTCGCCTTTGGAGAGATCAGTACTATCTCGCTCTGCGCCGTCCGCGTTCTTGGACCCGTCAAGTACAGGCTCGATGTGGAGAATGCGGCGGCTTCTCGGCTTGGGCCTCCTCCCGATCGGAGGAAGTCGGCGGTGCTCGTGACTTAATGGCCTGCGTGGCTCGTACTTAATGTTGTGGACGCCGATCTCGACGGCCACTTGGCGACCGCCCGGTCGCCTCGCGATTGCGGATGATGTCTTGTAGTGGAGCGGAGAGACGACCGTGATGGGGTGCTCACGAAGTAGTGCGGCGCGGCTGAGCTCAAGACCGCATATACCAGCTTTTGGTATGTGGGTATCGTGGCGCGACTCGGTTAGACCTCGCTGATGTAGTATACCGGCCGCTGGACTGGCGCTCTTTTCCTTCCTCCGGTCGTTCGACGACCATTACAAATACCGACGACGCTCGGACGCCGCGACGTAAACCAGCATGGGCTCCTTGTCGACGGTGCGGCGAGTAGTGGTGCGGCGAGTAGCACCTTTTGAGGTCGCGAGCGCATCGTCCGCCTCCTTGTCCCATGGAAGGTGGGATTCTTGCATCAGCGGTATAGGGCATCGCCTTTTCGCCCGGGGATGAAGCGGAGAGCCGCTACCGCCCGGCCAGCTTCGACGCCGCGAGCACTCGGGTTTGCGAGCCGGGCGATCGTGTCGATCTTCGTTGGGTTTGCCTCGATCCCTCGTTTGGAGACAGCACCTAGTAATTGCCCGCGGGTACACGAAGGTGCACTTGCTGGTTGAGCTTTATCTTGTACCTCCGCAGTTGGCGAAGGTCTCGCGAGGTCGGCGAGTAGGTCGCCTTGGCGGCGGATTTTACGACCACGCCGTCGATGTAGACGTGGATGTTGCGCCAATTTGGCTCGCTAGGCATTCTTGCATGCACCGCTGGTACGTTGCTCCGGCGTTCTTGAGGCGAAGGTCATGGCGGTGTAGCGAAGGCTCCGAATGGCGTGATGAACGCCGTCTTCTCGCCCTCGACAGCCATTTTGATCTGGTTATACCCGAGTAGGCGCCGAGGAAACACAACGACTCCGAGCCCGCGGTGGAGTCGATGATCCGTCGATCACGGAGGACGAACTGCTCCTTTGGGCAGGCTGTTCAGTTTGTGTAGTCGATACACATTCTCCAGTCCGTTTTCTTTTCGACCAGACTGGGTTTGCCACTTGAGTATTTGATTGGCGAATGAAGCCAGCAGCGAGTAGACGCTGCACTTCCTCGGCGATTGCCCGACGGCGTTCTTCGTTGAATGGCCGTAGCGACTGCTTGACTGGTCGCACTTTGGGGTCGGCGTTTAATTTGTGCTCAGCGAGCTCCCTAGGGACACCAGGCATGTCGGATGGTTTCCATGCGAAGATGTCCCTGTTCTCACGGAGGAACTCGATGAGCGCGCCTTCCTATGCTGGGCTCATGCCTGTCCCGATCGTCACCGTCTGGCTGGGGTCGCCTGGGACCAGCTCGACGGTGCGGGTGTGCGTCGTGGCCTCAAATGTTGAGGTGTTTGTGCCCTCTGAGTTGGGCTTCTTGAGTATTGTGGGGTCGTCGTTGTTGACCCCGCCCAGATTTGGCGAGCTCATCGGCGTGACTAGCTTCCGCCGCGATCACGGCGTCGGCGAAGTTCGGCTCCTTTGGCTTCGTGATTCGGTGGCCATGTCGGTCGCCGCTGATGGTGATAACGCCGCACGCCCGGGAGCTTCATCGCAGACGCGTAGTGGGGTGCCGCCATGAATTTGGCGAACGCTCGCGCCCAGACGCAATGGTAAGGGCTGTCAAGGGCACCAGTCAAGACGATCCGCCGTGCGGAAGTTCCGGAGTGCCAAGGTGACGGTAGCGTGACCTTGCCGATCGGGTACGCCTTCCGACCGGGACGATGCCGTGGAACGTGGTGTGGGTTGTTCGATCGATCGCGGAGCCGCAATATCAAGGTGTCGAGGTAGAGGATGTTGATGGAGCTGCCGCCATCCATCGAGTCTTGGGGAGCCGCATCGCCGACCTTGGGCTTGACCACCAGGGCGACTCGCCCCGGTACTGGCGCGGGCGAGTGGTCTTGCTGCTCCTGTGATAGGCTGCTCCACCAGTTCCAGAACCGGGGACGCCTGTCTGGGCCACCGCTGACGGCGACGGCGCTGGCGATGACCTTCTTCGCGCTCGTGTTGAAGCCGTGAAGGTGTGGAGCGAGCCGCCACTTTGCCGAATTTTCCGCCATTTTGCGGGTCGTTGTCGGTGTCCTCCCGCGTGCGTGCCTTCTCGATCTCCCCGAGGGTGTGGCGGTGGCGGTGGTGTGCGTGGCGGCTTTCCTTCCCCGCTGTGAAACGCATGGTTGGTTAAGGAGGGCCGCGGATCGAACCTTGGCTTGTTCTTGTAGTTCCCGCCGCCGCTGTTCTCCGCCGCGCGGTAGCTCTTGGGGTCGCGCAGCGTGCTCAAAGATTGGCGACGGTCGACTCGCCCATCGCTGCGCGCGCTTGCGTGAGGCGAAGTGCCGCTAGCGTAGGTCTGCCGGGCGCCGCCGTTGCCGCCTGCGGCGTTGTCCGCCGGACTCGTCGTCGACGCCTTGATTGGGATCTTCCTCGTATCGCTTTGGCGATCTCGAGGAGGTCGGGATGTTGTCGAGTGTGCGGGCGTCGCTTGAGCTTGGCGACTAGGGGCTCAGAGCACGAGGTCTTGAAGCAATGGATGGCGGTGTCCGGTGGATGCCGACCGCTGTACTGAGTTTTGCCACCGCTGGACCCAGCTGCGGGTCGACTCGCGGGTCCCCGGACGCATCGCTCCAGTCCTCGATGGTGGTGGCGCGGGTGTAGGAGCACTCAAGTGCTCGACGGATGCGCTCGCATTTCCTCCCGTGAGTCGACATCGTCCCGGGGAGCGTGTTGATCCATTGCCGCACGCCCCTCCATCATCGGGAGGTAACGGGCTAGTAGGTCGGTGACCCGCGATCCCCATTGCCATGAGGTATGTGTCAAGCCGCATCGCTGGGTCGCACGAGGAGTCGATTTTTCGATCTCCTTCGGCGCCTTGAAGTTGGGTGGGTACTTTTCCTCGGATCATTGGTCCGAGCACTTGGGCCCTAGTCGATCGAGCGACCCCATAGGCTCGCCATCGCGCGAGTGGTTAGGTGTGTCGCAGTCGCCGGGCTGGCGCCGCCTCGTTGGCGGCGATATGAGTGCGAAGGCCGATTGGTTTTCCATTGGCGGCGACGAGGTTGGTCGCCGCCCGGGATCGCTTAGGAGAGGCCGCATTCGCGGTCGCCGTTGAGCTGCAGTGGCTCGCGGCGGCAATTGAGGGTGTTTGCCACCGCTGGACGGCCGCTGAGGCCGCCTCGCTTCGAGGAGCGCGAGTACACTCGCCCGCGAGTCGGGCGCCGCTTTCGCTGTTCCACGGCTCGCGAGTAGGGCCTCGACGCATCGATCTGAAAGCACCGCCGCCGGCCGCCGGATGCTGTCACGCGCTCGCCTGCCACGAGATTGTCCATCGGGTGGAGAACGTTGGAAGGCCGTTGCCGCGCCCCCGTGAGGAGACGACTATCCGCGGCTGGTCCTCGAGGGTGCGGTGTGGTGGTGGGCGCCATCGCCGCTGATCCCGGGCGAGGGCGGTTGCTTCCTCGGTGGCGCGTTTCGCAGATCGCTGGCCGCTGGCGCGAGCCGGTCGCTCGCTGCCGGTTCGTGGCGCCCTGAACGGTGGGGTTCAGCGTGACCTGATCCGGCTGGTAGCGTGACAGCTCGCTGCCACCGCCGAGGCGAAATTTTTCGCTCGGCCTGCCTTGCATCGCCCGCCGCCAGCGGAGTTCTCGACCTCCGCCGCCGTGGCGTTAGGAGGATCGAGGGAGAAAGGGTCCTCCGCGGATCGGTGCCGGTAGCCATGTAGGCCGCGTGGCGGGGGCTGGCACCGCCGTGGAGGTCGGCGGAGTTCTCCGACCCGAGTCGGAGTCAAGATCCCGAGGATGGAGGGGTCTCAAATCTCCCGCTGGAGACTGGCGATGGAGCCCGGACGAGGCCGCGGTGATGGATCCGCGAGTGACGCCGGGTCGCCGAGTCGGCGCTGCCGGTGAGGGTCGCGTCTTCCGCGTCGCTGAATTTCGCCACGTTGCCGTGGGCCGAGTCGCACGGAGGCGAGGCGGTGGATCGCGGATTCGCTCGGAAAGCCGATCACAGGGCGGCGACTTCGGATGCGAGCCGAGTCTTCCGAGGTGGTGACGCCGGTGAAGCCGACGAGAGGCTGATCGTGACCGGCAGATCACGCCAGGCGTGACGGGTCGCGCCGCCGACGTAGCTGCTCGGCAAGATCGGAGCATCTTGCCGATCGCTATCATGCGGCGGTGGCGACCGCCTCGCTGATGGGCAGATTGATCTCGCCGCGAACACCGGCCAGACCAGGCCCCACGGTGGGCGCCACGCCGTGGGAATGACCACGGCAGATGCTGAATCGGCAGCAGTAGTAGAAACGAAGGGCAAGGCGGCCAGCCATCTGCGGTGCGAGATGAGGGCGGAGACTCAGGTTTTACCTGTGTTCGGCCCGGAGGGTAAAGACCTACTCTGCTAGTTTGTATTATGGAGGTGTTTACAATGGGCGAACTCGGCTAGGCGGCGAGTTGCTTGGGTGTATGAGGGAACGTATCTCTACTCACCCCTTAGGGAGGTTTATATAGGCCTACCTCCCCTAGGGTTTACATATCTCAACCGATTCGGTTACAACTTTGTTAATCATTTAACTCAGACCGACTGGGCCTATCTACTCGCCTGGGCCTTCGACCTCCAGTCGCCTGGTACCCTGATGGGTCTTGATCCATTCGCCGTTCTGCAGGCCCACTCGCCAACCTTTGGGCCAGTCGGAAACGTCCCGCTGAGGATACCCCAGTAGGCATATCCCCATCACCTACGATTGGCATCCAGAGAGCATATTCCTGGCATCTTCTCAGATGCTTAGCATATGCCTTGGCATCCTTGGAGATGCCACGGCATATTCCCTAGCATCTTCTTGATGCCATGGGCATATTCCCTGTGCCCATGTGCCAGTCTGAGTTGGTTGGGTCCCAGGACTGACACCTGACACGAAGATCTTGACTTTACTTGATCGTATGTCGACGTAGTTGTTGAGACTGCATCCTGAAATAAATAAGAGGGTGTCTGGAGTCTTTATAACTCGGCCCAGGCGCCCCTGAGCTATTGGTAATTCGCCCCGGGATGTGGTTGATTCGGCCTGGTCCTGATAGGCCCAGCTAAACCACATTTAGAGGCCCAGCCGGATTTTACCTTACTCGGCCTGGGGGTGAAAAGGGACTAGAGCGGCCCAGCCGGGTCACTGGGAGCCCAGCCGGGGTCTCTTCAAGCCGGCCCGCTGCTGGGGGCACCGATCTGGCTTGGCCGTCCCGTGGTGGGCCGAGGTTCTCCCAATACGGCCCACCCGGGCGACGATCTCAGGCAGGTCTTGGCGTGGCTTCCACAGTGGGCGAATCTGGCCCACCTGCGACGTGGAGCCGAGCGCTTGGAGGATTCTTTGAGGCGCGCAGGAGTTCGGTGAACGCGGTGTGGACGCGGGAGACCTGGCGGGAGTGAAGGTCGGCCGGGTTGGCGAGGTGAGGTCGGCGGGATAAGGTAGGGAAGTGGTGGTGGTTCGGCCAGTGGGCCGAATTAGGCTCAGTTCGGCCCGTTTGCGCTGTTTGGTGTATAAGGAGTAGTGGGATCAGGCCGAATTAGGCATAATTCGGCCCAGGTTCTCTTTTTCCCTTTATCTTTTTCTGTTTATCTTTTGTACTCATATTTAAGATCATTTTCCTACATATGTACCTTATTGACTTGCTTAATTCACCAACTCCGGGGTACCTGGGGGTACACCCCCGACATTAGTCCCCGAGGCTATGTGGGACTCGTAGAGTCGTGCATAGGCTTCATATTAAATATTCCCAGAGTTGTCTTCCGACTTATAATCTCTTGATTGCATAATGCTTTTGGGCAAGTTTGTGACTTTGTCCTTCTTGGGCTCTGCTCCTAACCTCTCTGGGCAGGTTTTTCGACTTCTGGCCTTCTCGGGCTCTGGTCATAACCCTTTTTGGTAAGTTTCTGGACTTCAGGCCATCACGGGCACTGGTCACAACCCCTTTGGGTAAGTTTCTAGACTTCTGGCCTTCATGGGCATTGCTCTATTAACCCTATTGGGTAAGTCATGAGTTCCTGCCTTCTTGGGCATTGCTCCCCATTGAGTAAGCTACGAGTCTTGGCCTTCTTTGGCACTGCTCTTTTAACCTTTTTGGTAAGTTATGTGTTTTGGCTTTCTTTGGCCCTGCTCTGTTAACCTCTTTGGGCATGTTATGAGTCTTGGCCTTCTTTGGCACTGCTCTTTCAACCTCTTTGGGTAAGTCATGAGTCTTGGCCTTCTTTGGCACTGCCTTTTTGACCTCTTCGGGTAAGTTATGAGTCTTGGCCTTCTTTGGCACTGCCCTTTTAACCTCTTCGGGTAAGTTGTGAGTCTTGGCTTTCTTTGCCCCTGCTCTGTTAACCTCTTTGGGCATGTTATGAGTCTTGTCCTTCTTTGGCACTGCTCCTTCAACTTCTTTGGGTAAGTCATGAGTCTTGGCCTTCTTTGGCACTGCTCTGTTAACCTTTTTGGGCAAAGTATGAGCTCTTGCCTTCTTTGGCATTGCTCTTTTAGCCTCTTCGGGTAAGTTATGAGTCTTGGCCTTCTTTGGCACTGCTCTTTTAACCTCTTTGGGTAAGATATGATCCGAGTCATCTGTTTCCAAATCCGAGTTATATGAATCAAATCCGAGTTAACTCAACTATAATCCGAGTTACTTTACTCAAAATTGATTTTATGTCTTAAGGATGAGTCATCTGGCTCCAATCCGAGTTATATGACTCAAATTCGAGTTAACTCAACTCAAATCCGAGTTACTTTACTCAAAATTGGCTTTATGTCTTAAGGATGAGTCATCTGGCTCCAATCCGAGTTATATGATTCAAATCCGAGTTAACTCAACTCAAATCTGAGTTACTTTACTTAAAATTGGCTTTATGTCTTAAGGATGAGTCATCTGGCTCCAATCCGAGTTATATGATTCAAATCCGAGTTAACTCAACTCAAATCCGAGTTACTTTACTCAAAATTGGCTTTATGTCTTAAGGATGAGTCATCTGGCTCCAATCCGAGTTATATGATTCAAATCCGAGTTAACTCAACTCAAATCCGAGTTACTTTACTCAAGGTTGGCTTTATGTCTTAAGGATGAGTCATCTGGCTCCAATCCGAGTTATATGATTCAAATCCGAGTTAACTCAACTCAAATCCGAGTTACTTGTTTGCCATGATATAGCTTGATTTGGCGTGATGAGGATAATTTGCCTTTGATATGGATTCGAGATATAGATCCTAGATTGAGCTTTTGGGATATGATAATAGGGTTAACCGCTGAGAGATTTGATTCGAGATGTAGATATGAGATATAGATTCGAGATATGGATAAGATGTCCAATAGTCGTCCGAGATATGGGGTAACCTGGCAAGATGGTGAAATATCAATCCAAGTCATAACATAACCCTGTCAAGCTGAATCCAATGTTAGTCCGAATCAGAGACAATCTACTGAGTTGAGTTAAAGGTTAATTCGAAGCATAAACAAATTGATCCAAACTATATCCGAATCATCAATAAGCTGGCCTGCAAGCTGAGTTAGGGGACAATCCAAAACATACATGAACTAACTCAAAACTTATCTGACTCATAAGTAAGATGACTCAAATTCTACTTGGATCACAAATAAGCTAACTCAACTTCTGTCCGGGTTAAAAACAAGCTGGCTGGGGGAGCTGAATCACAGGATAACCCAAAGCATAAACTAACTGACTCTAAATCTATAAGGATCACAAATAAGATGATTCAACTTATGGCCGAGTTATAAATAAGCTGGCTAGAGTACAGATCTAAATCACCATAATACTTTTTTTAATCTAAAGTAATTCTACGGATAAGTTAGCTAGTCCCCGGGTTGAGTTATCTTCTCCTTGGGATGAAGGATTGAGTGTAGGTGGCTGAGTTACTTGGCACTTACAGCATACTTGGAGAAGTGTTTGGGTGAGTTTTGCTAGGTCATTCCTGGCCTGCTGAGGTATTTGGTACTTACAGTAAGCTTGGAGTAGTACTTGAGTCCTTCTTGCTGAGTCCTACCAGCGTTGATGAGTTAGACTTGTAGTGCCTCTGTGCTTACCTCTCTGCTCTCTGTTTGCTTGGAGGAATTGAAAAAGCTTTATGAGGAAGAGGTTGATGAAGATGCTCCCGTCCGTATGGAAACCCAACCAACGCCACTAGAAGCCCCACGGTGGGCGCCAAATGTCGTGGTGGTATCACGGCATATGCCATGGGTAGGCTAAAGTTGGGGCCGATGGACGTGGAGGAAACCGGGGAGGGATGATGCAGTGAAGACCGCACTCGCATGAACAAAGAGAAATACAATGTATAGTGGATTGAAGCTCTCAAGTGGAGATAACACCTCATTCTCTACATCTAATCTCTTACAATCTGGCCATACTTGTGGCTACAATCATGCTCCTTGAGCTGTTTATCCTATGCCTCTATCTAGATCTCTCTATGAGAGTGGAGGAGGAAGAAGAAGGAAAGCTCCTATTGAGCTGAGAGGGGAGGAGCCCTCGGGCCTCCCATGAGCCATCCCCTGGTGCTCCTTATAAAGGGGCCCAGCCCTGGGACAAATATTGTTCTCACGATTGGCATCCAGAGCATATTCCGCATCTTCTCGATGTTAGCATATGCCTTGGCATCCTTGGATGCCAGCATATTCCTAGCATCTTCTTGATGCCATGGGCATATTCCCTGTGCCCATGTGCGGTCGAGTTGGTTGGGTCCTGTGACACCGACACGAAGATCTTGACTTTACTTGATCGTATGTCGTAGTTGTTGAGACGCATCCTGAAATAAATAAGAGGGTGTCTGAGTCTTTATAACTCGCCCAGCGCCCGAGCTATTGGTATCGCCGGGATGTGGTTGATTCGGCCTGGTCCTGATAGGCCCAGCTAAACCACATTTAGAGGCCCAGCCGGATTTTACCTTACTCGGCCTGGGGGTGAAAAGGGACTAGAGCGGCCAGTAGTCACTGGAGCCCACGGGTCTCTTCTGCCCGCTCTTGGGGGCACCGATCTGGCTTGGTCGTCCCGTGGTGGGCCGAGGTTCTCCCAATACGGCCCACCCGGGCGACGAGCTGCGGTCTTGGCGTGGCTTCCACGGTGGGCGATCAGCTGGCCACTGCGACGTGGAGCTGGAGCGCTTCGGAGGGGATTGCTGGAGGCGCGGCGCAGGAGTTCTGGCGGGAACGCGGTGTGGACGCGGGAGACCTGGCGGGAGTGAAGGTCGGCCGGGTTGGCGAGGTGAGGTCGGCGGGATAAGGTAGGGAAGTGGTGGTGGTTCGGCCAGTGGGCCGAATTAGGCTCAGTTCGGCCCGTTTGCGCTGTTTGGTCTAGAAGGAGTAGTGGGATCAGGCCGAATTAGGCATAATTCGGCCCAGGTTCTCTTTTTCCCTTTATCTTTTTCTGTTTATCTTTTGTACTCATATTTAAGATCATTTTACTACATATGTACCTTATTGACTTGCTTAATTCACCAACTCCGGGGTACCTGGGGGTACACCCCCGACATTTTAAAATATCAATTCCTATCTTTAAAATATAAACTCAAAGTTCAAATTTGAATTCAAATTCTTTTCCCCCAAAACACACTAATTCATAAAGATCATGTCAAAATTTATAACGATCACTCTCCAGAGCTATTCCTACACCTATAGAGTGAAAGAAACTCTGATCACTTTAGGTTTTTATTTGGCGAAAAATTTACCCACATTTTACAGATAAATACATGCATATGCACAAATTTCTAAATCTACCCTTCGTTGGTTCCTAAATGCTGGGATGTTACATGCGGGACTACTTTCTTCAGACTGAACGGGGAGGTCAAGGATTTCCCCAGAGGTCCTCGTCGGCCTTGTACTTCAGCAGGGGCCGAAGAACTCTATCAAGGTCACCCTAAGGCAACTCCTCAGGCAAAACCCTTGTCGGGTCGCTGCGGCGAGCATACATGAACATTGGGTGCATCCTCGCTTGGAGCGGCTACACACGATGCTTGAGGAAGGTGTGGATGATGTCGACACCATTGACCTCCTTGCCGGCCACCAGCTGGAGTTCCTCCACCCGCTGGTAGAGATTCTCCACCTCCGCCGTTTCACCCTCTAAGATGTCGTTCTTCCACGACCTCTCCGGGATGATCTTCTGGGCAGAGTCAAAAGGGGCAAGACCAAAATGCTACCCGTCCAACTTGACGTCGCGGATGTCGAACCACTTCTACTGCCAGTATTGGACGGACTCACAAATGGAGAAGGAAAATAATTGGACAAAGGAGCGAATGGAGATGATGCAGCCATCGAGCAGATAAACACCGCCGGTATCGGACTGCCTCTTCACGGAATAGAGCTTCAGGAAGAGGCCAAAGTGTGGCTCGATACCGAGCTAGCACTCGCAGAGAGTGATGAAACAAGCAATGTGAAGAAGAGAATTGGGAGACAGATGATGCAACTGAATCCCATAGAAAAAAGGAGTCCATGAAGGAATTCGTGGATGGGCAGAGAAAGGCCTCGGACAACGAAAGCGTAAAACATCACCCGAAACCCTTCGGGTGGGCGATGAGTTACCTCTTGGCCAGGGAGGACGACGTCATCCTTATCCTTGGAGACAAGGCCGGAATCACGCAACTTGCACAAATCCACCTCGCGCATCTCTGTGCGCTTCCACCCGCCGGCAGTGGTGCGGGCCGTAGCGGCAACCTTCTTGCCAGCATTGGCGGCACTCAATCCCGCTCCAACAGCTGCGGTCTTCTTTGGTTTGCCCATCTTAGCGCGGCGGGTGTGGCGATGCGAACGAAGGTAAGCGGATGGAAAGGTGTGGAGAACGTCCAGTGCACAAAGGACAAGCAGGAAGCTTAAGGAAATGGTGGCAATGGAGATAAGCAAGAGCAAATGGCGATGGCTAAAAGAAAATTATTGTTATTCCGCGCTATAAAAGGGCAAAGACAATTCACTAGAACCGTCGATTGAGAATCCCTGGCGTGCAACTCCGATCTAACTATACACGTGTCAGCACCATAACGAACCGTCGCCAACACGTCGTCCACTATGCACGGAAACCAAGGAGACGGCGTAATTTTCGCCATGCCTACGCGTGACTAGTCAATGTCAAGTCAGACGGTGGGACCCACGATCGTCTTGTCGCATCGTCTCTGCTGTCGCAGATGGTTGAGATAACCAACTGTCAGCACTGACATCATCAAGATAAAGCCAGCAACGGCTCAAAGGTTTCGACTGATAATACAAATACTTACTCGAATCTACGATTCGAGAAAATACTCGGGGGCTACTCCTATCAGGAGCGCTGGACGCGCACCTGAGAAATTGAAAGGTAACGTCACCTCGAAATTATGTTCGAGTCCTACGTCGAGTCTGCGACTCCACTACGGACTAGAGGGCTACTCCCATAGGGAGCGCTGGTTGCGCATCTGAAAAAATTGTGTCCTTCAGACTTATGATGAAAATGACTGAACTAAAGTCTTTGCTCGAGTCTATGACTTGAACAGACACTCGGGGGCTACTCCCATAGGGAGCGCTGGTCGCGCACCCTATGAATTATTCGATTGCAATCCTTCAGATCAAATACGAGAAAATATTTTTGGCAACTTTGCCCAAACCAACGCTAAGTGAGAAGCAGTCTCCTTGGCCACCCGAAACACCTTCGCGGTGATAAACCTTCGGATGCCGTGTCTACGACACAAAGACAAGCCCTACAAATATTATCTGATGGCCTGGTAACGCACCTGACTATGCTCTGCCATTAAACTCCTGTGCAACAGACACGATGAAAATCCTGACGGACGCGTTGGGTACATCACTTGAAAATCACTAGGATTCGACTCCTATAAGACCACAACGGCCTGAGTCGAATCACACCAGCAATCGTTCCGAATTCGAGTCCGGGGACTCGAGTTTGATGAAGATCGTGTTGTTTTGTCCTATGACAGTTAACTAGCCTTGATCTATCAGGTGAGCCAGGCACACGCATCAACAATCCCTATGAACTAAATATTTCTCCTTGAAAAACAGGTTCAACTACAAAAGCGCCCGAAAGATTGAAGAGTCTCCAGCCGAATCTATGATTCGAATGAACACTCGGGGGCTACTGACGTGGATATTGTAGGGGTTCGTAGCATGGAAAACAAAAATTTTCTATCGCATACAAACAAACAAGCCAAGATCTATCTACTAGATTGTAGCAACGAGTCGATGGAATAACTTACCCTCGAAGATTCCAAAGTGTTTAACGAGAGCGGATTCTCGTGGGTGATGTAGTCATACTCTTTCCGATCTCAAGATCGTGTAGACGATCCTTCCGGCTGCGTTCAAGCGCTTCATGATCGGTCACACGTTTGGTACTCGACGAAGACCTTCCTCCCTTGTTCCAAAGAAAATGGAGGTTGTAGCACTCTCCTCGCGATTCGGAAAGACAAATAAGTGGTACCGAAAGTAGAGGGGAAATCCCGCAGGGCTTCGCCTTAAGCCGGAGCGAGTATGGTGGAGTATGAGAGAGGGCTATTAGTGGTCTAGAGATTAGACACACCAATTAGAAGGCTCTAAACCGCAGGCTAAAGCAATTAGAAGCTCTAAACCAAAACGGCTCTAAACCGGAGATTAGAGGATAGGAACTTGTGTGTCTAGAGGAGGAGGCCCTGCCCCTCCTTTTATAGGTGGAGGGGCCGGCGCGCCAGGGGAGGGAGGGGAGTCCCTCCCCAACTCGGCCTAGGTGGGCCGCCGGCTTGGAGGAGAGGGACTCCTCCTCCAAGTTGGTTTCAACCTCCTCTTGCTTGTTTCCCAGTTCCTGCTTCCCACGTTTCTGTTTCCACAATTTCTGTTTTAGACGTTTGACTTTCAAACTGGCAGTTTGACTTTTCAGTTTTGGAACAGCAAGAACACTTAGTACATGATGCAATCATTCAATGACACATTCATGTACCCTCCCCCCCCCCGGAGTGCCGGACAATCCGGAACCTTCTAGAACATTCCCGATGAAAACACCGGAATCATTCCCGAACTCCGAAACGAGACTTTCCTTATATGAATCTTATTCTCCGGACCATTCCGGATCACCTCGTGATATCCCGGATCCCATCCGAGACTCCGAACAACATTCGGTCTCTTTCTCATAATACCATAACTACTCAAAACAACGTCGAATCCTTAAGTTTGTCTCCCTACGGTTCGTGAATTATGCGGACATGATCGAGACACTTCTCCGAACAATAACCAATAGAGGAATCTGGAAATTCATATGGCTCCCACATATTTCTACGATTACTTTGTGATCGAATGAACCACTTACATACGATACCAATTTCCCTTTGTCTCACGATAGTTTACTTATCCGAGGTTATGATCGTCGGTATCTCTGCATACCTAGTTCAACCTCATTACCGATAAGTACTCTTTTCTCGTTCCCGTGATATGTGATCCCTTGTGACCCAGCCACATGCTTGCAAGCTAATTGGATGACATTCCACCGAGAGGGCCCAGAGTATATCTATCCGTCATGTGGATGGACAAATCCCACTCTTGATCCATGTGTTTCAACCAATACTTTCCAAACACTCAATGCCACCTTTATAGCCACCCAGTTACGGTGTGGTGTTTGATGTCATCAAAGCATCCATCCAGTAAAGGTGATACGCATGATCTCATGGTCGAAGGAATTAGGTTACTATGTATCAGAAAGCATATAGCAATTGAACTATTGAAATGACTTGATCTTTATGCTATGCTTATCTACAGGAGTAGGTCCACCATATAATTCTCCTAACGATATGATCTTGTTGTTGATAACATCTCAATGTTCATGATAGGGAAACCACAATCATTAATCAACCAACAAGCTAGTGAAGTATAGAGGCTATACTAGGGACTTCAAATTAAGTTTACAAATCACACAAGTATTAATGTTTCCTTGTAAATACTATTATAGCATGAATGTAAACATTTATCATAAACACAAAGATATAATAATAACTATATTTATTATTGCCTCTAGGGCATATCTCCAACAGTCTCCCACTTGCACTAGAGTCATCTAATCTAGATTACATGGTAATATACCGAACACCCATGGAAGTATGGTGTTGGTCATGTTTTTCCCTCGGGAGAGGTTTAGTCAACGGATCCGCCACATTCAGATCTGTGTGTACTTTGCAAATCTTTATATCCCCATCCTGGATATGTTCTCGAATAGCGTGAAAATGCAGCTTGATATGCTTCAGCTTCTTGTGTGACCTTGGTTCTTGCGCATTGGCTATGGCTCCCATGTTATCACAGTAGATAGACATTGGGTCCAGCGCACTAGGAACCACACCCAGCTCTGTAATGAACTCTTTCATCAATATCGCTTCTTGTGAAGCCTTCGAAGCAGCCATGTATTCCGATTCAGTTGAAGATCTCGCCACAACGCTTTGCTTTGCACTCCTCCAGCTAACTGCTGCACCATTCAAAATAAATACGTATCCAGATTGTGATTTAGAATCATCCGGATCGGTGTTCCAACTAGCATCGGTGTAACCATTAACAACGAGATGTTCATCACCTCCATAAGAAAGAACCATATCCTTAATTCTACTTAAGGATGTTTTTGACCGCTGTCCAATGATCCACTCCTGGATCACTTTGATATCTGCTAGTTAAACTAACAGCATATGCAATGTCGGGTCTAGTACATAGCATAGCATACATTATAGATCCTATGGCTGAGGCATAGGGATTCTTACTCATCCTTTCTCTATCTTCTGCCGATGTCGGACTTTGAGTTTTACTCAAGGTCGTATTGGGCAACATGGGCAAGAACCCTTTCTTGCTTTCTTCCATTCCAAACCTCTTTAGAACTTTGTCCAAATATGTACTCTGTGAAAATGATATTTGGCGTTTCGATCTATCTCTATAAATCTTTATGCCTAATATGTAAGCTGCTTCGCCAAGATCCTTCATTGAAAAACTATTATTCAAATATTCTTTGACACTATTAAGAAGGTCTACATCATTCCCAATCAACAATATGTCATCCACATATAGTATTAAGAATGCTACAGAGCTCCCACCCACTTTCTTGTAAATACAAGCTTCTCCATAAGTTTGTATAAAACCAAAACTTTTGATTACCTTATCAAAACGTTGATTCCAACTTCGGGATGCTTGCTTCAATCCATAAATGGACCGTTTAAGTTTGCATACCTTGTTAGCATCTTTAGGATCGACAAAACCTTTGGGTTGCATCATATACAACTCTTCATCAATATCTCCATTGAGGAATGCTGTTTTGACATCCATCTGCCATATCTCATAATCATAATATGCAGAGATTGCTAACATAATCCTCACAGACTTTAGCTTCGCTACCGGTGAGAAAGTCTCATCGTAGTCAACTCCTTGAATTTGTCGAAACCCTTTTGCGACAAGTCGAGCTTTATAGACAGTAACATTACCATCAGCATATGTTTTCTTCTTGAAAATCCATTTGTTCTCGGTTCTTCCTACCATCCGGTAAGTCCACCAAAGTCCATACTTGGTTTTCGTACATGGATCCAATCTCGGATTTCATGGCTTCTTGCCATTTATTGGAATCTGGGCTCATCATCGCTTCCTCATATGTCTCGGGGTCGGTGTTGTCCACCAACATGACACTCATAACGGATCATACCAACTGGAGTGCGAGTTCTTGTTGACCTCCGAGGCTCAGAGCAACTTCAACCGAAGTTTCATGATCATCATCATTAGATTCCTCTCTAATTGGTGCAGGCACCACAGAACTTCTTCGGTCTGCGCTACTCGCAATTCGAGAGAAGGTTCGACAACCTCGTCGAGTTCTACTTTCCTTCAGTCACTTCTTTCGAGAGAAATTCCTTCTCTAGAAAGGATCCATTCTTAACGAAGATTTTGCCTTCGGATCTATGATAGAAGGTATACCCAATAGTTTCCTTGGGTATCCTATGAAGACGATTTTTCCGCTTTGGGTTCAAGCTTGTCCATTGTAACTTCTTTACATAGGCTTCGCATCCCCAAACTTTAAGGAACGACAATTTAGGTTTCTTCCCAAACCATAATTCATACGGTGTCATTTCAACGGATTTAGACGGTGCCCTATTTAAAGTGAATGCGGCTGTTTCTAATGCATAACCCCAAAATGATAGAGGTAAATCTGTAAGTGACATCATAGAACGAACCATATCTAAAAGAGTTCGATTACGATGTTCGGACACACCATTACGTTGTGGTGTTCCCGGCGGTGTCAACTGTGAAAGTATTCCGCATTTCTTCAAATGCTCGCCAAACTCATAACTTAGATATTCACCTCCACGATCAGAACGTAGAAATTTAATCTTCTTGTTACGTTGATTCTCTACCTCACTTTGAAACTCCTTAAACTTCTCGAAAGTTTCAGACTTATGTTTCATGAAATAGATATGTCCATATCTACTCAAGTCATCCATGAAGGTAAGAACATAACGATAACCACCGCGCGATGCTACACTCATTGGACCACACACATCGGTATGTATGATTTCCAATAAGTCCGTAGCTCGCTCCATCATACCAGAAAATGGAGTCTTAGTCATTTTTCCCATCAGACATGCTTCGCATCTTTCAAGTGATTCAAAATCAAGTGATTCAAGAAGTCCATCGGAATGGAGTTTCTTCATACGCTTCACTCCAATGTGACCAAGACGACAGTGCCACATATAGGTCGAATTACCGCTTGATTTCAAACGTTTAGCCTCAATGTTGTTGATATGTGTATTTCCACTATCGAGATTCAATAAGAATAGACCATCTATCAAAGGTGCATGTGCATAAAACATATTACTCATATAAATCGAACAACCATTATTCTCTGATTTAAACAAGTAACCGTCTCGCAATAATAAAGATCCCGATATAATGTTCATGCTCAACACAGGCACTAAATAACAATTATTTAAGTATAAAACTAATCCCGATGGTAGATGAAGGGGTAGCGTGCCGACCGCGATCACATCAACCTTTGATCCGTTTCCACGCCGCATCGTCACCTCGTTCTTCGCTAGCTTCCGCTTATTCTGCAAAGACCGCTTCGAGTTACAAATATGAGCAACCGAACCAATATCAAATACCCAGCACTACTACAGTACTAGTGAGATACACATCAATAACATGTATATCGGATATACCTTTCTTCTTGATGTTGTCGTTCTTGATCCGCCAAGTACTTTGGGAAATTCCGCTTCAATGACCTTCTCCCTTGCGGTAAAAGCACTCGGTTTGGGCTTTGGTCCAGCCTTGGTCTTCTTCGCAGGCGTGGTAACTTTCTTACCACCCTTCTTGAAGTGTCCCTTTTGCTTAGACTTGCCTTTCTTGAGTTTGGTGGTCTTATTGACCAACAACACTTGGTGCTCTTTCTTGATCTCCACTTCTGCAGATTTTAACATAGCAAACAGTTCTGGCAACTCTTTGTTCATGTTCTGCATGTTGTAGTTCATCACAAAGTTCCTGTAACTTGGTGCCAGTGACTGGAGGACACGGTAAATCCCCAAAGCATTAGGAATCACTATACCCAAGCTTTGAAGTTTGTTTGCGTGCCCAGACATCTTAAGCACATGATCACTGACGGAGCTGCCCTCTTCCATCTTGCAGTTAAAGAACTTTTCAGAATCTTCATAGCTTTCAATTGCCGCATGAGTCTCAAAAATCAATTTGAGATCTTCGACAATATCATATGGGTCTGACTCTTCAAACCTTTTCTGAAGCTCCGATTCTAAACCATACAAGATAGCACACTGAACTATGGAGTAATCGATTCTTAGAGCGAGGTAAACATTCTTTACTTCATCGGAGCATCAGTGCAGTGGTCACCAATGTGCATCCAAAGACATAGGTCAAATTACCACCGTGAGGACAATCCTCAAATTGCGGAACCAATCCATGAAGTTGCTTCCATTGTTTTTCAACTTTTCTTTCTCTAGAACGCATTAAAATTGATGGTAGGGCTGCCATTGATCTACAACATATTTGCAATAGTTTAGACTAAGTTTATGACAAATTGAGTTCAAATTAATTAATGAAATTAAACTAGGTGAACTCCCTCAAAACAACATCCCTCACATTGTTTTAGTGATCACACGAACCAAATCCACTACATCAACACCGATCATCACGAGAGTTGATATAGTTTCAATGGCGAACAATCGTCATGTTCATCATATCTACTATACAATTCATGCTTTACCTTTCGGTGGTCCGTGTTCCGAGACCATGTCTGTACATGCTAGGCTCGTCAAGATCAAACCTTAGTTTCTGCATGAGCAAATCTGGCTTGCTCACGTTGTATACACTTGCAGAATCTAACACACCCGATCATCACGTGGTGCTTCAAAACAACAAGCTTTAGCAACGGTGCTAACTAAGGGTGAACACTTTATGATTTGAAATTCATGTGCATGAGGGATCATCTTATAATGCTACCGTCGTCTACTAAGAAATACAAGATGCATAAAGGATTAACATCACATGCAATTCAATAATATGTGATATGATATGGCCTTTCTTCTTTGTGCTTCCGATCTCCATCTTCAAGCACGAACATGATCTCCATCATCACCGACATTGCATCAAGGTCAATGACGCTTCACCATGGTTTTCGTCCACCGGCTTCAACTATTACAACTACTTTGAATAGACACGCGGGTCTTAACATAAATTAAAGACAACCATATGGCTCCTGCCGGTTGCCAACTTACAATAAGGAACATTGCATACATCAAATATAATCACAATCATGGCCATATCACATCATCGCACACCCTCGCAAAACAAAGTTAGACGCCTCTACTTTCTTTGCATATTTTACGTGGTTTGGGGCTTTCAATAAGTGTCGTTCTAACTTACGAACAAGAACCACAACATTGATACTAGCATTTTTGATCACCCGTTGTAAATTGGATCTTAACTATGCTAGGATAAACAGCACCATAAAGCCACTTATGCAATACAAGTTGCATGTTAAGCGTGGAGCAAGTCTCATGAACGATGTCATGTAAGGTTAGCCCGGGCCGCTTCATCCCAACATACCGCAAGATGCAAAGTACACAAGAAGCAATCGACAATGAAAGTATCAACGCCCACAATGACCATTGTGTTCTACTCGTGCAACAGATCTACATATAGACACGGCTCTGATACCACTGTAGGGGTTCGTAGCATGAAAACAAAAATTTTCTATCGCATACAAACAAACAAGCCAAGATCTATCTACTAGATTGTAGCAACGAGTCGATGGAATAACTTACCCTCGAAGATTCCAAAGTGTTTAACGAGAGCGGATTCTCGTGGGTGATGTAGTCGTACTCTTTCCGATCTCAGGATCGTGTAGACGATCCTTCCGGCGCTGCGTTCCGGCAGCGCTTCCGCAGTCGGTCACACGTTCGGTACTCGACGAAGACCTTCCTCTCCCTTGTTCCAGCAGGCAGCGGAGGTTGTAGCACTCTCCTCGCGATTCCGGCAAAGACAACGGCGTGGTCTAAGTAGAGGGGAAATCCCGCAGGGCTTCGCCTTAAGCCGGAGCGAGTATGGTGGAGTATGAGAGAGGGATATTAGTGGTCTAGAGATTAGACACACCAATTAGAAGGCTCTAAACCGCAGGCTAAAGCAATTAGAATCTCTAAACCAAAACGGCTCTAAACCGGAGATTAGAGGATAGGAACTTGTGTCTAGAGGAGGAGGCCCTACCCCTCCTTTTATAGGTGGAGGGGCAAGGCCAGGGAGGGAGGAGTCCTCCCAACTCGGCCTAGGTGGGTCACGGCTTGGAGGAGAGGGACTCCTCCTCCAAGTTGGTTTCAACCTCCTCTTGCTTGTTTCCCACAGTTTCTGTTCCCAGCTTCTGTTTTCCACAGTTTCATGTTTTAGCCGTTTGACTTTCAAACTGGCAGTTTGACTTTTCAGTTTTGGAACAACAAGAACACTTAGTACATGATGCAATCATTCAATGAAAAATTCATGTACCCTCCCACCCCCCCCGGAGTGCCGGACAATCCGGAACCTTCTAGAACATTCCCGATGAAAACACCGGAATCATTCCCGAACTCCGAAACGGGACTTTCCTTATATGAATCTTATTCTCCGGACAATTCTGGATCACCTCGTGATATCCCGGATCCCATCCGAGACTCCGAACAACATTCGGTCTCTTTCTCATAATACCATAACTACTCAAAACAACGTCGAATCCTTAAGTGTGTCTCCCTACGGTTCGTGAATTATGCGGACATGATCGAGACACTTCTCCGAACAATAACCAATAGAGGAATCTGGAAATTCATATGGCTCCCACATATTTCTACGATTACTTTGCGATCGAATGAACCACTTACATACGATACCAATTTCCCTTTGTCTCACGATAGTTTACTTATCCGAGGTTATGATCGTCGGTATCTCTGCATACCTATTTCAACCTCGTTACCGATAAGTACTCTTTTCTCGTTCCCGTGATATGTGATCCCTTGTGACCCAGTCACATGCTTGCAAGCTAATTGGATGACATTCCACCGAGAGGGCCCAGAGTATATCTATCCGTCATGTGGATGGACAAATCCCACTCTTGATCCATGTGTTTCAACCAATACTTTCCGAACAATAAATGCCACCTTTATAGCCACCCAGTTACGGTGTGGTGTTTGATGTCATCAAAGCATCCATCCGGTAAAGGTGATATGAATGATCTCATGGTCGAAGGAATTAGGTTACTATGTATCAGAAAGCATATAGCAATTGAACTATTGAAATGACTTGATCTTTATGCTATGCTTATCTACAGGAGTATGTCCACCATATCTTTCTCCTAACGATATGATCTTGTTGTTGATAACATCTCAATGTTCATGATAGGGAAACCACAATCATTAATCAACCAACAAGCTAGTGAAGTATAGAGGCTATACTAGGGACTTCAAATTAAGTTTACAAATCACACAAGTATTAATGTTTCCTTGTTAATACTATTATAGCATGAATGTAAACATTTATCATAAACACAAAGATATAATAATAACTATATTTATTATTGCCTCTAGGGCATATCTCCAACAGATATACCCCACGGGTACATGACATTAGTATACCTGGTCTATCCCAAGGAAGAACCACACAAGGATATGCGGCCCATGAATATTTCGGGTGGCCCAAACCCGTGGTGGGTTCGACTCCTTGGAGAACAAGTCTAGATTAGATAGAATTTCAAAGGGTATCAACCCTAATTTGTAACCTACTCGACCTATCCCAGGACCTGCCTATCTATATAAAGACCAGGAGGGTACGGCGAGAAGGATCTCTCAACTCACCTCATACACACCTCATGCCATATTGCATCTGCGCACCCCTGTAACCTTCGGTTCCGCCATAATCAAGAGCAGACAAGTAGGAGTAGGGTTTTCCCTTCGGGGGCCTGAACCTGGGTAAATCTCGTGTCCCCGTGTTACTTTTCTGTTAACCATTCCGCGACTTCCAGCATCCCCATCTTCTCCAAAACCCAAGTCCATAACAATGGGCATTGACGAGTCGAACCGTCGTCACCCTCCAATCCCGCTTGAGAGCTTGCCAGTGTGAAAACTTGCTAATTCCTCTTCGTTGCAGCCTAGGTCCCCCACAACCCCTGCGGCCTCCCATAGCCCCATCCCCACCGGTCGGCCCTGCAGTGAGTGAGATCACTTCCGAGCTCCGTCACTGGTATCCTCAGCCAAGTGAAGTGCACGCGAACTCCTGCGACCTCAAGGAGGGGGGGAATGTTGACGGGAGGACCGCTCCAACAAAGCACGAGGAGGAGTGGTGGTAGTGACGGACAGGATTTGGGAAGAAGAAAGAGAAGAAAGGAAGAAAAATAGAGTATCCAAGTGATAGGTGGATCCTAGATGCAATCCAGTTTTGGGTAATCAAAATATTGGGTATATGCTATTGGAGACAAAAAGGTCGCCTGCCCAAATCATCTCCATCCTATAGCTATACCAGTTTGATACCTGAAATTTAGGTAGGCTCTTGAAGATGCTCTTATCCCTCCATGTCAGCCAAAGAAGGTAATAAAAGTAAGACATATCTAATGCGTCATATCTTTTTGTCGTACCTAGCAATTAATGGGAATTAATTTTATTTTAGTATAAAATTGTGTTAACTAGATCTCTCTTTGCACCCGTGGGGCTTAGCTGCTAGGCAATTCGTTCGATGATATCTCGCTTAGGTACATGACATTTATATGCAAGTTACCGATGAATGGTTAGAAAGAAAATAGTAACTTTATTACATGCGGACACATGATTAGTTTTATCGAATAGTTAGCGTGAGACATATTTGGAAAGAAACTTACAAAAGAAAAGGAAATAGTTAGCTTTGGGTTCGTTGACCCAAACAGAGTAAATGGACATACGCTAATAAATAACCTCGAGGAAACAGAGGATAACTTGCTAATATTTTTAATGGAGCAACATTACAAGACACAAATACTATTTTCTTACAACTATGGGTAAGATTCTTACTGTCCTGTACACATTCAATTTTTCTTTACTCGATGTTAAGTGTATATAAACGATCGCAGCTTCCACTGGATTCTTCTAAACATTGACGTTGACCGTGCAAAAGTTGAAATCTCAGACTCGTTAAAAAAGTCGATGGAAGACTACCGCAGCATAATTGATTGCCTCCAAAAAGTAATTTCAATCACTATATCTGTCTCTTTCGTTCATTCTCTGAGATGTAAACTAATTAATAACTCATTCATTTCTTTTTTGCCGGACAGGGTTTGGAGAAGGTTCACGAAGGAGGTTCAGGGTGAATGGTGTGAGGAGCTCACTTTTCGTACGGTCCCGGTAAGTAGTACGAGATCTAGGGGACTAATTTATGTGGATATTACAATTATCATTCTTATAATTATCATGCTTGATTATTATCTGATTGAATTATATTCTCGATCGAAAAGTATGCGACACAGCCACAAGGGACTAATTTATGTTGATATTATGTATGTGAGTTCATTCGTGGGTGTATGGAGCAGGGCACAGACTTTCTTCAAGTACGTAAATAATATATTCGCAATTTATTCTATACCATAGTTTTTGTTGAGTTCCATTCATAATGATCTACTTCTTTATATATAGTTGGATGCGATGCGGGATAAGCTCCTACCACATGAACGCCTACTAGCAATTCAAGAGGAGTTGTCGGGATTTTTGCTTAGGGACGTCATAAAATCAAAAGGAGAGTACAACATAGATAGACCTTCGTTTAATCGTGGATAGACACAAAAGGACAGTATCTATTGTAATGATGATCTTGGTGTAAATCAATTGGACGAGCTCTAGTCTCGGTTGTGTATATATTTATATGTATTTATGTTATCGTGAGTGAAATTATATTATATATGCATCAATGTATATAGCATGTAGTAGCGTAGAATAATATGTATATGAAAGCACAAAATGAAAAATAATCAAACACAAAAAAAGAAAACCCTAAAACCCCACCTCCTGCCGCGGCAGCTTTGCAAAATGTCGCCAGAAGATTTTAGTCCCGGTTCGTGTTACGAACCGGGACTAGATATCCTTCAGCCCAGCGCGCACAGAGCGGCCACGTGGAGATAATCTAGTCCCGGTTTGTAACAGAACCGGGACTAAAGGCCTAACCATTAGTCCCGATATATTAGTCCCGAATTACAATCCCGGACTAAAGCCTCTTACAAACCGGGACTAGTGTCCTGTTTTGCACTAGTGGACGTAGATCTCGTTTGACAGGGTAGCCTGCTCAAATAGCCCTTTGGTTGATATATAAGTAAATCAATTTCCAATTTACATATGCGTCTACACACAGCAGCCTTAGCTACCCTGCAAGGCGTCGTTTCCGATGCGCTTATGAGAAAGCAGTCAACATCTCTCCACCAAGCAGTTTTCGCAGGAGATGTCTAGACACACAACCGACTTCTGCATAAGGCCTTGTTTTATACTAGTGTTTTAGTAGGGATTAGAAGGAATAATATTTAAAGGAATTGGGTGAAACCCCACATATACCCAAACCTCTCTAATCCCCATAAAATCCCAATGTCCACCAATCCACTAGGTAGAAGTAGTGTATTGGATTTGGGGAAAAATACACTAGAACTTGGGGATTAGTGGGGATTGAATCAGTCAAATACTCTAGAACCAAACATACTATTTAAAGTAAGTGGGGGTTTGGGGTTTAGTGGGGATTATTCCCTCTAATCCCCATAAATACTCTAATACCAAACAAGGCCTAAAAGACTTTCGCAAGCAGTTTTCACCGCATATGGTATCCCCCACCCAAGAGTCTGCCACCGTGTGGTTCCTTCATTTCGTCTACGAGGACGTCCGACTAGGGCACGACGATCCGGGACCACGCTACTCCCTCTCTCTCTCTCATTATGTGGGAGTTGAATCGGGTAGACCGGGACACCCGACAGTGATGGGGATGTACCTACTGGGGTATACCCAGTAGGACGTTTCCGACTGGCCCAGGAACTTGCGAGTGGACCTGCGAGACGGCGACTGGATCGAGGCCTGGCGTGGATCCAAGCGACTGGAAGCTGAAGGCCCAGGCGAGTAGATAGGCCCAGTCGGATTAGGTTAAACAAGTACCGAAGCCTTAACTGATTCGGTTGAGATATGTAAACCCTAGGGGAGGTGAGCCTATATAAACCTCCTGGGCGTAGAGATACGCCTCATACACCAAGCGACTGCCGCCAGCCGACGAGCTCGCCCATTGTACCACCATCATAATAAAATCTAGCAGAGTAGGTCTTTACTCCGGGGTCAACCTGGTAAAACCTCGTGTCTCGCCTCATCTCGCACCGCATGGCTGGCCGCCTTGCCCTCGTTTCTACTACCGCCGCCGACAGATTCGCCGTGACCATTCCCACGGCAGTGGCGCCCACCGTGGCCTGGCCGGTCCGCCGGTGTTCTCGCGAGATCCAATCGCCCATCAACGAGGCGGTCGCCACCGCCGCATGATAGCGTTCGCGAGATGCTCCAAATCTTGCCGCGCATTACGTCTCGCGGGCGCGACCCGTCACGACAAGTGATCCCGCCGGTCGGCACGATCAGCCTCTTCGCCGGCCTCACCGACGCCATCATCTCGAGGACTCGGCCGCATCCGCGAAGTCGCCGCCACGCGATCGGCTCTCCGAGAGCCGATCCGCACGATCCATCGCCGCCCGAGTACAACTCGCCCACAACAACGTGGCCAAAAACTCGCCGCCGCAAGACGCGCCTCAACGACGACGCCGACCGCGACCAGCGTCACTCGCCGGATCCATCACCGCGGCTTCACCCGCGGGCTCCATCACCAGCGTCTCCAACATAGGAGACTTCGAGGATCCCTCCATCCTTGGGATCTTCGACTTCGACTCCGGGTCGGAAAATTCCGCCGACCTCCGCGACGGGACCGGTCGCCACGCCGCGACCTACATGGCGACCGGCACCGATCCGCCGGAGGATCCCTTCTCCACCCCGATCCCTCCTAATGCCACGGCAACGGAGGTCGAGGAACTCCGCCTGAAACTAGCGGAGGCGGTGCGCAAGGAACAAGCCGAGCGCGAAAATTTCTCGGCAGGTGACGCAGAGCTATCGCGCTACCACCAGCAGCGAATCAGGTCGCACCTGAACCCCACCGTCCAGGGGCGTGCCCTGAACTTCGACGACGAAAACGACCCGGCACGCGTGGCCGAGCGCGCGATCTGCGAGAACGCGCCACCAGGAGGAAGCGCCCGGCCCCCGCCAGGGTCGACGGCGACGGGTGACCCACCTCCACCCAACCGCACACCCCCAAGGGACCAGCCGCGGATAGTAGTCTCCTCGCGGGAGCGAGACGCAAACGGCCTCCCACTGTTCTACACCCCGATGGACAACCTCGTGGCGGGCCGAGCAGCAGCCGACAACATCACAGCCACCGGCGACGACGCTCTACAGATCCAGTACGTCAGGGACCTGCTCGCAAAGGTCGTCGAGCAGAAAAACGCAGGCGCTGAATCGCAGGGTCGAGTGTACTCGCGTTCTTCGGGAAGCAGAGCGGCCTCGAGCGGCCGCCCAATGGCGGCAAACACCCTCAACTGCCCGCCACCAGAGCCACTGCAGCTCCAACACTGACCCGCGAACGCGGCACTCTCCACCAACGACCCCAGGCCAGCGACCAACTTCGTTGCCGCCAATGGTCAACCCATCGACGCCCGCACCCACATCATCAACAACCAAAGCTGGCGCGCACGCCAGCCCGACGACCTGCGACACAGCCTAACCAATCGCCGCGACGGCGAGCCAATGGGTCGCTAAGTCGACTCGGCCCCAAGTGCTTCGGACCAATGATCCGAGGCGAGAAGTACCCGCCGAACTTCAAGGCGCCGAAGGAGATAGAAAAGTACGACCCCGCCGTCTGGCTTGATACATACCTCATGGAGATGGCGATCGCAGGCCACACCGACCTGCTAGCTGCCCGTTACCTCCCCCTGATGATGAAGGGGACGTGCAGGCAGTGGATCAACACCCTCCCCCAGGATAGTATCGACTCCTGGGAGGAGATGCATGATGCCTTCGTCAGGCACTTCAAGTGCTCTTACACCCGCGCCACCACCATCGAGGACATGGAGCGATGCGTCCAGGGGCCTCGCGAGTCGACCTACAACTGGGTCCAGCGGTGGCAAGAACTCTGGTACAACGCGGTCGGCATCCACCCGGACACCGTGATCCATTGCTTCAAGGCCTCGTGCCGCTACGAGCCTCTGGTCGCCAAGCTCAAGCGACATTCTCGCACACTCGACAACATACCGGACCTCCTCGAGATCGCCAAATGGTACGCGGAGGAAGATCCAAACCAGGAAACCGACGACGAGTCGGGAGGTCAACGCCGCACAAGCGGCAACGACAGCGGACGACAGTCCGACCTACGCTACAGCAACACTCGCCTCACCGGCAAGCGCCGCAGTGACGGGCGAGTCGACTTCGTCGCCAACGCCGGGCACGCACAACGGGAGCCCAAGAGCTTCCGCCGCGACGGAGGACAACGCCGCGACGGCGGCAACTACAAGGCCAAGCCAAGGTTCGACCCTGCGGCCCTCCTTAACCAACCTTGTGCGTTTCATAGCAGGGAAGGGAAGCCCGCAACGCACACAACCGCTGACTGCCACACCCTCAGTGAGATCGAGAAGGGACGGTGAGCACGGGAGGACCCCGACAATGACCCGCCAAACGGCGGAAAATTCGGCAAAGTGGCTGGCTCGCTCCATACCTTCACAGGCTTCAATACGAAGCGCGAGAAGAAGGTCATCACCCGCGCCGTCGCCGTCAACGCGGTGTCTCAGATGGACGTTCCCCAGTTCCTCAACTGGTCGGAGCAGCCCATCACCTGGAGCCGCCAGGACCACTCGCCACGCATCGAGTACCCAGACCGAGTCGCCCTGGTGGTCAAGCCTAAGGTCGGCGACTACTGGCTCCCCAAGACATTGATGGACGGCGGCAGCTCCATCAACATCCTGTACCTGGACACCTTCAGGCGGCTGCGGCTTCCGCAGTCGATGGTCGAGACAACTCACACCACGTTCCACGACATCGTCCCCGGTCGGAAGGCGTACCCGATCGGCAAGGTCACGCTGCCAGTCACCTTCGGCACACCAGCAAACTTTCGCACCGAGCGGATCGTCTTCGAGCTGGTGCCCTTTGACAGCCTCTACCACTGCGTCCTGGGGCGCCAGGCGTTCGCCAAGTTCATGGCAGCGCCACATTACGCGTACAACGCGATGAAGCTCCCTGGGCCGTGCGGCGTCATCACCATCAACGGCGACCCATACATGGCCTCCGAGTGCGAGGCCAAAGGAGCAGAACTCGCCGACGCCGTCATCGCGGCAGAAACCAACCACGCCGATGAACTCGCCAAGTACGCGATCGGGGTCAACAACAACGACCCCACCATACTCAAGAAGCCCAACTCGAAGGGTGCAAACACCTCAACCTTCGAGGCAACGACGCACACCCGCACCGTCGAGCTGGTCCCAGGCGACTCTAGCCAGACGGTGACGATCGGGACGGGCATGAGCCCAGCCTAGGAAGGCGCGCTCATAGAGTTCCTCCGTGAGAACAGGGACATATTCGCATGGAAGCCCTCTGACATGCCTGGTGTCCCTAGGGAGCTCGCTAAGCACAAGCTAAACGCCGACCCCAGAGTGCGACCCGTCAAACATTCGCTGCGGCCCTTCAATGAAGAGCGCCGCTGAGCCATCGCCGAGGAGATGCAGCGTCTACTCGCTGCAAGCTTCATCCGGCCAATCAAGTACTCCAAGTGGCTGGCAAACCCAGTCCTGGTCAAGAAGAAGAATGGGACCTGGAGGATGTGTATCGACTACACAAACTTGAATAGAGCCTGCCCAAAGGAGCAGTTCGTCCTCCCACGGATCGACCAAATAATCGATTCCACCGCGGGCTCGGAGTCGCTATGTTTCCTCGACGCCTACTCTGGGTACAACCAGATCAAAATGGCTGTCGAGGACGAGGAGAAGACAGCGTTCATTACGCCATTCGGAGCCTTCTGCTACACCGCCATGACCTTCGGCCTCAAGAACGCCGGGGCGACCTACCAGCGGTGCATGCAAGAGTGCCTCGCGAGCCAAATTGGCCGCAACATCCACGTCTACATCGACGACGTGGTCGTAAAGTCCGCTCGCCAGGGTGACCTACTCGCCGACCTGGCGGAAACGTTCGCCAACTTGCGAAAATACAAAATAAAGCTTAACCCGGGCAAATGCACCTTCGGTGTACCAGCAGGACAACTACTGGGGTACGCCGTCTCCAAGCGAGGGATCGAGGCGAACCCCACCAAGATCGACACGATCGCCCGACTCGGCAAACCCGAGTGCTCGCGACGCCCGTGGCTGGCGGGCGAGCGGCTCTCCGCTTCATCCCCGCTGGGTGAAAAGGCGATGCCCTATACCGCCTCGACAAGAAGAACCCCACCTTCCAGTGGGACAAGGAGGCGGATGACGCGCTTCGCGACCTCAAGAAGGTGCTACTCGCCGCACCGCTACTCGCCGCCCCCGCCGACAAAGAACCCATGCTGGTTTACGTCGCGGCTTCCGAGCGCGTCGTCAGCGCCGTCATGGTCGTCGAGCGACCGGAGGAAGGAAAGGAGCGCCCAGTACAGCGACCGGTGTACTACATCAGCGAGGTCCTCACCGAGTCGCGCCAGCGATACCCGCAGTACCAGAAGCTGGTATACGCGGTCTTCAGAGCACAGCGGCGCCTGCCGCACTACTTCCAGGAGCACCCGATCACGGTCGTCTCCTCAGCACCGTTGCAGGACATCATCCGCAACCGCGAGGCGACCGGGCGGGTCGCCAAGTGGGCCGTCGAGATCGGCGTCCACAACATCAAATACGAGCCACGAAAAGCGATCAAGTCGCAGGCCCTAGCGGACTTCATCGCCGACTGGGAAGAGGCCCAGCAGCCAGAGAAGCTGCCATACCTCCATTACTGGAGCCTGCACTTCGACGGCTCCAAGAACACGGACGGCGCAGGCGCAGGGATCGTGCTAACTTCACCGAAGGGCGACAAGCTCCACTACGTCCTCTGCCTCGACTTCACATCCTACACCAACAACATGGCCGAGTACGAGGCCTTACTCCACGGCATGCGAGCTGCCAGGGAGATAAACGTCAACCGCCTACGCTGCTACGGAGACTTCGACCTCATCGCTGGGCAAGTCGCTGGCACCTGCGACGCCGTATCCCCCACCATGGCGGCGTATCGCCAAGCAGTGGACAAGCTGGGCGAACACTTCGCAGGCTACTCCGTCGAGTGGATTGACAGGCGGAAGAACGAGGAGGCCGACTTACTCTCTCGCATTGGGTCGGCTCGACTCGCACACCCGCCGGCGTCTTCCTCGACACAATCACCAAGCCATCAGTCTCTCCCCCGAGGGAGAACGACATCGGAGTCCCGTTACAACCGGAGGCAGCCCTGGTCGCACTCGTCACCGAGCCAGACGACTGGACCAAGCCCTATGTCGCCTACCTGGAGGCCGGCACCTTGCCGCAGACGGACGGGCCTTCGGATGATCGCACGCCGATGCAAGTCCTACACCATCATCGACGGCGAGCTCCACAAGCGTCACCGGCGTGTTCCAACGCTGCGTCCAATCCGCCAAGGACGCAAGATCCTACACGACATCCACTCCGCGATCGGCCACCACGCCGCGCCCGCTTCTAGTCGCCAAGGCTATGTGGCATGGCTTTATCGCCCACCGACACGCCGATGTTGCCGACATTGTCCGGTGCGCCGGGGCCGGCACGCCAACCAGACGCACGTGCCGAGCTCAGCGCTCAAGACAATCCCCATCACCTGGCCATTCGCTTTATGGGGCATGGACATGGTAGGCCCCTTCAAGAAGGCTCCCTCCGGCTACACCCACCTCCTGGTCGCGGTCGACAAATTCACAAAGTGGGTGGAGGCCAAGCCAGTTCGGAAATGCGATGGAAAGACCGCCACTAAATTCCTACGCGAGCTCATATATCGCTACGGGTTCCCAAACAGCATCATCACGGACAACGGCACCAACTTCGCCAAAGGAGCCATGGCCGAATTATGCGAGGAACACCACATCCGGCTCGATCTCGCATCATTCGCCCAACCGGAATCCAACGGCCAGGCAGAACGGGCCAATCAAAGCATCCTCCACGGCCTGAAGCCGCGACTCCAAGTACCACTCTAGCGCACCGCCGGGTGCTGGGTCAAGGAGCTACCCTCCGTCATCTGGGGAATCCGCACCTCGGTCAACAGGTCGACAGGATTCACCCCCTTCTTCATGGTGTACGGTGCCGAGGCGGTCATGCCAACCGACCATGAGCACAACTCGCCGAGGATCGTCCACTACACGGAGGCTGCGAACGAACTCGCACGACAGGATGGAGTTGATCAACTCGACGAGGCACTCGACCTTACTCGCTCGCGCACCGCCATCTACCAACAAGGACTCCGCCGCTACCACAGCCGACGGGTAAAAACTCGCACCTTCCAGGAAGGCGACCTGGTGCAGCGCCTCATCCAGGACAAGAAGGGCATGCACAAGCTTTCCCCTCCATGGGAGGGACCATTCGCCATCGGGCGCGTACTCGGAAACGATGCTTACTACCTCATCGACGTCCGCGGGGACGGCAAACTCGACGGTAAGCGACCATGGAATGTAAACCTCCTACGGAAGTTCTATTCCTAGAACTCCACATATGTACTCCCCAGTTGCTATGAAATAAAAAGAATCGGTTACTGCAAATTGCGCCTACTCTCCGTGTCTTGTGCCACTCGCACTCGTAATAACAGCGTCAAGCTAACCGCAGAAGTCAACCTTTGTTAAAGCGATCGGCACGGCCAAGTAGTGCGATGCAAAAGCACTGAGTCACCTCAGGTTTTGCATCGTCCATGAAAAACGCCTACCTGGATCCCCATTGGAGTCGCCTAGCCCGACTGGATCTACGAGCCAAGACAACTGCCTTCGCTTCTCACAACAACCATGATCCTCCGCATCCTCGACATAGCGACTCGAACGGCCGCGTACCACGCTCGGGGACTGACGACCAGTTCAGCGCGAGCGGCTCGGGAAAACGCCAAGTATGAGAGCATGCCCAGGACTCGCCATGCGACTGGCCCAACGGGCCAGGCAGGAGTGATGCGCTCAAACTAACGCGCCAAGTCCTCACCCACCCTCGAGTCACGCCTAGAACAACCAAGTACCGCGCTCGGGGACTCGGCCACCCGACCTCGTTCGCGCGAGGGAAAACGGTGAAGTATAGAGCACTCAAGGGAGTCGCCTTGCGACTGGCTCTCCGAGTCCGGCCGAGTCGACCACAGTACCAAAACATTCAAAAACCACAAACACATCACACACGAGGTAAACCCCACAAAAAGGGCGGACGCGCTTGGGGACTCGTTCAACCCTCAATCGGAAAAAACATGACAATCACAAAGCAAACACGATATCTCATTAATAGCATGTTGCAATCATCTCAGAATACAAAATATGCCCAAATGGCAGATCTGCTACTAACGCCCCAGGAAAAAATACTCTATTCCGCAGGCTTCGACGACGACTCGCCCGCACCCTTGCGATTGCAGATGAACGGCATGTACGGGTTTGACGGGTACGTCTTCAGCTCACCCGCCATCGCCGCGCGGAAGGGCTGCTCGACCTTGAAGTCCCGGTGCTGCGGCTCGGGGTCGTTGGGCGCGACGACCGTTTCCTGGTAAGGAAGGAGGTCGCCCATCGCCTAGACATGCTCGGAGTACACCGCGGCGCGACCCGTCAACTTGAGCACCTTGGAGATCTCCACCTCGCCAGTCGACGACGGGTAGCCACTCGTCACATCGTCCAGATCGAAATCTTCTGGAAAATGAGCAAGCCCAAGGCTAAGCGCCGTCGCCGCTCCACGCCGGAACGCCGATCGCGTCATGAACTCAATGACCGACGGCGCCTTCTCCAGGTACTTCCACACCTCGACGAGGTCGCTGGGAATTACTTCCGTGGGCGATATCTCCTGGAGGTAGGCTCGGATGCATGTCGCCGACAACGTCGCCGAGTCGACGAGCGTGGCCACACATTGCCGCGCATCGAACGAGCTCGCCTCTTCCGCGCTATCAAGGATGCGACATACGGATAGAAGATAACAGTGAGTACATCGGATATTACGAAAAGACACATGCAATAGGCAAGTGCAGACAAACTCACCAATCAAGGGACGGGAGAGATCCGTGATGAAGCTCTGAAGAGAAGTATAGTCGTCCTGAAGCCCAGCAACAAGGGCGTCAGAAACTTTACGCTCTTTCGCGGCGGCCGTAACAGCGGCCTTGGCTCGACCATTCGCCGAACTCGCCTCCTCTTCGCCTCAGCTCAAGGCTCGAGCTCGGCGATCCGCTTCTCAGCTGAGCTCAACGCCGATTGAGCCGTTGCCAACTCACCCGCGGGGACAAGTCCCTGGCGAGCTTCTTCTGCTTTCGCGGCAACTGCCTGAAGCCCCTTATTCGCCTCTTGGACGGTGTTTCGCTGCCAATCGGTCAGCTGACTCACGTTGCAGACCCTGCACACAATCCAAACAGTTAACCAAAGTGAAATCCTAAGTGCCTACCCGCTGAAATTTAGCGAGTGCGCACTCGGGGACTGGAAATCAAGAAACCCTAAGTGCCCACCCGCTGAAATTCAGCGAGTGCGCACTCGGGGACTGGCAATCAAGAAATCCTAAGTTTCCACCCGCTGAAATTCAGCGAGTGCGCACTCGGGGACTGGCAATCAAGAAATCCTAAGTGCCCACCCGCTGAAATTCAGCGAGTGCGCACTCGGGGACTGGCAATCAAGAAATCCTAAGTGCCCACCCGCTGAAATTCAGCGAGTGCGCACTCGGGGACTGGCAATCAAGAAATCCTAAGTGCCCACCCGCTGGAATTCAGCGAGTGCGCACTCGGGGACTGGACACGAAAAATAAAAACAAGCCACTAAAAGAATCAGACTGTTGCTGCACACCGACCTGATCCTCGGGGACTGGACATACCTGGATGGCTGCGCCAAGCATGCTGTGAAGTTGTATCGCATCCACGGATGCGAGGAGAGCCGGCGTGTGCCCACGACGCTGCTCGACCTCTACGTAGGCGACCCCAGGTGCACGGCTCGAGGGCGAGGTCCCACTCGCTGCAGCCGCCCTGGTCATGAAGCACGAGAACGTGTCGATGGAGGCACCGGCACCAAAGGAGACCGGCTCGGTCACCCTAGGCGAGGGATCACCCTCCTTCGTGGGTACGGCCGCCTCCATTTCGGGTTCATTTGGCGCGACCTCCATGTCGTCGGAGATCGTGAAGACATCGTCGCCCTTGGCCTTCTTGGCGCCATCCGCAGGAACGACGACTTCGTCCGCCTTCCTCTTGCGGGAAGGATCCTCCTCGCTGATGACAGGTGGCACCTTAGACACGGTCGGGTGGCCTATCTTCTTTGCTCCGGTCTTGTAAATCGATCGTGTGAGCGAGATAATTCAAGCTGCTATGAAAGACAAAAGTAGGTGAGCGAACTCACTTGGCGACAGGAATGAAGCGTAGCCCCGTGCGGATGCCGGCCGGCTTCTACAGTTCGGGACCCAGTCGGCGGCTGAGGCCCATCTCCAGGACGTCGCGTTCCCAAGACACGGACGGCTTCTTCGTGGTCGAGGCTGCAACGAGAGCCTCTGCGACATTTTCAGTAGGGGCTTCCCTGCGAGGTGAAGCCGCCGCGGCCGGAGCGGCCCCTAGCCTAGAAACTGGGGCAAATGGCGGAGGCATCGAGGCCAGTGGCACCTCGACAGTGGCCGTGTCCAGCGCGGCTGCCGTTGGCGGCGCCTCATCCTTGGCCGGGCTGGGGGCGTCGGAGCTGCTCGCCGAGTGCGGTGGCGAGGCCGGCCTCATCGGCTTCGTCTTCTTCTTCGGAGGAGCCTTTGCCTCCTTCTCCTTCTTCTTCTTCTTCGACGGAGTAGCCTGGCGGCGCGAGGTGGTCTCCGGAAGTTCGTCATTGTCATCATGACGCTCGAGGCTTTTACTCGCCTCAAGCTCACGCTGACGCTGCCCGCGAGTCGTGCGGACCAGCGGGGCGACATCCTCCTCGGACTCGTCGTCGCCGTTGCTCTCGACGCTCCCGGTGTCGCCCTTGGCGGGAGGTGACTCGCCCATGTCCTGGACGGACGAGGTCGAATTCTCGTCATCTGAAGGCGGGAGCCATCCTTCCACCACTTGGAATAGCTGCAATGAACACAAAATGAAATTAGAATGACCGCGACTGCAAAAACTGCGACTGCGAATGATGCGAGGTGACTTACCGTTGGGGCTGGATGCTTTGCGGTGTAGGGGGCGACCCCAGCCTTTGCGTCTAGGTACACCGCCTGGGTGATCTTCTTCAGCGCTGGGGTGTAGTCCTCGAGCTTCCACTCGGCTAGGCAGGACTTCGTCGAGTCCTCCCGGCCCGTGTATTGGTACATATAGTGGTCGCGCCGAGCCAGAGGGACGAGCCACCACCCGAGCCAGCAGTTATATAAGTTGATCGTCTAAAGGCCCTTCTTCTTCAGACCGCGGATGGTTTGAAGCATTTCGTCCACGACCATCCGCTGGTCGCTGGGGAGCTTGCCGATTTGAAGTCGGCGCGGTTCGGACCGGTTGGCAGAGTATCGTGGGATCGCCGTCTCGCCCTCCGGGGTCGCCTCGGCAACGTAGAACCAAGACTTCTTCCAGTCGCTCGCCGCCTTGGCGGGCAGCATCAATTCAAAGAACGAAGCCTTCGACTTCAGCTGGAATGTTAGGCCGCCCGTGGCAAGCATTGGGTCGCCCGCTTCCTCGCGGCTGATCCGTCCGTGGAACAGATCTTGCCATAGAGGGAAGTAGGGCCGGCAGCCCAAGTAGCACTCGCAGAACGCCACGAAGATGGTGAGCTGCTCGATGCTGTGTGGACCTGGTCCGGTTGGATCTCGTAGAAGCGCGAAGTTTCCGGAAGAACAGGGACGTGGGGAATCCTAGCCCCCATTCTAGGTGGCTGGTGAAGCAGATGAATTCCCCCTCGCGCGGGTTCGGGGTCACCTCTCCGGCCGTGGGGATGCGCCAGCAGCCGGCGCGCAGGATCCCGGCCTCCTCAAAGGAAGCCAGTTGCGCCCTCGTACACTTAGATCTACCCCAAGGTTCGGTGGAGAGGGCCATGGCAGAAGGATTTGTGGGGGGTCCGAGGATTTCTGATCGGCTGGATTGCGATGCGAAGGGAGGCGAAAGTGCGTGCAATCGGAGGAAATGGCGAGAAGATGGTTCTCTGATCGCCTGCCATTCCCCTTATATAGCGGTTGTTACCCGCCAAATCAGGGAGCCGTTACTACGCGGTGATTACGCCAAAGGTTACCGTTGGATTAGCCCAACGGCTAGTTTGACCATGTTTAACGGTCCAACTTCCGCCACTCGGCTCGCCGACCCGATCACTATGACAGTGTTTCGCCGATTCGACTCGCCAAAGCTGCGATCGAGATGACTAGTTTTCTCCTTTATACAGGAGCCCGCCGACGATTCGACTGGATGTCTACTCTGAAGCCGTATACTCCGACTGCCAGCTGCCACCTACGCCCAATCAACGACGGCCTCGGGGACTACTGATGGGGATGTACCTACCGGGGTATACCCAGCAGGAGTTTCCGACTGGCCCAGGAACTGGCGAGTGGGCCCGCGAGACGGCGAATGGATCGAGGCCTGGCATGGATCCAAGCGAATGGAAGCTGAAGGCCCAGGCGAGTAGATAGGCCCAGTCGGATTAGGTTAAACAAGTACCAAAGCCTTAACTGATTCGGTTGAGATATGTAAACCCTAGGGGAGGTGAGCCTATATAAACCTCCCTGCGGGGCGTGTAGAGATACGTTCCCTCATACACCCAAGCGACTCGCCGCCTAGCCGCCGAGCTCGCCCATTGTACCGCCATCATAATACAATCTAGCAGGAGTAGGTCTTTACCCTCCGGGGGGCCGAACCTGGGTAAAACCCTGTGTCTCCGCCCTCATCTCGCACCGTAGATGGCTGGCCACCCTTGCCCCTCGTTCTACTACTCGCTGCCGATTGCAGCATCTGCCGTGACTATTCCCACGACAGACAGTCCACTACCGTTACTTTATTTGCGGTGATAGAAAAAACAAACTAGAAATTATGCACAAGCCTCTCCTCTTTCTCCTCCCATATCTCCTCCACTGGTCTCGTTCCAGCGAGCCTTCTCCGACGGCGCTTCCGGCCAGAGATCGTGGAGGGGAGGTGTCGGTGCAGTTGTAGTATTAGCTTAGGTAGTTGCCCTGTTTGGGCGGTTTGGAGCAGAGCTTGGTGTCGATGTGGCCTCGCCCGAGTGCTAGGGTTCATCTGCTTCTTGCTGCTCTTCTCCGGTTGGAGCTCGCGGCGAGGGCGAAGAATAATGTCTCTATAAAATATTAGATCCATGTATGATTTCAAATTTTTCTAAATCTTAAAGCCCATGTGTGTGAAAGTCCATATGTGATTTGGTCCAAGTTGGTGGCAGCTCACATATGTATGTGACAAGAGTAGTGAGAGCTAAAGTTTAGTCCCACATGGGAAGTTGAAAGAGAGTTGCACCATCTTATAAGGTGGAGTGTTGTAACACCTTGTAAGTGAGTGACAATAAGAGAGCTACACGCGTGCTCCTCCTTTGACAACGTCAGCCCTACCCGACCTGACCCGACACAACACGCGGGTTGTGGGAATCTCATCGAGACGAGATTTATTTTGTTGGGCTTGGTCCAGATCATGTCTTGTACAGGATTTTCCAAGTCGCTCTATATAAGCGTCTGTGCGGCTTCCACCACACACAACACCGAACCAACCAATCTAGGGTTTTTCCTATAGGGGTTCGTAGCATGGAAAAAAAAATTCTACCGCACGAACGCAAACAAGCCAAGATCTATCTACTAGATTGTAGCAACGAGTCGATAGGAGCACTCACCCTCGAAGATTCTAAAGCGGTTAACGAGAGCAGATTATCGTGGGTGATGAAGTCGTACACTTGCCGATCTCAAGATCGCGTAGACGATCCTTCCGGCGCTGCGTTCCGGCAGCGCTTCCGCAATAGGTCACACGTTCGGTACTCGATGAAGACCTTCCTCTCCCTTGTTCCAGCAGGCAGCGGAGGTTGTAGTTCTTCCCTCGTGATTCCGGCAGCACGAAGGCGTGGTGTCGGAAGTAGAGGGAAGATCCCGCAGGGCTTTGCCTAAGCTGCATGCGAGTTATGGTGGTTTAGGGTTTCCCGAAGACTAGGGCTTAGATGACCGGGAGGAGAAGGAGGTGCTGGCGGCGGCTAGGGAAACGGCGACAAACCGGCGGCGGCGCGAGGCGGCGGCGGCATGGCGACGCGGCGAGGCGGAGCGGCGGCGGCGGTGTCACGAGTGTGTGGGGAGGGCTTGGCTCTTGTTGTGTTGGGTCAGCCCTCCCCCTCTATTTATGAGAGGGAGGGGCATCCTTGGGAGGGGTGGGTTTGAATCCAAACCCAAACCCAAGTTGGTTTGAGAGAAGGACTTGTTTCTTCTCCCACTAGTAAACTGTAACACCCTCAGAATCGGCCCTATGCAAGTTTTAGCAAAATTCGCCAAACCCGCATAGAAACGATTCGACGGTGCCCACCAGGCACTTTCGTGCGGGTGGAAATCAAAGTAATAACATTACACAACAGTCCTCGATGGGACCCACAGAACAGAGATATATACAACAGCGACTCAAAGAGTCAAGAATACAAATATACGGTACAAAGATCCAAATCACCTTGAAAATGATCGAGCGTCCGACTACGGACAAGATGCAAAAGGGGCTAAGAGCCCTGAAGAATAACCAATGGCGTCCATAACCTGCCGTGCCAAGCCGGAAGGGTAACCACGCTAACGGCGTCGATCTCAAAACCTGCTTAAACAAAAGGGTGCCGACAAAGGGCAAAGGAAAAGAAGGAGCGTCGATCGAGGCCAGTACAGCGAGGCTAGAATTGACGGTCCTCGCCTACATAGGTATGGTGGATCGAGCGGCAGCAAAGATGCACTAAACAACCTATAGAGACTCGATACAATGGCGGATATCGAGAGGGTAAGAAAGACCTGTTCGGATCCAACCTGATTCTATCAAACAAACCCATCCTGGCGTTTCCCCCTCGAGACCAAACGAGGAAGTCAACCGAGGAACTCACACAGTTGGCAGTTTTACTTATTCAGTTGTAGTTGCGGCACTTTACTAGTCAGGTTTAAATAATCGTCCTGATAAAGTAAGCAGTGGGCACTTTTATTTATTCATTACATTATAGTGGCAACACTTACTAGTCGATACAATTATCATGAGATAACCCAAAACCCAGTGATCGTTGATACTTTTACTTAGCCATTCCGTTGTAGTGAAGCTGATTACTAATCATATCGAAACAAGTCAATTTAAAACAGAACTTTAGTTATAGTTGTCTATGATCGACATCGTGCTCCAAGTCGTCCATAACCGCGGACACGGCTTCTAAAAGATTAAACCTGCAGGGTGCACCAAGTATCCACAGCACTTGACCCTTTTGCCGATCGCTTAACATACACCCATCGGTATGTCGGGGCCTAAGTCACGACGTTCCACTCCAAAGCAAGCATCGGGGCCACCCCACTAAGTACACCCGCAACGAAGTCGGCCGGTCTCCGAGACGGACTTAGGGTTGCGCCAATGGCTGTAAGCGACAGTATGCCCCCAAACGGGGACTGCCGATACCGCGTAAACACTCCGCTTCCTAAACAGTACAGCGTGCTCCTCACACAATCGTAAATAAAGTAGTAGCATGGCATAAGTACAGGATAGTAAATAAAACCTCAAACTAGTTGTGGCCCCCAGTACAATACTTTGAAATCAGGTAATTATCAATGGGGGGCCCATATCTCCCCACCTGTGGTTAGCGCGCTCGATCTCGGAACAGGTGTCAAGAACTCGGGTCCTACGGGACACAAGTGGGCGGTCGGAAACCAAATCTTACCTATCACCCACCGATGCCTCTGCTTAATTCAATTTTAGTTGTTAAACAGAAATTAAAGTGAACAATAAGTAAACCATGATCATCTCCAACGTCAACATGCGGCAATTCTCCAACAAAGGTGGTACTTGACGTCACACAAAACACTTGAGCAAGCGACTACGACACGCGGGTCCAACTATCTACCAAACAACAGGTAATAGGATGTGTCCAAGGCTATATATGGCTGCAAGGGATATCACGGGAACGAGAACTAGAGCATCGCAACACAGATAGCAAAGATCAACAGGAGGGAAGTAAATACTATAAAAGTAAGATAGGTAGAAAGAGGGAGATGCTCGCCTGAAAACATTGTCGAAAGGTTCCACCGAAGATCGGGGCGAAGCTCACATCAACTCAATGGCCTTATCCGCGAAGAAGCAAAACACTAGAAGAAACACCGGATGCGATATTTAATACAACGGCAGAAAATCAGCATGATGCATGTATGATGCATGACATGGCAAAGGTGCGGTGCAATTAGGTCATATTAAGCGGAATCAGGGTCCCGACAGTTATTAGATGGTTCAAGTTATTTAGAACCCCCGCAATTTAATTATTGTTTTGACAAGGCAAGATTATAGTATTGGTTCGCTACACAAGTTTAAATGAGGCCGATATGAGACTAGATTTGCCCGCATATGGGCCCCATATTTAATTATTAGGTGAATCGGCATAAAGCCCCCAAACCACATGATATGCATGCGAGATGAACAATTGAATATGCGATAAGTTGTTATGTTATAAAATAGGGTTCGAGGGAAAAAGGGGTCACACATCAGAGGGCTCGACGATCTTGGGGTTCCGGGGTTCGGGGTTCGGGGACGGTCTCTGGGTTCAGGTTCCGGTCTCGGGGTCCAGGGTTCGACGAGCTCGGCGGGAGCGTTCTCGGACTCCGGGGTCGTTCTCGGTATCGGGGCAGACCTTGCCGGTTTCACTCCGAAGGACTCGTTGTTCTGCGGCGAAGATCCTGGCGTCGGTGAGGTCGATCTTGTCGGTTCCACGGTCATCGGTCCCCTCTCGTAGATCTTGGGGTTTGCGGCTCCCCGGGATCGGTCTCGGGTTTTGGCGCCGGTGGTTCTTGTCGATTCCATGAAGGCCTTGGTGCTTCAATCCTGTGTCGACCTCCGGTTCCGATAGGAGATCTTGGCGTTCGGCGGGTTCGACCTTCGGATCGGCTTCGGGGTCCTGGGATCCGTGAAGGAGGCCTTCGCGCTCCATGATGAAGATCTTGACATCGGCCTGCACGGTACATGCTCCTCGGAAAACCTTTGCGTTCCATGACGGCGTTCTTGGTCCGAGGTACCGGTTCCCTCTCGATGGTCTCGGCTTGCGGCTCCTCTTCGACGAACTTGTCGAGAAGAACCTCTTGCTTGAGCCAAAGCGAGCTTGGTATGCCCAAAGCACTGGGCCCACAGCGCCGGGCGGTCCGGACGCGGCGAGCGAGCCGCCAGGAGCCGGGCGAAGGCGCCGCGGGCGGCGGAACTCGGAGGTGAGGGACGGCTGGAGAGCGGTCCGGCGGCGCGGCGGCGGCCTCGGCCGGATGGGGAGGAACCACGCGGGCGAGGCGGTCAGCGAGGTGGGGTCTGGGGAGGCTGCAGGCGCATGGGGGTCGCTGGGACGCGGAGGGTGTCGGGTCGGGCAGTGCTGGTCCGCCCGCTGGCACGGCTGGCGGCTCACGAGGAACGGCCGAGCTGGGGGCGAGCGCAGCGAGGAGGCGGACGTGGCCGGAATCGGGGCGGCGCTGGCGGTTGAGGCGAGCGGCAAGCAGGGCTGGGAGGAGGGCGGCGGAGGCGGAGCTCGGGAGGCGGGCGGAGCTCGGCTCTGAGGAGGAGGTACGGCAGCGGAGGCGGCGGACGGGGGTGCTGAGGCGGTAGGGGGCTCATGTGTGTGGGCGAGCAGGGTGTGGAGGAGACGGCGCGTGGAGGAGAGCTGGTCGGGGAGGTGTGTGGCGAGGACGTGAGGGAAGGCGGGCCGGGCCGCAGACTGCAGCGGCAGCGATCGGGGCGGGACAGCGAGGGAGAGCTAGGGCGGCAGGCGAGGAGGAGGAGGATGGCGTGCGTAAGGGGAGGAGAAGAGGAGAGGAGGGAGGAAGAAGAGGAATAGTGCAGTGGGTGGGGTGGTGGGTCCAGGGTGGGTCCATGGTGTGAGCGCTGGCTGTGGGAGGGATCTGGGTGCGTTATGCGTGTGAGGCGGTGGTGGGGAAGGCTGTGTGGTGTGTTGTGTTGGGTGTGTTGGGTGTGTCTAGGTGGCAGGGTAGGACTGGGTGAGGGAGAGGGAGGGGTGAGGTGGCGCAAGCCTATAGGTTGGGGTGAGGTGGCCAGGGTGGGTTGGGTAGTTTTTCTGGTAGGCTTAGAATTAGAGCGGACCGATTTAGTTTTCTGGGGCGGTCTTTCGGTCGGTTTGGACCGTTCGGCTGCCCCACCAAAAATAATTAAACTTTTGATTTGTTTTAAACGGGCCGTGAGCAAACCGATAGCGGCCAAAACAAAATACTCCGGAGCCCCCGGGGTTTGGCGTTTGAATGAGAGAGGACGTTTCAGAAATCAAAAATAGGTTTTTCTGAAATAGTTTTAGACAAACAACACGTGATGATGACGATGCAATGCACAAATTCAACGCGATTTTCTAGTAGTGGTTTTGCGGGATGCCACATAAACCATTGTTCCAGTTTGACTTTTCAAACTTCCTGTTTGACTTTCAATTTAGAGATTTATTTCTCTCTTGCAAATGCCAACACCAAGTGACCTAGGATATGATCCAATCATTCCACATATCCATGACACATTCATGGACCATTCCCCTTTCGGACCGGTGAACCTTCTAGACCCTTCTAGAACCTCTCCGATGAAATCATCGGAAACTTTCCCGAACTCCGAAATAGGACTTTCCTTATATGAATCTTATTCTCCGGACCATTCCGGATCTCCTCGTGAAATCCCGGATCCCATCCGAGACTCCAAACAATATTCGGTATCCCTACTAACATTCCCTATCTACTAAACAACATCGAATCCTTAAGTGTGTCTCCCTACGATTCGTGAATTATGCGGACATGACCGAGACACTTCTCCGATCAATAACCAATAGAGGAATCTGGAAATTCATATGGCTCCCACATATTTCTACGATTACTTTGCGATCGAATGAACCACTTACATACGATACCAATTTCCCTTTGTCTCACAATAGTTTAATTATCCGAGGTTTTGATCGTCGGTATCTCTGCATACCTAGTTCAACCTCGTTACCGAAAAGTACTCTTTTCTCGTTCCCGTGATATGTGATCCCTTGTGAGCCAGTCACATGCTTGCAAGCTAATTGGATGACATTCCACCGAGAGGGCCAAGAGTATATATATCCGTCATATGGATGGACAAATCCCACTCTTGATCCATATGCCTCAACCCATACTTTCCGAACACTCAATGCCACCTTTATAGCCACCCTGTTATGGTGTGGTGTTTGATGTCATCAAAGCATCCTTCCAGTGATGGTGATTAACATGATCTCATGGTCTAAGGAATTAGGTTACTATGTATCAGAAAGCTTATAGCAAACGAACTATTGAAATGACTTGATCTTTATGCTACGCTTCTCCATAGGAGTATGTCCATCATACCATTCTCCTAATGATATGATCTTGTTATTAATAACATCTCAATGTTCATGATCGAGAAACTATGATCATCTATTAATCAACAAGCTAGTATTATAAAGAGGCTTTACTAGGGACTCTAATTTAGTTTACAAGTCATACAAGTATTACTGTTTCCGGTTAATACTATTATAGCATGAATGTAAACATTTATCATAAACACAAAGATATAATAATAACCAATTTTATTATTGCCTCTAGGGCATATCTCCAACAGTCTTCCACTTGCACTAGAGTCAACTAATCTAGATTACATGGTAATATACCGAACACCCATGGCGGTTTGGTGTTGGTCATGTTTTGCCCTCGGGAGAGGTTTAGTCAACGGATCCGCCACATTCAGATCTGTGTGTACTTTGCAAATCTTTATGTTACTATCTTGGACATGCTCTCGAATAGCGTGAAAACGTAGCTTGATGTGCTTCAGCTTCTTGTGTGACCTTGGTTCTTGCGCATTGGCTATGGCGCCCATGTTATCACAGTAGATAGACATTGGGTCCAGCACACTTGGAACCACACCGATCTCTATAATGAACTCCTTCATCCATATCGCCTCTTGTGAAGCCTCCGAAGCAGCTATGTATTCCGATTCAGTTGAAGATCTCGCCACAACGCTTTGCTTTGCACTCCTCCAGCTAAATGCTGCACCATTCAAAGTAAATACGTATCCAAATTTAGATTTAGAATCATCCAGATCGGTGTTCCAGCTAGCATCGGTGTAACCATTAACAACGAGTTGTTCATCACCTCCATAAGAAAGAACCATATCCTTAGTTCTTCTCAAGTACTTAAGGATGTTTTTGACCGCTGTCCAATGATCCACTCCTGGATCACTTTGATATCTGCTAGTCAAACTAACAGCATATGCAACGTCGGGTCTAGTACATAGCATGGCATACATTAGAGATCCTATGGCTGAGGCATAGGGAGTCTTACTCATCCTTTCTCTATCTTCTGCCGTTGCAAGACTTTGAGTTTTACTCAAGGTCGTATTGGGCAACATGGGCAAGAAACCTTTCTTGCTATCTTCCATTCCAAACCTCTTTAGAACTTTGTCCAAATATGTACTCTATGACAATGATATTAGGCGTCTCGATTTATCTCTATAAATCTTTATGCCTAATATGTAAGCTGCTTCGCCAAGATCTTTCATTGAAAAACTATTATTCAAATAATCCTTGACACTATTAAGAAGGTATACATCATTCCCAATCAACAATATGTCATCTACATATAGTATTAAGAATGCTAGAGAGCTCCCACTCACTTTCTTGTAAATACAAGCTTCTCCATAAGTTTGTATAAAACCAAAGCTTTTGATTACCTTATCAAAACTTTGATTCCAACTTCGGGATGCTTGCTTCAATCCATATATGGATTATTGAAGTTTGCATACCTTGTTAGCATCTTTAGGATCGACAAAACCTTTGGGTTGCATGATATACAACTCTTCATCAATGTCTCCATTGCAGAAAGCCGTTTTGACATCCATCTGCCATATCTCATAATCATAATATGCAGCGATTGCTAACATAATCCTCACAGACTTTAGCTTCACTACTAGTGAGAAAGTCTCATCATAGTCAACTCCTTGAATTTGTCGAAACCCTTTTGCGACAAGTCGAGCTTTATAGACAGTAACATTACCATTAGCATCTGTTTTCTTCTTGAAAATCCATTTGTTCTCGACAGCCTTTCGGCCATCCGGTAAGTCCACCAAAGTCCATACTTGGTTTTCGTACATGGATCCAATCTCGGATATCATGGCTTCTTGCCATTTATTGGAATCTGGGCTCATCATCGCTTCCTCATATGTCATAGGGTCATCGGTGTTGTCCACCAACATGACACTCGTAACAGGATCATACCAATCAGGAGTGGTACGAGTTCTCGTTGACCTGCGAGGTTCCGTAGCAACTTCAACCGAAGTTTCATGATCAACATCATTAGCTTCCTCTATTATTGGTGTAGGCGCCATAGGAACTACTTCTAGTGCTACGCTACTCGCAAGTTCGGGAGAAGGTTCAACAACCTCTTCGAGTTCTACTTTCCTTCCAATCACTTCTTTCGAGAGAAACTCCTTCTCTAGAAAGGATCCATTCTTGGCAACGAATATTTCGCCCTCGGATCTACGATAGAAGGTATACCCAATAGTTTCCTTCGGGTATCCTATGAAGACGCATTTTTCCGCTTTGGGTTCAAGCTTGTCCGGCTGTAACTTCTTTACATAAGCTTCATAACCCCAAACTTTAAGGAACGACAATTTAGGTTTCTTCCCAAACCATAATTCATACGGTGTCGTTTCAACGGATTTAGATGGTGCCCTATTTAAAGTGAATGCAGATGTTTCTAATGCATAACCCCAAAATGATAGCGGTAAATCTGTAAGTGACATCATAGAACGAACCATATCTAAGAGAGTTCGATTACGATGTTCGGACACACCATTACGTTGTGGTGTTCTGGGCGGTGTCAATTGTGAAAGTATTCTTCATTTCTTCAAATGCTCGCTAAACTCGTAACTTAGTCATTTTACCCATCAGACATGCTTCGCATCTTTCAAGTGATTTGAAATCAAATGATTCAAGAAGTCCATCGGAATGGAGTTTCTTCATACGTTTCACTCCAATATGACCAAGACGACAGTGCCACATGTAGGTCGAGTTATCGCTCAATTTCAAACATTTAGCTTCAATGTTATTAATGTGTGTATTTCCACAATTGAGATTCAATAAGAATACACCATCTATCAATGGTGCATGTGCATAAAACATATTACTCATATAAATCGAACAACCATTATTCTTGGACTTAAACAAGTAACCGTCTCGCAATAAACATGATCCAGATATAATGTTCATGCTCAACGTAGGCACCAAATAACAATTATTTAAGTATAAAACTAATCCCGATGGTAGATGAAGAGGTAGCGTGCCGACCGCGATCACATCAACCTTTGATCCATTTCCAACATGCATCGTCACCTCGTTCTTCGCTAGCTTCCGTTTATTGCGCAGTACCTGTTTCGAGTTACAAATATGAGAAACCGAACCAGTATCAAATACCCAGGCACTACTACGAGTACTAGTGAGATACACATCAATAACATGTATATCGGATATACCTTTCTTCTTGATGTTGTCGTTCTTCAAATCCGCCAAGTACTTTGGGCAATTCCGCTTCCAGTGACCTTCTCCCTTGCAGTAAAAGCACTCAGTATCAGGCTTAGGCCCAGCCTTGGTTTTCTTCGCCGGCGCGGTAAATTTCTTGACGCCCTTCTTGAAGTTTCCCTTTTTCTTAGACTTGCCTTGCTTCTTGAATTTGGTGGTCTTATTGACCAACAACACTTGGTGCTCTTTCTTGATCTCCACTTCTACAGGTTTCAACATGGAGAAGAGTTCTAGCAACGACTTGTCCATGTTTTGCATATTGTAGTTCATCACAAAGTTCTTATAACTTGGTGGTAGTGATTGGAGGACACGGTGAATCCCCAAAGAATTAGGAATCACTATTCCCAAGCTTTGGAGTTTACTTGCGTGCCCAGACATCTTAAGAACGTGCTCACTGACGGAGCTGCCATCTACCATCTTGCAGTTAAAGAACTTTTCAGAAGCCTCATAACTCTCAACTGCCGCGTGAACCTCAAATATCATTTTGAGTTCACGGACAATATCATGTGGGTCATGGTTCTCAAACCTTTTCTGAAGCTCCGATTCCAAACCATACGAGATAGCACACTGAACTGTGGAGTACTGATTCTTCCGAGCGAGGAAAACATTCTTTACCTCATCGGTAGCAGTAGCTGCAGGCGGGTCACCCAGCACCAAAGAACTCAGTTCTATGTCTTCCAAGAATTGAAGAAGAGACTTGTAACAGCACCAGTTCTATGTCTGTCAGATTTGGAAAAGGATTTCCAAGTATATTGTGATGCGTCTCATCAAGGTTTGGGTGCCGTACTTATGCAAGACGGTAAAGTTGTGGCCTATGCCTCGAGACAACTCAAAACTCATGAAGTAAACTATCCTACTCATGATTTGGAGTTGGCCTCTGTCGTCCATGCACTCAAAACATGGAGACATTACCTTTTGGGAAAGCGTTGTGAAGTGTTCACCGATCACAAGAGTTTGAAGTATATCTTCACCCAGAAGGAAATCAATATGAGACAAAGAAGATGGTTAGAGCTTATCAAGGATTATGGCTTGAGTTTGCAATACCACCCCGGTAAAGCAAATGTTGTAGCAGACGCTCTAAGTCGTAAGGTATTTGTGAATGGCCTTACCAAAGGAGAATTGCCAGATGATTTGTGTGCTCAATTCAAAGAACTCAGATTGGAGATTGTGCACAAGGACATCTTATGTCTTTGGATGTTCAACCCACTTTATTGGACAAGATCCGAGAAGCTCGAAGATAAGGAAATTGAAAGGATTAAGGAAAATATTAGCCAAGGAGAGCTAAAATTTCCATGAAGACGAAGGGTACATTATGGCATGGGAAGCGATTTGTGTCCCACAAGATCCGGAGTTACTGAGCGATATTGCAGGAAGCACAACTCCGTATTCTATTCACCCGGGTAACACCAAAATGTACATGGACATGAAAGAAAGATTTTGGTGGAACAATCTCAAGAGGGACATTGCCGAGCATATTGCTTTGTGTGATGTGTGTAATAGAGTAAAAGCGAAGCATCAGAAACCAGCGGGTTTGCTTCAACCACTACCTATTCCTGATTGGAAGTGGGACAAGATTGGTATGGATTTCATCACCGGATTACCAAGGACCAGATCGGGATATGACTCCATATGGGTAGTAGTGGATCGCCTAACCAAAGTGGCTCATTTCATTTTTTTTCCATACAATCCCCCAGAAAGAGGGATCGGGTTCCACTATCATCAGATAACGGAACAACAACCACACACAAACGTCATAGTACTGACCCACCTAGGGGGTCAAAACGGAAATAGAAGTTCACCTTACATACCAATCAAACTAGACAGAAAGGAGGGAAGATGGAGACGCAAGAACACCGCCCGCAGGCTAGTGAGAAACTATCCAAAACATAACATCCCAAAAGGAGCACAAGAACTGAAAGCCACACCAACGCCAAGCTTTTTATATTTACGCCGTCCTCAAAGCTATTTATCTCCCAGTTCTCCTTCTTTTCTCCCTCCCTCTTTCCAGCTCCGGAGCCTCACGACCACGATCTCCAGGGATTGAAGGCAGACCTAAGAAAGGAACAGGGGCCACATCCATAGCCGCCGCATCAGCCAACGCATTCTGCTGAAGGGTGTCTGCCCCAGCTTGCAACACCACACGGTCATCCTCCCCATGCAAACCTGCCCAATAACGAATGAAAACACAAGCATATAAGATCAGATCAACATGTGAATTAATGAGCTTTTTATCAAAACAAGCTCGATTCCTAAGTTTCCACATAGCCCAGCAAATAGCCGCCACCACCGTAATCTGCACATTCCTACTAACCCCCACATACTGAGAGGCCCACCAAAAATACTGGGAAAAGGAACCAGGTCTATGTGCCACACCAACAGTTCTGGCAACCACCCCCCAAACATATTTAGCAGCCACACATGAAAAGAACAGGTGCCCAATGCTCTCATCCTTCCTACAAAACCGACAGGTAAAATCTCCAACCCACTTCTTTCTCCTCATATTTTCTTTGGTGAGAATTGCATTATGCCAAATAAGACACAGCCAAATCTTAATTTTCAAAGGGATTTTTGCTTTCCACAGATGTTTAAAACTTCTATCAATCCCCACATTCGACAGATTTGTATACATGGACTTAACAGAAAACTTGCCAGATTTACTCCACATCCACAGGCTGTCCTTTCTGATTCGACACCCCGGATAACAAATTTCTCAACTGCTCCTGATGATTTAACCCTTCAATATCCAACCATCTCCTAAAAGATAAACCCCATCTTTTTTTTGCCATGTCTGCCACTGTGATTCTCTGGTTCTGACAAACATCAAATAAATCAGGAAACCTATCTTTCAAGGGTGAGTCCAGACACCAAGCATCATGCCAAAAATCAGTCAATTCCCCATTACCAACCTTCATTCTCCTACCAGCCAAATAGAATCCCCTAAGCTTAATCAAATCATGCCAACATGGAGAGTCACTTTGCCTGTGTTTCACATTACTAATCCCACCCTTTTTCAAATATTTCCTCCTCACAAAATCTTGCCAGGGACCTTCCTCAGATTCAAGACGCCACCACCATTTACACAGCAAACAAATGTTAAAGAGCCTGATATTCTTAATCCCCAGTCCACCTTTTTTCCTGGGCCTACACACATATTTCCATTTCACCAGATGATATTTCTTCTTGCCCACTATAGAGGTCCCAATCTTTAATAAGATAGAGCCCCCTGTGTTTACAATGCTAGTCCCTGGATCAATAGCTAGCATCCACAGTTAAGATGTAATATCAAGATACAAAGGTCATAACATAACTTTATAACCAGGAATAACATAATTTTATTACATCATACATAGCTCATTTGGCTATTACGTTACATTGCAGCGGAATAACTAAAGTCATGGGGTCCTTCATCTTCAAAGTGCCACAGGCAGATGTTGGTTGTAGACTTTGTAATCCTAATCAAACAATCTTCACTAAAATCAATCAAACCTGCAACATTACAAGTTACAGCCACAAGGGTCAATACATTTCAATTGTATTGGCAAGTTTCACTACTAAGTATAATATAAGTGGATCCTATCATTACATGCAAATTTGGCTAAGTAGAGTTTTAGGCTCATTTGCATAAAGCAATATTTTATCCTATCTTTTCAAAATGGTTTTGGTCTTTTGTCAAATCTCATTTCCAAGATCCTTGAACTCCTTGGTAGACACTCAAGTGTTCAAGTACTTGTCAAAAATCCTTGAGCACCTTGGTAACCCCAAGTGCTACAAGTTTTATCAAAACTCATGAGTTCCTTGGTAACCCCAAGTACATCATGCTCTTGTACACCTTGGTAACCCCAAGTGCTACAAGCTTAACAAAATCTCTTTGAATTCCTTGGTACCCCCAAGTGCATCAAGTTTTTATATTAGAAATTGGAATGTCGAGATCTCCCATAGTTCAAACTTTAGTTGCTCAAGATTGTCCATAACCGGTACACGGCTAAGTACTTAGATTTTATTAACTTCTGCGGGAGTACACTTTACCCACATGACACAATCCCATCTTGTTGCCACCAGTGGCCTCTGGATTAGTGCTCACCAAGATGGAATCTTGGCGATCGAGAATGTGAAAGTCTTTCCAAAAGGTCCTTCCATACATCATTGCTAGCTTGTCTTCAGCCCCCACGAAGCATTCCAGATCCTCATGTCCGGTAACTAAAGACAATGTATGGATCTTCCTAATGTAGTTGACTAAGCCAGAGCCATAATAGCATGTGGTTGTACATGAAAGCCACAGTTGGAGAAACATGTTCAATCTCTAAGTTTCCTAGGTGGTTTTCATTTTGGAGCACAACACAAAGAGATTGCCATAGACATGGTTCCCTTTTGTTGCCACCTTCTCCAAAAACATAAAGTGTCCACCACCTAGGTGGTTCATTGAGTCCTTGTTTTATTATATAAAACACAAGTCTTCTCTCAACCTTTGTAAAATCTCAACATGTATCTCTTTTCAAAACATAGCATGGCTAAGCATGTACAACTTCAATATCTTTACTAAGGAGTGTATAGGGAATCCTACTAGGATTAGCATAGCATAAGTAAAAATTCTCTTCATGCATGTTTTTCAAAATCCACTAAGTATAATGAAAATAATAGGACTTTAGATGATAGTGTCACTTGCCTTTTTGTTAGGGAATGATAGTCACTCCTTGATCTTGCTAGTCTCTCACTTTGCTAATTTTGCTACAATCAAACAAGCATAGTATCAAGTAGCATTCCAAACAAACATTCAATCAATATTTTACATACACAAAGCAATGGATCCTAGGTCTTGCAACAAAAGGGTTCTGTGGCATGGTTGGTCTCTACTAGGTTTATAAACTTTGTATGGTCCACATTGATCATTTACCAAAATGGCAAAGTCATTAGTTAGAGGGTTTGCTCAAAGTCTATTTTTTTAAATCCATTCAACATTTTATGTGATGAAATTATTCTTTTCAAAGCAAAATTTTATGTTTTTCACCAAGTAAGTTGCCTTTGGCAAGGCTTAGTGTTTTTGGGTCAGCAAGTTTGGTCCATAACATTTTCCCAAAGTTTTCCTTGCAAAAACTTTTCCATAATACAATTTAATGAGTTTTATTTGGCTAGAAAATGACTAAGTTAATTAATTCAACTTAAATTTCACAAAAATCATTTTTAATACTATGGGTTGGTTCCTAGGGTCAGTAAGGTCACACAAATCCATTTTGTAAAAGAATTAATCCTAAAATCAATTTTAAACAATTTTTATACTCTTAACAAGTACACAAATGTTTCTGCAAATTCAAACAAGAAATCAGATACTATTTTCAAAACTAAGGTCATGGTTGGCTAGGGCTTGTTCTCCTGATTTTATTGATATAAAATTTTTCAAATTTGGTCGTGTGGATCAAAAGTTATAAGGGTTTGAAAATCCTATTTAAATCAGATTTCAAATCTGTTTTTAAACCAACAGGGTGACACGCGGCGGAATTCTATTGGACGGTACCGCTTCGCTGCGGATCACGCTCCGTAGCCGTTGTATCTAAATGAGATCGTGCGGCGCAGGACTCGTACCTCTTCGGGGTTAAGTGATCTATCGTAACCGTTAGATCCAGATCCTAGGGTGCTAGTGTGCTCGACCATTTGCGAGCGGCGCCGGCGGTGGCTAGCGGCGGCGTCGGTCAGATAGTATGGCGAACGCGAAACGAGGAAGGAGGTGAGGGTGCTTACAGTGATCGCGGTGACGCTCTGAAGCTCAAGGTGTTCGTCGTTGGGCAGGGGGCACACGGGAACGGCGGCGATTGCTCGTCGGAATCGTCGTCAGTGTCGGGCTTGCTCAGGCGTCGTTGAGGACGAGGCTACAACGCGTACCAGGGAAAATGGAAAACAAAGTCAGATGCGCGCAGTCCTGGCGAGGATGCGTGCGTGAACGAGAGGAAAAGGGGCGGACGGAAACTACCTGGGGTACTCGCCGGAGTGAGGCGCAATGGCGGCGCTTGACGATGGCGAAGGTTGGGGCGCCCTAAGACAAGCGGAAAGTGCCGTTAGGTTCGCCCGAGCTTGAGATCATCATCGTTTTCTCGGGAGGAGGGTGACCGGAATCTACCGTAGGCGTCGTAGGAGTTGAAGCGAGCGGCGGCGGTGGTCATTGTCGAAGATGAGGTTACAGGTACCCGCACGAGTTGGATGCACTAGATGCGCTTGAGAGTGGAGAAGCTGCTAGAGTGCTTAGGGATGCAAGGGCGGTGAGGTTTCGTCGGAATCATCAACTGGAACATCGTGAGCGGGCGGACAGAGAATTGGGGCAGCCTAGGGCAAAGGGAGGAGTGGTCTGAGGGAAAACGAGGAGGAGGAGCAGGCAGTTAAATGGGCGTGGCCGCGACGAGGAATTAACGCGGCTTTAAGGTGAATTGAACGCGCGGAATCAAGGCCTGCAACGGCAGCGAGGGGGAAGAGGCGTGGTTCGCGGGTGGGGAAGAAGGGTGTGGTGTGGGGTCCTCTGATCAGTGGGGAAAATAAACGAGAGGAGGTCCACTTGTCAGGGGTTTTGCGGGTTCGATATTGAGTGATAAAAACGATTCGGGGAAGAAAAGAAGCTGGGCTAGATGGGCGGGAGCTAGGCCTATCGACTGGGCTGCTTTGTTTCATTTTTTTTATACTGAAAACTTTTCCTTTTTCTATTTTGAATTTCAATCAACTTATTCAATCATTCAAACAATTCAAACATTCATTTAAACTTTGCATTGTGTTTTTGGTTCTGTTTAGTAGTATAAACCAACCTCCAAAATAAAATAATATTTTAAATCTTTTTAGGTTCCATTAATTAAATAAATTGGTCCATGGTTTTATTAATAAAACAAGGTTTAGTTTATTTAATAAAATCTTCATTTGAACTCCAAATGCTTTCAAAACCCAATCAGTAGGTTTTATTTGGAAATAAAGAATATTTGGAAAACTTGTTTTAAAACAAAATAACATTTTATTTTTAGGGTCCATTATTAATTAAATATAATAGACTTTCATTATTATTTCAAATAAGATATAGTTTATTTGAGATATTTATTTTGAATCTAAATTAAAGTCAAAACACTTTAGTAGGTTTTATTAGAGAATATAAAATACTTGGAAACCTATTTAAAACATTTTAATAAGTCTTGATGTTCTAATTAAAATGGTAAAACCTTTTATTTGAATAAAATTGGATATTAATTCCTTATTATTTTATCTCAAATAAACCTTTGTTATTTTTATTCAAAACTAAATGTTTTAATTTCCAAAGTTTGGTCTAGGTTTAATTTGGCTTTATAAAATAATCCTTATTTGTAAAACTTCTATTTCATTTGAAAAGAAATCTTTTCATTTTAATTGTTTCAAAGTAGTATTTCCAAATGTTTTATTTTACTTTTATTAAATGTTTATCTTTTTAAATCCCTTTAGTTTTTATTAACTTCAAATGGGTTTGAAGTTCCAATTGCATTCAAAAAGTTTCTTCTGGCTCTGAAAATCAAACAAGGTTTTATTTTATTCATTTATTTTCACATTACAAGATTTGGAAAATCTTGGGATGTGACACCCACTTTTCCATACCAAAAGAAAGCTCTAGTCAGTTTCTCAATTTCTTCCACATTCTCCATACCAAGATAAACATAGTCATAGGATAAACAGCCACACTAGAAACATAAGCAGTGATTTTAACATGTCTCCCTCCCAAGGACAAAACTCCCCCATCCAACCATCCAATTTTTTCTTCAACCTATCACCAACAAAACCCATTTCAGCTACTGAACATATCCTGCTAGCAACAGGCAAACCCAAGTATTTAATAGGCCAGTTACCCTTCTGACAGTTGAACATCTCAGCATAATTGGAAAATTTCTCCTCATCCTCTAACACCATCAGCACCTCACTCTTCTCAAAGTTAATCTTGAGACCAGACATGGATTCAAACAAATATAACAGCAATTTTAAATTTGAGCCCCTCAGATCCTCCTTAATAAAAATGGTATCATCAAGATATTGCGAATGGCAATTCCTTTATCAAACAAATTTCCAACCAAACCGGTGAACAAACCACCAGCTGAGCATTAGACACCATCTTAGCCAAACATTCCCACCAAATTGAAGGAAAGGAGAAAAGGGTCCTTGCCTCACCCCTTAAAGCTGCCAAAGTAAGGACCAGTTTCCCCATTGACCTTAACACCGAGAGTACCACGAGTCACAAGACTTTTTAGCCAAATCATCCAATCATCACTAAAACCTTTACACAACAAGAGAACAAAAATCGATTAACTTTGTCATAAGCTTTCTCAAAGTCAATTTTCAAAACCACCCCCTGCTGCTTCTGACTTTTCGACTCTTTCAAAATCTCATGCAATAAGGTCACACCATCTGCAATAAATCTCCCTTTAATAAAAGCAGTTTGGCAAGCAACAATTAATTTCCCCATCACAGTGTGCCAAGTGGCTCATTTCATACCCGTGAAGACAACTTATACAAGTGCCAAGTTAGCCAAAATCTACATGATTAGAATTGTATGCCTTCACGGTGTGCCTAAGAGTATTGTGTCCGACAGGGGAACCAATTCACTTCCCATTTTTGGAGACAGCTACATGAGTCATTGGGAACGAGGTTGGAATTTAGTACTGCTTTTCATCCTCAAACCGATGGACAAACAGAAAGTACTAATCAAATTCTGGAAGACATGTTGAGGGCATGTGCCCTAGAACATGGAGCAAGTTGGGATGAAAGTCTGCCTTACGCAGAATTTTCTTACAACAACAGCTATCAAGCCAGCATTGAGATGGCACTGTTTGAGTTTCTCTATGGAAGAAAGTGTACCACCCCATTGTTATGGAATGGTGTGGGAGAAAGAAGTTTATTCGGGCCAGATCTTATCAAAGAAGCCGAAGAGAAAGTCAAATTGGCTAAGGACAGGTTGAAGATAGCACAGTCCCGACAAAAAAGCTACGCAGATCCTAAGCATAGAGAAGTCACCTACGAAGTTGGTGATAGAGCCTATCTTAGAGTATCACCACTCCGTGGAGTGAAAAGATTCGGAGTCAAAGGAAAATTAGCACCAAGATATGTTGGGCCATTCAAGATTCTGAGTCGCAAAGGAGAAGTGGCTTATGAGATTGAATCGCAAAGATCTCTATCATGTGATCCATAATGTGTTTCATGTGAGTCAGCTTAAGAAATGTCACCCGGAAATGGAAGAATCTTCTTTGAAGGATACCATACCTTTGGAAGAAGTTCAACTAGAAAGTGATCTCACCTATGAAGAAAAACCTATCAAGATTCTTGACACTGCGGAAAGAGTCACGAGAACAAATACTATCAAGTTTTGCAAAGTGCAATGGAACCATCACACCAAAGAGGAAGCAACATGGGAAAGAGAAGATGATATTCGGAAAGACCACCCTCACCTATTTGCTAGCCAATCCGAATCTCGAGGGAGAGATTCACCTTAAGGGGGCTAGATTTGTAACATTCCTAAAATCATAATTTCAAAGTTTGCATATCATTCATGCATGCATATAGATTTGAGATCAAATTTCAAACTCATTTCAGAAAAACAGAAGCACTTGGTGCTATGTTTTTATGTGAACAGATTTAAATCAAATGGCTATCCCCATTTGAAAATTTGATTGTTTATGAACCAAGTTGTTGCCTTCTATGAAGATAGGTTTGAGTGTAGAATTCAAACCAAGTTTTCCAAATTGGAAATGGTTTCAAAAACCATTTTTCAATTTTTGCAAAACCAAGTACCTAGTCTCTGATATTTTTGATCTCCAAGCTTGATCAAGCCTTTACTTAGCAAACCACTTGACTTTGTGCCTAATTGGAGACTACGATTACCTACAAAATCCTGAAGATTTGAATTCAAAAAGATTTTGAATTCAATTCAAAACCATTTCAGAAAATCGAATCAGAAAAAGAAAACAAGCAAACAAATGAAAAAGGCCAGGCGCCACCAACCTAGCCCAGGAACGAAACCGGCCCAACTAGCCCACCCGGGGCATTTATTTTCCTTCCGCACACACGAGCACACCCACCCAGCCGCTGACGACAGGACCCCACTTCCACTTCACAAGACACCGACAAAGGGCCTCCTCCACGTCAGCTTCGTCTTCCCCCTGATTCCGCGCACGACCTCCGCCGTTGCCTGTTGCAGCACTGATTTCGCGAGCTTAATTGGCATTGATGCAGCGAGCGTTTCTTGTCGAGCCTCGGGCTATAAGATCCCCCCATCCTCGCGACCATTTCCCCCCAAACAATTTCACCTCCACGCCACCAGGCTGCCCACAACTCGCACGACGCCGCCGTTGTTCCGACGACTGCGCCGACGAATTCCGGTGAGTTCCGTGCTCCCCTCTGTCTCTCGTTCATGCAAACAGGTTCAGTGAGTCCTTGCGCACCCCCTGACACTTTCCTTTTGACCTCGCATGACCCGTAGCTCCACCAACATCGATGACGGCCGCCACCATTCTCTGCACGAACTCCGGCGACTTCCCTCCGTAAGTAGCCACCGCCCCTTGCCCTCTGACTTGTACGCCTATAATCTACGTCGATGTGCGCATCTAACGGTACCCTTATCTTGGCTTAGCGCGACGAGGAACCTCGCCAACATCGACGACTGACCGTCTGACGCTCGCCTACTCCGACGAGAAATCCTCGCCAGTAGCGCCTTCGCAAACCAACGCTACCTTGAGCATCAGCAGCCTCCTGCGGTTCAGGTATGACCCTTCCCCCTCTTGCGCACGACCTGAAACGCTAGCGCCGCAGACAGAAGCGCCCGTCACGACGCCAGCCCGCCAGGACATGGTCGCGTGCTCGAGCACCGTTAGATCTAGATCCAAGCGACAGGATAGAATCACTTATCAGCGAGGAGGTACGCGCTCAGGACCATGCGATTTATTTAGATCCTGCGGCGTGGATGGGTGATCCGGTGCGAACCGGTACGCGCCAGTAATATCGTGACGCGTGGCTAGGGTTGATTCAAAAATAGAAATTCAAATCAGATTTAGATCCCATTTTCAAATGGCTATAACTTGAGATTCCCATGTTAGATTTTTGCAATTTTTATACCATTGGAATCAGTGAGTCAAGCCCTTTCTGAATCTCCAATGTGTTTAACAAAAAGTATCTGTTAAAATGACTTTGTATGCTGAAACATTTCTAGGTCCATTTTGAGTATATATTTGGTTTAGCAAATTGTTTTAGGGCTAAATAAGTTTAGTTAGCAAACTTTGTGATTTGTTATGTTTCTGTATCATGCACTTGCTTGGTAGAGTTTTCAAAATCATCACTTAGTAATTTCTTGCATACATGCATTCATATTTTTGTTTGTATAAAAATTGTGTGTAATTGTATGCTACAAATTTTGTGTAGATTTTGCTAGTGACTGTGATTGTGAAGAGTGCTACTCTCCCCATTACCAAGGCAAGTGATACTTCATGATATTTCCACCCTTTATTTGGAATAAGCATTAGAATTATTTTTGCTAAGTCTTGCATGCTACTTTTGCCAAATGCTATGTTGGGAAATCCTATGTAGTGTAGAATTGTAGAATTGCTAGGAAATTTTCCTAAGTTAAGTTACTATGCCATGCTTAGCCTAGCTAGTAGGAAACAAGGGTTGGTAAATTCTGTACATGCTATGGTGAAATAATTCTAAGTCCTTTTGGACTCATGCTTTTCTTAATAAAACAACTAAGTCAATGAACTTCCTGGGTGGAATGGGACTTGAATGGTGGTTTTTGGGTTGAGTGGTTACACATGGCCATGGATTTGGCTTGTGTATCTCACTTGTGGTATGCCACCCAGGCACAAAGGGATTTGGAGGCCAAGTGTTGAGAAAGCTTACAGTGCAACCACTTGGCAATATGGGCTCTGCCATGATCATTTAGGTTGCTAGAACTTAGTCACTTGGACAGTTGGTGGTAGTGGGAATGATAGGTTGGAGCGCGTCCATTTGACTAAGGAAAGGCTTCTGAAAAGTTCTGTCTTGGGAAACCAAGTCTGGTGGGGAAAGTGCACAACCTCTGCAAATGGAAAAATCTAAGTACTTAGCCAAGTCCATGGCAATGGACAACTTGAGCATCAAGACATGGAAGCTACAAGAATCTCATCACTCCAATTTCTAAGTAAAACTTGTGGGTGAACAAGGGTGAAGGACCCCAATGTCTATTGGTGGTTTCTTGGGAAGTTTTGATAAAGAAAAACTTAGTGATTTCAACCAATAGGAAAAACCTATTTTGAGCAAAGCAAGCCAAGCTACACTTAGCCAAAATGCATATAGTAATATAGTCCACTTAAAATTTACTAAGGTATCACTTGCCAATACTATTCCAAAGTATTGACCCACTGTGGCTGTAACTTGTGATGTTGCAGGTTACTCCGATGATGAGTAGGAGTCATGAGTCTACACTCAACATGCTTGCCTGTGGCACATGAAGATGAAGACTTATGTTTATTTACTTATTCCAAAACTCTTGTATTAGGCCTTTGGCCCTGAGTTGTAAAAGACTATGTTTTATCTCTGGAATGAATGTAATAAACGACCTTTGTATCTGTGTACTTCATCTTAAACTGTGGATGCTAGCATTGATCCAGGGACTAGCATTGCAATCACAGGGATCCTTTTCCTTTATAAAGGAGGGATCTTACAGATGGCATCAGAGCACTATGTTGCCTGTAGGATTATGACCCTAGGATTGGAAACCACTAAGGAAAAATTTTCAACTACTTCTACAATTGTCTATTCTCCTCGTAAACTTTTCTAATCTTCTCATTCTCATCTCTATTTGTAGATGAACTCCATCAACGAAGCCGTGAAGAAAGGACCACTCATGACCATGACCTTGGACTGTGAAATAGAGTTTCCCAAAATTCTCAAGGACCTCATGGTGGCAATGGAAGCACATGGAGAAGCTGTTTACAAAGGCTTTCCAGTGATGGATGAAGGTGTGGAGTATTGGTGGGTGCAACTTCACTTGTACAAAAACAAGGAAGACAACCACAAAGAAAGAGGATTCTGCATGTACACCAACACTGTGATGCACACGACATTCTTTGAGTCAGCAAGAGAAGCAGCTTGGAGGACTATCAAAGAACTAAGTGCTAGAGTCAAGTGCAGAATGCTCAACCTCCAAAAGGACTTAGAGAAAGAGAAGGAACTTACTCAAGAGTTGGAAGCCACCAACCAAACCTTAAGGGGAGATATTATAGACTTAGTGATGGAATCATGTGAACAAGATAGGTGGATTGCCTCTAGGAACATTGTGTTAGCCAACAGATCCAGTGAAATAGGTTTGTGAACGCACTTCGTTAGTTGGACCACCACCTATCACCTTATTTTCCAAAATGATACCTTAAATAAGTTTGGACCTTGATTGATGTAATGGAATCATGTATGCATGACTTGTGTGATTTTGTGTTCCATGGATATGTATGAAATGTTTGTCTTGTTTTATCTTAAATTGTGTTATCCTAACTTTTCTATCTTATAAATAGATGCCTATTACCATCAGCACTGTTGAGGAGTTCCAGGATACCCGTTTTGGTCCTCGTATCGTTGAGCTTACCACTTTGCTCAATCTCCCTCTTCCCACCATTATGGTGCACCCACTCACCAAGTGTGAGAGGAAGGACCTCTGGGGCTTCAAGGTGAACCAGCCTGGACGCCAGGAAGAGCCTACTATGGAGGCCATCGTCTTCAAGCTTATGCACGATGACAGGGAGAGAGGCATGGAGGTCTTCATGCAGGACCTGATAGGACGTCTGTTAGGCCGTCACTCCCGACAGGTTAGAGGCACCCACTTCCACGTCTTCGGAAGACGTGATGATGATGGAGAGTCCATCGACTTTGAGGACGACTCGAGGGACACAGCAGAGCCAATACGTCTCTATCTCCAAGACTTAGAGTCTCTCATCAGGCACGTGGATACGGACAGGACCAACGTCATGCTCAACAATGACGAGCTCTGTGCAGCCATGAGAAGGACAAGATTTTCTGACAAAGAGGATGAGATAGTTAAGGAAATGGAGACGAAGTTCGAGGCCCAGGACTGTAAGTTCAAGAGTCAGGAGAAAAGCGTCCAGGATAGGAACAAGAAGATCCGGGACATGACTGAAGAACTGAAGTCCAAGGATTTCGAACTAGAGCAGCAGCAGATGGTGATCGAGAGGCTTCGCTCCCAGAAGAGGGCTCTCAAGGCCAAGATCGATTCCTTGACCACTACGATTGAGGAGAACAAGATCGCGATGGAGAACACATGTCTTACCTTTGTCGAGGAGGAGATTGATGCTGATGAGTAGACTTGACTACTCGTTTATCTTTCATTATCGTACTTGTTATTTGTGAACTTATTATTGGACCATCCGACATGTGGATGGCTTGCCACTTGTGTGTTTTATTTCGAGAACTTGTTATCTGGTTGTTGAACTTTTATCTGTGTTGCATGCTTTGTGTTTGCTTGTGATGTATTGTGCATAAAACATCTATGGGTATCTCATTCTTATCTCTATTTGAACAAACCACAGATGCCTCCCCGTCGTGCAAACCCCAACCCCAACAACATCACTCTGGAAATGCAACAAATGATGAATGATCAAACACAGCTTATGCAGATGATGACAACATTCATACAAAACCAGAATAACAACAACAACAACCCCAATAACAACAACCCCAATAACAACAACAACAACAACAACAATAACAACAACAACAACAACCCTCCGGGTTTTGATATGCTCACCAGATTTCTGCGTTTGAGGCCAGCTAAGTTCTCGGGGACAACTGATCCCATGGTGGCCAATGATTGGATACGTTCCGTGAACAAGGACTTAGTGACCGTGGGCGCATTTGACGCTGAAAAGGTCAGATTTGCAAGATCTGGAAGGACTAGCCGCCACATGGTGGGACAACTTCCAAATCACCACCCTTTAGATGAGGTGACTTGGGCTATCTTTGAAGATGGCTTCGATCGCTCATATCTCATCGGAATGATGAGTCTGAAAAGAAGGAGTTTCACAACTGAAGCGGCACCATGGCGTGGCTGAATACATAGAAGATTTCAACAATCTAGCGCGCTATGCACCGGATGAGGTTGACACAGATGCGAAAAGAAAGGAAAAGTTTCTGGAAGGCTTGAACGATGAGCTGAATCTGCAGTTGTCTGTGGCATATGTTCCAACTTATCAGTCTCTGTGTGACAAGGCTGCTATTTTGGAGAATAAAATGAAGCAAGTCGAGAGTAGGAAGAGGAAACACTCCGACAAGCACAGCTCGGGGTCGTCTCACAAACAATCTCACTATGATGACAGTGGAAGCTCAGGATCCCATAAGCATGGTAAATTCAACAAGCACCACAACCACAACCGTCATGACAACAAGCATCACCGCAGTCATGACAATGACAAGTACAAGAACCACAAGAGTGGACATAAGAGCCACCTCAGTGGAAATGGTAGTGGAAGTGGAAGTCATCCTGCAAAAAGGGACATCAGTCAGGTTGAGTGCTTCAAATGCAAGAAGCTGGGGAATTATGCTAATGAGTGCCCTGAGAAGAAAGTTGAAGGACCTAACAATCCCAATCCTTTTCAGAAAGGACAGGTTAACCACATCAATGTGGAAAAGGTCTATGAGGAGCCCGATGCTGTTGCTGGTAAGTTCAGACTCAATTCCATTCCAGCATTTGTACTCTTTGACACTGGTGCATCTCATTCATTCATATCAAAAGCATTTGTTGATAGAAATGGGTTTGCATCTGAAAACATTGGGTGTCCAATAAAAGTTAGTTCTCCGGGTGGAGATATGATAGTAAGTCTTGGATGCCGGGATCTTGTCATAGAGTATGGAAAGCATAAGTTTCCAGTGAGTCTGATAATCCTAGATTCCCAAGGACTAGACGTAATATTGGGAATGGATTGGATGGCCAAGTATGAAGGAGTACTAGATTGTGCTAATCGTACTGTTGCACTCACAACCCCAGAAGGAAAAAGAATAAAATTCAGGTCAAACTTTGAATCCAAAGGAAGTAAGCTGAATTCTCTTAAGGGGGTTAGCATGGACAGTGTGCCAATTGTGTGTGAGTATCCGGATGTATTTCCGGAAGAGTTGCCGAGAATGCCACCAGAGAGATGTGGAATTTCTGATAGATTTGGTACCAGGTTCAGGACCAATAGCCAAGAGACCATACAAAATGTCAGTTGATGAACTGAAAGAGCTCAAGAAGCAACTAGGAGAACAGTTGCAGAAATGATTTATCCAACCAAGTTCTTCATCTTGGGGAGCCCCAGTATTGTTCGTGGAGAAGAAAGATAGAAGCCAAAGGTTATGCATAGATTACCGTTCACTCAACGAGGTAACTATCAAGAACAAATATCCTTTGCCTAGAATCAATGACTTGTTTGATCAGCTAGAGGGATCATGTGTGTTCTCGAAGATTGATCTCCGGTCAGGCTATTTTCAACTTAAGATAAGAGAGCAAGACATACCTAAAACATCATTCACCGCAAGGTATGGATTGTATGAGTATACCGTGATGCCTTTTGGCTTAACCAATGCTCCAGCATACTTCATGGATATGATGAACAAGGTGTTTATGGAATTTCTTGAAAATTTCGTTGTCGTTTTCATCGATGACATCTTAGTCTATTCCAAGAGCAAGGAAGAGCATGAAGGACACTTGCGTTTGATACTTGAAAAGTTAAGAGAGCATAAACTTTATGCCAAATTCAGCAAGTGTGAGTTTTGGTTAGAGGAAGTTGGTTTTCTTGGTCATGTTATGACAAAGGATGGTGTGGCAGTTGATCTTGCTAAAGTTTCAGCTGTGACAGAATGGGAATCTCCCAAGAACGTGAAAGAAGTACGAAGTTTCCTTGGCTTAGCAGGTTACTACAGAAGGTTCATTGAAAATTTCTCAAAGGTTGCTAAGCCAATGACTGAATTGTTAAAGAAGGACAAGAAATTTGCTTGGTCTGAAGGTTGTGAAGTCAGCTTCCAAGAATTGGAGAAGAGACTTTTAACAGCACCAGTTCTATGTCTGCCGGATTTGGAAAAGGATTCCCAAGTATATTGTGATGCGTCTCATCAAGGTTTGGGTGACGTACTTATGCAAGACGGTAAAGTTGT